>OY740719.1:17455530-18085606 GCA_963513945.1 Hydrotaea diabolus
TTCCTCTTCAAAACGAACTCTCGATATATCCATTGTTTGAGCAGCTGTATGGCGAGACGTACTGTCCTGTTGAAACCAAATGTCGTCAATATTAAGGGCTTCCACTTCATGTAGCAAAAAGTCTAATATCATGGCACGAAAGCGAGCACCATTTGCGGTTACGTTCCGGCTATCATTAAATTTTAAAAAATATGGACCGATGATGTCATCAGCCCATAAACCGCATCAAACCGTGATCTTCTCTGGGTTTAATGGCAGCTCTTGAACCTCTTGTAATTGCTCTTCAGCCCAAATGCGGCAATTTGTTTATTGACGTTGCCTTTGAGCCAGAAATGGGTCTCATCACTGAATAAAATTTTGGTCGAAAACAGTTTCTCACCGAACGCTCATTTCCAGAATTCAGTTGCACAATTCGGCGACGTTGTTGCGTTGTAAGTCTTTCCATGATGAAATGGCAAACAATACTGAAAAGAACAAAAAATAGAGTTGAACACAACTCACGCGTTATCTGTGAAAAAACCCTTAAGAAAAATAATACCCCTACTTATAGATTGATCACCCGACAGAAGTGATTAAATAGAACATTTTTACCCAAAAACGACCATTTATTTCATTTCTTTTTACCAAAGGACCAAAAAGGACACTCTTAAATTAGAGATATCGAATTTTTGTCTTCGGTGCCACCCATTGAAAGGAAACTGGCCAACATTTTTGTAAAACGTTTAAATTAGCAAAACTCCCGTTCAAGAATCTTTTTTTTTACTTTTCTCGAAAAAGGATCAAAAGAGCTGACCAAACTTAGAGATATGGTGCTACAATGATTTTCTTTAAGACATCTCATCACGAAAGTCAATAAAATGTAGGAATATAGACTAGTTTTGAACTTATTTCAATCATTGAAAAATTAAAATTTCTCTGGTCCATAAAAAATAACTGAGAACACCCTGTGCTTTTGGAGATTCACTTAACTTAGCCAAGTACTACATATTCTAAGGGATATGGATACTTCCCAGAGAAAGTCTGGAATTTTTTGCATAATATAACACAGTACGACAGTGGTTTGTTACACATGAGAAATGTTAACAGAATATGAAAATAGGCTTAAAATAAAGAAATACGTGTCTCGGCGATTTGCTGTAGCACGTCAGAATTTTAAGAAAATCGATTTTAAAGATTCGAAGGATCGTGGAGGTTCACTTGTAACGTAGTACTATTATAAAAAGTTCTATAAAAACAGAATGGGTGAACCGATTTAAGTGCTTGAGCCAGTTTTGAAAAGGAATTAAATTTGGATTTTTTTTTCGCAAAAAAACAATGTTTAATGAGCGCTTGAAATTTACTTTTTTCAATTTTAACAAAATCCACGAGGTTGTATGCTTTGAACAGCTGTTAAACACAAACTTAATGACGGAACTCTCTCAAGATTTGACAGTAGTCTACTAAAAGATGGTACTTGATAAGAAAAGTGTTGAATTTCATATAACTACTAGGGAAGTTGAAAAAGTCACGGAGTTATTGATATGCCCTCGTACCTTTCCAAGGTGGCATATAATACAAACAAATATAAGTATACATTGCCACAAAAAAGAAATACAACAGATTCGATTCTCTCATTGATTGTTACTCGTAAAGCGGCCCACCCTAATGTTTTCCACAAGTGCAAATTATGACTTTGCTTCTACATTCTTACTTTAGTCCCACAACATCCTATTAAGGACAAAGGGGGAATTTCTCTCAAATCTGTGAGATGTGCACGATTCAATTCCTATACTCACTGAACAACATTTCTATTATAGAGAAGTTTTTACATGGCTTAGAGAAAAATCTCTTACTCGTAAAGTCGCCGGCCATTACAAGGTGGAAAGCCGCCGCTAAAAAATTGTTAGATGTTCTTAACCGGGGTTAAACCTGGGGTTACTGGCTTGATAGTCTTGCACGTTTTCATTGCACCACGGCGGGCCACAACAACATTCATAGAGGGTGGTCCAACCATAATGCAGGATGTTAATTGTGTGTTACACCTTTACTGCAAGTTTTTTGTCCAGCTTTAATTAAAATTTTTTGTCTTTGTTGGTTGACAAATTCAACCATGAGAAGGAGCGCGCTTAGATTGTTAAAGCCTTTTACGAAAATGGGCGTTCAAATCAAAATACATTTCGTGCACATCGTGATTTTGTTGGTCAGCATAATCGACCAAATGTGTCCACAAACCGGATATGTAGGAAAGGTAAAAACACGTCGTTCAGTTCGTAATGCGGAAAGCATTGAGGTTTTACCCGATAGTGTGGCAGAAGAGACGCCAACCTCAAGGCACACTTTCACCTCATTGGATTCGTTAACAAGCAGAATTGCCGCATTTAAGCAAATAAAAATCCAAGAATGATTGTTGAAAAGCCGATGCATCCACAAAGAAAGACTGGTTGGTGCGGTTTATCAGAAGCCTTTGTCATCGGGGCGTACTTTTTCGAAAATAAGTTCGACCAAACAAATACCGTGATGTTTGTTTGCGAGATCATAATGGACTTGTTGTGGCCAGAAATTCAGGATATGGACCTGGACTATATGTGGTTACAACAGGATTGACCCACTTGCCACACAGCCAACGAAACAGTGGCTCTTTAGCGCGAGAAATTCAATGGCTGAGTAATCTTACATCTTGACGATATTAATTGGCCCCCACGATCAGGTGATTTGACACCGTTGGACTTTGTGGGTATTTAAAAGAAAAAGTGTTCGTCAATAAGACCAGAACAATTCAAGAGCTTAAGGCAGAGCGGATTCGACCGCTGTCAAATCATTTGATTGCACACCAGTAGACTCTTTCTTTGGGGGAATATAAAAGAAAAAGTGTTCGTAAATAAGACAAGAACAACTCAAGAGCTTAAGGCAGAGCTGATTCGGCACATTAACGACATTGAACCTTCATTATGGCTTAGAGTCATTCAAAATGTGGACCTCCGGAAAAAGGTATGGCACCGAAGCCGTGGCAAGTATTAGGCCGATATGTTTCATGCATAATTGTCATAGTTAGATCCTTCTATCGCCATAAAAAATATTAAGATAATTCTTTAAAAACTTTTCGTTTTATTTACAATAAACATTGTGCGTTTCAGTTGGACCAACCTTTATTTAAAATTTGAGGTGCAAAAGTAAAAACAAAAATAGGTCTTGGATTGTTTTAGTTCCTCAAAGAGGAAATTTTTTATTTAAAATTTAAGTTGGAAAAGTAAAGAAGAAAGGTCTTAAATTGTTTTACTCCCTAGCATAGGACATTTTTCCTCTTGTCCGATAAGGGCCACCTCAACCAATCTACAAATATAAGATATATATCTAAGCAGTAAATTTGAAGACTTTAGCTGTTTGTTTAGACTAGGTCGTGCTTTCAATAGATAGAAGGACGGAGTGAGAGCACTAGATCTGACTGAGAGGAGTTAAGAGGGTCACACTAACATGTTTCACGATGCTACATGGAATGACAAAATTATTGAAGTATAAATAGCAGCTGTGGAAAGAACCACTCCAGAACATAAACAATGATCCTTGAGACCTTGGTCAATTATTTTAACACTTGTTTAGGAAATTTCGAAAATAAAATTATGAAATCTCATATTTGAATGATTTCGAAATTAGTTTAGAAGATTTTTATTAGGATAACTCTACTTTGGAATGTCTGCTTTAGAGAATTTTGGCTTACATATACATTTTTGGCCCGTTTTTACTAGTTTTCGTTTTAGATTGAAACGTTTTGCTCCATCCTCCCATAGTCGACAGCTTTTACTAGCGTCTTTATCATCCTCTAAGGGAATGTGCACAAATAAAACTTTTTGTTTGAAAGTTGTGTGCAATTTTGTTTTTTTTTTATTAACAAAATAACAAAATTGCATATTTACAACTACGCCCTGTGCCGTAATGACGGCGACAACAGACGAGAGTGCTGAACTTCATCTCTGGCTTTATTTCTTTCTTTTTCTTTCACAATAAATTTTAATAAAGTTTGGTGTTTTATTTTTGCTTTGAAGAACTTTTGTTTCCTGTTTATTTACTTAAGTGAAATATACAGACAGACGAGGAGGACAAAACTAATCGAAGACATGTTGCAAGTGAAAAAATAGTTGCATACATTAAGAATGTGATAGAATGGAGCATACTACAATTTGTAAAGTTAATCCTTAAATATAGCAAAATATGCTGGCAGGGACTTGGTCGTTTGAGTGTACTTCCTCTTATTTCGTCTAGTTTCTTGTATGTTATGATTAGTTTGGTAATTGGCAAAAACAGCGTTGGGCGCCATTTTTTCAAGACCAATTGGAAAAACAAAAAAGTGTGGATTTTATATTAAAAAATAAATAAAGGTAACTTTATAGGTGGGTGTTTCCAAAGTAACGGTCGTTACCGATATTCTGCGATTTTTTAAATAAAATTCCACCCTAAGAATATATGTCACGAGGATTGCTTAATTTTGGACCTACGAAAGTTCAAGCTTCGGTAGCAGCCGAAAGCATTCATAAAAAATATAATTTCAATACTATTTTTGACCATTAAAAAAGTAACGGTCGTTACTTTATAAATGTGCTGTTTTCATATTTCGGAAACAAATATCATGTATTGTAAAATTTTGCACAGGATGTGTCAAGTAAAAAATCTGATAAAATTCTTTGTAATGTTTTCTTTCAGTAATAGGTTTGTTTTCAAATCAAAAAAAATTATTTATCAAAAAAAAAATTCTTTTAAAAAGTAACGGTCGTTACAATATAAAAACTTAAACGATTTTTGTGTTTGAATTCATTTATTGTGGGTAAAAAAAAACATAAACGAAAAGCTATATTCTATTGCATAATTCTTGCATACTTTTATTCGATATGAGAACAGTAAACATCATTATAATCTAAGCGTTTTAGGGTGTTGATTTTTAAAGTTGATATGCCTGTTAAGGCCGATTGCACAGAATTAACGTAAGCTTTTTGAAAATAATGCTGTTGTTGAATATTTTCGATGCATTTTTCGTTCCTGAGTTTGGCTTTCGGCCGCCATCACCTTTTTTTGATGAAGTCTTCGTTTTTTTGAGTGCTCTCTTTCTTTTTCCTGCGTCTTCTTTTCGTTTTTTCCTGTATTTTTGCATCTTGGTAAGTTGATCCATGATTTTTCAGCTAAAATCAGATAGAATCAAATTAAGTAAGACGAAAACAGTTCAAATGCAAAATGCCAAGAAAAAATGTCACGGTCGTTACGTCTTCAAAACAATGTTTAAAAAATCAAAATAGACTTTTGATGCTTATTTCGCCATACAAAATTCTTTATGTTACTTACCTTCTAACTTTCCGCTACTAAAAAATTAAATCGTTTGAACAAATTAGGAAAAAATCAAACTTTTGTACATTTGGGGTAACGGTCGTTACAGTCGGTGAGATTGTTTTTGAACTATTCACAAAAAATTATATTTAAACTTCTCGCCTTTAAAATTGTGACTAAGCATGAAGAACATTGTCAGCTTTCAACTAGCTTTTGTTTTGTTCGTAAACAACCGTTAGAACAGTGTTGCCAAAGGGCTTAAAAAGTGGCCTTGCAATTCACAGGAAAAAAATCCAAATACCAAATTCAAAGTAGCATATTTTTGTTAGTATAAAGAAAATTAAAGTTAATCCTTCGGAAAATGACAGATACATTTATTTTGTGTTATATTAGCGGACAAATACATAAAAAATAATAATTTTATTTTTAAGCTGTAGGGGTCATTTACTTTGGAATTACCCAGGTTTCTTTTATAATTGTGATACAAAGCTCAGTTTTCATTAGGAACAATATTGTTTTCGGTTCGGTGTCCTCCTACTTCGACAATAATACTTTGCATATGCAAAATCAAGCATTGTTTCGTATATTTAGATCGTTAACTAAGTAGAGACTTTATTGGCAGCACCACAGATTTGGTACCGATGAGCCGCCCAACACCAACGGCGAAACGTGTGTCTTTCAGACGATTTGTTTGCTTAAACTTCGCTGACATACTTCCCCTTCCCCCTATGACAAAGAACAACAAACATGATCTTACTCGTATGAGCTTGTGGAGTAATTTACTTTTTCAAAAATCAAAAATTCAAACAAAAAATGAATTATGAATCCAGTGATAAAAGTTTTCACATATTAACTAAAATAGTTGTACGTTGTTTATCGAAAATATTTCCGATTTCAAGCGTTAAACAAATTTACATTTCACAAATTCATTTACAAACAAAATGTTTTCCGGTTATTAAAAATATTTTTGTTATGAGAAAACAACACAGAAAATTCAAATTAAATGGGAAATGTTTAGTATCATTTAAAGGACATTCTTTGGCATTTATTTTTTTTTTGAAGATTATGTCTATTAAATGTTTTCCGCGTCTACGTCTCAGATGGTCCATCCGTTGAGTCCAATTTTTGATGACTCGTTCGAGCATTTCGACTGGTAACTGGCGAATGAGACACGTGATGTTTTGCTCCAAGGCCAGAATCGAAGTGGGTTTGTCCGCATAAACTTTACACATCCCCACAGGAAAAAGTCCAACGGTGTGATATCACATGATCTTGGTGGCCAATAGACCTGCCCAAAACATGAAATTATCTGCTCACCGAAGTGTAATCTCACTAAATCCATTAATTGATGCGATGTGTGGGAAGAGGCGCCGTCTTGTTGAAACCAAATGTCGCCGAGATCATGAGCTTCAATTTCTGGCATCAAATAGTCGGTTATCATGGCACGACCGCCATTGACGGTTACGTCCTCACCGGCATCATTTTTGAAGAAGTATGGACCGATGATTCCACCAAGCCACACACCAACACTAAACCTTTGTTTTTCTGGATGAAATGGCAGCTTTTGAACCTCTTCTAGGTGCTCTTCGTCCCAAATGCGGCAATTTTGCTTGTTTACATACCCATTGAGCCAAAAATGGGCCTCATCGCTGAACAAAATTTGGTTCGAAAACTTCGGATCTTCTCGGAACTTTTCAAGAGCCCATAAAGCGAAGTGCTGTCGCTTGGGAACGTCGGGCAGCTTCAGCTTTATTTTGTACGCTTTCAATTTAAGATCTCTTCGTAAAATGCGCCGTCGTTCCATACGTCAGTCCGAATTGCTGCGAACGGCGGCGAATCGACTCTCCACGGTCTTGGTGCACACTCTCAGCTACGGCTGCTACATTTTCTTCACTGCGTGCTGGACGTAGTCTATTCCGTCGATTAGTATCCAATAATGAACGCTGGGTCTCAAGATGGGTGATGGTGTTGCGAATAGTACGCTCAGTAGGCCGATTATGTTGACCAAAAGTTGAACGAAGTGCACGAAACACTTTCCTCACAGAACGTTAATTTTCTTAATAACGTTGAACGATTTGTAAACGTTGTTCAGGCGTAAGTCTTGCCATGATGAAATGTCAAACAATACTTAACAAAAATTACATGACAGCATGACACGACTCACACGTGATCTGTCAAAAAAAGGCTATTAAAAAAAGTATCTTTACTAGGATCACCCATTATTTACAAAAAAAAACATTCTCATCAGGCAATGCAAAACTTAACATATGTGACCCGGTCTACGAAAAGGGACCTTCGGTGTAAAAACAAGTTTTCGAGAAAACAGTTGTTAAAGATAAACAAGTCATGTGAAATGAGTGTAGATGAAGAGGTTAGTTTCGTTCTTTGACAAACTTCTTTACGAGTTGGAAACTTCTGCTTTGCGCCATTAGAAAGAGCACACTTTAGTCTATCCGAATCGCCAAAAAAGTGAAAAATGATATTTTCACACCGAAGGTCCCTTTTCGTAGACCGGGTCACATATTTACAAAAAAAAAATTGTAAGCCGTTTATTAAAAAATTTTGTTATGAGGCGAGGCAAAAATTCACATATTTACTTAAAAAAAAGTAAATATCAAATGTCAGTCGAAAAGACTTTTAGTTACAAGCAGGGGTAACTGCTGTTTCGATGGTCTCCATTTTTTTCAAATATCCAACACTCAGGGGATGCCCCCTATACATGCGGTGCATTGTGTTGGCGAGTGGAAAGTAATGGATCGGAGGGGGGAAAGAGGGAGTAATGATTATTGACGCTTGCCTTGAACTTCTGGATGTCGCAATTAGTGGGAAATACATTTGCCGGAAGTCGATTCCACATACGGACTGTGTGAGCGAAAAACGAATTTGATCTGTAGTGTATAGTGCGGTCAACTGGCCAATCGATAACAAACGGGTGTGAATTCCTAGAAAGTCGCGTATACCTGCCGAACATCCTCACGTCAGGAATAAGGCGACGGATGTCTAATGAACACACACCATGAAAGTAACGGTAGAACAGCGTCACGCAACCCACATTCCGACGATGCTCAAGGGAAACAATAGAGTTGGATACCCTACTGTCACCTATCAGCACCATCGCTCTCCTTTGAACACGGTCAAGTAGCTCCAAGGATGATTTTGGAGCACCTGTCCATATATGGGAGTTGTATTCCATCTTTGTATAAGTATATTTACAAAAATTTTTATTCAATAGTAATAAAATTCACTTACCAATATTTTTGGTTAAAATTTAAGGGCTGTCTTCTTTTTCTGTGTATATTTATACGGAGCATATCAATAAATCCGTGATTTTTCCAACTTCCCTCGTAGTTATATGAAATGCCACACTGCTCCCATCAAGTGTCATCTGTTAATAGACTACTGTCAAATTTTAAGAGAGTTCCGTCATTTAGTTTGTGTTGAACAGCTGTTCAAAACAACCTCGTGGATTTTGTTACAAATGGAAAAAAGTGATTTGGAGTGCTTATTAAACATTATTTTTTGCGGAAAAAATCATTAATTTAACCATGGAATAGCTTGATGAATACTATGGGGACTTTGCACCATCCATTTCAATGGTTAAAAATTGGTTTACTCACTGTCATAGTGGTCGCAGAAGTACCAATGACGCTGAACATTCTGGATGGCCAATTGGGGTCAATACATCAGAAAGTGTCGAAAAAATCCACGATATGGTTTTGGACTTTTGAAGAGTAAAAGTGCGTGAGATTCTTGATATAATACGCATTTCATATGGCAGTGTGGTTTCGATTTTATATGATCAGTTGGGTTTAAGAAAGCTGTCTGCAAGGTGGGTGCCGCGTTTGCTCTCAATTGACCATAAACGTAAGCGTATTAAAACTTCAAAGGATTGTTTCGAGTTGCTTAACCGCAAATCGAATGTACTTAGTAGGGACATAAATACACGCGTTTTATGCTGTAAAATAAAAAGTAGGTACTGAATGTTTTTGGACCAAATATTTTTTAAAATATTTATTGATGTATACGATGGCGGTTCGTTTCTTAGCCTAGCACAAAAAACGCGGTATAAACAGAAAAAAGTTAAGTGTTTTGGAAACTTCCATCTCTGCTATGAACACATGTTGAATTTTGTTTCGATCTGGCAACTCCTTCATATAGAAACAGGTGTTCACAAATGACGCATCCGCGATTTTTTTACAATGGAAAAATTAGAAATGCGTGGTGTCAATAAATATTTACATAAAAAAGGTTTATCGGGACAAGAAATTCATAATGATATGGTGAATGTGTTAGGTGAAAGTGCTCCTTCATATGCAACAGTAAAAAATTGGGTTGCTGAATTTAAACGTGGCCGTACAAGCATTGAAGATGAACCACGTAGTGGACGTCCAAAAACAGCAACAACAACATAAATTGTAGCCAAAGTGCATGATATGATATTAAATGATCGACGAATAAAAGTGCGTGAAATAGCTAATATCATGGGCATCTCAAATGATCGAGTCCATTTAATTTTGCATGAAGAACTACAGATGAAAAAGCTTTCTGCAAGATGGGTGCCGGACTTGTTAACAGTCGACCAAACACGCATAAGAATGAACATTTCTCAAGCTTGTTTGGATCGTTTTCAGCGAAATAAAATGGATTTTAAGCGTCGTTTCATAACTGTTGATGAGACATGGATCCACCACTATACTCCAGAGACAAAAGAACAATCCAAACAATGGACTGAAGCTGGAGGAAGTGCCCCAAAGAAGGCAAAAACAATTCAATCGGCTGGTAAGGTTATGGCAACGGGACTTTAAAGGTATTTTATTGATTGACTATCTGCAAAAGGGTAAAACAATAAATTCAGAGTACTATTGCAACCTTTTAGATCAATTAAATGTACAAATTCGAGAAAAACGTCCTGGCTTACAACACAAAAAAATAATTTTTCATCAAGACAACGCACCAGCGCACAAGAGTGTTTTAACAATGGCTAAAATCAACGAATTAAAGTACGAGTTGCTTGACCACCCACCTTATTCTCATGATTTAGCTTCCAGTGACCAAATCCAAAAAAAATCCTTGCTGGCAAGCGTTTTACCTCAAATGAAGATGCAATTACAGTTGTAAACCACTATTTTGAAGACCTTGAGGAAAACTATTTTAATCAAGGGATAGAATTGCTAGATAAGCGTTGGACTAAGTGTATTGAAGTTTCAGGAGATTATATTGAAAAATAAAAATATATTTGAAAAACTAACTACGTATTCGAAATGTCCGCTTTTTGCCTATACACACGCCTTAAGTCACACTGGCCAATCGTCAATAGCTGCACGAACCTCGTCCATTGGGAAAATGGCCACAGCTCGAACCACCAAAGCAGTCTTAGAGATCCAATGTTGACTTTTGTGACAAACCTTGTCCTCTAAAACCGTCCACAATTTGTAATCCAATGGGTTCAAATCTGGACTGCCTTAGAACAATTCTTCAGAGGAAATGAACGCTGGCAAATTGTTTCGAAGCCAGGCCTGGGACGTTTTTGTCTTATGGGCTGGCGCAGAAAGTCCATGGCTGGTTTTGGAACAGGGAATTGTTAAGAGGCTTCACAACAGCTTCCAAATCGGTTTCTTGGTAAACTTTGGTCGATGTTTTGACTCTTTGTTCGCAGAAATGCAGGTCAGTGACCCCCATCGTAAGAGACACCCCACCAAACCATGACTGAAGCTGGGTGATGACCCTTTTCCACCCTTGGAATCAGTTCAGATGCTTCCTTAGATGACCGCGCATACACTCTATCATTTTGCTTGTTAAATTTATCCTGATCGGCAAAAATTTTTTCATCGGTGAACAAAATTTTTCTGTGCACAAGCAGAGAAAAAAACATGGTTACTATATGGTCACGGCATTAATAATATGTTCTCCGCAATAAAAGTATGTTCGTCGCAACCATTGCGTTGTTAACTGAATTTAGTTTTGACAAAAGTAAATTGCTGCAATATTAAAATTGTTGAAATGTAACAATAGTATTATTGCCAAATTTAAAAATGAAAATATGGTTATAACAGCAATATAAATATGGTTGGTGCGACATAAGTATTGTGTTTTGCGTTTTATGTTACCAATAATATGGTTACGGCAATCATACTGTATGATTGTAATTTTTCTTCATTTAAATATGCTTTTAAGAGCAAATATTATTGGTACGGATCTAATGCAATAATAGTACTTTTTATCGAAATTAAAATTTTTTAAACAAGCTGCTTTGGCTTTATTTAACTGAAATATTTTTAATAAAAACGCTTACGTTTATTTCAACTTATTTTTTCTACTGTGAAATAATTCACTCGTATTATTTTGAATTTAATGTATTTTTGAATAATTTTCATAATTCAAATCTATTGTCGACAACTTAAACAAATTCTAATAAATTATATTGGGGATCATAGTATAAGAGTGTGTGTGATCATACTATGGTTGTACGGATCATAACATGGTTGCGTGTGAATCATACTATGATTGTATATGAAACACACTATGGTTGTGAGGATCATACTTTGGTTGTGGAGATCATAGTATGGTTGAGTGTGAATATACTATGGTTGTGGGGATCATAGTATGGTTATGTGTGAATCATACTATTGTTGTGAGGATCATAGTATGGTTGTATTTAAAGCATACTATTGTTGTGAGGATCATAATATTGTTGTACCACAACCATATACCCAACAATAGTATTATCCTCTTCGAATATTGTCACCACAACCATACTTTTTTTCTGCGTGCAAGTTATCAGCGTGCTTCACCAAAAGACGTTTGCATTTTTCACTCCTATTTTTTTTTAAAGCTGCAGTTAATAAATGTCCGGTGCGTCGTTTGAAAGCCCCAAGTCCCAAGTCTTTTTTAATGATTCGACCCATGGACTTTTGCGTGATATTCATCTCACGGGCCATGATTTTCTGTTTTCGGAGCGGATTTCTGTGAATTCTTGATTTAACGGCTTTGATGACATGCGGTGTTCGAACAGAGCGTGGGCGGCCTGACCGGTGGTGGTGTTTTCTATCTCCAGTCTCCTCAAACAGTTTTATGCATCGGTAGACGAACATGCGGCTAATCCCTAGTGGCCGGAGCGTTTTGAAAATATCGCTTTTTTTCAGTTAACACTTGAAAAGCGTTATTACAGCGATACGGTTCTCATTATCTGACCACTCCATGATGAAAGTTGAAACAATTTTAAAATCCCGTTACAGACTAACGCTATTGAGGTTAGCTTTCAAAACCCATACGACATTAATGGGGTATGTTCAGTTCTACTATTGAAATGGGTGTGTTTAATGTTGTAGCAGTATTTATGTCCCTACTAAGTATTTTTGCGGCAGAGACCAAGCAACAGTTTAAACAATAGGGTTTTCCGGGTCAACTGGTTCCGAAGAAGGCCAAGGTGACTTTGTCGGTCAAATAGCTAATGACAACCGTTTTTTGGGACTCACGCGGGATAATCCACATGCCTTCAAAAGGAAAAAAAACAATGAACGACGAATATTATGCCAACTTATTGCACCGATTTAACGATGATTTAAAAAAGAAACGACGCCATATGGGGTGCTTTATCTTATTTTTCATTAAGATAATGCAAGGGTACACTCGTATGCAGTCTTAATGGCAAAATTTCATGAATTAGGTTACAAATTTATACCTCATTTTTCATATTCTCCGGAGTTAGCCCTCAGTGACTATTTCCAAACCTAAAAAATGGCTCAGTGGAAAAAGATTCAGCTCCAAAAAAAACTGTGTTTTATTTGAAAAGTCGCGGAATTATTGATATGCCCTCGTATGTTTGTGATCGTGCGACAAAGCGCTGCTCCTACGTTCAATGCCTTGTCCGATATGTAGCTTATGTGAGCCCCAAAGTTGCTATCCAAAACATAGCCAACCCAACCTTATGCAGATTTGATTATTTACTTATATTTGACTCAAAAACTTTTTTATATTGAATTTTTTAATTAAATTTAAAATTTTCTTTGTTTAAAACTTTTTTTTCAAATTCGAAATTTTCCTTTCGAACTTTTTAACAAATTAATTTTTTATTTCCTACCAACAACACAAAGTTCGCTTTTATTCCTTTTCAGTTTCAGCATGTCCTTTTATCCTTGACTGCATTTCAAAATATTCTTAGCGGCATTAAACGCACCACTACATACACAAAATATTATGGCGATAACCAATACTATTACCATGACAACTGTGCGATACTATCACTACTATTGTTGCCAACACCACACCACTACTATCTCTGTGAATGTCCTTTTGATCCTTACTTTCTGGGAATTTCGATAAAAGTGTCGACAGAGACATAGCATCAACTATCTGTGCAAGCCTGTGTGTCTGTGTGTGTAAAAAATTCGCAAAAATCACACAGAATGTGTTAAATGAACTGAAAGGAAGTTACAATTCTATTTAAAGTCTAGCATTTTTTCCTCTTTCTCTTGTTCATTTGTTATTGACTGTGTTTTTTCCTTTTTTCTCGGTGTATTTGCATTCGGTTTATTTGAAGAGTTCTTTAAATCAATGACAGTTAACAAGAGACATTTGAAGTTAGTTTTTTTCTGATATTCTTATGGTAAAGAGCCCTGAAGGTTAGCAAAAATTCTTTAAAGATTATAATTTCTGTTGGTGAGGCTTTAAATATTACTGACAGTAGGGCACACAGTGTTAGGCTAGTCTCTGGAAATTCGCATACCCTAGTCTAATTACCTTTTTTCCTGTTCTAAATAATTGCGGGCAAGCCACAAGTCCCAATCAAGCGTGTTGAAAATATAATCTTTTAATTAAAAGTATGACAACAGGAAAATAAAAAACATTTTATCGAAATCCAAAAAGCTTTATAAACGGTGTTTTTTCGACCTAATCGATTTTAAATTAACTGATTGATCAGATTTTTTTATTAGAGTGATTGATGTTAAATTGCAGGTTTGACTATTGCTGAAATACTTTCCAAACATTAGCAGCACAATAAAGTCAGTGCTCGCTTCGCAATGAAGCCATTTAAAGTTCTGTGCACGCTTGTCATTTGTTGCGAATACTTTTCCTTAGCCTGGGCGGCCAAACTTGGTGAATTGCAATTGTCAAAAGTTGTGTGCGAATCTTTGGATCCTAAATTTCTGGTTTTCGAGAAATGCTCACTGGATACGACCAAAAGTAACAAAAACTCCATACTAAGTATGCATAGCCACACCTTGAAAACTTTTTATAATGTCACGGTAATCACATAGACTTTGAACGCGTAATATTGCTTTTTAAAATTTGTAAGATTCTTCCTCATACAGGTTTTCACCACCTTATTTCGCAAGATCAACAAGAAATTTCGCCAATTCCTCTATGATGATATAATCGATTTTTGTGATTTCCAAAGGAATGCCAAACGTCACATGTTTTGGGGCCTCATGTACAGAACGTTGTCACAGTATTCGAATATCAATCATTCGTGCCCTTATAATGTAAGTGATAGAAGTGTTATTGGTCTAGATAATGCAGGTAGATGGCGTTAGTGTGGCCTGTTTAATTTGAACCTATTGGTTGCTTTTCATTTCAGCACGATTTGATTGTGAAGAATTTCTCATTTGATAACAACCACTTAAGAAGGGCACCCATACCCAGGGGAGAGTATTTGATACAAATTATTGTAGCCGAAACTTTAGCGAGAAAGGCCAAAATACAATTGTATTGTATCAAGTCCTAAGGGGACATTTTCTGTAAAGTGCGGTTACAAAAAAGGAGATCTCAAAATTTTAGCAAATCCTTACAATAAAAAGTATTCAAATTGTATTTGGATAAAGAAGGGAAAATTAAAATTTTGTGACCTAGAGTCCAGTTTGATAAAACCCATCGGCAGGCACAGATCAATATTTGAATTGTATTTGGAAGGTTAAAATGAAAGGTTAGTGTGATGTAGATGATCTGCGAAACATCTATACTCGTATACGTACATTCGATTATTTTTTTTCGATTAGAAAAAAAAACTTCTTATATTGGCACACTTATCTCGAATATATTTCCTAAGTTCCGTTTGGTTGTGTTTAGTTCAGTTTGTTTGTGTAAGGCATAGCAGTTACGAGGGTTGCTATATATATTTCTGGCCAAGGCAACACTCAGTGCTGCCTGGCGCCATCTGACATTTCCATTGGAGAGTTTTACATTTTTTTGCATAAACGTACTCAGAACGTTTTGACGTACGACCATCGACTTGAAAAAATCAATTTGGCAAAAAAATGGAATTAACTCGTGAACATTTTCGTGCTATCATTTTTCACAACTTTCAATGTGGATTATAACGACAAGAGTGCATCGATGAACTTAAATCTTTGTATGGTGACGAAGCATCCTATAGCACTGGGAAAAACTGGTTTAATGAACTCAATTGTGGCCGACGCTAGCTCAAAGACGAAGGTCGTCCAAAAACGGCCGTTGTGCCAGAGAACATTGATGCCGTGCGTGAACTAATAATGCAAGATCGCCATGTGACATACCGTGAGATAGAGGCATACTTGGGCATTTCTTCCACCAGCGATATTGCATGAACACCTGGCCGTAAAAAAGGTTTATTCTCGTTGTATCCCGCACAATTTGACAATCGCTCAAAAAACGCTCGTGTCGATTGGTGCAAAGAAATTTTGAAAAAATACGATCGCGGTGCTTCAAAAGACATTGATAAGATCGTCACAGGTGACGAATCATGGATCTATGCGTATGAGCCCGACCTTGTGGGTCTTCGAAGACGAGCCAAATCTAACGAAAGTTGTTCGTGGAAGAAGCACTTCGAAGCAAATGGTTGCCTGTTTCTTCGTCATGTGGCGACTGTTCCGCTTGAGCAACGCAGGTCGGTCAATTCTGAGGGGTACACCACAATTTTTTTGCCTGAAGTCTTCGGAGAAATTCGAAAAACGAACAAGAGAAGACGAATCATTGTGCACCATGACAATGCGAGCTCTCATACATCGGTTCAAACCAGCGCCGATGTGTGACTGGCCAAAACGTCGAATGGATGGGTCATCCGCCGCAAAGCCCTGACTTGGCACCCAGTGACTTCTTTTTATTCCGCACATCAAGAAGAAAATGCGGGGTCACCCATTTTCGTCGCCAGAAGATGCTGTTGAGGCGTTCAAAAACCATGTTTTGGAGGTGTCTAAATCGGAGTGGAAAAAGTGCTTCGACACTTGGTTTGAGCGCATGCAAAAGTGTACGAGTATTAATCATTCTGGAGAATATTTTGAAAAACAATAAAACCATTTTTGATGATAAATTGTCGCATTTTTATAATTAGGCCTGAAATATAAACAGCAGCCCTCGTACACGTTCTTGGCTCGTTCTGTGATCGAAGAATTTGGACAAAATTTGTAGAAAAAAATGGAATTAAGTGCTCAAAGGCACTTGAAAAGTTGAGAGTGGCATATGGCATATTGCACTAAAAAATTTGACAAATTGAGTATCAATTCATTTTTAATTCAAATGAATTTGGCAGAATGAATTGCAATTCATTTCCAATTCAAATGTATTACAAATTTTTCCTATTTATTTGAATTAAATTAATTTTCAATCAAACAAAATAAATTGTTATTCATTTTCAACTCCAATGAATTTTTTGCAAAAGGAATTGCAATTCATATCCAATTCATTTGAATTGAATTGATTTTGAATTAATTCAAATTCATTTCCAATTCATTTGCATTAAATGTATTTGACAAAGACTAGTGTAAGTCAAACTAGGGTAACTACCTGCGAGGTCGAACGTTAATGACAGAGATTTGATTTTCGACTCAGAAAATGTTTCTTAATAAACCTTCCTTTAGATAGCTAGTCCTTCAGAAAGCTCTAAAGGGACCCAAGATTTCCCAGTATGGGCTAAAGTGATCGCTCAGCCATTCTGTTGGAATCAAACCTTCTAATCGAAATGTTGAAAGAGTTGAGGAGGGTATAGCTGAAAAGGCGTATGCCCAGCCATCCTCAGCACTGGCTTGGCATGGATCATTTGAAAGAACGTTGAAACCTCGTTTTCAATCTAGCCTGCTTAACTTCCATACTTGCTCTCATCTGTTAATTAAAAGTTTAACTACTTAAAAACCCATCATTTTATATGCCATAAAACCTTTTTTAATATGTGTATGTGTGTGGGTTTTCTAAATTTCAAAATAATTAGTAATTATTTAGTCTTTATATTTATTCGATATGGTGACTTCGAAATGTCCAAGGTTATGTGCGAATCTTTAGATCCTAAATTCCTGGATTTTCCGAAATGCTTGCTGGAAACGACTAATAGAGGCAAAAGACTTAACCTCAATATCCATGTCCGAATACTGCAGCCCTTTTATAATGTCACGGTTATTACATGGACTTTGGACATTCTATACAGGTTTCATTTAATTTATCTTTTGTGCTCTTTAGCTTTTCAACACTTTATTTCGCAAGGTAAGCGACAAATGTCGCCCCTTCCTCTATGATGATGTAATTGATTGTTGTGATTTTCAAAAGAATCCTAAACGTCACATGTTTTGGGCCTTCATGTACGATACCTTATTAAAGTATTCGAATGTTAATCATTCGTGTCCTTATAAGGTAAGTAATAAACGTGAAATGTATGCAAAATTCTGAGTGGTAAAATGAGGAAGGTGAATTGTAAAAGGTCGAACTTTCTACAAAAATAAAGTATAAAGTTAATACCAATTTTTAGAAACTGATAACCGGTCGTTGACTTGACATATAATGCTGTACTAATGGAATACGAGTACTGCTGAATAAGAGAAAACAAATCTTGCCAGTACCAAATATTAGTCATTACTTCTTCCCGGGTGAGAGGTTGAGGTCTATCGATTTCCTCTGCGAAGCCATGAGCAATAACACTCGGTAGCTATGCAACTCCACGATGAGCAAAAGCTCTTCCCAAAATTTGGAAGCCAATTATAGCTACCACTGTACCTATTGAAGGTAGTCATTCCAGAAATTTAAGTTTAAACCACAAACACTCCCCGTTGAACCTCTCTATTAGTCTGGTCAGAGACTTCTTGTGGGGGATTTTGACTATCCGCGGTACCATTCTTATGTCTCCGTACAGAAATCCTAATCTAGGGCTAACACCAGGTAAGCTAGGACATCGAAAAACCGATCGATGAAAACTTTGTTTGTCAGTCAACGAGATTCTACACCAGGAACCACGAAGCACCTTAGCACATATCATCGAGTAGTGCTCCCCCTGGTTTGCCTGAAGGTTACCAGATTGGGGTATTCTATGGTGAGTCAGGACATCGAAAAACCGATCGATGGAAACATTTTTGCTGTTGAACGAGATTCTGGATCATGTTGGCTGTTACCACGAAGCTCCATTGCACATATCATCGAGCGGTGCTCCTCCAGGTTGGCCCGGAGGTTACGAATGTGACGTTTTCTATATATAAATATTAACCCCTTTGGGTTTAATCTGTTTGGTGAAGAGCCAAACAGATAAAACACCACCAAATGATGCCCATAACGCAACACTGCAGATTGTAGCAAGATATAGGAAGTTTGAAAAGAGATGAAGGCCCAGATAAAAACTATTAATAGCCACCAAAGTAAATTTTAGCTACTTCTTACAAAGAAGCTAAGAATTCGCTGCCGAAGACAATGTGGAGCCAAACAGATAAAAAAAAACGTAAAATTATGCCTATAACGCAACACTGCAGATTGTAGCAAGCAGCTGCATAAGAGAGATATCGTTAGAAAAGAGGAGATGCTCCAGCAGTCAAATATATAAAGCGGTCCAAGAGAATTTCAGATAAAACATACAGAGAAGCAATGAATGCTAACGCAACGATGCAGGGCGAATCATCAGTAGCAGAACGAGTGTAATATACGAAGTTTAGAAAAGAGAAGAAAGAAGCACCAGCTGTAATGATAGAAACAGCAGAAAACAGCAAAAAATTGCAAGTAAAAACAGCTAGAGCAGCAATAAATGCTGTCCATAACGCAACGATGCTGGGCGTAGTATCAACAACAGACCGGGAGTAATATCGGAAATTTAGGAAAGAGGAGAAACGACAGTTGTATTAAGAAAAGAAGTAGCCCAAAATAATGTTAGAAAAACAGCTGGAGCAGTAATGAATGGTGCCCATAATGCAACGATGCGGGGCGTAGCATCTGCAGCAGAGTAGAAGTAGTATCTGAAGATTAGAAAAGGAGAAGAAGAGCCAGCTGTAATAATATAAGAAGCGGTTCAAGGAAGTGTAAGATAAAGCCGACAGAGAAGCAATGAATGCTGCTCATACTACAACGATGAAGGCGTAGCATCAACAGCTGAACGGAAGTAATAGCGGAAGTTTAGAGAACAGCAGAAGCGCTAGCTGCAATAATATCGGTTCAAGAAAATGTAAGATAAAGTAGCAATGAATGCTGCCTATAACGCAACGGTGCAGGGCGTAGCATCAACAGCTGAACGGGAGTAATACGATATAAGCAAATAAAAAGCATTCAGAAAAGATAATATGAAACAGATAAAGAAGCGAAGCAAGCTGCACATATCACAACGCCTCTGAGCGTTGATACAACAGGGGCATAAAATAAATATCAAGAGTTTAGAAAAGGCAAGAAACTCATGTTTCGAAGAAAAAATCCATAAATTCAGTAGCGTAAGAATGAAAGTTTTAGATATGAGAAAACAAACTTACGTCAAATTCTATAAAAAAAAAAACAAGCAAGCAAGTTTCAGTCAGTCGCTTTGACTTACATTAACCCCAACCTTAGGGGGCGTGGCAAGATTTTAGTTTTTCTTCGTTAATAGTAAAAGTGAAATCTCGTTTTCACTATTTTTTTCTGAAATGTAGCGATTTTAATTCCATTTTACAGAGGTTCCTTAAGATGGGAGGTACTAAAATGGGGCGTGGCAGCCACCTTCGTTATTTCATCAATGTACACATTGATGAAATAAACATTTTCCATTATACAAAATCTAAGCGAAATTCGTTTATTTAGCAATACGTTATGTGGGTTTCAATCTACTTTATGATAGTGAAGTTTGTGTGAGAGGTACAATAAGGGGCGTGGTTATAACTGTTAAATAAATATTATGGAGCCCTCAATTTTAGGAAACTTAATGCATTAAGTGTTAGGTCAGTTCTTATCTGTATTGTAACAGGGTAATTAGTGTGGGTGATAACAGAAGGGGTGTGGTTAAGAATTAAATTTTTTTTGTCACCATTTTTTTGACAAATTTTTAAAGTATTTGATTTTTGATATTTTTATAGCCTTACAATCTACCGTGTTTTATTTGCACGTGGGGCGCCACTAAAGTAGTCTTATATTGGAGATAAGGGTACTATAATCTAACTGGGGCATGCTTTATATATCCGAAAAGTCTTTTAAATATTTTGTGGATATTTAGTCAGTATTTAATAGTTAGTGACTAGTGGGTATATATTTTTAAATCTGGGTAATTAAACGGCCCATTTGAAAGGTCCAGAAACCTGACCTGGTTTAAAGAAAAAACTAAATGCCGGCTTACTGCCAACCCGGGTTTTCTGGTCACTCTAATTATGGTGTTCTCGTTCTCAATTTTACAGGGTTCAATATTCATACAATTTACTGGGCTTTGGCGTTGAATAGGTCGACAACACAAAATCCATTAAATAATTAGCGTGCACATTATATATATAAATAATTACCGTTCTTTGTTAAAATATAATAACAATTTTTATGCGGCTGGCAGATTTTCTTTACAACCATTGTAAGTTTTTAACCTTTCCAGTTGATTTGATAAATGCATTTAAAAGGCCATTAATACAATTAAAAATTCTTTTTAAAGGGCCTTTATTTTGTGACTGACTTTAGTTACCCTTTGAAAATGAAAACGTTACATTTAACTTTA
This sequence comes from Hydrotaea diabolus, assembly GCA_963513945.1. Lineage (NCBI taxonomy): Eukaryota > Metazoa > Arthropoda > Insecta > Diptera > Muscidae > Hydrotaea > Hydrotaea diabolus. The sequence goes on from OY740719.1 coordinate 17,476,694, forward strand.
GGTTTACTGATTGGCATAAGCTATCTGCAAGTTGCACGGGCCGCTATAAAGACAGGATCATTTCAGCTGTCAAATATATCCTGCGAATCTCTCGACAGGGAGTATGCCCTCATCAGCCAATGCGCTCTAGAAAAAACAAACAGGAGCCGTTTGTCTTTAAATCTGTATGCGCATATCTATAAACCATTTCCGGACATACAGGTGGGTCCTTCTCTTTGAACTGCACGGGTAGTAGATAAATTAAGAGTTTCTCTTGCAGGTCAATGCGAAATTATTTCGCAAAGTCAACAAGAATTTTCGTCCCTTCCTCTACGATGACCTGATTAACTTCTGTGATTTTGTGCAAAATGCCAAGCATCAAATCTTTTGGGGCATTATGTATCGAACTTTGGCCCATTTTTCCAACATGAATCATACATGTCCTTATGATGTAAGGACAGTCAGACTGGACTTGGTGTTTCACTGGCTTTAAGATCAACTGATTTATTTTATTTTTCTCTTTGTTCAGCATGACATCATGGTGTCCAATTTTGTTCTAGAGGCCAAGGAATTTAAGATGGTACCTCTGCCCCGGGGACAATATATGATTCAGCTGCTGATTGGCACCAGTAGTTCATACAAGGGCAAAGTTCAAGTATATTTCATTAGATCGTGAAACTGTAACATGTGTAGGGGCATGTTTAGTAAAATAAGTGAAATTTCTTTACTGAGAAGAAAAATCTTTACGAGTTTATCATAAATTTGTTGTGGGAACATGAAAAGGTCGCATCGCAAAATAAAGAGTGTTTTTTTTTAGACGTGTGGTTTTTAAGAAGCAATAAACGCATATGTGACGCGCAAAAAAGAAAGGGAACTAAGGGTAAAAACCAGTTTTGTTCAGGAGAGCCATTTTAAAGATTTAAATACTTGAATCTTTGGTGTAGAATCGTCGACTTCACTTTCATAAAACGCGCATATCTCTGGGAGGGAACATTTTTGGGGCATGGGATCGGACTCATTCGATGCTCAGATGTTGTCCACATAAAAACAAGTGAAAATTGATTTTTTTACCCTTAGGTCCCTTTCTCTATGCGCTGTCACATATAATTTCTTGTTAGGGCCAAAAATTTAGCTTTATTATAAAGATAAGCGTTTGCCAATATGTTTTAAAAATGATTTCGGTCAACTGGCCGCCGCCGCTACCTCGAGCAAATTCCAGGCGACAGGCCCATTTTTCGACCAGTTTTTGCAGCTTTTGGGTACGTATGTCAGCAGCGCTCCGAATATTATCTTCTAAGGAGTCAATAGTGTCGGCCTTAACTGCGTAGACAAACGACTTCACATAACCCCACGAAAAAATAAATCTGCACGACCTTGGAGGCCACGCCTCAGGCAAACGACGCGAGATAATACGCTCACCAAAAGTTTCCTTCAATAAATTGGTTGTTTTGTTGGCTTTAGGGCATGTAGCGCTGTCTTGTTGATACCAAATATCTTCAAGATTACGGGCTTAAATTTCAGGTAGCAAAAAGTCCGATATCATATCTCGCATGTTCTGTCGTGATGCCCAGGCAGTTCGACATCCAACTAATCTAGGTCCCTAAGTGTTAATACAGTTTAGCAAAATCTGATTTAAAATAAAGCAAAATCTGAATAATATTAAGCGTTTGATCCTAAAATCGGGTAGGACCTTCGTATGTTCGATCTCTAATTTAAACGAAAGATAGCTAGTGATTTCGAATCAATCGGTATAATTAACATTGCAAAGAAGGATTATTTCTTCTTTTGAGTTTACGTTTTCATATAAGACACATAAAAAAGTCTCTTCGGGTTTGAGGTCCTAACTTATACTTACTTACATCCCGCAACTTCCTATTAAGGAACAAGGGAAACTTCTCTCAAATCAGTGAGCTGTGCACGATTCAATTCGTAAACCCATTGACTAGGACCTACTTGTTAACGCCAGCTTTAGCTTCGAACAGCTAATGCAGTTTTTACATGGCTTAGAGATAAATCTCTAACTCGTAAAGTTGCCCGCATTTACAAGGTGGAAACCCGCCGCTGAACAGTTTTGGGATGGTTTTTTAACTGGATTTGAACCTGAGTTTACTGGCAAGATAGTAGTGCTTACTTCCATCACACCTCGGTGAAGCAGGGCACATTTCCTACTCACTTAGTCTCCTCAACATCCCAAAAAAGAAGCGGGGCTTAATTTCTCACATCATTAGGCTATTCATGATGCAGGGTGTTCGCCGGGAAGGTACACTACTTTGTTTTGGCGCCACTTTGGTAAACATTAGAATTAACAGTTCATATTTGGCAGTCCTGAAGTAGAGACAGGACAAATTTATTATGGAAAAATATTCGATAAATCGTTAAACATTTTATCAAAATCAATCATCGATTACTGTGACGATGAGAAAGTTACGTGAAATTGTTGGGAGAAACAACACGCAGAAAAAAAGTATGTTTGGGGTAACAATATTCGAAGAACATCATACTATTGTTGGTTATATGGTTGTGGCACAACAATATTATGATCATCACAACAATAGTATGGTTCACACACAACCATACTATGATCCTCATAACAATTGTATGGTCCTAGCAACAATAGAATTATTCACATACAACCATACTATGATCCCTACAACAATATTATAATTCACATTCAACCATACTATGATCCCCACAACCATATTATGGTCCTCATTACCATAGTATGTTTAACGTACAACCATAGTATGATCCTCACAACCATAGTATGACTTACACACAATCATACTATGATCCCCAACATTTTTTGTAAAGATTGGGTAAAGTTGTTATATAACAATAGAGAATTTTATGAAGAAAGTTATGCAGCAATAGGAGTGATTTATTGAACAGTAAAAAAATTATTTATTAAAAATATTTTAGTTATACTAATTCGTAGTTTGTTTGGAAAAAATTTAATTATTTTTACTAATATTGCGTAAGATTCGTAAAAATAACATTGTCAAATTAAAAAAGTACAATTTTGCCGGTATGAATGCCGTAATCATGTTATTGTTAACATAAAAGCCATGAAAACAATACTTTTGTTCCACCAACCATATTTATATTGTTGCTACAACCATATTTTCGTTTTTAAATTTGGCAACAATACTATTGTTACATTTCAACAATATTAATATTGCTGCAATCATACTATTGTCAAATTGAAATTCAAAAAACAATATTATGGTTGCGACGACCATACTTTTATTGCAGAGAATATACTATTGTTGCCGTGACCATATAGGAACCATATCTTTTCTCTGCGTGAACGTGCTAACAAAACGCACTTTTTATCGTGTAGTGAATAATTTCGAAGAAAGAGGGTCTGTAGCTGATAGGCCCAAGCATGGACCACAACGTACGGCAAGATCGGCTGAAAACATTACCGCTGCTCAAGGGAGTGTTCAAAACAATCCACCAACCACAATTTGACGCCGTGCTGAATGTAATGAAAATGTGCTCTAAAGGGCTCGCATTTGCGAGGCTTACAGAGGAGGACATTTATGTGATACTGTACTTTACTTATATTCCATACATAATTACCGACATTAAATAAAACATTTATCAATATAAGATCCATTCTCTTTCATTTAATCAAGAATTATAAGCAAACAAAGAAGTATACTTTCCCGACGGATACCCTGTATTAATCTTATACTCACTGACCGGTACCTACTGTTAAAGACTGGAATCGAACTATAAGCCAATTTAAGGCTGGCGGGTGCGGCCCGTTATCCTTTAACAAAGCCAGGTTTAAATCCGGAGAAACACAGCTCACATTTTTCAACTGAGTTTTGTGTGCCCCCATGTCTCTAGTCTTTTAGTCATGCAAAAGCTTCTCTCTAAAAAGCTTTAGCTACATCACAAACAGAGAGTATTAAAAGTCGGAGAGCATAATAATCACTAATTTAAGAGAAGCCAGGTTTTTCCCTAAATTCCATGTTGAGGGAAAAAAATATTATTAAATTACTAAATTTTGCTAGGCCAATTTTCTGCATGCCCTACTTCTTCGGCATCGAGTAATCAATAATCGCTGCCAAAATAAACACACGAGTTCGCAGAACCCATTTATTTTCCAGTTAATTTCTAACATAGTATTTTTTTACGCTCCATCGAATGGTGGATGGTATAATAAATTTGTCATTTTATTTGCAGCACCACGTAATATTGATCTGGTACCCTATAAAGTATATTGTAGTAAAGTATTTGTATTATTGGTCGTCGTGAAATTCTAAGACCATCTAGCCATGTGCGTCTGTCCGTCCGTGTGTCCGTCCGTCCGTCCGACCGAACGTCTGTCCGTGTGTCTATTGAAAGCACAATAGCGGCCAAACAAATCAACATTTTGCATGTTGATGGCTCATGGTCATAAGGTGTTCGGGATTGTAAATAGGCGAAATCGGCCCAAGAAGGAAAAAGATTTTCTTTAAGGGACTAAGGGTGCCTTGATAAAAAGAACATATCTGAGTATTTGCTTAGGAAGTAATAAATATTTGTGGACTGACAAAGTTCAATATAGGTGCTGTAAGTTCGGAGGCACTAAAACTTCAAAAAAAGGGCATAGTTGTTGGACTTTTTGGCTCATTAGGCCCAAAAAAACGTCCTGCATGGTCAAAATGGGTGATCACTGGTCAATATGGACACATGGGTGTTCGATTTAAAGCAAATTTGTTGCGAATTAAAATGTAATGTAATTTTGAAGTTTTGGCTGAGACTAGGGGTTGACGTATGGTCCAAAACGGCCCAAAAAACGTACTATTTTTTCGCCCTTTAGTTGTAATTTAGAGAAATTTTAATGTAATGGCTGAGATTAGAGACGGACTTATGTGCCAAAAACGTGCCATTTGTTTGCGCTTTAGCTGTGGTATAGAGAAACTTTAAAGCTATGGCTGAGATTAGGAATGTATGAGCCAAAACGGCCCAAAAGCGTACATTTTTTTTGCGCTTTGGTTGTAATATGTGCGCGCAAAATTGAAAGGGACCTAAGGTTAAAAACCAGTTTTGTTCAGGAGAGCCATTTTTAAGATTAGGTCCCTTTCTATTTGCCCTTAGAATCGTCGACTTCACTTTCATAAAACGCGCATATCTCTGGGAGGGAACACTTTTGGGGCATGGGATCGGTCTCATTCGATGCTGAGATGTTGTCCACATCAAAAAAAGAAAAGAAAAATGAAAATTGATTTTTATTTTACCCTTAGATCCCTTTCTCTATGCTCTGTCACATATAGATCAATTTTTAAGTTATAGCTAAGGTTAGGACGTAAGTATGTGCCAAAAAGGGGCGCTGAAGGGTATATAAGGTTCGGCCTGGCCGAACTTAACCACGCTTTCACTTGTTGTTTTTGTTTGAATAAAAACTATTTTAAAATAATTTTAATATAGCAATTAATATTGTCATTAACTCCACTCAGACTGCCCTTTTTAAGCGCCTTCATTTGGTGATTGATTTTAGTTTCGTTTGGAAAATGAACGCGTCACGTTTGATTTTATTTTGCCTGTTTGGCACGGGCTACCTGACATCCATACGGGCAGCACTAAAGGAAAGACATGTACAACTCTCAAATGTTTCCTGCGAAACTCTGGATGAGGAATATGCACTGATTAGCAAATGCATTCTAGAGAAAAATAACGACGGTCGTCAGTCGTTTAGTCTGTACGCTCATCTTTGGAAGCCTTTCCCAGACATACAGGTGGGTGCATTATGTACCATTTAAAGCGAGTAGGCAACATATCGGTCTCTTTTGTCGCCATTACAGGTCAATGCGAAATTATTTCGCAAAGTCAACAAGAATTTCCAACCCTTTCTCTATGATGACTTGATACACTTTTGTGATTTCTTACAAAATCCCAAACATCAAATCTTCTGGGGTATAATTCATCGCACTTTGGCGCATTTTTCGAATTTGAATCATACGTGTCCTTATGATGTAAGACCAGTCATTCTACTGACTGGAAGACCAACTAATTGTTGTTGTTGTTCTTTTTCTTCTTCTACTTTAGCATGACATAGTTGTGTCAAATTTCGTTCTAGAGGCCAAGCAATTCAAAGTGGTGCCTCTGCCCCGTGGACAGTATATGATTCAGCTGCTGATTGGCACCCGCAGTTCGTACAAGGGCAAAGTCCAGTTGTATTTAATTAGAACCTAATATTTGCTATCTTTATATGTTTGATGTGTGTGTTGAATAAAATCTTTTTTGATGTACATGGTGGCTCAAAAGCAAGTTTCATTTTTTAAAATTAACAAAATAAAGTATGTATGTATCATTGATGAGACTCTGATACGCTAAAGGCGCTTAAAAAGAAAAAAATGATGGTGGTCAAACGAATTGAGCTAGGAACCTAAAATTTTCAATGCTAAAGTCTAAAGCCGTTTGGGTTTGTAAATGGGCGAAATCGGCCCAAGAAGAAAAATGTTCGCTCTTAAGGTACTAAAAATAGAACACAACACATGGTGTTTCAAAATCAAGTTTCTTTTTAAAACTTAACAAAATAAAGCATGTATGTATCATTGATGAAATTCTGACACGATCTAGCCAAGAAAAGGCGATAAAAATGTTCGTACTAAAATAGAACACATTTTTGAGTACGAGGGCGGTTCGGAAACTTCTTAGCCTAGCACAAAAAGCGCGGTATAAACAGGAGTGTTTTGGTAACTTCCATATCTGCTATGAACACATGTTAAATTTTGTTTCGATCTGGCAACTCCTTCATATAGAAACGGGTGTTCACAAAAGACGCATCCGCGATTTTTTTACAATGGAAAAATTAGAAATGCGTGGTGTCAATAAATATTTACATAAAAAAGGTTTATCGGGACAAGAAATTCATAATGATATGGTGAATGTGTTAGGTGAAAGTGCTCCTTCATATGCAACAGTAAAAAATTGGGTTGCTGAATTTAAACGTGGTCTTACAAGCATTGAAGATGAACCACGTAGTGGACGTCCAAAAACAGCAACAACAACAAAAATTGTAGCCAAAGTGCATGATATGGTATTAAATGATCGACGAATAAAAGTGCGTGAAATAGCTAATATCATGGGCATCTCAAATGATCGAGTACATTTAATTTTGCATGAAGAACTACAGATGAAAAAGCTTTCTGCAAGATGGGTGCCGGACTTGTTAACAGTCGACCAAAAACGCATAAGAATGAACATTTCTCAAGCTTGTTTGGATCGTTTTCAGCGAAATAAAATGGATTTTAAGCGTCGTTTCATAACTGTTGATGAGACATGGATCCACCACTGTACTTCAGAGACAAATGAATAATCCAAACAATGGACTGAAGCTGCCCCAAAGAAGGCAAAAACAATTCAATCGGCTGGTAAGGTTATGGCAACGGTTCTTTTGGGACTTCAAAGGTATTTTATTGATTGACTATCTGCAAAAGGGTAAAACAATAAATTCAGAGTACTATTGCAACCTTTTAGATCAATTAAATGTACAAATTCGAGAAAAACGCCCTGGCTTACAACACAAAAAAATAATTTTTCATCAAGACAACGCACCAGCGCACAAGTGTGTTTTAACAATGACTAAAATCAACGAATTAAAGTTCGAGTTGCTTGACCACCCACCTTATTCTCCTGATTTAGCTCCCAGTGACTTTTACCTGTTCCCAAATCTAAAAAAATTCCTTGCTGGCAAGTGTTTTACCTCAAATGAAGATGCAATTACAGTTGTAAACCACTATTTTGAAGACCTTGAGGAAAACTATTTTAATCAAGGGATAGAATTGCTAGATAAGCGTTGGACTAAGTGTATTGAAGTTTCAAGAGAGTATATTGAAAAAGAAAAATATTTTTGAAAAACTAACTATTCTCTTTCATTGATAGGCAAAGAACTTTCCGAGCCGCCCTCGTATTTGCTTAAGTTTAAAGGGAATAAAGGATTTGGCCTGGCTGAACAAAACAACATTTTTTCTTGTTACTGTACCAATATTAGTTCACGCAAAAGAGTAAACTTTCCTATTATTTTTGTTACTTCATAAATGTGACTTCTAGACTGGCTTCGCAGTATTATATTCTGTCTACCCTAATTGCCAAGAGACATTGGAGACGGTTTCTGGCTATTTCTAACGAACAGCTTGCTCTATATGTGCCTTAAGGCCTCTTTGCATAATATCGATCCTTTACGGTATCCCACAATAAAGGTCCGACGACGGCAAATCGCATATCTGAAGTGACACAATGACATCGCTGATAAAGCGTGAACCGAAGTTGGGGCGCAACAAATCGACTTAGGTGTGGTCTGTGTGGCATGGTAAGACATCCTGCCAAAACCAAAGATCTCTCAAGGAAATATCTTTAGAAAAATGATTTATCATGTTTCCGTTGCACAGTTTGTGAACTGAAATGGCGTTTCCTGCAGAGCTTAAAAATAGATTGTGCCGTTGGCTGTGTGGCATCCTGCCAAACCATCCTGCCATCCTGCCAAAACCAAAACTCTCTCTAGTCCATATCTTTATAAAATAAATTATTTATCTTGTTCCCGTTGAGCTATTCGTTAACATTTCCAGCAGCATTTCCAAAAACAATGGTGGACAAATAAGGTTCATCTGGAACGAAGCTTATGTATTCCCATCCTGGATTACATTCCAATATGAACATTTTTTAAACAGGTGTGAAGGAGGCCCCTTTTCCATCAGAGTGTGTTTCTCGCCATATATACCAACTATCATCGGCATATCGGTATTATGCCTATGATTTCAAGTTCAGGGTTGGTAGGGCGATGCTAATTTTAACATAATATATTCTATAATTTTTTGCTTATAATTTTTTTCAGTCTCTTAATATTATAACAATCAGTCCATAACTTTGGCCATAAATGCGACAGTTTAGATAATGAGATATGGTCTTCCTATGTTTAGGGTTGTGTGGTCGGAGCCACGCTTCCTTGTCAAATTTTAATGCAACATAACCTTCAATAACATCTTAGTCATTGACATCATTCTGTTCAAATTTTATAGCGATCGGTCCTTAACTTTGGCCATATTTGCCCGTTTTTAAAGGGGGCGTGGCACCGTCCACTTTTCTTCCAGTATGTGTTTCGATCCATGCCAGTTCCATATGTTAAAAAAATCAACGTCAAATCTGTAATAATTAATAAGATATGATCTTTCTTAGTTCAGTTATGTGGGCGGTGCCACGCCTCCTCCTCGACATAATCTATAATAAATACCTAGTCATAGATTTCATTTTGTTTAAATTTTATAACGATCGGTTCATAACTATGGCCATAATTAAAATTATTTTAAAGGATATGTTTTGAACCATGCCCACATCATATATTTTAAATATCATCGTCATATCTCTAATAGTTCATAAGATATTTTCTTACTAAGTTTAGGGTTGTGTGGGCGGTCCAACTCCTCCTTGTCAAATTTTAAAGCGACATAGTCTTTATTATTTTCCTTGTCATTGATTTCATTCTATTAAATAATCGGTGCATTACTTTGACCATAATTGCAATGTTTTAAGAGGGCGTGGCGCCGCCCACTTTTCCTCCAGAATGTGTTTTGAACCATGCCATGTTTCATATGATTTAAACATCAACGTCTCTAATAGTTCATAATAAATGGTCTTTCTAAGTCCAGAGTTGTGTGGGCGGTGCCACGCCTCCTTGTAAAATTTTCACGCTACGTATTATATAACTTCCTAGTCATTGATTTCATTCTACTTATAGTTAATTTGGTAGAAATCGAATGTAATTAGTGGCTTCTAAAGCGGTAGGACCTCAAATTTGGAGGAAAACTTGTGTGAAGGACTTTCAAAAATATGTACCATTAAGGCCTCCTTTGCCTAGAGTTAATTATTAACCTTTAAATCTTATCATCGATCGAATGTAATTTGTGACTTTTAGAGAGAATATGTGACTTAGGACCGAAATGACCTAGTTTTCTAAGAGTTTATAATTGGTCGTTAAAAGTTTACCGAGCGAAATTTAAGCACCCTTAGATTTAGTTAGTGTCTTCTTGAGCACATTTCCAAATATCTGGAGGCTTCTAGAGCTTGGCTTCTAGAGTGGCAGGACCTCACATTGGTAGGGAAACTTGTGAGGAGGACATTCGCAAATATGTACCAATAAGTCTAAGTAAGCCAAGAATTTATTATAGGTCGTTCAAAACTAACCAAGCTAAATAAAGGCACGATCGAATGTAGTTTGTGACTTTGAGGGCGACCAGACCTCAAATAGGGAGGGACTTTTGAGTGGAGGCTGTGGTAAAACATGAACCTAGTCTCCTATGAGTTTATAATTGGTCATTTAAAACTTACCATGTGAAATTTAGGCACTTTTGGATTTAATAAGTGTCTTCGAGAGCGATATAACCTCAAATCTGGAGGGACTTTCGTCTAAAGGCTAGTCTAAAACATGGATCAATATGGTTTAGTTTTACCATAGGCACCACTTAAAATTTAAGCTCGATCGGATTTACTATGTGGCTTCTAGAGCGAAAGGACAGGAGAGTATTTTATAATTAGTCATTAAAACCTTACCTTGCGAACTTTAAGCAACCTTAGATTTAATTGGTTTCTGCTTAAGCGACGTAACCTCAAAACTGGAGAACTTTTGTCTAAGGGCTAGTCTAAAACATGCAGCGATGTGGTCCAGTTTTACCAGAGTAAACTACTGGTCGCCCATAGCAACTTTGAAATCTAAACACGATGGGATTAACTATGTGGCTTTTAAAGCGATAGGACAGGAGAGTACTTTATGTGGGGGCTATTGGAAAACGTCAATCGCTCGTAAGACTAAATTTGAAATTTTATGAGAATCTCGACCCTCGACCGAAACCAATTTATTGAATTTCGCCGAAATCGTTTCATACAAGGTGGAACGCGGTAATTTGATTTTTTGCACTGCAGGCTGTGGCGGCACTGTTGGTCCAAGAGAGTGGAGAGTATGAGTGGCTTTAAGTGGCTGAAGGGAGATTCGTACTCGTCTGGCTTTCAGTTGCCATCATGCGTTGGACACGTGAGGAGAGGTCATTTTGTGTTGAAGCGTATTTTTCAAATGCGCACTCGATCATTGCAGTGCAGCGTGCTTTTCGTTCACGATTCGCTGTTCCGCCACGCGAACGTATTCCTGGACGGCAATCAATTGTAAATTGGGTAACTTCATTGAGAACAGCTGGGAATGTGCCATGGGTACGAAGGGGACCTGAGAGAAGGATTACAGCACCACAAAACATCGAGAGAGTTAGAACAGCAGTACCTCAATCTCTGAAATGCTTTGCTCAGAAGCAAACACTTGCTCTTGGCATTTCCAGACTTTTTTTCAGGCGGCCCTTAAGGCAATGCCATTAAAGGATATATGGTTCCAACTGAATGGTTCCACTGCACATACAGCGAGGGCTACCATGAATTGTTTGAGGCAAATGTTTGCTGGACGGCTTATCTCTTTGAGGGGTGATGTGAACTGGCCAGCACGCTCACCAGACTTAGCCCCATGCGATTTTTTCCTTTGGGTTTACCTGAAGTCGTAGGTGTATAGCAACCGTCCCAACACCTTGGAAGACCTAATGAACAATATTGGGGCTGAAATTGGCAGAATTCCAGTCGACATGCTTATTCGAGTTCATAAAAACTTCAGAAAACGTATGCAGGTCGACATTTGCCAGATACTCTATATAAAACCATGTAATTTAAAAATTCCCATACTGTTCAATATAATTAAAATATAAAATAAATTTTTCTAAGGTTTATAATTTTTTTATTTCATTTCCAAATAAGCAAATTACAACGCTCCACCTTGTATTAAGGATAAGTACTTTGGATGTACATTCGGAAGCTCGGCTTCTGATAGGGTTTTTATAGTGATTCTGAATCCTTTCCATTTAGGTGAAAGGATTCAATCTCAATTCAATCTCAGTTTGGTCTATCTTTTAAATAAAATTTCATGAAGTATTTGTATGGATCTCAAGAATTAATTTCTATATTTCATTTTTTCTATTTTTAGGTATGTCCAACAAAATTTATGATGAAGTAAAATTAATGATTGTAAGTATTGAATATTCAATATCACCACAATCGGTGTTTCAATTCCAATTTCTGATTCGTCATTTTATATAAACACCTTTAAGTGAAAGAAACTTTCCACTTATCATTGAAGCGCATGAAATGAATTAGATTTTAATTTTTTTGGCCAAATTGATTTCCATTTAGGCTATCCCATCATCATTAGCAAATAATTGCTCAACAAATGCTAAATATGGAAATGACTAAAATTAAAAGCTTGAAATGCTGGCAAATCCAGAGCCAATATTTAAATTATTAAAAAAATTCCATACCTTCTTTCATATTGCGCTGCTTAAAAATGCAGCAATTCGGACTACGTGTGGTTCTAATCTATTCATTTCAATACGTTGTGATTTATGGTGGAGCCAGAACTCGTCCTGGTTCGTTTCAAATACGCAGCATCGAGTGTAAGGCCTTCGAACACGCCATGTTAAATTTTCAGAAATGTTCAGTGGAAAAGAGAAATGACTTAAATGCAGTGGTCTTAAATGCCTACATACAGTGCTTTCAAAGAGTCGAGACTATGACGGTATGTAGGCGAGACAGTGGCTGATGTTTAGTATAATCTTTATCTATTCACGCTTTCTTATTATAGCTTAATGCGAAATTATTTCACAAAGTCAATGGGAAATTTAAAAACTTTCTCTACGATGACGTCGTGGATGTTTGTGATTTCCTGGGAACCAGTGGCAAACGCCACCTCCTATGGGGTATTCTTCATCAAACATTGACCAAATACTCGAATGTCAATCATTCGTGCCCTTATGATGTACGGTATCCTTTTAGTGTTTAAAATGTGTGGCTCTAATCGGGGTTTGCTTTTGGTTTTCCTCCCGTTTAGCATGATATATTTGTAAAAATCTGGCCTTTGATAAGAAACTACTGCAGATGGTGCCGCTGCCCAAGGGAGTCTATATGATACAGCTGCTACGAGTATATACCATAAATAGTATTCAAGCGTGTATAGTTAGTTCGTCTATACAGTGAGAGATCGTAGAGCATGCAAGGTTCAAGTGGTTACACCGAAAGAAATTAAAATCGAATTTTTTTAACAAAAATAGTCAAATTTGTTAATAAAAATGTAAAATATAAATAAAACAGCTTCAAGGAACAATATTGTTAATAAAATCAGCAAATTTTTAAACCTAATAATCGAATGACAATTACATTTTCATTGGAAAATTAAATTTGTATTCAAAGAAAATTCACAGAAATGATTTCTTTTACTAGGGTTGCTATATATATTTCTGGCCTAGGCAATACTAAGTGTTGCCTGACATTTCCATTGGAAAGTTTGACATTTTTTAGCATAAACGTACTCGGAACGTTTTGACGTACGACCATCATTTGTGTTCTTTACAGTGACTTTTGGCAAAAAAAAAATGAATTTGGCAAAAAAAAATGGAATTAACTCGTGAACATTTTCGTGCGATCATTTTTCACAACTTTTGACGTGGATTATCACCACAAGAGTGCAACGATAAACTTAAATCTTTGTATGGCAATCAAGCACCACCCTATAGCACTGTGAGAAACTGGTTTAATGAATTCAATCATGGCCGACGCTCGCTCATAGACGAAGGTCGTTTAAAAACGGCCGTTGTGCCAGAGAACATTGATGCTGTGCGTGAACTGATAATGCAAAATCGTCATGTGACATACCGTGAGATAGAGGCATTTCATCCACCAGCATACATTCGATGTTGCATGAACACCTGGCCGTAAAAAAGGTTTGTTCTCGTTGGATCCCGCACAATTTGACAATCACCCAAAAAAAGGCTCGTGTCGATTGGCGCAAAGAAATTTTGAAAAAATACGATCGCGGTGCTTGAAAAGACGTTTAAAAGACCTCACTGGTGACGAATCATGCATCTATGCATATAAGCCCGAAACAAAACGGCAATCGACCGTGTGGGTCTTCGAAGACGAGCCAACTCCAACGAAAGTTGTTCGTGGAAGAAACACTTCGAAGCAAATGGTCGCCTGTTTCTTCGGCAAAACTTGCCGTCCTACGTTGCTCAAGCGAAGCAATTTTAAGTGGTACACCACAATTTGTTGCCTGAAGTCTTCGGAGAAATTCGCAAAAAGACCAAGAGAAGACTAAAAATTCTGCACTATGACAATGCGAGCTCTCACACATCGGTTCAAACCAGCGCCTATTTGACCGGCCTAAACGTCGAATTGATGGGTCATCCGCCGTACAGCCCTGACTTGGCACCCAATTCAATGGCAGTGAACTCTGGTGAAATTTGCATCTGTAAAGTCGGTTAGACCCAAAATCGGGAGGAACTTGTGCCAAACATCTCGTTGATTTTTCATGTTTATCCTATGTTCAAAACAAAACCATAAATCATTTTCGTTAAAATCTAATGAAATTTGTGACAGTTTAGTTGGTTAGACCCAAAATCTGTAGGAATATTTGTATGGGACTATATAAAAATTTTCACCGATCTGGTCTATATACAGCAAGGTTGATTCTGGGTGCAAAATAGTGCCACTAACTAAATTTCGTAGAAATCAGATAAAATTTGCCGCTGTCAGAACAGTTAGACCCCAGTAAGTCAATTTTAATACCGACCGTCAATTTAGCAAACAAAAAAAATAATGTGAATAATTTCTTTGAGATCGGTTTATATAGGGTGATCCAACCAGAAGTATTTTCTAGAACAAAAAAAATATAAAAATTCAAATCAAGTCTGGAATCCTTATTGGTAATTAGAAAGGACATTTTATGGCATTTATTTTTTTAATTTAATTTCTTCAAATGTTGACCGCAACTACGTCTCAGGGTTTCCATTCTGAGGGTCCAATTTTGGATGGCTCGTTCGAGCATTTCGACCGGTATGGCTTTAATGACACGCGTAATGTTGGCTTCCAAAACCTGAATCGTAGCTGGTTTGTCAGCATAGACTTTGGACTTTACGTAACCCCAAAGAAAAATGTCTAAGGTTGTGATATCACTCGGTCTCACCTGTCCAAAACGTGAAATTAGCTGCTTTTCGAAATTACCTCTCAATAGATCCATTGTTTGAGCAGCTGTATGGCAAGTGACACCGTTCTGTTGAAAAAAAGTGTTGTCAAGACTAAGGGCTTCAATTTCAGGTAGCATAAAGATCGATATCATGGCGCGATAGCGAGCACCATTCACGGTTACGTTCCGGCCATCATCATTTTTTGAAAAATATGAACCGATTATTCCATCAGCTTATAAACCGCATTTAACCGTGGTTTTTTCTGGGTATAATGGCACCTCTTGAATCTCTTCTTGTTACTCTTTAGCCCAAATGCGGCAATTTTGTTTATTGACTTTGCCGTTGAGCCAGAAATGGGCCTCATCACTGAACAAAATTTTGGACGAAAACAGCGGATCTTCCCGTTTCTCACCGAACGCTCATTTCCATAATACAGTTGCCAACATTTGAAGGTAATTATTTGCAAAAAATAAATGCCATAAAATGTCCTTTCAAATTTCCAATAAAGATTTCACACTTGATTTGAATTTTTATATTTTTTTCTTGTTCTGGAAAGATACCTCTAGATGGATCAGCCTATATTTGCAACCTACCTACACAAAGGAATAGATGACCGACGGTCATGCGAACTGAAGGACAAGTCTGTCTCGAACTGAAGGACAAGTCTCTCTCGAAAATAATTCTCAGTCGATCGGTATAAGTTTTAACGGCTCTATTACGAGTACATTTTTTGTCTGAACGATTCAAACATCTGACCAAACTCATGATACCCGTTTACCACAGTATGGTGCGGGTATAAAGACATGTCTATCTCCATGTTTTAGATCCAACTATCCAAGCTAACAGTATTTGCGGCCGCTGAAGATTCGAAGTTTTTGCGTGAATACCCTTTTGTGCCCAAGTTATTTTATAGAATCTCTAAATAATATTTGGAGATGTTGCAAATGTAACGACAAATTTGGTATACACTACCTTCGATAGAGGATGCTATCGAAATAGATATGGCTTTGTACAACTAAACAAAAAAATAGATATATCCCAAAACCCCAGTATCGTTTACCGTAACGAAACTAAACTTCCACTTGAGTGTGTGTGGCTGTGCAGCCCCAGAATTGTTGGCTCTCAACTCGAACCTATATTTTGGGCCATGCTTGAAATGCAGCTCGAAGTGATTTAATGCAAAATGCCATCGTATGCATATTCAGCATAAATTTGAAATTTGTAAAAGCTTTAGCAAAGCTTTTAACTCTTATCAATTCGAATACATACGCTCGCTCGCTCATACTCGTTGTTGCGAAGCATGCATGCCATTACAGCGTCCCCATTTCTGCATTTTTCGGTTCAATATGGACATTTTTAATTTAATTTATGGCATAAATTATACCAAAGCAACTACAAAAACAACAACAACACCTCTAACAACAAAGTGTAACGTCTTTGCCGATGCCACTGCCCCACCCCCCCCTTGCCCACTCTCACATGCCATTCATATAAACTGCATTTTGTAGGAGTGCTTTCTCTGTTGTTCTTGTTGTTGTTGCTGCTGCTGCTGTTGCTATCCTTTGAATAATGCATGGCATTAAGAATTACATTCCTTTGGCCAGGCCAAGCTAGGACACACAGCAAAGTGAGAAAAAAACAACAACGCAAGAAGAGGAGCAGTTCCACACCTCCACTTGCAGTGAAGAAACACTTTGCTGTACTGTATGTTTAACACCTGGAGAATATTTTCCATATAATTTTTTTCTTTTATATTTTGTTTTAACTATCCTTTGGGTATCCTTAGTGCAATAGGAGGAGAAAAGAATAATAGCACTATTGAGCATTTGCTCCTTAAAACATAGGGATACTTTGTGACAACAGGTTGGCATACACCGGAAAAATAATGTTCGTTAAAATCACGAAATAGTTCATATAAATTAAGAAATTTTTCCTATATTTCTTTTGACAAAGAAACTTTTGACAAAAACAAAATGAAACCAAATCTTGAAAATTACGAAATCAGTTTAATAACGAAAGTTTCTAATTTTTAGGAACTAAATGAAAGATTTGCTCATTTTTTAAGAATTTCTTTCGTACTTTTTAAGAATATGTTTCTAAGTTGTATAAAGTAGTTTCATATTTTATATGAAACGTTACTAATTTTTCGTGATTTTTTTTATATGTGACGCGCAAAATAGAAATTGACCTGAGGTTAAAAACCAGTTTTGTTCAGCAGAGCCATTTTAAAGATTTAAATACGTGTATCTTTGGTGTAGAATCGTCGACTTCACTTTCATAAAACGCGCATATCTCTGGGAGGGTACACTTTTGGGGCATGGGATCGGTCTCATTCGATGCTCAGATGTTGTCCACATAAAAAAAAGTGAAAATTGATTTTTTTACCCTTAGGTCCCTTTCTCTATGCGCTGTCACATATAATTTCTTGTTAGGGCCAAAAAATTAGCTTTTTTATAAAGATAAGCGTTTGCCAATATGTTTTAAAAATGATTTCGGTCAACTGGCCGCCGCCGCTACCACGAGCAAATTCCAGGCGACAGGCCCATTTTTCGACCAGTTTTTGCAGCATTTTGGGTACGTATGTCAGCAGCGCGCCGAATATTATCTTCCAAGGCGTCAATAGTGTCGGGCTTAACTGCGTAGACAAGCGACTTCACATAACCCCACGAAAAATAAATCTGCACGACCTTGGAGGCCACGCCACAGGCAAACGGCGCGAAATAATAGGCTCACCAAAAGTTTCCTTCAATAAATTAGTTGTTTCGTTGGTTGTAGGGCATGTAGCGCCGTCTTGTTGATACCAAATATCGTCAAGATTACGGGCTTCAATTACAGGTAGCAAAAAGTCCGATATCATATCTCGCATGTTCTGTCGTGATGGCCAGGCAGTTCGACATCCAACTAATCTAGGTCCCTAAGTGTTGATACAGTTTAGCAAAATCTGATTTAATATAAATAATATGTTCGATCTCTAATTTAAACGAAAGATAGCTAGTAATTTCGAATCAATCGGTATAATTAACATTGCAAAGAAGGATTATTTCTTCTTTTGAGTTTACGTTTTCATATAAGCCACATAAAAAAGTCTCTTCGGATTTGAGGTCCTAACTTACTAGAAAGCATAAATTCTTACTTAATGTACTTATACTTACTTACATCCCGCAACATCCTATTAAGGAACAAGGGAAACTTCTCTCAAATCAGTGAGCTGTGCACGATTCAATTCGTAGAACCAGTGACTGGGAACTACTGGTTAACGCCAGCTTCGGACAGCTAATGCAGTTTTTACATGACTTAGAGATAAATCTCTAACTCGTAAAGTTGCCCGCATTTACAAGTTAGAAGCCCGCCGCTGAATAGTTTTGAGATGGTTTTTAACTGGATTTGAGCCTGAGTTTACTGGCAAGATAGAAGTGCATACTTCCATCACACCTCGGTGGAGCAGGGCACTTTTCATACTCACTTAGTCTCCTCAACATCCCAAATAGGAAGCAAGGCTTAATTTCTCACGTCAGTAAGCTATTCATGATACAGGATGTTCACCGGGAAGGTACACTACCTTGTTTTGACGCCATATTGGTAAACATTAGAATTAACAGTTCATATTTGGCAGTCGTGATGTAGAGACGTGGTAAGTTTATTATGGAAAAACATTCGATAAATCGTTAAACGTTTTATCAAACTCAATTATCGATTACTGTGACGATGAGAAAGTTACGTGAAATTGTTGGGAGAAACAACGTGCTAACAAAACGCACTTTTTATCGTGTAGTGAATAATTTCGAAGAAAGAGGGTCTGTAGCTGATAGGCCCAAGCATGGACCACAACGTACGGCAAGATCGGCTGAAAACATTACCGCTGCTCAAGGGAGTGTTCAAAACAATCCACCAACCACAATTTGACATAAATGCTGTTACAACATTGAACACACCCATTTCAATAGTAGAACTGAACACACCCCGTTAATGTCATATGTGATGCGCAAAATACAAAGGGACCTAAGGAAAAACCAGTTTTGTTCAGAAGAGCCATTTTAAAGATTAGGTCCCTTTCTATTTGCGCTTAGAATCGTCGACTTCACTTTAATAAAACGCGTATATCTCTGGGAGGGAACACTTTTGGGGCATGGGATCGGTCTCATTCGATGCTCAGATGTTGTCCACATCAAAAAAAGAAAAAAAAATGAAAATTGATTTTTTTTTACCCTTAGCCTATAAAGTGAAGCGATGTCGCTTGGGAACGTCGGGCGGCTTCAGCTATATTTTGTATGCTTTCAATTTAAGATCTCGACGTAAAATGCGCCGTCGTTTCATACGTCAGTCCGAGTTGCTGCGAACGGCGGCGAATCGACTCTCCACGGTCTTGGTGTACACTCTTAGCTACGGACGCTACATTTTCTTCACTGCGTGCTGGACGTGGTCTATTCGGTCGAATATTATCCAATAATGAACGCTGGGTCTCAAGATGGGTGATGGTATTGCGAATAGTACGCTCAGTAGGCCGATTATGTTGACCATAAGTTGAACGAAGTGCACGAAAGACATTCCTTACAGAACGTGAATTTTCGTAATAAAGTTGAACGATTTGTAAACGTTGTTCAGGCGTAAGTCTTTCCATGATGAAATGCCAAACAACACTAAACAAAAATAACATGACACGACTCAAACGTAATCTGTCAAAAAAGGCTATTGAAAAAAGTATCTCTAATTGGATGACCCATTACAAAAACTTCGTCGATAATATAAGGTTTGTACGAAGAACATACTAAGAAGAAGTACGAACATTTTTTTCGGTGTAGCTGCAAAAGAACGGCTTACCATGCGTGGGGTCAATGGAAACACTGCAAATGGAGTCACTTTCTGTCTTCCTCCAGGAGGAAAGCACACAGGCAAAATGGCCATAAATTTTGTTGTCGTTTAACACAATTTTTAACTTTAGCTTTGGTCTATCTGCGAAAGTGGTCAACAATTTATCATTCAAAATGGAAAATTTATCGTTTTGTTAGGGGAACATAAACAAATGCAAGTGCAATGTTCGGGATACTAACTTACACAGATAAAGTGCATATACTTTTTAAAGTGTTACCTCTTAGAACTTTAAACAAAAAATGATTTCTTTACAAAACTTTGTCAAATGCGGAAGAATACATTTTACATTTACTGGCAGTGCGTTTCATCAAAAGCTTCATAGCAGTTCATAAAATACGAGAGCTGAGACAGAAAATCTTCGTGAAAAAAAGTCCACTGATACTCTTGTGCTAGTCACATAATAATCTTAGAATCGGTGTTACATTGTCCACGGATACTTATATATTACAATTTTTTAAGAGCTCTAACAGTCAAATTTTCACAAGTTTTTTGGAATTGGAGTAATATATAAGTAATACCGACAAAGATGAACAGGCCAAAACTAGGGACTTGGACAATAAGCCTTTTTTTTAATATGATCACTGTCTTGAATGTTACAAATCGGGGAAAACCAAATCCCACTCCCCGAACTAAAAACCAGTAAGGAAAATCTCATGTGAGGCGAGACCGACTACATGAAACCCTCACCCTAATCTTTAGACTCAAAGACTAAAAAAGATTTTCCTGTGTAAAATAATGCCAAAAAGAAACTCACAATAAGCAAAATAACGTCACGATCAAATGTCTTTGAAATCTGATGTAATATCCCGCTGTTAGTTCGTTTTGACTCAAAATCGGGAGGTACATTTGTATAGGGGCTATATCAATTATAGGACCGATCTTGTCAATTTTCAGCAATGTTTTTTCTGTATTTAAAAGTACGCCACAAACCAAATTTTGTTAAATTCTAATAAAATTTATAGCTGATAGGTCGGCTATACTTCAAATCTGAAGGAACATTTGTATGGGTGCTATATCAAGATTAGGACGGATCTGGTTTATTTTTCGCAATGTTTTGCCTGTATGCTCATAACGCCACACACTAATTATTTCTTAAATCTGATAAACTTAGCGATGTAATGCCTTATTTGCATCTGCAATTGAAATCCAATTTCATCGGATTTCGCCTCGAAATTTAATGCAATTTGTTTTAAAATTGACAGCCAAAATCCGATAAAAATAAATCCGGCGGATTTTGCTCGTATATGCAAATGCTGTATTAGGTCAGATAGAGAACAAACCGGGAGATGTCCCCTCAACTATAAAATATCTTAGAACGATTTTTCCTAATTTTCATTCCAAGCGACAGTTACCCCAAACAGCAAATCTGGAATGTTTCGTCGAGATTGCTTTATATTTGTGACCTAGACATTGATTACAGGAACAAAAGCACAGACGGACTAGTCTTAATCGACAATAACTCATTTTTTTTTGCTGGGCGTTATAAGCATCGAACCTTAAAACTCAATACCCCTGTATCCCCTGTACAAAATGGTGGTGAGGGTATAAAAATATGGAAACTGCAAAAGTTGCCGCCTAAAAAGGGGAATTTTAGAATTAATTTCGCAATATCTTTAAATCGGAGATGCCCATTAGTTTATGACATCTTCGATTAATCGATTAAGAAGCCCGTTATAAATAAGTTCGTCGGTAGCCAAGACGATTCTGTGTACAAGATAAGCGAAGTGCTTCTTCTTTGCAATAATGTCGAGAACAGAACTCATCACAAATTCTCTGGGTATATTTTTCCACGTTCGTTTGTACACAAACACTAGAACGCTAGAAAGTTAAAATTGAAACACAAAAAAGGCAGAAAACACTAAATTCGCACACTTTAAAGACAAAAAACAGTTTTCCCAAAACGGTTTTTACCCAGCTATGTTTATCGATTTCTCGATAAAGCCTAAAACGCCCATCTTGTGCAGTAAAAAGCATCAAATCTGTGCAAAAAATCATAATACTCCTGTGCCGCTAGATGGTGAGGGTATAAAAATATTGTATCTTTAACAGTTGCCGCCTAAATAGAGGAATTGATTGATTTAATACGCAATATCTTTAAATCGGCAGTGGGCATTCGTTCCGATTAATCATTTATCTAAATCGACAATAAATAAGTTTATCGGTTTTGCAAAAATCGATTTTGTAGCTTTCGTTATTAATTACTTCAAAGCTCTAAGTTGACATCACTGTTTGCAGCAACCATAGTTAGTTCCTTTTGCTCTTTGAATAGAGCTCGCTTCTCTTAAGTTTTATTCTCTGTATTCTCTTCTGTCTGCATATTTTTTGTTTTCAACCATATAATCAGGGCTGCCAATATTAACGATTAATCGTCAATTTGACGATTTTTTAACGTTAATTCGACCAACTGACGACATTTCAAAGTAAAAACGCCAAAAATTACGATTTTTAAAAGCTCATAAATGGTGTAAAATAAATTGGAAACCATAGATATTTCCAAATGTTTGGCTCGACAAACCTTACGATTCGATAAGTAAGTGCATCACGTGATTTTGCAATAATTTATTAGGAAAAAAATATTTAGGCAAAGATTGACAGGAAACAAAGAAATTTGTGTTTTGATTTCATTTTAAATTTTTATTGAAATAAACACTACGCATTATTTCTCCTCCTAGACGTTTTTTTGCAACAATTTATAAAGACAAATATTTTTAGGCAAAGAGTGTCATTTCAGCCAGCTTAAGAAAAGGATAAATAGAAAATTGTTTTTTGATTTAATTTTAAATATGGGTTTTAATTGCAATAAACCCTACGCATTATAACTCCTTACAGTCCAAGGACGTATTATTATGTTTTTTTTTTCATTTAATCATATTCATAATAAAGGTTCAAGCAAACTGAAGCTTTTTTCCTACCCTGCGTATCATTCTACTTCCGACAATCTTATAACCAATTATATAAACGTCTAAATCCCACAGAGAATGTATGGCAGGTTTTTTTCTAGGCCGACAATCCAGTATCATTAACTTTTTGTAAATTTCTACATGTAAAGGGAGGTTACATTTTAAGGGCCGATGTTGAATGTGAACCACACCTAAACGTCAAGTTGTTTTCAGCATTTCATTTGATATTTCTCAATTTCAGACTAACTCAATTTGAATAAGCAACGCGTTAAAGTTATTCAGGCTTAGTATGAAAATGGGCGTAAAAATTAAAATGCATTTCGTGCACTTCCTAATTTTGTCGGTCAATTTAATCGGCCAAATGTGTGTACAATCGGAAAAATAGTGCAAAATTTGAGCAAACCGGGTCTGTAGGAGATGTTTAAACACAAGTGCATGATCGTACTGCAGAAAATATTGCTTCTGTTCGCGATAGTGTGGCTGCAGAGCCGTCCACCTGAACTCTTCGTCGTGCCCAACAACTGCACCTCTCACGCTCGTCGTTGATGAACATTATGCATAAAGGTGCAATTGACTCAAGAACTACTCGTAAAGCCTCTTGACCAGTACATTTTAATCACCCTTTATTTCAGTTGTTTTCAGACTATCGGAATTTAGGAAAAACGCCGCGTACGAAAAAAGGCTTCGGTGTACCCTAGGCCTCAATTCAATAATTAGTGCACATGTCTCGGAAAACAATTGTAGATCAGGTCGGCTTATTATGCACAAAATAGGTATCGATAAGTCGTCTTTCACCAGCACAAACAAGACGAACAAGTTGTGTTCATTTTTTTTTTGCAAACTGAATTCCACAGAAGATAATCTAGTAAATAAAGTAAACTTCCGATGTGAAAATTGCCCAACATGTGTGTGAGTTAAAATTTAAAAATTAACGATTTAAATTGGTTTCGGTTGGCAGCCCTGCATATAATCTGAAAACAATTTATAATTTATACGCGCTTATCTGATTTTTCCATGCAATCTCACGGATTGTGTTTGACATGCAAAACTCACGATCGTCATTGTTCAACCCCCAATGATTCTCGTCACAAAGTTAAAAAAATCTAAAAATGCTAACCTCCAGTTTAACATGTCGGTCGTGTGACTTCAGACGTCGGTGCAAGCTTGTATGGAAAAATAGAACTCTTTTGATTTTTTATTTTGATTTTGCTATTAAGCTATTAACAAATTCAACGACATACGTACATAAAGGCCGGCGGCAACGATCGATCGATGGGCGGGTGGAAAAAAAAACCCTCGACTGGTGATGAATAATAAAATGTAAACTACTATTTTTAGAGAGTGGACAAAGCCAATAAAAAAGATTGATTTAAAACAGAAAAAAAAAGAATTATTGTGTGACGTGTACGAAATACAAAGAAATCGAATAACAAAAATAGAGAACAATTATTAATAAATTTACATTATTGAAATAAAGTAAGTACAAAGAGATTTATTTATGCAAATTTTAAGAGAACTCTCCGATCAATTGTTTTGTTGTGGCCTACGTTTCACATACGCGCTCTCTGCTCTCCCGCGTTTGCGGTGATCGCAGTATTGCTAACCTTGAACCAGAGAAAAATCCCTAACGTGATTTCTAAGAATCCCCTTTCTGATGAAGAAAAAATCCAAATCTCTTACTTTTTCAATGAACTCTTAAGTAATAAATCCTATAATAAAAAAAACACAAAAACTTAATGATTTATTTATTTAATTTATAGAGAAGTATATACGAGTATGTATCATATATAGAACAATATGTTTTACCTACAATTAGAATGTTCTCCACGATTTCGTTTCTTATTACAGTTACAGACAAAATATAGTCTATATGAAATATAGTATATATGTATAGTTCGGGTAACCGGCTCCGAAGAAGGCCAAGGTGACTTTGTCGACCAATAAAGTCATGGCAACAGTTTTTTGGATTACCTTTAAAAGGGAATTACAAAAACGGCGAACTAAACCGATTTAAGAATGATTTAAAAAGGAATGACCCCATATGGCCAAAAAAAAGTTATTTTTTTTATCAAAAAAAATAACATTTTTGCATTATACAGGTGCACATGTGTTCAGTCCCAATGGCATGAATCGGGTTACTAATTACTTACTAATCTCCGGATTTAGTCCCCAGTGAATATTTTCTATTTCCAAACCTAAAGAAATGGATTAGTGGACATAGATTCAGCTCCAACGATGGAATTATTGATCAAACTAATGTCTATTTTATGGACCTCGAAAAATCCTATATTTTGGAAGGGATTAAAAAATTGGAGAAACGTTAAACTAAGTGTAATGAGCTAAAAGGAGATTATGTTGAAATTCAAAAATTGGAGAAACGTTAAACTAAGTGTAATGAGCTAAAAGGAGATTATGTTGAAATTCAAAAATTGAAGAAACGTTAAACTAAGTGTAATGAGCTAAAAGAAGATTATGTTGAAAAACAATTTTTTTTTTGCAGATAAAACTGTGTATTATTCGAAGTCACGGAGTTATTGGTATGCCCTCGTACCTTAAAAGCTTTAAAAAGTTGACTGCGAAATATAAAAACAGAGAAGGCTAGCACATCCATTGATTTCTATCGGACCAAAAATAGGATAATTTTAAAAGACAAGATGATAAAAAATCGTTTTTTATAAAACTTTGGCTTTAAAGCTTATACTAAGGAGTTTATTTAGCTTTATTTTGTAAATTTTCAGAATAGAATACCTTGCGGATTAAATGTTTTCCATTATTCGTCTTTTTTTCCTTAATTTATTGGATTAATTTTTTTCTTACAAATTTTCTAAAAATATTCTATTGGAAAAGTGTGTTTTTTGTCGTTATCCTGTTGAAATATTTATTAAAAGGTATTTGTCCATACTGAATAGGGCAGCAGCAATTCGCTTAGAATATGGATCATAGATTTGGATCCATATTTAGGGACCATACTTCATGCCTTCATCATTACCATTTAAGTTTTTTTTAAACGCATACAAATTTATTTCAGCTTAAGTGTCTCGCAATTTGTTATACATTTTTTTTTCTAAATCTTTATACATATGTATTTTTATATGAACTATTTTCACCGTCTTTTTGTTACCTCTTGAGCTTTTCGGGAAGATCTTCCGAACTAAATGTTCTACAATAATCGGCCTTTCAAAGTTAAGTATACAATTTAACTGTCAGCTAAGTTTTAAACGCCCCAGAAGGCCTAAAAGGGGTCTGTTGACAATAGCTCCATGGAGTTATCCACTGAAGCTAAACTTTTTCGCGGTGTAATGAAATTTGCGGTTGAACCTATTATATTGTTCGTACCTAATTTTTAAATTTCTTCTCTCCGATGATGTACCACACTGGTTAAACTTGTAATGCATTGCAGGATTTTACTTTTAAAAAAGCGTTTCATAACGCGTTGCTCGCTTGTGTATCTTTCCATGGTTTAAATTGAGTCAGTCTTAAATTAAGAAATATCAATTGTAATGCAGAAAAAAACTTGACGTTAAGGTGCGGTTCACATTCAACATCGGCCTTAAAATTTAACCACCCTTACGTAGGCATGTACAAATTCTCAATATTAACAACTAAAAGTTATTGGTGATACGAAAATTTTTGTTTTGCCTTACAAAAATACCATAAAAATTAATCTATACTATTAATACCGTTAGTTATAAAGCTCCTTAGAAAAACACCCTTTTTTTATCGCATTTTTTCTTGCGTAGATCAGCTTTCCGCTTCGCTTGAAGAGTCCACTCTGTCAGCACCATAAATAAACACTCAATGGAAATCTCGTACGCCCAAAAGGTATTTTTATACACCACAGAATGGTGCTTTTAGCTACAACATGGCAATACTGGCCACACCACAGTTACACAGTTGCCAACATTTAAAAGGAATTATATTCATAAAATAAATGCCATAAAATGTCCTTTAAAATTATCAATAAAATTCCACACTTGATTTGAATTTTTATATTTTTTTGTTCTGAAAAAATACCTCTAGATAGATCACCCTATACATATACAAAATTCTCAATATTAAAAATGATAGGTATTGGTGATACGAAACATATTGTATTGCTTATAAAAAAATACCACATAAAAACAATCTATACTATTGATGTCGGTAGTTCTTAAGCTGCTTAAAAAACACCCTTTACATTAAATTGTATCGCATTTTTTCTTGTGTAGATCAGCTTTCCGCTTCGTTTTAAGCGTCCTAAAAAACGCTTCAAAGGAAATCTCGTACGCCCAGAAGGTATTTTTAAACACCACAGAATGGTGCTTTTAGCATCAACATGGCAATACTGTCTACACCACAACAATAAACTACGAGTACAACCACACATATTTAAAGTAATTGTTGCTCTCGTCTACGGTTTTTTTGTTACAGCTGTCATATCTGAAGCATGTGAGAGAATGTGGAGAGTGTGTGTGTACCCCCACTTGTGGATACCAACAAGATCTGCTGTTGTTGTTGCTTCTTTTTTTTGTTCTTGTTCACGGATGTTGAGTCTTGGCTGTGGCTGGCGTTGAGTCGAGTTTTTAGCATGCGCATGCATAACTCCACGACCGTCTCACGATCATTGTTTATATGATTTTTGTTGTTGTTGCCTTTGCTCTTGTCATACTCTTCTATCTGCCTGTGCTGTCTTTACTGGGTTACGTTAAACCAACAGAGGCAGTTCGATTTCTGTAATGTTCGGCGAAAGACAGTGAGAAAAAGTGAACGTGTGCGAACGGACGGCTAAATTAAAGGAAAATAACGCGAGGCTCGAATTAAACAAAAAGTGTGGGTTAGTTAAAAAAGAATTAATTTCTGCAAATAAAAATAAATGCAAAAGTGAACAATTTGTGGAGAAAATTAACAGGATCTAAGCAAGTTTTGTTAAAAATCCAAGTTCGGTCTGAATGTTGTTGAAAGTATTATTAACGGACAGATTTACGTAAGAAAAAGTGCGACTGGGAAAAAATGTGATTACTTTTAAAGCGTTGCGAATATTAAAAGCCAAATAAAAGTGATTTCGCTCAAATTTATTGAAATTTCTCTAAAAGTTGACAGATATACATACATAATTGCGAAAAGCAACAAATCACCAGAAACGACAAATTAATCATGTGAAAATTCAACATTCACGGCAAATCAAAGCAAAAATCATCTCCATATTGTTTTTATCCTTAAGCGTGCAGCATCATGTTAAGTATTTTATGTTTAGTTTGCCTTGCCAACAGTGGCGCATTGTTTAGCAAAACAAACGCTCACGCTCGCTCCACTTTAGTTTTTGCCTTACTTCTGATTTCTTCGTTTAACACCGCCACGCCACGTTTTCATTTTCTTTTTGTACTCGTCTCATGTGTGGCGGCTTGAGCAGCAACGCTTTCGTCTTGTAAATAAAACGCTTCAACGTGTAACAACTTGTTCTATTTACACAGTTTCTGTTGTTGTTTTATTATTACTCGTTTAGTTCTTTTTTATTTTTGTTTAGTGAAAATAAACAACAAACGAACGAAACTCGAAAAGAAAGAAGACAATAAGAAATAAGCAAAGGCGGCAGCAGCGCAAAAGACAGCGCATTTTTATAGATGTTTGTAAACTTGTTTAAGAGAGAGGGCGCGAGCGAGAGAGTTTGCTCAGCAGTTGAGTGATTGTTTGGGAATTGTTTGTAGCTCATAGAGTTGCCAATCCGCGCGATTTCAAAGACTCAGGTATGGATATTAGATTTTCACATTTTCCTGTGGTTTAAAAAAAAACTTATTTGGTTTAAGCTTTAGTAAGCGAGCCTTGAGTTCACGTACCTTAGTACATGCTCGCATAAACCAGACAGGAGCGATAGGAACAGAAATCTAAATTAAACCAAAAGTGTAGGAGGTACAAATAGATTGTACTTTTTTAAAGTATACCTAGCTGGAACTTTTACTTAGTACTGATGTTTGTAACATCGAAAAGGATTGATCCAGAGTCAATATCGGATTCTATTGAGCAATTTATCCTCGTTATCGTTGTGGCTCAATGCGATACATAGAGTTAGATTACAGCTTATACATATATAGGACTTAACTTTGCACTATGTTTAATCTAGGTCCATGTTTTGATATAGTAGAAGTGTCTTCCGTTTTCAAAAACTGCAGCCATATTTTACAGCCATTCCTGACCAAAGTTTACATAGAACGTTACGATTGACCTTCGATTTTGATTGGCCCCTA
This sequence comes from Hydrotaea diabolus, assembly GCA_963513945.1. Classification (NCBI taxonomy): domain Eukaryota; kingdom Metazoa; phylum Arthropoda; class Insecta; order Diptera; family Muscidae; genus Hydrotaea; species Hydrotaea diabolus. The sequence continues at coordinate 17,505,695 of OY740719.1, forward strand.
TAGAAACGTTATTTCAGGTTCCGCTGTTCTATAAGACAAATATTAATTAATCCGATTTTCTTAATTAAGCGACCGATGATGTTTTCTTATAGCCTTCATGCAAAGGTCCCTCCCGATTTTAGGCCTAGCCGCTCTAAAAGCTACAACATAAATCGGATCTTGTTCAAATTTCGCATGGTACGTAATGTGAAGCTAGACCATATCAGTTCACATTCTTTCTATGAGCTAAGAAAAATGTGCCTCTTGATTTGAGGTCTTGCCAGTCTGCGATTCACATTTTGCTACCAATCTCGCTTATATTTAGCGAGGAGCATTGTGGAGAAATTATAATCAAGAGTGGTAAAAATTCTTTCCTAATTTGAGGCTTTGTCGCTCTAAAAGTAACATGTAAAACCTAATATTGCAGAACGAGGTCTATATCAAACTCTGGTAAAATTCGACCATATCGATCCATGTTTTCTTATAGCCACCACACAAAGGTTCTTTCTCGATTTCAGGTTCTGTCGTAATAGAAGTGCCAAATTTAATCCAATTGTGCTCAAAATGTCCATGGTACATTATGTGTGATCGTCCATAAGGAAATTGGACTATATCGCTCTATTTTTTTCATATATCACGCATATAAGGGACGAGTCATGTGCCCATATATCCAATACGAGAAGTGGTAATATGGGACCATATCGGTTCATGTTTTCATTAAAAATGATTGAGATTTGAGGCGCTGCCTCTCTCAAAGTTATACCTCCTGTATACCAGTGTTGTGTGGTATTATATGCTCGGACATGTTCGACTGAGTACATTTTTACATTATTGATGTTATTTTTATATCTTTTTTGTAAATAAAGTATCGCGTTATTGAATCTTGGCTGACATTGCTATAAGCGGTCAAATTTGTAAGCACTCGGTCTAAATCGTGCGGCGTCATTCCGAAAATAACAGCTCGAATGATGAACATAAAGTTATCCACAGAAATGAACTTGTTAGCGTTAACTAAGGTTTATAGGTAGATACAACACAACTTATCGAAGAGGGTCAAGCAGCATAATCGCGGCTAATTGATGAATGTTGACCATGAAATCCTAATCGCCAAATATTTCCCTAACAATCTCAAGCGTTGCATCGCTTGTACAGCGGCAACGTGTTAAAACCAAATCTCAGAGTATATCGATGTTCACATTATCCAAAAAGTCTTTCTTTTTTGGATAGAAAAACCTTTTCGAATACCTTTCGGTTGAGTTGTTGATGTAGACTGGCTCTGAATTATAATTGAGCCTCTTCCGCGATTTGGATTTTTTTGGTCAAAATTCGGATCTCCGGCTAGCATGGTCCCTTTACTGAACCTATAGCATTTTATTAGATCGTTTGTGTTGAGTTCGCTCCAATTATGGTAGTTTTTCTTGTTGATGTAGACAGACGCTCAGTCATCATTAAGCCTCGTCGGCGAAGTTTATTTTTTGGTTAAATTTCGGATCTCTGGCTAACAAAGGCAGGGTACATTTACCAAACCTAAGGCGTTTTATATGATCGTCCGGTTATGTTTTTTTATCGGCTCAATCTTTTGGGTATGTAGAGCCAAATTAAACCGCAAAAAGTGACTCTTTGGTCAATATTTCAGGGTATTCTTCGATACTGACAGCTAGGTGTTCTTCACATTGCTTCAGTCTCTTTCTGGTTGATGGCACAATCACAACATCCAAAATAGTGTATCCACCTTCACGGATTTATCTTAGCCGTAATATCAAATAAATTTCCACAAATCTCCTAGAGAGTTTTCAGAAAACTATTCTAAATTGTTCGTTTACCTTAAATCATTCCCGTTTTGGCCTTGAATCTCCTAATATGGCAAGCCTGTAAACAATTGAAGTGAGAGAAACGTCAAAAGAGCTTAAAAGGTTTAAGGGAGACACTTTAAGAGAGAGAGAGAGAGAGAGTGAAACACGCATTTTTTTGTTTACGTGCAAAATCTACAAGTACCGGTTAACCAAAAAACACTTGAATTTTGAATGTATCGACATATGACGTCACAAGAAAATCACTTCAGGAAGAATGAGAGAGTTCATCAGTAGCAAAAAAATACCATAAATTAATTAACAAACTTGCACTTCACGTCAATTCGAAACGATCAGCGAATGGTATCTATTGAGCTAGAAATTCGAAATATCGATAAAATTATACTTTAACTGTCACAATGAAATGGATTTAAAAAAAGTATTATCTGTGCCTTAATACCTAAAGTAATTGACAAAGTTTTCCAAAACGTTCGTTTATATTTTAAAAAAAATTTATGTCAATTATATAGAATTTAAGTGGATATTATTCAAAATGATATGCCTCTGTTGAATTTGAATGACGTTCAAATTGTAATACCATAGAAAACGAAACAAAAAAACAAAACACAATCGCGTGACTTCCATGTGGGAAATCGATACTTAAACCAACAATCGACCATAAATAAACCAAACAAAAATTACAAATTTATTATCAAGCCAATAATTTGTCAGACAATACGAAAAAATAAACAACAAGCTCACGAGCATTGCTTAGAATATCAATTTAAAATGTGGCTCCATTCAAATAATGACTGTCATCTCTGGTTACATGTACTTAGCGATTATCCTCTAAAAGCAGGCCGGCACTTTTAACTCTTCTGTAAATTAAAAAACATTATAACAATTTCTGCCAGTGCTTCTGTTGTTTTCACACTCGACGTATAATAAGTATGAGTATACTTTTAATTATTTTATAAAAAAAAATATATTGATTTATTGATAAAAAGCTTAGTTTCTGTTGTGGCTGATAAGTCTTCAAAATTCAACATATCTTCCGGAACTCTTCTACGTCATATGTACTATCATAATCGTTTACGTCAGTTACGCTGTGACACGTCGTTGGTCGACGAATTGTGAAAAAAGATAAGCGAAAATTCTTGAAATTTAATGTTTTTTATCAGCTTGTGAAAATTGAAAAAATAGAATCCGCCACGATGAATGGAAAAACACCTTCTACAACGGCATTGATGATCTACGATGATAATGACGTAAGTTGTAATTTAAGTTAAAACTAAATTAATTAAAAACGCTATATATTCGTAAAAGTAGTTTTAAATCAAAAAGATTGTTCTGCACTTTAGATTTTTTAGTGAAATATAAAATTTTTTTTGTTCAAAATATCTTTGAGGTACCGTTGGACTTGAAAATAGTTCGAAAACTTTTAGCTGTCCACATTCAATTTTTAAACCTTTTGGCAAATCTAGTCATTTGAATAAGGCTTTTACTAACGTCTTTTTCATAAAAATTATATTTATAAGTGAATAACCCTTCGAACTTTTTCTAAGTAAGATAATCGTTTGCAAAACAATTTTAGAAAAATGTTTTCAATAAACAAAACATTTGGCAAAAGTGCAGTAAATGAAGCGTGAAACAGTAAAGGATTAAATATGCCACGCCGCTTAGAATGGACTGTTATTTCTGAAAAATAACAAATAAGGGCTTTCGTGGCCAGAGATCCTTTGGTGCCTTAAAAAGGATAAACAAAACTTCTTTCCATGTGGCTGCCCTTCGTCCAAGCTTAAAGACTTTTAGCTATGGACATGTCTTATCTACTTTAAGACCCACAGACTTTAAAGCCTTCTGCTATTGCTCAATAAGCTCGTTCTATTGGTACTCGCATATTAAATGAGTAAATGGTCGCTAAGACGATATATTCAAAACTTTACGAACAATTTGTATACAATAACAGATTGGCTTTTTGCGTTATAAATTTTTGGATTAGACAATTTTTAATTTGTAAGTAATAACCGAACTCGCCTTAACTCGCTTAATGATTATTTTGAATAACTTTCTTCCCAAAAATTTTAATTATTAAAAATAAATGGCTTTTAATTCAAATTTTCTAAAGTTTTCTCTAAACACATTCATTTTTATATTCTTGGACAATGGTGTGAAGTTTTCGCTTTACCGACCTTCTAAACGAGTTGCCAATAGAACACGGCCTGATTAAAATTTTGGCCGTGTTCTATTGGCAACTCGTTCTAAAATCCACATTAGAAGTCGGATTTGAACTAAATTCATTAAATTCGGATTTGCACTTAATAATGGTGTTTACTCTTAACGCCATCTTTTCGTGGCGTTACTTTTTTCTGGAAAAGTTGCAGTTGCCAAAAAATCTACGGGTGTTTTTAAAAGTACGTCTCTGAAAAGAACTCCCACTGACTTTCTTACAGTTCAAAAGCCTTTGCGTTGAATACCCTGAAGTATTCGAATTGAACATTTACATATTATCGGTGCGAACACTTGGAGTTGGAAACAACAGAAAAAAAATTCTGAACAATAGAAAACAAAAATATATAAAATACCCCGATATTTACACAGCCGGAGTTCATTGATTATGTTTATCAACCAATGAACGACACCTTAAAGCCTTCAAAATAATCGTAGCAAATTGTATAGAAGAACGGAGTATAATAATAATAATAATGAATAAATTAGTACGCTGTACCTATGACGCGAGCATTTTTAAGCAGGTGTTTAAGAAAACGTGCGATTTAACAAGGTGCCAGCAGCTTCTGTTTTGAATTGATTAAAATTTAATATTTATTTTGTTAAGTTTTACTGCGTGGTAAAACTCAAATACTTATATACTCGTATAAGCATAAAATTATTTAAAATTTTCAAATCAAAGTTTAAAACTTAAGTTCCAAACTCTTGTTTTTGCTTAAAGAAATGCCTTACATTAACCTGATAACCTCAAGCATATTGGCAGATGTTAAGGCATACATTTAATTAACATTATAAAGCATACTCTTAGGCTTTTATTAAAAACACCTTTGAGCTTTTTGTTAAATACTTTTTAAGATGCAAATAATATTACCCAGCTATGTTACATAGTAAGACTCCATATGTCCACGAGTATTTCTACAATATATCAACTAAAATCTCTTATTTAAATTTCTTTATATATCACATCTTCCAAGCCCTCACTCTATTCTCTGTAGGGTTGAAGGCTTGAAATGTATACTTTAATTTTTATCGTCCTCTCCATATACGACATTAGAGTGTCCCATATAAACTGAAAATGGGAAATTCTTTAATGGCCTGCAAAATTCTGTAAATTACAAAGTTATCGTTAAATTTGCAACGGTTATGTGGCCTTTCCATAAATTGCAAATATTTGTACCGAAAGTGTTTTGCCACGATAATATTTCAACAAGGCCAGCAAGTAAAGGGTGTTGTAGATGTTGGCGTGAAGGGAATGTAATTGAAAACAGGGTGTATAAAAGATGTGTTTGTGTTAAAACTCGATTTAGTTCGGTTGAACTGTTGGACACTTTCAGTGGGTTTCGTTATAGTATCCCGCCCTGTTAACTATGCTGTTGGTAGGTGTTAGATAGGTTGGAATGTGTTGCTTCATTTTATGGTACTGCCCATGTTGTAAATATATTAAACGAACTTTTATCGAAATCTTAGTCAAAAGTCTTTTATCTGCTTTTGGAACCACGAATTATTTTTAAAAGCAGGTTTAATCTCCGACTAGGACCTTCTGGTACACAATCACCTTTTAAAGTTCCAAGGATACGGCGTTTAACAAAAGACTTCACTTATCTTAATTGAAAGATAGATTGGCCCAACTTTTCCTAAACACAATTTGACTTGGCTACACATTTTTTTTAAAAAAATAACCTTGGTCACACTTTTACTAAAAAATAGTGGTAAGGTCACACATTTCTTAAGGAAATATTGACTTACTCACACAGTGCTTATAAAAAGGTGGTTAGGCAACATTTTCGTAAAAAAAAACTTAGCTTAAACTCACTTTTTAAGAGAAAACTTGGCCGCACCGGTTTTAACAAAAAATTGGATTGTCTACAGTTTTCTTAAAGAAACGTTTTCCTGGCTACACTACTCTAAAAAAATCGTATCGATCACACTTTTCTTTTTAAGAACTTAACCTGGTCACACTTAACATAAGACAAAGTTACCCTGGTCCAGCTTTTTTAAGTAAAGTTCGCTTGGCCGCACTTTTTTAAAGAAAAGTTCACTAGATAAAAAGTTTTAAAGAAACGTTGGCTTGGCCATAATTTTCTTAAAGAGAATTTTCTTAAAAAAGTTCGATTGGCCACAGATTTTTTTAAGAAAAATTCGATTGGCCACACTTTTTTTTTATGAAAAGTTCGCTTGGCCACACTTTTTTCAAAGCAAAGTTTCGCAATACTTTTTTTAAACAGTGTGAAACGTTATCTGGTTTGTTTTATTTCGGTCTTTTGCTTTTACACATTGAACAGGGATTAACCGGATCAATACCTCTTGTATCTATATTTAAATAGAAGACAAGTTTTGAAAGAGTTCGGATTTTCTTTCAACAATTGCTGCGAAGCTTTCTGAAGAGTTTTGTCACGTACCTGAAAACGCGATAAAAGCAGTGTGCAGTCACGAAAATCAATGCGACTTTGCCATTTTGTTAAAAACTTGTCTTCTATTTAAAAATAGATATAATAGGTCTTGGGCCGGTAAATCCCTGTTGAAAGTAAAACTATTTTCAATTAAAAATAGCTTGGCAGCACTTTTCTCGGCCAAACTCTGTTTTAAAGAACATTTGTCTTGACCACAGTTTTTTTTTAAAGTAAAGTTGGCTTGGCACACTCTTTTTCTTATGGAAACGATGGTTTGACCACACTTTTTTTATAGAAAAGTTGGCTTGGCCATAATTATTTTAAAGAAATGTTTGCCCAACCACACTTCTCTTAAAGAAAAGTTGCCTAGGCCACACTTTTCTTTTAAGCAAAGATAGGCCACACTTTTCTTAAAGCAAAGTTTGGCCACTATATTATTTAATAATGTTTCTTGTCATATCTCCATTATGGATCGGTCCATAATGTGTACGTTGTCCCTACGTCATGGGGACGTGGGCCCTTCTGTCGGCAGGGGAGGGTGTGAGAGGCACTGGGAACGTTCGTACAATAAAAACGCTATCCTAGCCAGACTTTTTTCAAAGAAAAGTAAAAAAAAATATTAAAAGTCTACACTTAGCTTCTTCTATGTAAATTATTTTCATGACTTTGACTCTTGTTTAAATTTCTCTTTGACATCGTTGGATGCATCTTAAATAAAAAAATATATATCCTCCTAGAAGCTTTATGTTTGGTGGGATATTTATTAAACTAATTTTAGTAGTCCAGCGGGAAAAGGATCGACCTATGCTTCAACCCCTTCTAGGAAGTGTTATTAGGATGTTTGAAGTCATGCCTGTTGTTTTTAACTCTCATTTCTCATTAAAATAGAGATCAAGGCCTTCTACGCTTCCTTGTACTGAAAGACCTTCGAGAGGATAGCAAATAATATCTATATCTGCCATAAAAAGTCGAATCGATTAGTAGTCCTGCCGTTCTGGAAGCCACATTTGAGGTGGGATATTTTTTTAACTTTTCAGAGTATCCCAGCTGGAAAAGGAAGACCTAAGCTAGTCCTCCTATGAAGTCTTCTTAGGAAGCTCGAGGGCATGATAGCTGTATTCTACCCTTATTTCTCAGTACAAGGGGGTAGATTGCAAAGTTTCCTACCTTTGGGAAAATTTCGAGAAAGCCTACAACATGGTACAATAAAAAGGTATAGGTACTAGCACAAATAAATAATTCGCTTTGCTGTCAAATTCACTTATATTGAAATGACAGAAAAACATTTTTATTAATGTCTTTTGTAAATGCTTATGTAGAATTTTAACTTTAAAATTTTAACAATTGTCTTTGTCAAGTTTAAAAATTTAAATTACTGCGGAAAAAAATTGTAAAACAGCTAATTGCATAACTCTACCTTCTCTATTATACCATGACCTGCAAAAACTGGTCTAATAGAATGTCTGACAAAAATAATTTTAAAAAATTTCGCTAACTGAGAAATTAATTTTAAATTACACAATGGTTCGTTTTTTATATTTTTAATAATTTTCCTTCACTTTAATTCAAAGCTACGATCTTCTAGTTGCTACTCCGATATGCTATGTACTTATCAAATTGTGTGTTTCTATTTACATTCCATCTCTGTGTCGAACACCCTTTTGCAGTCCCTGCTCTCACGAGGCATGGTCAAATGCCTTCTAAAAAAAGGGACCCAGAAATGTGCGTTGGATCTCTCTCTTATTGTAATAATGAATGCCTACGTGCAGACCTTTCACAAGAATGCTCTAAAGAATAAGTGTAGGATTTCATGTCTTAAGAAAGCTTTCTGGAATGCCTTATTCTGTAAGGCATTAATGAATTAAAGGAAGGTCTTTTACAAAAAGTAACTTTTTAAGATATCAGTTAGGATTTCTGTATTGGAATAGCCCAAAACAAAAAAATGTGTGTTGGACCATTCTTCATGTCCCAAAAAAAACTTCTGGAATGCCTTTTTCTGGAAGGCATAACCGAGTAAAATGAAGGCCTTTTAAAAGGTCTTTTACGAAAAGGAACTTTACAAGATACAAGTTACCACTTCTGTATTGAAATACGTAGCCTTCATACAAACGAGAATATGTGTTGAGTCATTTTTCATGTTTCAAGAAAGCCTTCTGGAATGCCTGATTCTGAAAGCCAAATGAAGGTATTTTATGAGAAGAAAATTTATAGGATACCAGTTAGCATTTCTGTGTTAGAATAATAGCCCTCATTCAGAAAAGAATGTGTGTTGGATAATTTTTCATGTTTCAAGAAAGCCTTCTGGAATGTCTCATTCTGTAAGGCATTTGTGAATTAATGGAAGGCCTTCTAGAAGGTCTTTTACGAAAAGTAACTTTTAACGATACCAGTTAGGATTTCTGTATTGAAACAGCCCAAAACTAAAGAGAATGTGTGTTGGATCATATTTCAAGTCTCAAGAAAGCTTTTTGGAATGCCTTATTCTGTAAGGCATTAACGAATAAAAGGAAGGTCTTTTAGAAAAAGGAACTTTATAACATAAATGTTATCATTTCGGTATTGGACTATACAAAAGACTTTTTTGAAATTCTGTCACTGTTCACCATATAACCCTTTGCTATGTGAGTCGCACCATGACACAGGCGTATTCATAGTCGCGTCATACACCAGCGCCAGTATTGTTGAAAGCCCTTAGGGCTATTGACAGACTTTTAGGAGAAGTTAAGGTTTTATGACATGACGATGATGACGGCGACGATGGCGCTGTGGTGATGTCAATGGGGGATGTGCATAATGGGCCCTTTTCCCTATGATACCCTAACATATTGATACAACAACAAGACCAACATCAGCCAGAGCCCGCCCGAGCAAAGCAATTAATTTAATTTGTGGTAATGTTTGTTATAACAACCATAGTAATGATAAATGGTTTGTGGGCAATAAACAGGCGAGATGCAAACCAACAAAAAAAACTCAACTCAAAAGCCATTTTAAAGCCATTTTGGATTTAAACTCAATCTTAATAGCCATAAATAGTCGTTTACAATATACGACAATAGTCGTTTACAATATAAAACAATAAATACTCTGAGATCCTAGTCAAGTGGTCTACACATAATACAAAAAAGTGATTTGTGACTTGTTTTCTTGTGTGCTTTTGAATGGCAAGAACGTGTTTTGGTCTTCGTCTGAGTTTGGGGGGACACTCTACTCTAATTAGTTGCATTAAGTTAGAATCTAATGAAATGCGCTACGTGAACTCTAGCAAAGACTAAACAAAAAAAAAAGTACTGATAACAGAGACAATCACTTTTAATAAACACTTGACAATCACTTTTTGAAACCACAAAAGAATGAAGCAGAATATCGTTCTCGTACGGGGGTAAAAAATACAAAAGGAAATAGAAAAATCTAAAAGAATAACAATTTAGGGAAATGTTCATATTTGATTGGCAAACACACTCCGCAAACAGCAGCTCAACCTCAACAACGAAAACAATCACCTTCTGTTTCCAAAAACCTAAAAAAACGTTGAATACAACAGGCAACAGGAATCAAATGTCAATAGCAAAAAGTTTTGTATTTGATTTGCTACCCATGCTCAAAGAACAAAACACCAGACTGCTGCCTGCCACTGCCAACTTGAGAAACAATCACCTTCAGTTTCCATTTCAAACCTTTCCACCACCACCACATATCGTCTCATATCATGTCGTATTATTTTCCACAGCACATGCTGTGGTTCTGCTCTACTAATTGCCCGTGCTAGCTGTTAGGCCTGTTAGAGAAAATCACACATCTGACACATAGGCCTCGTCTACAATATCTTTGAACAAATTGTAAAAAAAGTAAATTGAAAACCACACGAAATCAAACTGAGAAGTTTTCTAAGAATTTAACAACCTGTTTGAATACTGCTTTGTTTTTTCTTTTTTCTTTCTCTAATTAAATATTTTCTTATCACACTTTCGGTGAAGATATCGATGCTTGCTAGACACGGAAGAATATAATTAGAAACGAGGTCGGTATGAAAATTATCATAAAACCGAAAAAGAAGCTTTAATAAAAGAGTGTATACTAAAATAGAACAAATAATGCAGTAATTTTTTACGACTTCAATGAAATTTTATACGAAAACCTGGTGAAAGATTTGCATTGGTCAGAACTTAGCTTTACCAGTGCACTTAATAAGTAAGCAAATTGATTTTTTCAAGTTATTATTATATTCTTTATTATAAATTGCACTTGTAAATCGATAAGTTCTTTGGTGAGGTAGTACGAGGGTTGCTATATATATTTCTGGCCTAGGCAACACTATGTGGGGGCAAGTGACAGCTCATCGAGGTCAACGGTTGTGGGATGGGAGAAAATAGTCACAAAAAGCCCCGCAATTACCTAGGAGTCGCACCTAGAGGGGTAATATGTATGACCGACCCTCAATAATTTTTCTCTCCCAATATTTTATCCAAACATAACATCCCCTATCCTTAACCCCGAAGTGGGCACCTCTACAAAAAATTAAATTTTTTTAAATTTAACTACCCCAAAATTGCCTCTAGAGGAGTTAAATGTAAAACCAAATCCTAATATTTCTGCAATTCCTTTAGTTTCTCAGAACAAATCTACCATCTATCTTCAACCGTTAAAGGAGTCGCCATACAAATTTCTGTCATGAATAACCTCTATCGCTAACCCATAAGAAGTGTCCAATGCAGAGTGCATTTAAAACAAAACAAAATTCACCACAAAATATTATTTTCGTTTTAATTTTCTGTTATCATGATAATATGATAATTTATTTTCGTTTTTATTAAAAGTAAAAATACACGTATTTAAAATTTGGAATTTTTTTTAGTTCGAAAATGTTAGTCAGATTAATTTAATTTTTTTCATGTGATGGATATTTCTTCCGATTTTCGGCGACGACCTCAAGTAATATAAATTTGAAAACAAATGTCTGTGAATCTTACATTTTAGATAACCGATATTTTTCCGGTAAGCGTATTTCACTTATCTGGATTCGACTCTTCTACGAGTACTTATTATAAGAGATAAATTGGCAGGCCAAAAGTCTAGTTTTTCAAAACCAGTTGGCGAGTATAACTTCCTGGCTGACACACCCAATACTTTCTTTGTTTGAAGTTCACCTGGAAAAGTTCGTTTAAAACTAGAAAACTACACATATGTTTTGGCCATATCGGTTCACCGTCACCAAAGGTATTTCATCACAGACTTTTGTTGTCGGCAACCGCGGCACCTTTTTGATGTAAGTTTTCTGTCGAATGAATAAAAAAAAAACACTGCTGACAATTAAACTTAAACTTGAAAGACTCTGTATAAATTCGTATGAACTTAGCATCCTTACTAAGTATTAAGAGTTAATGCTTGTCTATGTTACTTCATTATTATAAAGCCTGAATTTATGCCATGATTTTCTTTTAAAATTTAAATTTAAACTCGAAAAAATCGTATGATTCCTTTCATTTAGATTCCTTGCTTTTCTAAGTTATTTCATTGATTTAACGCCTGTATTAACTCTATGATTTACTTGTAAAATATTATAGATTTGATATTATAATATTTTTATAATGCTACTCATAACACAATTCTTGATTTTTTACATTTTTTGGTTTTGCTATTGCAAAATAGTATGCATTCCCCTTAATGTATGCTCCATTTGTGGCCTATACAAATCCCCCAAAAGTATGCTCCATGAATTTTTAAATATTTTTTTAAGTTCCTCTATCCACCACTAGCTATTATGTGAATAATAAATTTTATTTCACCATATAACAACAGAGAGGGCGGCGAAATAAAAAAATATCAAATTAATAATCTGAAACACGTTTTTGTGATGGTCAGGGACAGACAGCGATATGTCTGTTTTTTTATGTAGAAGAAATTATTAGTGAATGCAAAATTATATTTCATTTCTTTCGTTACTGCGGAAAAACTACCAGCATTTTCTGGCGCATTTTCCTCGCAACCCTTAAAATAAGCCAGACATATTAAATTCTCCGAAAAAAAACGTAGAGAAAACTATTGTTGAACAAGTCAGTAAGGGGGAAAATTCGAATGTTTCTGCAAATGACAGCTGTACAGGGAAGAACATTTCGTTGGTACATGGTGGTATCAAACCAAAACGACCGACAACACATTGTGATGACAATTGAAAATTAGCCAAGACAACCACCACCATAACCATTTGCAGTTGACCATCACCAGTTAGCAGTCAGGCCACCACACTATCTCCTCCTCATCATCCTCCTCATCAGTTGGCTTAAGTTAAGAGCTGTCATACCAGAGACAATTGCAACAATTTTCATAAAAGCCACCAACGGGGGCTCCTCACCCACAAAACCACCCACAATGACCTGATGGAGATGACCATCGGATTTCGTTTTTGCTCCTTTTCCAGAACTGCTGACTGCTTGAATGACTGACAAACCATCATGAGTAATTACAACCCTTTGCCAAACATAGTGGCCATACATCATCGTTCCTCTACCACCCAGTACAGTGGAAGAGCTGGAGTTTGAGTGGGTGTAAGGGTAACAGTTGGACCTTGTATCCTTCAGTTGCCCAGTATTTAAAATACATTGTTGCTTTTGTTTTTGGTCGGCTCTCTTTTACATTGTAACGTCACAATAGTTTTTTGCTAAATGTTACTGAAATTTACTAAAGCAAAAGTTTTTCGGGTATAGAATTAATTAAACTAGAGAAGACGTAAACGAAAAACTACAAGTTGTAATAAGGTGGCACATACCAAAGACTGTAGGACCTTGAAGATGGCACAATCAACACAGAGGAGTATCCCATATAACTCTTGCTTGTGAATATAAAATGTTAAACACTATAGAGAGAATCGTAATATCTTAATAGATGTATTATCTTTGGCATGTCCCAACAGGTAAGACGTTGCTGTGTTCCTGGCTATGTTTTTTGGTGGCTCTTGCCTGGCAGGATGAATTGTTTTTTTCACAGAGTCTTCATTTAGGTATTAAAATGAGTATTTTCCTGCTTTTTAATTAAGCCATTTTAACATAATATACGAAATACGTAAGAAGCGCAGATAGCTGATGATTGAAGGCACCGAAAAAAGAGGGAGAAAAGGCTCTGATATAATACTTATACAGAAATGTTTTTCCATCGCATTTGCTTACCCTCCCTCTGTTTGGCTTAATAAAACATGTACCAAAAGAGAACTGAAAGAAAATCGATTAAAATGTAGCTTAAGAAGCCTTTAGGCCTTTTTGTTAATAACATTATTTTTCATGTCTACGTTTTGTGGGCGGCAGACAGATTCAAACGTTGCTCATCGTTTTAACCTCAACCCTTTTCTTGGGCAATAAATCTCTGGAGGTTTTATTTTTAAACATAAACAATAATTTGTATATGTTAGTATAGCTTAAGGCTTTTACGTAAAATATATTCTAGTGCCTACTGTCAGGCGTGTAAATACAAATTTGCTAAGCTACCTTAAGGCTGTTTGGTAAGATATTTACCAGCGTCTGCCAGTTAGGAGAATAAGTACAATTTTTTTTCTTAAAATTAAATATAATAAAATATACTGCATACCTTTAGGCTTGTTTTATAAAACATATTCCAGTGCCTACTTGGGGGAGGAGCAATTAAATGCAGTTCGAAATTAGTTGAAGTATGCCGGATGGTCATAACTTCCCCCCCTTGGTAAGGCACCACGATACACGTAGTTGTGAAAAGAGTCACAACTACCAGTCAGACTAGAGCAACAGTTTTGTTGGCTCTTGACTAATTTGCGGATTTGATGCGCCGGTTAAACTTCGTAGCTCCAAAATATACAAACGTTCCACAGACCCTCGGATAAAACTGCTTTCACTGAGTCCATAAACCTGATAGCCTTATCAAGTGGACAACTTCACAAGTCATACAGCCTATCCTCATCTGTCCACCCCCACTGCATGGCAGACAATCGTTTGTAGCTCTCATAAACAAATGCCTAAAGAGACAGACAAGGGTTACGGTCAGCAAGAAACCATAATCCGTGCAAGGAGTTAATTGGAATGGCATATGTGCGGGTCATTAAGGGTCTTCGCATTTCCTCTTTTAAAAAAAATAAGAAAATTGCTCCGAGACTACAGTTAAACTTCTGGAACGGTATTATACAGGGTGCTTATTTGGGAATGAAATAAAACAATTATGTACCTTAAAATATTTATTTTATATTTTAATTATATTGAACAGTGAGGGAATTTTTAAATTAAATGGTTTTAAATAGTGTATCTGGCAAATGTCGACCTTCGCTATCCACACACTTCTGCATACGTTGTTTGAAATTTTCATGATCTCTAACAAGCATGTCGACTGGTATTCTGCCAATTTCAGTCTCAGTATTGTTAATTAGGTCTTTCAAGGTGTTGGGACGGTTGATATACACCTTCGACGGTGAAGTTCTCAGGGGTTTGTTTCACTCCGTGCTGAAAATTGTTGGACCACGCACATTTTATATGGGTGAAAATTCAAGTGAGAGCAAGTGATTGCTTCCGAGTAGAGCGTTTCGGAGATTGCAGTACTGCTGCTCTAACTCTCTCGATGTTTTGTGGTGTTGTAATCCTTCCCTCAGGTCCCCTTCGTACACATGACACTTTCCCTGCTATTCTCAAAGAAGTTACCCAATTTACAATTGATTGCGATCCAGGAACACGTCCGCGTGGGGGAACAGCAAATCGTTTCAACACAAAATGACCTTTCCTCCGTGTTTAATGCATGATGGCAACTGAAAGGCAGACGAATACAAACCTCCCGTCAGCCACTATAAGCCACGCACACTCTCCACTCTCTTCGGTCAACAGTGCCGCCACAGCCTGCAGTGCAAAAAAGCAAGTTTTCGCGATCCACCCTGTATAAAAAGATAATCATACAACTGGAATTAATTACCATGAGACAAAATCGTCGCTCAGATGGCTGTTCTATACGGAAGAGCTCTGGATCTCTTTCGACGAGAAATATCTCCCCTGTTAAGAATTGAATAAAATGGCGATCTATTAAGAAATCGACTAAGTACATTTAATAAACAGAACGTTGTGTGCCCTATCGGTGTATATTAGGGTAGGCCGATTTGTAAGGACAAAAAGCTGGCGATATTGTGCAATCGATTTTTCCATAGCTTTTGGCATGAGGAAAAAAGGTCAACTGCGGCATATCAAAGAAATCATTTTCGAGGCGCCCAAATTAAAATTTTTAATTTTCCTAAACTTTTATATTTAAGGCTTTTTTTTAGCAGGTTATATTTTTTTTTAATTTAACCTTTCCAAGGTGACATAAAATACATACAAATATACATTGCCACATACAATAAAACATCTTAGCGCGTGAGAATACGACAGATTTGATTTTCTCAGCCATATTCCTATTCTCCCGTGTTCACTGTCATGCCACAAGCTATCGAAAAATTGTTGGCACAATATCGATTGCTATATCGACCCACCCTAGTGTATATAGTATTCTGCTGCTTACATCTTAACTCCAATAGTGTAAGTTGGGTTGTAGCAGGTGATTCATTAGTAAATTTGCCTTGATGGGAAATTTTTTTATCAGCATCTCAGGATTTGGGTTCGTAAGAAGGTTCAACTGCCACAGTCTATTTCAGTGTCTTTCGACTTCAGCAAGATAATTCATTTTTTTTCTTTCCTACAGATTGATTCTACTGGGTGGCCCAAATAGGACTTAATGGTTTACCAAACAAGTTACGACGAAGGTCCATTGTGGCTCTTGCTGTATGACCAGTGGCTCCATTTTGATGAAACTATATTGAAGGATTATTCTCAACTAGCGAACGCAAAAAATGTTTAATCATCGCGACCCTCCTCATTTTGTAAAAAATATGGACTGACCATAACACCGCACCAAACAGTAGACATTGATCTCTGTTCCTCAAAACGGGAGACTAGGTTTTTAATCATGTTGTTACTGGATGCTATTGTGACATTAAAATCATGACGATAATTTCGTTGAGTTGAGACAATATACTTGCCAGAAGAATAAAAAAATTCAGCAATTTTGACGCGTTGCTGACATCATATGTAGCCATCTTTATCGCTGATGTTTCCACCAACAATTGTGCCATTTGTGGTACAACTTTTGTTGGTACATCATATGTAGACATCTCTATCGCTGATGTTTCCATCAACAATTGTACCATTTGTGGTTTGTTGGTACTCTAATCCAGTTTTGGTACAATTAACTGCCGTCAGAATATTATTTTATCAATTTCTTGACATCCTGACATTTATTAAGGAAAATTTATCAGCAAGACTCTTTTAAAATTTAAAACTCTACTTAAGACCAAACGATACAATTTCAGGAATTAAAAAAAGTTAATAAAATATCACAGATTATGAATTTTTACTTTATAAAAACATCAAGTTTCTTACATTTTTTAAAGTAATTTTAGACATTTATCCGTACCATTTTTTTCGTTCGTTTTATCATTTCTCGACCAACAGACGAAAGATCTTATTAACACCATGTTCAAGTTAACAACATTTATAATATAATTGATACTCTAATACTTAAAGATAATAATCGTTTTAAAGATACAATAAAATTGGACATATTCCTTGGTGGAGGATTCTGCCTTTCTCCTGAAAGTTATCACATCAGAACGAATTGCTAGATTTCGTTTCAAAAATGTCAAAATTTTCTAAATAATGACATTATGGATTTAAAAGGGACATTTTAAAGGTTCGAATTCGACTACTGTTATTGCGTTTGTTGAAATTTACAAAAATAGCTCCGGTGGAATATCTTTTGTGCAAAAACTGAAATAAATTGTTGGTCCT
This sequence comes from Hydrotaea diabolus, assembly GCA_963513945.1. Taxonomy (NCBI): domain Eukaryota; kingdom Metazoa; phylum Arthropoda; class Insecta; order Diptera; family Muscidae; genus Hydrotaea; species Hydrotaea diabolus. The sequence goes on from OY740719.1 coordinate 17,522,903, forward strand.
TTATATCAGGAAATTTATTTAACAAAAGGGTGTTCATTCGCTTCCCGAGCAAATTATGATTCCCGCAGGATTACATTTACTTCTATCTATTGAAGTAACTAATCTTTTAAAAATGCGTTATTTAGCCGGAAAGGAAATAAATTGCCAACACTGTATACGGTTTTTCTCAAGCAGGTGCTGATCCCTTTTGAGATTATCAGAATAGCAAAATTTGTTGTTTTCAAAGTAGTTTTTCGAATCAAACTGTTATATGTATTTTAATGGGATATTTTCCTCCCTAACTCGCTAAATCATAGTGTCAGCTTCTATTTGATTCTATTGTCCTGATGATTCTACAAATCGCAAAATACTTTACATTGAGAATTCGTTCATTAGCTGTGCTGTCCGTCTGTTAAATAGTCAACACACATATGTGACGCGCAAAATAGAAAGAGACCTAAGGCTTAAAACCAGTTTTGTTCAGGAGAGCCATTTTAAAGAATAGGTCTCTTTCTATTTGCGCTTAGAATCGTCGACTTCACTTTCATAAAACGCGCATATCTCTGGGAGGGAACTTTTTTGGGGCAGGGGTCGGTCTCATTCGATGCTCAGATGTTGTCCACATCAAAAAAATAAAAGTGAAAAGTTGATGAAAAGTTTTGTTCAGGAGAGCCATTTTAAAGATTAGTTCCCTTTCTATTTGTGCTTAGAATCGTCGACTTCACTTTCATAAAACGCGCATATCTCTGGGAGGGAACACTTTTGGGGCATGGGATCGGTCTCATTCAATGCTCAGATGTTGTCCACATCAAAAAAAGAAAAAAAATGAACAAATTGATTTTTTTACCCTTAGGTCCCTTTCTCTATGCGCGTCACATATGTGTTTCCAGTCACTTACGATATAAACAGACTTAATGAAATGTCCTTAAACATTAATTTCTCTTTCTTTCTCTAACCGACATAATATATAGGACATCACCTGAGTGTTAGTCTAATAAAGAATAGTTTTTAATATAGATCCCTTGTTGTTCCATTTTAGTTGAAATCTAATCTGTCGAACTTTAATTAGTTTTGGTACAATTATGTGGTCATTTTGGTACAATTTCATGTTTTGCGAGTTCCATCAGTGATCCATAAACGTATCTATAACAACCTATATAACCTGCAAAAGAGAGAAATATTTAAATAACAAGTTGTGAATATTTTTAACCCTTTAGTCTTGGCCCACCCAGCACATGTCCTTTTAGTGAAAATTATATTTCTGATATATAAAAAACATTCATAAAGAATTTTTAAAAAAAATATCAGATAAGAGGCTGCAGTAACACAAAACTCACACAATGTATCGCAAGTGCAGATTTGAGCATATCAAATTGTATTGCCTAATTTAAGGTTTGCCTTAAATTAAATCCTCACTGATTGACAAAGTCTTAATCGTCGGAATATTTTCATTTTAGTCTTCATCCACAGCTAACACTGGAATATTTTTTTAATTCTAACCCAATTTTTCTCCTCTCTTTTCCCTCTTTTCAGACGGGTTCAACATTAACCCAAGAAATGTTATTAACCACAGCGGAATCCTCAACGTTCAGTACCTCCGAGGTAGCGGGACGCTTACAAGTCGACGTGCGTTCCGGTCTCAAATGGACGGAGGCCAAGTATCGTGCGAAAATTATCGGACAAAATGAATTGAATGTCATCGAAGAGGAGCCCACATGGAAGAAATACATAGAACAATTCAAAAATCCCCTCATCCTGCTATTGCTCGGCTCCGCCTTGGTTTCCATCTGCATGAAACAGTACGATGATGCCGTCAGCATAACGATAGCCATCATTATTGTGGTGACAGTAGCTTTTATCCAGGAATACCGTTCCGAAAAGAGTCTGGAAGAGTTGAAGAAACTCGTGCCGCCAGAATGCCACTGTCTGCGCGAGGGCCGTTTGGAGACATTCCTAGCGCGCGAGTTGGTGCCCGGCGATGTGGTGCACCTGAATGTCGGCGACCGGGTGCCGGCCGATGTGCGCCTCTTCGAGGCCATTGACTTGTCCATAGATGAGTCCAGTTTTACCGGCGAAACGGAGCCATCGCGAAAATGTACAGATATGCTGCTCAACAGCATGGGCAATAAGGATCATACGAATATGAAGAATATTGCCTTCATGGGCACTCTGGTGAGATGTGGCAATGGCAAGGGCATTGTGGTCAGCACTGGCGAACGCAGTGAGTTCGGTGAAGTCTTCAAAATGATGCAAGCCGAGGAAGCCCCCAAGACACCGTTGCAAAAGTCCATGGACATATTGGGAGCCCAGCTGAGTTTCTATTCATTCCTCATCATTGGCGTCATTATGCTTTTAGGCTGGCTGCAGGGAAAACCCTTAACGGAAATGTTCAATATCTCCGTGTCTTTGGCCGTGGCCGCCATACCCGAAGGTTTACCCATTGTAGTCACGGTGACCTTGGCTCTGGGCGTTATGCGCATGGCCAAACGTAATGCCATAGTCAAGAAACTGCCCACTGTCGAGACGCTGGGCTGTGTAAATGTTATCTGCTCCGATAAGACGGGCACTCTGACCAAAAACGAAATGACCGCCACCGTCATCATAACCTCCGACGGCTATATGGCCGATGTCACCGGTGCCGGCTACAACGATCAGGGTGAAATCCACATTCGCAACTGCAACAACGTCGAAATGGCTAAATTGAATATAACCAATCTGCTGGAAATCGGTGCTGTCTGCAACAATGCCTACATACAGAACGGCACGCTGCTGGGCCAGCCCACCGAGGGCGCCCTGATAGCGGCGGCCATGAAGAACGGCATGTATGCCACGGCAGAGAATTACGTGCGCATTCAGGAATATCCGTTCTCGTCGGAACAGAAGATGATGGCGGTGAAGTGCATACACAAATACAACAACAACAAGGAGGAAATCTACTTTGCCAAAGGAGGCCTCGAGATGCTGTTGCCTCAGTGCACCAAATACCAGTTTGGCACACAGACAATGCCGCTGACAAAACAGAATGAGGCCGAGTTCTTAGCGGAAGCTTATGAAATTGGCCGCAAAGGATTGCGTGTGTTGGCTTTGGCCAAAGGCAAGAATCTACAAGATTTGGTCTATTGCGGATTAGTTGGCATCACCGATCCCCCACGACCCCTGGTACGTGAATCGATTGAGCTGCTGATGCAAAGTGGCGTGCGGGTGAAAATGGTGACGGGCGATGCGCAGGAGACAGCCATGGCAATTGGTGAGTACAACGATATTGTGATATAAATGGTTTTTGGGATATTTGGTTTTGGGGCGGAGGGGAGTGGGTTTTATGAGTGGTTTACAGGTGAATGATTTGAGATTAAAAGTATGACATTTGACTTGACAATTAGACGAACGAGGAATGGAGGAATAAACTTATGTGCATCGAGGTAAAGATTTTGTTAGACATAAAACATAGCCGCTTGCTTTGACTTTATATTGTGAAATAAATTAAAGGATGTTTTAGCGAAAGGAATGGCAGAATTTGGATCATCATTGCCATTTTAAACAGTGACTGACAATAAGTGAAGCAATACTGAAATCAATGACCACTGTAAGAGCCACCAAAAAAAATGGCGGGGCAACGATAGCTAGAGTAATAGTTCGAACAATAGCCCGAGCTTAATATATCCCTAGCGATAGCTTAAATAATAGCCAGTGCTGTAGTGCAAAAATATGCAAAATATGGCATACTGATAGCTAGAACATTGACCGGAGTAATCCCCAGAGCAATAGCTAGAACAGAGGGCTCAGCGGTGGAAGCAAGCATTGCTATTGCAACCAATCCCACGACAGCCGGTTCTATGGACCGGGTTGATCCGAAGCAGCAATTCTGCAGCCAAGAGCTGTCACTTCGGCACACAGTTGCCGCTACAACAAGAACAACATTGCTATTTAAATAGCCAAATCAAAAGTCAAAGTGATAGCCACAACGATAACAAACTTCTAGATTCGTTGCCAGAGTGACAGACACTGCAATGACCCTTAGGAATGTCCAGATCCAGTTAGAGAGAGAAGTAGGCACAGCTATTATAAGATCGATGACTAGAATTGTAGTAAAATTTACCAGGGATAATACAGCAATAGCTAAATTAAAAGTCTGAGTCTCAACGGTTGTCTCAAGAACAGGGAGAGCAATAGTAATTTCAGACCAGAGTGACAGCCATAAAGATATGCAGGGCTATAGCCAGAGTAAAAGCTACCGTATGACCGGATGATCAGGCAATATCCAAATCTATAATATAAGCAGAAGTCTCAATGATTTCCCAGATCATTCTTATGGGATGTTTGCAAAATAAGTCAGTCACAGTATAACCTACAACCGCAGACTTTGCCACAGTCAGAGCAATAGTGAAAGCGATAGCTAGGTTAATAGTCAGAGTAAAATCTAAAGCAAGAGACTGACTAATATCTAGAATAAAAGTCAAGTAAGTGATTTAATCGGATCCATCAATATGTCGATTAGATTTTACACCGTTCGAACAGATCAATTTGGAGGGATATATGGGTTGAAGGACAAAAAAATATATAGTCCAGAGCAAAGAATAGGTTCACAATAGAAAGAAGAACAGGAATGCAAATAAGAATAAGAAGAGGAAAAGCAATTATAAAACAAGCAGGATTAGAAGAGAAGTTTGCGAGTAGAAGTATTCGAATGCATAGAAGTAGGCGTTGATGAAGGAGTAGGTCAGGAGTGGAACTATGTGTTGGTGAAAAAGCAGTACCGAATGGAAATATAAATAGGCTACGAACAGAAGGAGGACTACAAGTAGGGTTTGGAGCAGAAGTTGGAATAGGAGTAGGGGAAGGATAAGGAGTGTAAGTTTAAGTAAAAGTGGAAGCAAAGAAGATATAGGTAAAGTAGGAGTAGCTTTCGTGCAGGAGAAGGTTGGAAATGGTGTAGGAGTAGGAGCAGATGTAGAAGTACGGAGCAATGAATAGATTGACAATAGAAATTTAAATGAGAATAAGAACAGAAAGAAGACTGCAAGAAGATTTAGAAGCAGAAGAAGGAGTTAGTGTAGCAGTATAAGTAGGTGTAGGAGTGGGAGCAGAAGTGGAAGTAGATTTAGTTAGAAGTGGAAGTAGATGGAGGTGGAACTGGATGTAGATGGAGGTAGAAGTGGAAGTATATGGTGGTAAAAGGGGGTAGGAGTAGAAGCAAGAGAAGGAGTAGGAAGGGAGTGGGAGTAGCAGCATGAATGTAAGTATAGAGGAATGAATACAAGTATGTTTGGGAGCAGAAGTAGAAGAACAGAGAATTGACTACATTGACAATAGGATTTGGAATTGAAATGGGAAAAAGAACAGAAAAGGGAATCGAAGAAGATCTAGAAGCACAAGAAGGAGTAGGAGTAGCAGCAGGAGTAGGAGTAGGAGCACGAATAGGATAAAAAGAAGAAGTAGGAGCGGGAGAAGGAAACATAGTAGAATAAGAAGTAAAAGTAGGATAAGAAGAAGAAGTAGGAGTTCGAGAATAAAAAGAACTAGGAGTTGGAGTATATAAAAGAAAAGGAGTAGAAGTAGGAGCTTATCAAAAAATGAGTAGAAGTTAAATTATATGAAAGAAAAGTAGTAGAAGTAGGATTTAGAAAGAAAGTAGGTGGTATAAACCAATATTTTTGCCAACCGAACTCTGAAGTTAAGGCTAACAAATAACAACAAAGCTAAAATTTAAATTTTTGCAATTTTCCTAAATTTGTCTGACTAAAAAACAATGAAATCGTTTCAGAAATTCAAATGTGGCATTATTTTTTAAATCTGAATAAATTTAGAGTCCGTTCAAGGGGTCCAAACTTATCCTTTCGTTGGCTTTTTTTGTAAATTCTGAAGAACGGACTTTAGTTTTTTACTAGTTTATTTTTAATAAAAAACAAATCTCTTTTCGTAGCAATTGATCAATTGATCTCATAGTCTAAAAATTGGGTAAATCACTTCACCAATCAACCAATCAGTTTTTTTGAAAATGCAGTTCAAGAAAAAACGTTTTTTGTTTTTGGACACTCTAATCGGACGGAGAATCGTCTTTAGACCCGCACCTAAGATGACTTAAATACTAACCGCTGTTAATCGCTAGACTTTTGTAGCCTAACAAAGTATGTGGCTCTCGCTCTATCTTCCTGGTCGACCTTTAAGCTAGTTAAAGTTGGCAGAACTCCGGATTCGGAGTTTATGACGAACATCTCCTTTTGGCTTATTTATCGCATTAAAATCGCATTTAAAGAAGATCCATAAAGTAAAACTATTCTTTAGTAAAAAAAAGTATGGTTGTGGTGACAATATTCGAAGATGATAATACTATTGTTGAGTATATGGTTGTGGTGCAACAATATTATAATTCTCACAACAATAGTAAGATTCAAATACAACAATACTATAATCCTCATAACAATAGTATGATTCACACATAACCATACTATGATACCCACAATCATAGTATGATTCACACTCAACCATACTATGATATCCACAAACATATTATGGTCCTCCCAAGCATAGTTTGTTTCACATACAACCATAGTATGATCCTCACAACCATAGTATGATTCACACGCAACCATGTTATGATCACTACAACCATAGTATTTTCATACACAATTATACTTTGATCTCCAAAATTATTCATTAGAATTTGGTTAATGTGTAAACTACAGATTTGAATTACGCAAATTATTATGGGATTAAATTAAAAATATTTCTGTTAAACAAAGCCAAAGCATTGTTATAAAAAGCATATGGTTGCCGTAATCATATTATTGTTAAAACAAAACCCAAAAAACAATACTTTTGTCGCACCAACCATATTTATATTATTCCTTCAACTATATTTTCAGTTTTAAATTTGGCAATAATACTATTGTAACATTTCAACAATATTAATATTGCGGCAATCATACAATTGTCAAAATGAAATTCAGTAAACAATACTATGGTTGCGACGAACATACTTTTATTGCGAAGAACATATTATTATTGCCGTAACCATATAGTAACCATGTTTTTTCTCTGCGTGTAGGCCGGTAACCCTGTGTCGTTTAGTCTCTGGTGCCTAATAGCTGTCTAGACAGGGTCAGAACTCTCGCATAAATTCCAAGCCCAGTTTTAAGAAGACTGTTAACTTCTCTTCCATGAATAGAAATTTGTCATGGATGCTATCCATCCTGCCATTTATCTTCTACTCATTATTTCTTCTAAAACTCATTCATTGCTGACTACTGGTGTCGAAAGCTTGCTGCTCTTCTAGTTCCTTAACTTAACAACCTTCGGATGTGGCTAAAAGTCTTTTTGTTAACCCATTTGTCTTTTGTTTGCAATAAGAACCATTCTGTGCACCTCAATACTTTTGTGTGTACGCCTCAGATGTTTTGATTTGCTATCAATTCCCAGCATAACCTTTACCACAGAACCTGGCCAATTATGCTCCTATACTCTGCCAGCTACTGGTACTGCTTGCCAAAAAACAAAATAAAAACTGTTCGGGGACAACATGATGATTGTAGTTTTAAATTAAACTTTTTCGGACTTTAAATCAAGTGGTCACCTCACATTTCCTGTTTACTTAATACACGTTCACTTGTCAGGCATTCTATGCCATGGCATTCGCAACTGCCTGCATTTGTCCCACACCACTAGCCATGCACATTTGAACTGTACGCCATGTCTCTGGCTCCCTGCTATCGCTGTGGTGGACCAGTTTTGGGTGGTTGGTTCTTGTTTTCCTCTTTCCTTGTACCAGTACCGGGGAAAAAATTCCGAGATTTATTACTCCCTTGAAATTTGAACTCAAATATTCAAATAAAATTCTAGGCGGTGGACAAGTTGGAACCCCATCTCGACTAGGAGACGTGCAAGCACATAAACTCGGTGCCGGTGTCGGTCCATGAGCGAGTGGCTTCAGTGGAGGGTGCATGTAAAACCGAAAAACTATGGTGAACTAAACTATTTGATGTGTTTCAACTAATGTTGGTTTAAATGATGGCAATGGAATGGTTTCACGGATGGATGTCTGCTTGTTTGACTGTGTGTGTGTGTGTGGCGGCCAAGTCCACAGTTGTCGTTGTATTGCATTCGATAGAGTCGGGCAACATTTCTGCTCCTTTAAAATCGTCTGTAAACTGACAGTGACTATTTTGCCACTGGGAGAAGATGGTCGAGGCCAAAGTTGAAATGTTGGAGGATATAATTCATTTTGGCCAGGATACTAAGTGTTTTCCATGTGGGACTTGAGAGAAAGAGAGGGGGACTTTTCGTTGATGTGGGTAGCGTGGTAAATGTTTCGTTCTGTTCTGTTGAGCGTTAAATGTACCACGGAGAGGAAGAGAGAGAGAAAGATATGTTAAAGGACGGAAGTACAAGAAATCCTAAAGGGTTCAATGCCCATAGTGGTGTGATAAAATTTGTGATAGGTCAGGAACTAACCAATTTCCAGTGGTTGGCTTAATTAGTCAAGTATTACGAATTGCAAAGAGTTTTATAACCAACAAAGGAAGTGACAAGCTGTATAGAAGGGATAGAAAGCAGATACTTGGACATTGTGGTGGGTTTTTTGCAACTTCGAAATATTTAAATAAATTATAATTCTAATAAGTCATTGCAAACGGGTGCCGCATTTGGCCAAGGTTTACGAAGAGTCCTATGGAAGGAAATAGGAAAAAATTATTAAAAGATTAATGAAACAAATAACGACCTGTACGCAGAATAAAAGGAAAACCTAACCACACACTGTGTTAGGTCCTGGACTACTGGCACAATTAAGAATTTCTCTGCAATCTACTGCCGCGTAAGCCCAGTCGGGCCCACAGTTTCTCAAACTTTTATTCATAGATGATCTTAAATATCACACTTAGGACTGTCTCAGGAGAACGTAAGGCCTTTGTGTAGCTTTACTTTGAATCTGGACCAATTGGCTGGCGGATGGGCACTACGATGCATATATTTACGGCCGGAAAACGGACTAATTCCATTCATAATGAGGAGTATATAAGATTTGGCCTGGCCTAACATAATTTTATGTTTTTACTTATAAAAGTCTTCTTTTGGGCGCTTCCCATGCCTTACTTAATATTTTAACTTATGAAAGTCTTCTTTTAGGCGCTTTCTCTAATATATCATATTGACTAACATTTTATTTAAAATTATTTAGACTGTCATGCAAGTAATACAAATCCAATTATAGACTTATTCTGAAGTTTGTTTTGAGATTGGGGTTGATCAGATCAGGATCCAAGCGGCCCAAAAAACGGTCTTATGGTCAAAAGAAAGGACCAACGTTAAATATGGGCATATTAAAGCTGGTTTCACTGCAATTCCAAATATTGTTTTAGTTTCATGAATTCTCTAAGATTGGGCTTGGATTCATGAACCCAGAAAACGGACCATTTCAATTCATTGTGCAGGGTATATAAGATTCGGCCTGGCCGAACTTAACTTAATGTTTTTAGTTATTAAAGTTTTCTTTTAGGCGCTTCCCATTATATTTCATATTGAATAACATATTATTAACCATTTAGTGAGCCGGCGCCGTGAAGTGGTAGTTAGTGTGCGCGACTATCACACAAGTAAACCCAGGTTCAGGAAATAATATCTAAAGAGTTTTACCTCGTAAATGCAGGCGACTTACGAGTCGGTGCCTCCAATAGTAAGAGATAAATGAATGTCAAGGCATCACTTGGAAAATCATAAGCCTTTAGACTTTATCAGTAGACTTAAGTACTAAATCCTGATCAGATCAGATTAAGAAGAAGTTTACGTCTTTTCCCTTAGTAGTTTACTTAGAAAAACAGAAAGAAATTAGGATAAGCTTGAATCTAATAGAGGGACTTATGGTTTTACATATCTTTAAAAGTAGACTAACCTTTTTAGGCCGATTTATCACTTAGAACAAGCCACCCTTTGACATCCGCCGTAGTCAATTTCTCGTAGATGGCAGATAAACTATCAGCATCGCAACTGGACGCACTTTACATTCGTCCCTGCGTACATACACTTCCGCCCATTTCAAGCACTTTCCACCCAGAGACTCCTCAAGGGCCAAAGCAACACAGTGTGGTTAATTATTTCAGCAACGACTATCCCAATGAGGTCTGAGTTGTTGCAGACGCCGCCACTCGGTATTCATGGCGTTCCTAACGTCCACACGAGCGGGAGGGTTGAACTGGTAGTAAAAGGTAAAATTATGAGTGTCCTGCCTGACGTAAGATAACCGACAGTGGGAGCGACCGATGTCGAAGAGCAAAAAAAAATTAAAAGGAACATACACTGCTGGTCGTTTGGGTTCCGCCACATTCATACTGTCTCTCTGGTTGGTATCTTATCTACGAGCCAACATGATGGTTGGCGGTTATTTCGGTTCCTTTGAATGTAGAAACATAAAAACGAAATGAAAGACACGATACAATTTAATGATTGCTGTATGTCTGTCCTTCATTCTTTCTTTCTTCGGTCCGTCTGTCTGTCTGTCCATCTATCTTTCGCATATTGCAATCAAACTGGTAATAAATGTACTGTAACATCGCCATTAATGGGTAATGTGCGGGCAAAAATGAATGTAGCAAGGAGCAATAGCAGCATCATCATCATCATTGTCATTACAAGGATACACAATGGGAGTATAAGTTCAATGAATTGGAAAAACGTAGGGGTCCTTACTGGCTCATCAGTCAGTCAGTTGTCCCTCTTATCATGTCGTCTCTATGTGTACATGTCCAAAACCCACTCCTCTCCCTACTACAACATGGCCTTATTGAAGTAATTGCAATTATAACACTATGGCAACAATAACACACAGACACACAAAAAAAACTGAAAATAAGAAGGGAAAATATCGAAGTAAATCAAGCATTACATTAAAAAAAGGCAAAATAAGGATTAAAGAAATTAAAATGTATACATTTTCGCATTTTGGTCTCTCTCCTTTCGGGTTTTTTCTCTGCTAGTGCCATATTTGAGGGAGAAATAAAAGTAATAAATAATAGCAAATATTAATGTATACTTTTGGGGATGATTGGATGAACATTAAATGAAGCATACTTTTGGGATGTAAGCGACAGATAAGTTTTTATGAACAATAGTGAAACTTTATGTGTCACTAAATATGGACTATGGTCCCATCTGTAGGTATCGTATATGTGCAGAAAATCAAGAATACTTATAGAATGGTCGTAAAAACTATAGCTTACATTAAAGTATACTTATGGGCTGATGGTAACGAAATGCTTTCACTAGGGGACACTTACGATTGGTGAACCTTTGCAAATAGATCAGTAACAAGATAAATTATACTACTCTATCTTTCTCACACTCTGCTTCAGGGCTGAACTGAAAATGATGAAAATCAAAGCACTCATTCAGGATGACCAACAGCCGTCTTTCCGTAAAACATTTACTTTAAAATAACCTAAAAGTAAAATAAATAGATTAAGATTAAAATTTAGCTATACTTTTAGGGATGATTATAATAACAACATACTTTAAGGGTTAAGATGATTGTGTACTTCTGCAGTTTTTAATTTACATTTTAGAACCGAAACTAAAATCTATATTAATTACATGGACTATGTTACCATGTCTTTTTACCATATATGTGCAGAAAATTCAGAATACTTATAGCATGGTCGTAAAAACTATAGCTCACATTAAAGTATACTTATGCGCTAATGGAAAAGAGATACTTGGGGGCGCTTATGATTTGTGAGCCTTTGCAAATAGATCAGTAACAAGATAAATTATGCCACTCTATCTTTCCCACACTCTTCTTCAGTGCTGAACTGAAAATTATCAAAATTAAAGCATTCATTAAGGATGGCCAACAGTTACCTTTCCAAATAGATTTAGAAGTATCCATTGGAGATTTTTCGAGGTTTTTCCGTAAAAACCCTAAGCGTAAAATGGATAGTTTATGATTAACATCAAGGTATACTTTTAGGGATGCTTTTACATAACAGCATACTTCAAGGACTAAGATGATGTGTGTTTTATGCAGTTTTTAATCTACATTTAAGAACCGAAACTGGAATCTAAAGGGTGGTCCAACCAAAAACAATCACTAGATGCACGAAATGCATTTTGATTTGAACGCCCATTTTCGTAAAAGACTTCAACAATTTTAAAGCGCTGCTCACTTCTGTATCTCTCCATTATTGGATTTGTCAAGCACTGAAACAAAGGAATGTCAAATTAAGTTGGACAAAAAACTTGACGTTAATTCTTGTACTAACCGTCTGGAATGCTTGATATTAATGTAAAGTCGCCGACTTTTACGTGATGGAAACTCCGCCACCCTTCTATGTTATACTTCTCCGGATTTTAACCTGGAATTACTTCGAATAGCGAATTTAATTATACAAAGATCACGAAGTTCACAAAGTAAGAACAAAGTTCCTTATTGTTCCTCCATAGCCCTTTGGGGTATGTAAGTAAAAATATTTTTAGGGGGTAAGAAATTGATTCAAAATGCCCAAATATATTTTGCAACAATTTTCCAAATATGTTCTACAAAGTCAGTCGATCATAGTTTTTTAGTCTACTATTGCTTAGATATTAAGAAGGATAACTTTAAAGGATACCTTCTGTATTCCGATCTTGATCGAATTCTAATTCTGTCTTTAAGGAAGACGCCTATGCTAGGTTAGGAGGAAAGGATTTGCTACTATTTAGGGCGGGTTTCACTTGAAGCCTATGAGAAGGTCTATAGTGATTTTTTTGAAAACAGAATTGAAGTTTGTTAAGGAAGAGTATATAAAAGAAGGAAAGAATGAAAGACTATTCAGGGAACCCTTAGAACCTTTTGGAAGTACAGGTGATACTCTTTGCCAGATATGTCAGAGATACGCTTGCTTACTGTTAAAGGCAACCAAGGAATCGGCTCATGAGATAGGGGCCTCACCGTTACTGTAGGAGTGTCAAGGTTACTGTACTGTAGGAGTGTTAAGGTTACTTTTCGAAAAAATATGGACCGATGATTCCACCAGCCCATAAACCGCACCAGACCGTGGTTTTTTGCGGTGTAATTCTTTCCATGGTGAAATGGCAAACAATAGTGAAAAGAAAAAAAATAAAGCTTAAAACTACTCACAAATAATCTGTGCAAAAAAACCCTATTGAAAAAAAATCATCTATAAGTAGATTGATGATCACCCGATATAAAGAGTTTAAAGGAAAAAGCCACACCAATTTTAAATGGCAACATTAGTCAAAAGATTTCAAGAGTTTTAAAGACAATAACTGTCCAACAGATTGTTTTAGCAGTTTTTTAAAAATTCGCCAAAAGAATTGAAGAAAATTGGAGATTTTTTTAATTTATTCAGTATAAATACCGAGGTCGATACATGAAGTATTGCATGAACTTCTCGATACTTTTTCTACACCTTAAAGTATATAGTTTTTAAAGCGTGATAGAGACAAACGAATTTCGCTAGAACCCTAAAATATTGAACTATGTTGCCGTTTAGTCATTAGCTTTTTGAGATTGTAAATCGGTCCTGGGTAAACATAGGTACCTTGAAAAAAATATACATTTTTAAGTCTTTGCTTAGCGATGGAAGGTATAATGGATTCGGCCTGGCCAAACATTCCTACAATAGGCCATAAAAACCACAAGTATAATAATTGCCATTTTTTCTTTAAATGGTGGATACATGGTAAAGGTTTCGTGATATACCGCCAGCCTGCTTTTTTCTCTATTTTCACTTGTTTCTATTACGAATAATGCCAACATTCTTTCAACCATTTTCTATTCCCATTGAAAGAAACACACAGTCATACAAAATCAAACCAACGATGACTACTTTTAGGCTACCAATTAAGTCCCCAGTGGCATAGTTTGCCACTGCCAATAATGCATAATTATTTGCATACCATTAACGGCGAACGAAGGACCATCATTTCGAAGCTACAGCATATTTTGCCCCCAACGAAATGGGTCAACTATAATGACGATGACTTAATGAACAAAAACTGGAGCATACTATTAGGATGGTGTAATATCAATTAAAATGAATAAATGCAAACCAATTCTCGTTTTTGTTCCTGGTAAGGGGAGATGGAGAATAAGGGGACATATACATTAAAGTGAAATTATTTGCATTTTATTAGCAGGCTGCCAAAAGTGCCAGCCATTAAGTGAAGCATACATTTGGGCCATTTACAAATGTTTAAAATTCACGCACAGCATTTAAAATTTCAAAGATTATGCCTGAATTCCCATTTAACTGACAAAATTTATCATTTATGTTTGTGGCATAGTTTTGGGCAAACCATTATTGTCGACATTTTAGGATCACATTAATTGAATTGTTTTTCGAATTCTGTAGATGTTGGTAAACAAAACGTTGCTGAGTAGTTATTCATAATATTGGGTACTAGCAGAAGCGGCCAGAGGGTTGGCATAAGTGCTTTTCACTTGACATTCTTGTCTAGTTTTTGGGGTGGTCATACATATGTGGTTGGGTAGTGGCATGAACAACATAACAACCGATATTGTTAATAAAATGTACATACTTCGGTCTTGTTTATCGGAATTGAAAAATGACATCCTTCAAAGCTTGTTGTGGTTTTAGTTATCCCTCATAAAAATCTCTAGCATACTTTAAGGCTGAAGACTTTGTGGTGAAAACCACAGCATATCAGACTTGTGCGTTCATATGCAATTACTTAATTAAATTAAAGTTTATGCACCACTTAATCCTTTTGCAAAATTGTATAAAAGCCATTTGCGTAGATATATTCGTCTATTCAACTTGACGTGAGTGCCTACTTTTAGGCATAACACATAAACATTGGCCATTTGGCTAATTACCTAAGGTCGGTTTTGCTTGTCTGCCTTACATTGGGGTTCTTTGGAAAGGGGGAATTTTTTTAGAAAATGCCTTGCCTGCCAATTGATATAGGTTTATGGTTTTTGGCTGCCAATTATTTTAATCGTAACAGCAGCATACGTTAAGGCTGATATTGATATGAAACTGAAAGCATTATTTTTTTTTTTTGGGTCATGAGGACGGTAGCCATACGGAACAAAGCAAATAGAAAACGTTTTTTAGTAGACCAAGCGAAAATTCAGGCTCTGGACTATTATCAGTGTGTAATGTGCAGCTGTGCTGGTTTAAGGATTTTAAAAGCCTTCATTCTGCGGCACTAGTTTCACAATAATGAAGTCTACTTTTGGTTGGGGTAGATGTGAGCCAAATGTTAGTTTTTTTTTAAATAGAAGTTTTGCGTTTATTTTTGTCTATAGGTAATGTGAAAATTAAACACAAATGTTATGTTTAGCATACTTTTGGGGGCACATGTGGTTGAAGTATTTTAATATAAACCCACATCTATATACCATAAAAACTAGAGTTTTGAATGAAGTTTTTTTTTAAATATTTTCAGTTACAAAGAGGGCTTTTCATTCCTTGGTTATGTTGGCTAGACAAAATTTGAAAGAATAGTTTCACGGGGCAACATTTTTGGGTCATCTTGGGCATATGTTTTGTCGTTTCTTTTTATTTTCAATTTTTTTCAATTTTATGTTTCATTTTCCATCTTGAAGTTTTGAATGCTTTCTGCACTTTAACATGTTTTTTATTCTAAATTATTAATTTTTGAAAGAAGGATAACACAGTGCAACATTTTTTTTGGCCATAGTCTCGGGCATAAGTTTTGTTATTTTTTATATTTTTAATTTTATTTCGAGTCAAACAAATATTTATCGTTTCGTTTTCCACATGAACATTTTAAATGCTTTTCTGCGTTATTAAATGTTTTCCACTCTAAATTATTGTCTCGTCACAAAGAAAAAACAGTTGAGCATATTATGCAATTTTCGGCTGAGTTTTGCATTTTTTTCTTGCAATAGCTAGAACTTTGCTTAAGACCACTGGGTCAGGCCACGAGAAGTGTGACAAAGTGGGTCTGGGTTTAAGACCTTTGGTCCAAACATAGAAAGGGTATGTCAATATATAAAACTGAACAAAAAATAATCGTAAAGTTCCTGAATTTGTTGTTGCAATTTCAATATTAAAAATTGCAGAAATTTTCTATTTTTCTGAATTCCTAAAAATTGTATATCTCAAAAACGACTAGAATATATGAATTTTTTTTATTAATTTTTTAAGAATAATTAGCGAAAAAACTAAAAATCAGAAAATAGCCTACACTGAAAATGTTTTTTCATTAATGTAGTTTAAGTGATAGTTTCGCATTTTAAATAAAGAGCACCAGCAAGAAAAAAATTCTATCATTTATGAGAGTTTAGGTTATTAAATTTTCTTTCAGAAATAGAAAAATAAATAATTATTCTCAAGTAGTTTTTGAGATACGTCATTTTTAGTGAGACAACCTTTACACCTAAAGTAAAAATTTACAACTGTTTCGTTTTCTTGTTTTTCTTTATTTATGTTTTGCTTACATTTTTTTGTCAGTTGTTGTGATTGTCTTTTGCTTGCAATATTCAAGAATAATTTTATTTTTGTTCTTTTTCTGTTCTTTTGGCGTAATGTCCTTAACTCTCATAAATGGTTGATTATTTGTCTTGCTGGTGTTTTTTATTTAAAATCCCATTGTTTCATTTAAACTACATTTGCAAAATTTTTTTTAGTGTAGCCTATTTTCTGATTTTTTTATTCTAGTATTTTCCCTAAATTATTCTTAAAAAATTAAAAAAAAACAATTCGAAATACATGCGATAACTAAAAAACTGGTGCCAAATTGGCAAAACGTTTTATATCAAAAATCAAAATTAGGATGAACTTTGATCCGCCATTGACAAAACTTATGCCCGAAAAAGTGTGTTGCACAGTGTAATTTAAACTTAGCCCTCTAATGCAAAATAATAGTATAAGTTTTAAAAAACTCCATAAACGTAATTGTTCATTCCTTTTAACCTTTTTCACCTCGATATTTTTATCGGAGACCTAATTAATGTTTATAAGGTAAAGGGTGGTCCAACTTAAATGTACGATGTGAATTGTAAATAAAATAAAAACTTTTCTGAGAAATTTCTTAATTTTTTTTGTATTATAACAATAAAGTTTGAAACCAAAGATCGGCCAAAAGCTCGCCACGGCTTCGGTGTCATACCTCTATCGGATAGTTCATATTTTCCATGACTCTGAGACATAATGGAAGATCAATGTCGTTACTGTGCCGAAATCTCTTTCATTGTTCTAGAACTATTTAAATAAAATATGCCCAAAGAAAGAAATCCAACAGAGTGAAATCATATGATAGTGGCGGCCCATAAATATAGCCACGATGTTTGACGGCCATTGAATTTCTCTCGCAAAAGAGCTATTGTTTCGTTGGCTGTGTGGCAAGATCTTGCTGGAACCACATATCGTCCAGGTCCATATCTTCAATTTCTGGCCACAAGAAGTCCGTTGTCATCACGCGATAGCGATAATATTTTCGGTAACTGCTTGGCCGACCTTATTTTTGAAGAAGTACGGCCCGATGACGCCGCCAGCCCATAAACAGCACCAAATAGTCAATATTTGTGGATGCATCGGCTTTTCAACAATCACTTGTGGATACTCATTTGCCCATATGCGGCAATTTTGCTTGTTAACGAATACACTGTGGACAAATTTGGTCGATTATGCCGACCAAAAAAAATCTCGAAGTGCATACATTTTGATTTGAACTTCCTTTTTTGTAAAAGGATTCAACAATCTTATCGTGTACCTCTCCATAGTTGTGTACCTCTCCATAGTTGAGTTTGCAAGCTACTGAAACAAAGAAATGTAAAATTAATTTTGGCAATAAGCATGGCTTTATGGTGTGACTAACAATTAACATCGTACATTATGTTTGGACCACCCTTCACAATAAGGTTTAATCTACACCTTGCTTTGACCATCCCTGTGTATCAGGTATACACAGTTATGGTCAAATCAAGGAGGAGGATGATAGCAATCAAATAAATGAAGCTAGGATCCTGAAATGTTGCACGATGATGGTTGATAGTAAAAAGCTATTTGAGATTGTAAATAGACAAAGTTGACCCAGTGGGAAAAAGTTTCCTCACTAAAGGTGCCTCGGTAAAAAGTACACTTTTACGAGTTCGCTCAACGGTGAAAGGATTGCGGCGATTTTGTTATCTCTATTCCCTACTCAGAAGATTTAAAGTATTCTAAATTTGTCATTCCGATTACAACACCTCGAAATATACTACAAACGCCAGCGTTCGAATTTCTGCAACAATGCTGGCCTTGAGTTTAAGGATTGTCTCGGGCTTGTTCACATATACTCTCTCCTTCAAATAACCTCAAAGAAAATAGTCGGGTGCTGACAAATTTGGCGATCGCGTTGGTCCGAATTTCTGGAAATTATTCGCACTCCGGCGTTCGAATTTCTGCAACAATGCTGTCCTTGAATTTAAGGATTGTCTCGGGCTTGTTGACATATACTCTCTCCTTCAAATAACCTCAAAGAAAATAGTCGGGTGCTGACAAATTTGACGATCGCGTTGGTCTGAATTTCTGGAAATTATTCGCTCTCCAAAAATTTGACATTTCAGGTCTGTTTTCAAGAGAAGGATGTTAAACATTTTCTATCATAAACCGATACCGCTCTCCATTTCATCTTCATTCTCGAAAAAGTAAGGCCCAATGATATTTGTAGATGTGAATTTTCAAAATGGGGGCCTTTGCCCTCAAGCTGTTTGGTATTAGACATTTTGAAATCGACCTAGGAAAAAAAAGTTTTCCTTAACGGGCCTAAAGGTACCTCGGTAAAAAGTGTACTCTTTCGAGTAATTGCTTAACAAATTTGTGAACGGACAATGTTTAATATGGGTACTGTTAGTTGAAATGCTTTAAATACCTTAAAAGGGGAATAGTTGTGGAATATTTTCGTTCATGTGGCCTAAAATACGTCCCGAACAGTTAAACTAACGATCAATAGACAATATAACATTTAGCTTATTTTCCAGAGTGTCTAATGCGCCTCCGCAATAATCTCATAACGACGACCGCGCTTACATTTACAATTGAGACGAATTTTCGATATTCATATTGAACAGTGTCTATATCACCAAAACCAAAGCATATTTTTAGGAGGGTGCAAAATAAAACTGCGTTTTTTCTGTTGGGTTTTAATCGGCTTATGCATTTAATTAAATCGGAATATATCTGTTTTAGTAGCATTTGGTTTGTATTAATTGTTACGTAGTCAGTTGAAATATATTCATGCTCCAATTATAGAGGTTTATTGTTTTGCAAACGAGTTTTAGGGGAAGTTATGTTAAATAAGTGATGATGGGGGAAATAGTTTGGATGGGGGAAAAGTTTGGATGTGGAAAAAGTGTAGATGGGGCAGTAGTGTTGAATATTTTTCTAACCTACCAATTACAGTTTTGAGTATTTTTTGCCACATACATATCCAAAAGTTCAATTAAAACTGGGTGAAAACTGCCATTAAATTTAATGAGAGCAGTAAATATTTGCGATTTTTATTTTTTGTCTTATGTAATTTCACGTCAATCGGAAATGCCGCTTAGTAATTATTGAATATTTACAATGCATGGAAAGTTTAGAAATTTTTCGGAAATAATAAAAAAATACTAAAACTATTAAAATATATGGTACTGGCCACTTCCTTTAGCTTTTCGTTTTTTCTCTCATTTTCTCTCACACATGTTCCTCTTAAGTATCCAACATTATTTGTATATTCTTACATGTTTGATAAAAATAAAAACAAAGCCTACTATGCGATGTAAAGATGTTGAAAACAAACAAAGCATACCTTGAGGAGACCTTAAGTGTCAATTGTGTTAAATGCGACAGCAGAGTTCCTCTTTTACAAGTCGTCGCATTGTGCCTTGTAAAAATTTCATGCCACTGATTTTAGGTTGAATGCTTTTTCGGCAAACGGCTTTTAAAATGTTGTAACCAAATGCTCCTTATTTTTAAACTGTCCAAAAGTGTATAGTTGTCTTAGTCCCATTGGAACAAGCTAAGTGGATTCTGGCGGAAATTGTGGCATATGACCAAGAACATATTTTTGGGTCGATGATGCCTCTAGTCCATTACCCGCACAAAACAGTCATGTACACTATTTTTAAATTGCAGACCCGGTATACTGTAATTTGCGCACATTTCTCCCAATTGTAGAAACATTTTGACGATTATGCTGACCAAAAAACCACGAAGTGCACAAATTGCATTTTGATTCGGACGACCACTTTCGCAAAAGGCTTCAACAATCTAAACGCGCTGCTCAATTGTGTACCTCTCCACGGTTGAATTTGTCAAACACAGGAACAAAGAAATGTCAAATTAAGTTGGGCAAAAATCCTGACGTTAAGGTGTGACTCACAATTCATATCGTTCATTATGACTGGGCGACCCTTTATTATTGGTAAATACAGTAAAAGCTCTACTCGCGGACAGCTCCCGTGAACGGACAGCTCCCGTAGACGGACAAATTTCCTGGTCCCAAGGTTTTGACGGTATTTTTAGAACAAATGAATCTCCGCTGGCCGGACGCTCCCTTGGCCGGACACGGACACCATTTTCTTCTACAACATCTCTCGTAGCCGTACAAAGGAAAACACTGATGTTCAAAATATGTTCACCGTGTTCAAAATATGTTCACCCTTATAAATTTTTGTATAATGGATTCTTGTGGTATTCTCTCAAACATGAAAACCAATATTTTGTCTTACCAAGAATACCGCTAGTATTGCTTGTGTGCATGCGACATAGAAAGCGCAGCAACAATAGCATAATTTTGTGATTCCCCTTTTACTATTGATCTCATTGACAGCTAAAATGGGCAGTCATAGAAGCTTGTGAAACATTTAGTTTCAAGAGTTGCATCGAGTGTGATACAGTTTATGAAGCTCGTGATATCATAGTTTTTTTCGTTTGCTATCGCAATGCCGCCTCGAAATTCTCTTTCTCTAAAAGACAAAATTTCCATAATTAATTTCCAAGAGAAAGAAAGGCTTTCAGTACGTGATATTGCAAAAAGGTAAGTTTATTCTTAGTTATTGCTGATAAGTCGTGTTTATTAATTTATTCTTTAAAGATTTAACATTGGAAAGACACAATCTGCTGAAATATTAAAAAATAAGGAAGTTATTAAAGAAAAGTGGCAATCTGGTATTAATGTCCACTACAAAAAAATTGTCTAACCGCAAAGGGTTCCCAGGTTGACAAGCTGTGCTACGATTGGTTTGCGGTGGCCAGGAGCAAGAATATTCCCATTTCAGGGCCAATAGTAAAGACTAAGGCCAAAGAAATAGCTGAGCTGGTGGGTTATTCCGGGTTTTGTGCATCGGATGGATGGTTACAAAAATGGCGCAATCGACACAACATAACTTTCAAGTGCATATCAGGTGAATCTTCAGATGTTAGCCCGGAGGATGTCAATCAGTTTAGGGCAAAACTTCCTTCAATGCTGAGTCAATATAGACCCGAGGATGTTTACAATGCAGATGAGAGTGGTCTCTTTTTCCGAGCATTGCCCGATAAAACGTTAGCCCTAAAATTAGAAAGATGCACGGGTGGTAAATTGTCAAAGGAAAGGCTCACTATTTTGTTTTGTGTGAACATGGTAGGTCAGAAAGAAACATTGCTACTCATCGGTAAAGCGGGCCGTCCACGAGCTTTTAAACACATCCCTATAACAGATCTACCAGTTGATTGGAAATCTAATAAAAAGGCCTGGATGACAAGAGATATTATGTCGGAGTGGTTGCATCAATTGGACAAGAAAATGAGATCTTGTAATAGGAAGATT
The DNA here is from genome assembly GCA_963513945.1 of Hydrotaea diabolus. Classification (NCBI taxonomy): domain Eukaryota; kingdom Metazoa; phylum Arthropoda; class Insecta; order Diptera; family Muscidae; genus Hydrotaea; species Hydrotaea diabolus. The sequence goes on from OY740719.1 coordinate 17,544,635, forward strand.
CTTTTGTTTTTAGATAATGCCGCATCTCATCCTAAAGAATTGTCACTAACAAATATTACTGTGTCCTTTTTGCCGGCGAATACAACTTCAGTGTGTCAACCCTTAGATCAAGGAATAATTCAAAATTTTAAAGTTAACTACAGAAGTTTGATTTTGAAGCATGTAATCTCTAAAATGCAATCCGCCAAGTCAGCATCTGAGGTTTCAAAAACCTTAAATGTGCTTGATGCTTTATGTTTTATTAAAACCGCTTGGGATAAAGTTGAAACTGCAACCATTAAAAATTGTTTCCGCAAATCAGGGTTCATGGTTGAAAATCCCATTCTTCTAGAATTTGATCCTGAGGACGATATACCGTTATCAACTCTGTTGAATTTTCGTGCACTTGCAGAACATTATGAAACTGATTTGGAAGATTTTTTAATCATCGATAGCGTTGCACACACTGAAAATGATAACATTGAAATTAATTTGAAAAATATCAATAATCCAGAAGAAATATTAAGCGATTCAGAAGAGGAGGAGGAGGTTGTTGTACAGGAAATTGACTCCACCAAATCATACGAAGAGGCACTAAAACAGATTGTTCGCTTAAAAGCTTTCGCCACAGAAGACTTCGTGGCATATGAACAACTAACTACTTTAGAAAGTCATTTTGTGGGCATGGAGAGAAAATGGAAGCTAGCGAATTTTAAACAGACGAAATTCACAAATTTTTTCAACCTAAACAATAATTTTGTACTGAATTACATATTCTTTTGCTTTTTTAAACTTTTATGAATGAATTTATTTTAAGTTGTTTTTTAATTATAAGTATACGCATGCACATTTAAATAAATGCAAATTAAACATATTAACTTGATTTTTAAGGCTTAGTTGATTTATTTAATCAAACGATCCCGTAGGCGGACATCTCCCGTGGACGGACAAAACCGCTGTGACCATCGGTGTCCGCCCACGGGAGCTTTCACTGTACTTATTTTTGGTGCCATTATCTGGCAATGCAATTCGTAAAGATTTTTGCTTAAAGAAAGAAGTCCTCTGCTTAGTCTGTCTCATGGTAAATTCATTTTTAAAAAGCTTCTAGGAATTATTCTCGCTTTTCAAATACCATTAATTTATTAAATACTGTCTTTTAACCATTAACCGCTAGATAGCGACACATATATTTATTCAGCATCGATTTGAATTCGATTTGCTGGTGGAGGAAAAAAATTGCTTATTTACTTTTACAGTTTGCAGATTCTGTGATGCTTCTAAAAAGCTCTTAATCAAAACACAATCAGGAGGATATGTGACCTTAAAACATGTCTAATAAAACCTTTAGTAATTCTTCTTGCTTTTCATTAAAAATCCTTTAATTGTGTTTTAGATAGACCTGTATCATTTGCAGCTATTAAACTCTAAATGGGGAAACGTTTTAAATCAATTTGCTTTGCGATAGATAAAACTCGCCAATGGCATCTATTGTTTGCGGAAGCAGAAATACGCTATAACATGATCTTTGCTTTCCGTAGAGGAAATATAGAGGACTTTTTTATATGAGTCAGCAAACATAAATATTTTAACTGCAGCATATTCTAGATTAATCTTTCGTAACTTCGGTTTAGTGTCTAGTGCGGGGTTCTGTATTCAGTGTACTTGGCATATTTTTAGTATACAAACTACTGTATCAGCTGTTAAAAGAATTTTTATTTACACCTACAGAAGGCGGCGACAGCTTTTTCTACGAATTCTACTCGTACTTGCCTTGTATGACCTAGCGCCATCTAGCGTTTGTTAATTACTAATTCAAACAGAATAAGGTAGTAGGCTCTTTTTATTGCCCTTGCTTTATGTACAAAGATTGTCTCATGAAAAATCCTAGTAGAATTTCTATAAATTTGTGTTCGCTTTCCATTCAATGCCATTGACATCTTGTTAGACAACCTATGTCACTTGCAACTATTGAACGCTAGATAGGGACACACGTACTTTTGATTTGATTCCCAACAGATACAGCTTGCCAGTGACATCTAGCGTCTACGTTGAATTAATACAACAGACCGTAAAGTAATACCATTGCAGGGGCAGGGAAACCTTAATCTATTTTCCGAAGAATTAGTATGTCTGCAAAGTCTAGATGTCGCTGTGTCTTATATAGAATATGAGATCCAAGTTTCTAAAAAAATACTTTTGCTGCTCTCTGGAATATGAGAGCTGCGTTTATAAAAAAAAGTACTTCAGCTGCCCTCTGTAGGAGAGACCAGCATCTGACATAGGACATCTGCCCTTTAGATGGTTTTTTGCCCTAAGGATGTCTAAAATATAAACTTATTCTTGCTTTCCGTGCAGACAATTTAAAGAACAAGGGGGAATGGTTATCACCAAAGCCGAAACTTGTTATTGCCTGACGGTGTTTTGTTCGCTTTAACTTCGCTGATTTACTTTTCCTCCCCCATTTCACAAAACTGATGTAATTATTACTTCACTTGTATTAAACCACTCTTTCGAAATAGTTTCCCATACGTTTTAGTAAGTCAGCAAACTTAAGATGTCACTATGCATATCAGTATCAGTAGGCAGCGGAATTTTATGCAATAGCATATTTTTGCTGGAGTGATGACAAAAGAAGCTTTATAGCACCTAAAATTGTTTTTTTTTTTTTGGAAAAAAAATTTCTATGGAATAGATGGTTTTTATACACTACAGAGCGAATTAAAGACAACAATTTGTTTTACCAAACAAATATAGTTTATTAACATGAATAAGACTAAAAAATTTAATTTCGTAATTTTAAATTGTGTAAAACGGCATATATTTTGGATATGTTAATTTTTATGTTAACTGTTAGTGGACTCTCAACTAGCCTATATACAAAATTTGACTTCAATCCGACTGGTTTTAGAAATTGAATAAAATACCGCTTTCTAGTCCTCACTATTCCTTTGCCGTCTACCCTTTTGGCATGTGTTGGCTTTTCAGAATACAACAAACTTGAATTAAGCATAATTTAGTAAAATGCTATGAATTTTAAAATGTAATGGATCGGCTGTTAATATTGAATAAAAAAGTGCTGTTTACTCTGTTGCTGTCGCTGAAGTTCCTGGCGTTGTTGAAAACTTAAATTTAATAGCTAGATTCACTTACAAGACTCAATCGGAGCAGATTTAAAAAATTGCATAAAATTCCGCTGTCTAGTTGTCACATTTCCTTTGCCACTTTGGCCGTCTGCCCTTTTGGCATATGTTGGCTTTTCAGAATACAACAAACTCGTATTAAGCATAATTTAGTAAAATGCTATGAATTTTAAAATATAAAGCATACATTGGGGATGAGCACTAAAAAAGCATATCTTGTAGGAAAAATAACTTTACTGATTATAAAAAATTAAAGCATATTTTCAGGAGACATACTTCTATAGGCACAGCTCTAAAGACAAACATATTATGGACAAAAATATGGTATACTTTAAGGGGTTGGCTGTAAATATTTTGAAAAAGTTCTTGTTGCCCTGATGCCGTCGCTAAAGTTACTGGCGTTGTTGAAAACTTAAATTTTATACTCGTAGCTAGATTATCTGTCATCGACATGAAGGGTTGGCAAATTTCTGCTTTAGTTTTCTGTTTTTTTTTGCTTGTTTCGTTACGACTCTAACATTTGTTTTTAATTAGAATTTATGTGCGTTAGCTAGCCTAGTATACCCACATACTAGATGGTGTAATATCATTGGAGCCATTAACATACTTCTGGCAGTCAGAACAAACGTTGGTAATGGTGACGGTGATATGATGACATTCAGCCCAAGTGTATGCCAGGTTGCCACTTCTCCCCATGTAGCTGAACGCCAGTTGGTCGGTCGTCTTCTAGTTTGGTTTCAGTTTTGTGTCCTTAAGAGTTTGCGAAGAGGGCGGTCGTGAGTGGGGGGAAGTGATGTGGAAACACTAAAGTAGTTTTTCATAAACAGCTACATAACTTTTATGAAAGGTCCTTTGAGTCCTTAGCTTAGCTTGGCCTCTCTCCCTCTCTCTAACTGACTGCCTCTCTATTTAGCTCAAGAGTTAATTTGAAAAACATTTGCTGGGTTTGGCTGTTTTGAATTGTTGCTTAAAGTCGTCTCTGTCTCTGGGTGGGGAAAACTTGCTAAAAAGTTTAAAGTTTATTTGGCAATTTTTCTCTCACATTGTCGTGAGAGTGTTTTTTAGGTGGAAATTTCTGCCAGCGTGGCATAGTTTCGTTTTGGGGAGGTTATTTTTTTTTTGAAACGCATTAAAAACTTTTTCTTTTCGCTGTAGTTGGCGATTTGCTGTTGCACTTTTCTGCTTAATTAATTTAACTACATACAGTGTTGTTTGTAATGACTCGATTGTTTGTTTGTTACGATGTTTTACCTTCTTTTTTCTGTTCTTCTCTTGCCAGTTGATTCGCTTGGACCAGCTCAGCTCTGGCATACCCTCAGACATGGCCTTAATAAATATTTATTCAAATAGCATTAAAAGCAGCCATACATCCTTAATTTTAAATTGCATTTGAAAGTTTGTCAGCAAAACGGAAACGAAGTAAGCAAAGATGTGAATTGAAGGAGAAGGTAAAAGAAAAGTAAGAAACTTTAAGAAAACTTAAAGGACACAAACTGTTTGCTAACTTAGCATACAACTGAAACTTTTTCCTTTAGCAAAGCTTTAGCCCCACTTTCTCTCTCTCCTTCTGCTTTATATGTTTGATTCATTTCTTCTCTCTCCCACCCTGTCGGTAAACAAAGACACATCTTCTTTATCTTTTGTTTATATCCATTTAATGATGTCCATAAATTTTCCAAAAATCATCAATATAAATCTGTGATGCCCTGTCGTTTCGCTGTTGCTCGTTTCTTATGAAATTTGTCAAAGTTTATTGCATACCTTAAGGCATATCCTCAAAACTCCCCCACCACCGGCCTGTCCCTCCTCACAAGCTCTTAAAACTCTTATTGTAATGGCCATAATGCTGGTGGAACAACGACTGAACGATTTCTCCTGGTGGCCATGTTCTCTGTCCTATATTGTCATGCTCGAAATGTTTGTTGTTAACATCTGTGTCATTATTCACTTTGTGGCCTCATTGTTGCATACACTTAGGCGAACACTTAGTCTCATTCTCCCCTTCCCCCACGAGATGACAGGCCTGTAACCTAAACTATGATGAGGGGTTGTTTGGAAAAACAAGAGAAATACAGAGTAGAGAAAAAAAATCAATTATACATAAATTAAATAAAGCAATTAGAAATTTCAATTAATTGTGTATACATACACCTAAAACCGGAATCTATAAATACACACAATCAAAATGTGGTTAGACGGTAAAATTTAGCAAAGAAGCGACAGATGGACGTATAGACAATGAAATGCTAAAATTAAACCTAAAAGTATGCAATGTAAGGATAGCTTTGAAAAATTAAGCCTAAACGTTTGCCAATAGAATTTGCACAATGCAGCATAAGCCTTAACGTATGCTTTATATCTAGAGGTAACATACGCCCTAATATATGCTGTGGCCACAATTTTACAATATATGAGGGCCAAAAGATAACCAAAAGCATATGCCAAACTAGAAAAGAGTTTGTGGAATTTTTACATACACATGCAGAAGCAAAAACGTCCAAAGCCACATCAAATTGTGATTTGAAAACGACATGCCAAAAATATATGCAAAGAATTTGAAAATAAATGTCTATCCTTAAAATATGCAAGAGAAATGGAGAAAAAAAAATCAGTTTTACTTACTATATAAACAGAAAATAAATGATTTAATTGACGTTTAGTTTTAAAGGTAGCTTTAAAATTTATATTGGGTGGTCAAAGAATCTTATGAGGAATATGAGCCACATTAACTTAAAACAGTTTTGAGATCCCTGTTTGCAAAATACCGAAAGTATTTTCGTTTTAGACTATGAAATCCATACAAATCTTTTGCAACGTCTAGACAAAAGGAAATATGACTTGAAGGTTATGTTGGCGTAAAGTTAGGACTTTTTTCTAATATTTTAACTTCTCTAAATATTTCGCTATCAGAGTTGACATTTTAATTAACTCATTTCTTTCTATGCAATATAACTATTTATATAAACGGCCAGAGAGAGAGAGAGAGATAGACCGTTTACATTTTACTTACAGACCTAGTACAGGACAGGTGAAGGCGGATAATACCTTGAGAAAATATCTGGTTTATTATGATATAATAACTAAATCTTTATATATTCCAAGAAACTTATTATCTTTCTTTTAAAAATTTTACTTAGTTAAGCTCAATAAATGGACTCCTAATGTTATGATTACTTTTGTCCTTCTCATCCGATCGTCCACAAACTCTTTGTATTAGATGTTTTGTCCTTAATAATGCAAAAATGCAATACACCCAATGATTGAATCTTTAAAGTTGCAATGATTACGATAGAAATACATTTGCCACCTCAAGACACATAAAATGTCTTCAACGACACCTGAGTGTCCTTCGTTTGCTCCTTCTTCCATGCCATGGCATATTTGCTCTGCTTTCGCATAATTCATATAAAACTGCACGAAATTTTGTCACAAAATATTTGTGATGTCAACCATATGAAAAGGTAGAAAGAGGGGAAAAACCCCACAAGAAACGACATAAAAAATCTATTTTAAACTGAAAGTAACATCAGTGATACTGAACGATTCTAAGCGGTGGTGGCATGGATGGGATTTGGTTGCAAATGCCATTGTTGGCCGCAACTAGTAACGCATCCGTTGGCAGGGTTGGGAAAGGAAGTAAGTAGAAGAGGAAAACAAAGAAGCAACACTACAACATTGTTTGAGAGGCAAACTACAGGATACACGCATAGCTACTAGGGTTGCTACTGCCATTGTTTGCCGTTGCTGTTGAGCTTGCAGTTTTGGTTGCAATTCTTTGTCACGACGGACATATAAACGCAACTCAAGGTGAATGGAATACAAATATGTGAACAATTACGAGTAGATTGAAAGTGGGTGAGGAGATGCGGCTGAGGCTTCTAGAATAATAATAAAAAGAATGATGAGGTAGAAGAGGAGAAGTAGTAGAATGGTATATAGTACGGGGGCGGTTCGGAAAGTTCTTAGCCTATCAATGAAAGAGAATAGTTAGTTTTTCAAAAATATTTTTATTTTTCAAAATAATCTCCTGAAACGTCAATACACTTAGTCCAACGCTTATCTAGCAATTCTATCCCTTGATTACAATAGTTTTCCTCAAGGTCTTCAAAATAGTGGTTTACAACTGTAATTGCATCTTCATTTGAGGTAAAACGCTTGCCAGCAAGGATTTTTTTTAGATTTGGGAACAGGTAAAAGTCACTGGGAGCTAAATCTGGAGAATAAGGTGGGTGGTCAAGCAACTCGTACTTTAATTCGTTGATTTTAGCCATTGTTAAAACACTCTTGTGCGCTGGTGCGTTGTCTTGATGAAAAATTATTTTTTTGTGTTGTAAGCCAGGACGTTTTTCCCGAATTTGTACATTTAACTGATCTAAAAGGTTGCAATAGTACTCTGAATTTATTGTTTTACCCTTCTGCAGATAGTCAAGCAATAAAATACCTTTGAAGTCCCAAAAAACCGTTGCCCTAACCTTATCAGCCGATTGAATTGTTTTTGCCTTCTTTGGGACACTTCCTCCAACTTCAGTCCATTGTTTGGATTGTTCTTTTGTCTCTGGAGTATAGTGGTGGATCCATGTCTCATCAACAGTTATGAAACGACGCTTAAAATCCATTTTATTTCGCTGAAAACGATCCAAACAAGCTTGAGAAATGTTCATTCTTATGCGTTTTTGGTCGACTGTTAACAAGTCCGGCACACATCTTGCAGAAAGCTTTTTCATCTGTAGTTCATCATGCAAAATTAAATGGACTCGATCATTTGAGATGCCCATGACATTAGCTATTTCACGCACTATTATTCGTCAATCATTTAATATCATGCACTTTGGCTACAATTTCTGTTGTTGTTGCTGTTTTTGGACGTCCACTACGTGGTTCATCTTCAATGCTTGTACGACCACGTTTAAATTCAGCATCCCAATTTTTTACTGTTGCATATGAAGGAGCACTTTCACCTAACACATTCACCATATCATTATGAATTTCTTGTCCCGATAAACCTTTTTTATGTAAATATTTAATGACACCACGCATTTCTAATTTTTCCATTGTAAGAAAATCGCGGATGCGTCTTTTGTGAACCCCTGTTTCTATATGAAGGAGTTGCCAGATCGAAACAAAATTTAACATGTGTTCATAGCAGAGATGTAAGTTTCCAAAGCACTTAACTTTTTTCTTTTGTGCTAGGCTAAGAAGTTTCCGAACCGCCCTCGTATGTATGACGTTCTTATGAAATGTACCTTAGACTCTTGTATACAGTTGTTGAAGCAACGAGGGCAACTCTAAACAGAAAACACTTAAATGGGGTTCGCATAAGACTGTAAATCTAATACGGCGACCTAATTTCAACAACATATTTTTTAATCTAAAATATGGCTTCGAAAATTTGTTATTAAATTTCGATTTTATTTTTTTACTCTGAATAACTTTTTTGTAATTTTTAACCTTTTTACTTTAAAAACCTTTAATTTGAAACCAAAAACTCACAAATACTTAGTAGGGACATAAATACTGTTACAACATTGAACACACCCATTTCAATAGTAGAACTGAACATACCCCGTTAATGTCATACTCGAATGGGTTTTGAAAGCTAACCTCAAAAGCGTTAGTCTGTAACGGGATTTTAAAATTGTTTTAACTTTCATCATGGAGTGGTCAGATAATGAGAACCCTATCGCTGTAATAGAGCTTTTCAAGTGTGAAATGAAAAAATCGATATTTTCAAAACGCTCCGGCCACTGATGCATAAAACTGTTTGAGGAGACTGGAGATGAAAAATACCGCCACCGGTCGGGCCGCCCACGCTCTTTTCGAACACCGCATGTCATCAAAGCCATTAATTAAATCAAGAATTCACAGAAATCCCCTTCGAAAACAGAAAATCATGGCCCGTGAGATGAATATCACGCCAAAGTCCATGAGTCGAATCATTAAAAAAGACTTGGGACTTGGGGCTTTCAAACGACGTACCGGACATTTATTGACTGCAGCTTTAAGAAAAAATGAGATTGAAAAATGCAAACTGCAAATGCTGATAACTTGCACAGAAAAATTTTGTTCACCGATGAAAAAATGTTTGCCGTTCAGGAAAAATTTAACAAGCTAAATGATAAAGTGTAGGCGTGGTCATCTAAGGAAGCATCTGAACTGATCCCAAGGTTGGAAAAGGGTCAAGCCATATTTTAGATTAAGAAAGATGTTTTTGATACTGGGTTGCCGTAATAGATTTATAGGCTTTTGCGAACCCCATTTAAGTGTTTTCTGTTTAGAGTTGCCCTCGTTGCTTCAGTAACTGTATACAAGAGTCTAAGGTACATTTCATAAAAACGTCATATATAAGTATACCATTCTACTACTTTTCCTCTTCTGCCTCATCATTCTTGTTATTACTTAGTAGGGACATAAATACTGTTACACACGTTTTATGCTGTTAAATAAAAAGTACTGAATGTTTTTGGACCAACTATTTTTTAATATATCCAAAAAGAATCTACTTATACGAAATGTCCGCCTTTTGCCTTTACACACGCCTTAAGTCGCACTGGCCAATCGTCAATAGCTGCACGAACCTCGTCCATTGGAAAATTGGCCACAGCTCGAATCAAAGCAGTCTTAAGAGATCCAATGTTGGCGTATCTTTTGTGACAAACCACCTTGTCCTCTAAAACCGTCCACAATTTGTAATCCAATGGGTTCAAATCTGGACTGCCTGAGGGCAATTCTTCAGAGGAAATGAAGGCTGGGAAATTGTTTCGAAGCCAGGCCTGGAACGTTTAAGCCTTATGGGTCTGCGCAGAATCCTGCTGGAAAGTCCATGGCTGGTTTTGGAACAGGGAATTGTTAAGAGGCTTCACAACAGCTTCCAAAACGGTTTCTTGGCAAACTTTGGCCGATATTTTGACTCCTTGTTCGCAGAAATGCAGGTCAGTGACCCCATCGTAAGAGACACCCCACCAAATGTTCAAATGTTCTTTGTTAAATTAAAAATGTTTTTTTTTTTCACTTTGAATTACTTTTTTGTAATTTTTTACCTTTTAAGCTTAAAATCGTTAATTTGAAACCAAAAGCTCACAAATAAGGCGTTGAAAAACCTTTAGCAAATCATTTTGACTAACACACTTTTTAAACAGACCTTTATTGTATACGGCTTTATTAATTACACAGTACAACTGCCAATCTGGGGGGTGAGAAATTCCAAGTCAGGGTGATGGTACTAGGTCAGTATATTAAAACCCTCAAAGGGTTTTGCGTTCGTATGTGCCAGTTTTTTTATGACCTTTAACGTTTTTCCTTATCTTGATGTTTTTTCGCTTAGTTGTAAAATGTTGGCAAAAACGTAGTTTGACATAACTCGAGAACGACTAGTTCGATTTTGCTAAAATAAATTGAGAAAAATTAATAATTACATTTTCTTTAATCCATTAATATACTGTTTCTCTACCAAATCAACATTTTTGCAATTAGAAATAAATTTATGAAGAAAATTTTGCCAAAAAATTTTTTTTTTTTTTTTAAAAACATATAAATCCCAAACGGAAAAACGTGTAGAGTCTTATAACTTTCACGTAAAGTCACATAACCTATAAACAAAATGCAACATAGATCATAGAAATCGATTAACGCGATCTGCTTTTATTTACTATTAAGTGAAGTTACTTAAAAAAGTGAAAACCCTTTGAGGGTTTTAATATACTGACCTAGTACCATCACCCTGACTTGGAATTTCTCACCCCCCAGACAATAACCCCAAAAATGTTCCACAGTGTTATAAACATAAAAAACTTTTTTTTGGGTTACTCTTCATGAATTTCGTATTATACACTTATTGCCCTTTTTTCTAAAATCATCTAAATAGTAAATTTTTAGCTAAAAATCAAAAACAAACGTGCAACAAAGTCTACCCGTTTTTTTTCTACTTCTAGCCTCGTATTTTTCCGACAATAAATGAACCTTTTAGCCGTGTGTTCAAGTATCATCACCTTTTGCTAGGAATGAATGTCTTCTCGAACATCTTGAGTGGGATGTTGTCCGTGATTTTAGCCTTATGCACTTGACTGACAACATCGTCAACATCAAGTTGCAGCAACAGCAGATAGAAAGAACAACAAAGTGTAGTCTTCCGGGAAATCCTGTGTTTTGTTTGTCTCGGTGTATATGTATGTGTGTCGTTATCTTACCTTGCAAGGATGTACCCAAAAGTCGGTGGCGGAAACAAAGTGGTTTGGGTGTTGCAAGAACATGGCTGCCGAAGGAGCCGAATTGGATTTGAGTTTTTCTTATTTACTTTTAATAATCATAATAATGATAGGAAAATATGTATTTTTAGCCATTCGAGTGGGTGGGTGTATTTGTAGTGTACTTACTTCCAGACTTTAGCATTAGCGTTCTGAGATTTTTGTTGCACAAGGCGGGTGGTTTAAAGAATAAGCTTTTTTTAAGGGAAAAAAGTGGTATAGTTACTAATACACATTTGAGGTTGGTGTAAGCCAACTGCCCGTTACAGCTCAAATTGGCATTATTTCTTTTATTTATTGTTAATTGTATACAAGAACGACTGGACAGCAGTGCAAGTAATATAAGTACTTGGGTATAGAATCGTGGCTAAATAAATTGACAAAATGTGAGGGTATTATGTCATCTGCCAGTGATGCCGAAGAAATTGCTTAGTCAGCAAAGAAAACTTAACGCTGACTTGAATTTCGACGATAAGTAAATATTTATCACTTTCTTACTTTCACCTATCGGAGATGAAGGTAAACTTATTCAAAAGATGAATACTATCGGGTGGTCAATCTAGAGGTATTTTTTAAAAATAAAAAATAAAAAAATTCAAATCATGTGTGGAATCTTTATTATTCATTCGAAAGGACTTTTTAAGCCATTACTATTTTGTACAGTGTATCTGCCGGGAAGGTATACTACTTTGTTTTACGCCATTTTGATATACATTAGTCTTGAAAGTTCATATTTGGCTGTCCTGAAGTAGAGACGTGGCAAATTAATTATTGAAAAATATTCGATAAATCGTAAAACATTTTTATCAAAATCAATCATCGATTACTGTTAGTTACGTAAATTTTTTGGGAGAAACAATGTGCCAACAAAGGCACTATTTATCGTGTAGTGAATGATTTCGAAGAAAAAGGATCTGTAGCTGATAGGCCCAAGCATGGACCACAACGTACTGCAAGATCGGCTGAAAACATAACTGCTGCTCAAGAAAGTGTTCAAAATAATCCATTAACCTCAGTTCGAGGCCGTGCTGAATGTAATGAAAAATGTGCTCAAAAGGGCTCGCCTTTGTGAGGCTAACAGAGACGGACATTTTTTTCTGATATTGTATTCCATACATAATTGCCGACATAATATAAAACATTTATTAATATAAGATCCATTCTATTTCATTTAATCAAAAATTATAAACAAACATAGAAGTATACCTTCCCGACGGAAACCCTGTAGTATACCTTCCCAAGGGACATCCTCTATATAATTTCCTTTAAAAGCTGGCCACACCAACGCCTCATTGTGTCTATTCTGAGGGTCCAATTGTGGATTTGGATCTTTCGAGCGTTTCGACCGGCATGGCGTTAATGCCACGCGTAATGTTGGCTTCCAAAACCTGCAACGTAGCTGGTTTGTCAGCATAGACTTTGAAGTTTACGTAAACCCAAACAAAAAAGTTAAAAGTCTAGGCGGCCAACTCACCGGTCCACAACGTAAAATAAGCTGCTCTTTAAAATGACCTCTCAATATACTTATACATAGGGATATCCATCAAGAGGTATTTTTTCAGAACAATAAAAAAAAATATAAAAATTCAAATCAAGTGTGGAATCTTTATTGGTAATTTGAAAGGACATTTTATGGCATTTATTTTTTGAATATAATTTCCTTCAAATGTTGGCCGCAACTACGCCTCAGGGTTTCCATTCTGAGGGTCCAATTTTGGATGACTCGTTCGAGCATTTCTACCGGTATGACTTTAATGACACGCGTAATGTTGGCTTCCAAAATCTGAATCGTAGCTGGTTTGTCATCATAGACTTTAGGCTTTACGTAACCCCAAAAAAAAAAATGTCTAAAGGTGTGATATCACTCGATCTAGGCGGCTAACTCACCTGTCCAAAACCTGAAATTAGCTGCTTTTCGAAATGACCTCTCAATTGTTTGAGCTGTACGACAAGTGTCGTCAAAATTACGGGCTTCAATTACAGGAAGCAAAAAGTCCGATATCATGGTGCGATAGAAAGTACCATTAACGGCTACGTTCCGGCCATCATCATTTTTAAAAAAATATGCACCGATGATTCCACCAGCCCATAAACCGCACCGAACCGTGGTTTTCTCTGGGTATAATGGCACCTCTTAAACCTCTTTGTTGCTCTTCAGCCCTTATGCGGCAATTTTGTTTATTGACTTTGCCGTTGAGCCAGAAATGGTCCAAATCACTTAACAAAATTTTGGTCGAAAACTTTGGATCCTCCAAGCAAAAAAAGCCTTTCATCTCATAAATGGAAATATTCAAGTAACCAGTACTATAATTGGCCCAAAATTAATAGACAGTGAAATCGTTTATGTGAACTGCAAGCTTTTTGCCCGCAGTCCTACCGTCCGTGCCCAATGACTTAAGACTCTTATGTGGCCAGCCTTAACTGAGTTTAGTGTGAACGTACGATTATATTATCCGATATTTCCATAATACAGTTGCCAACATTTGAAGGTAATTCTTTTCAAAAAATAAATGCCATAAAATGTCCTTTCAAATTACCAATAAAGATTCCACACTTGATTTGAATTTTTATATTTTTTGTTCTGAAAAAATACCTCTAGATGGATAACCCTATACATACAAGTGGCGCCGCGCTGTTAAAACTAAATGTCGTCAGGATTACGGGCCTCAATTTCAGGTAGCAAAAATTCCGATATCATGGGTCTAAGTTACGCTCCGGCCATCATCATTTTTTAAAAAAATATGGACTAATGATTCCACCAGCATATAAACCGCAGCTGGGTATAATGGCACCTCTTGAACCTTTTCTGGTTGCTCCTCAACCCAAATGCGATTATTTTGTTGTTGTTGTAGCGGCAACTGTGTGCCGGGGTGACAGCCCTTGGTCGAAGAATTGCTGCTTCGGGTCATGCCGGTTGAGCCAAAAATGAGCCCCATCACGGAACAAAATTTTGGTCGAAAACAGAAGATGATCGAGCTTTTCAAGAGCCCTAACACTGAAACGACGACGCTCAGGAAGATCGCGCAGGAATGGAAAACAATACTAAAAAGAAAACCAAAGTCACCCATACCAACGACAAAACGCCGCGTCTACCAGACGATGATGTGTTTGCTTTACTTCGCTGACTTACTTTTCCTTCCCTCTACGACAAACAACAACAAACCTGATCTTATAAGCTTGTGGAGTAATTTCTCTTTCAAAAGAAAAAATAAAGTTGAACACAATTAAAGCGTAATTTGTTGTTGTTGTTGTAGCGGCACACACAGGTGACAGCCCTTGGCCGAAGAATTGCTGCTTCTGGTCAATCCGGTGCGTAGAACCGACTGTCGCGTAATTTGTGAAAACCCCCTATAAAAAAAATTCCTCTAGATTCATCACCCGTTAGCAGATCTACTTAAACGTTTTTAAGAGTTCCAAAAACAAGAAAATTCCTTTTCAAACGAAGCTACTGATATGACTCTTTCAAACTGAAATCCCTAGTTTGAGAGTTGTCAACCATTTGTCTCATTTGTATGGGAAACGAGTTACAAAAGTAGTTGTTTTCTTCAGTCTAAATAGGCCCTTCACCTTTTCACACCGACAAAACTAGTAGTAGTAATGTGGTCGTTTCCTGTATTATAAATCAGAGTTGCCAACCATTTCAAACGATAACTCCTGGCATCATCAAAAATGCCAAGTGAGCGCAGTATGACAGTTCAACTGACAGCTATCCTAAGTTCGTCTGACAGCTAACGTAATTTTTATCTAACCTATATTATAAATCAGAGTTGCCAACCATTTCGAACGATAATCTCCTGGCATTATCCTAAATACCAAGTGAGCGCAGTATGACAGTTCGTCTGACAGCTATCCTAAGTTCGTTTGACAGCTAACGTAATTGTTATCTAACCAAAAAACACTTTTTATTTAATAGAAAGTTCGTTTGACAGCTAACGTAAGTTCTATCTAAGCGAAAAAATCTTTTTAG
This sequence comes from Hydrotaea diabolus, assembly GCA_963513945.1. NCBI lineage: Eukaryota > Metazoa > Arthropoda > Insecta > Diptera > Muscidae > Hydrotaea > Hydrotaea diabolus. The sequence continues at coordinate 17,559,961 of OY740719.1, forward strand.
CCAATAAATGGAAATATGCAAGTGACCAGTACTATAATTGGCCCAAAATTGATAGACAGTGAAAACGTTTATGTGTACTACAAACTAATTGCCCGCAGTCCTACCGTCCATGCCCAATGACTTAAGACTCTCATGTGGCCAGCCTTAACTGAGTTCAGTGTGAATGTACGATTATATTATCCGATATTTTTTTCAAATTTACAATTCAATTTCGTTGTGCTTAATTTATCCTTAACCTCAAAATAAACACAGAAACGTCCATAAATTAATTGTTATTTCATTACCACCACCGACGGACGAGCTGTCTGCAACAACATTTGTGGCAGCCATCAGCGTCGTACTGTGGACCAAAGGAATGGCAAACAATACTGAAAAGAAAAGTCGCCCATACCAACGACAAAACGCCCCGTCTACCAGACGGTGATGTGTTTGCTTTACTTCGCTGACTTACTTTTCCTTCCCTCTACGACAAACAACAACAAACCTGATCTTATAAGCTTGTGGAGTAATTTCTCTTTCAAAAGAAAAAATAAAGTTTAATACAACTAACGCGTAATTTTGAAAAACCCCTATTGAAAAAATACCTCTAGATTGACCACCCGTTACCAGATGGCATTACAACGATCTTCTTAAACGTTTTTAAGAGTGTTGCCAAAAACAAGAAAAATCCGTTTCAAACGAAGCTATTGTTATAATTTTTTCAAACTGAAATCTCTAATTTGAGTGTTGCCAACCATTTGTCTCATTGGGAAACAAGCTAAACAAGTTTTTGTTTTATTCAGTCTGAATAGGCCCTTCACCTTTGCACACCGACAAAACTAGTAGTAGTAATGTTGTCGTTTCCTCTATTATAACTCAGAGTTGCCAACCATTTCGAACGATAATCACCTGACATTATCATAAATGCCAAGTGAGCGCAGTATGACAGTTCGTCTGACAGATATCCTAAGTTCGTTTGACAGCCAACGTAATTTGTATCTAACCTCTATTATAAATCAGAGTTGCCAACCATTTCGAACGATAATCTCCTGGCATTATCATAAATGCCAAGTGAGCGCAGTATGACAGTTCGTCTGACAGCTATCCTAAGTTCGTTTGACAGCTAACGTAATTTTTATCTAACCAAAAAACACTTGTTATTTAATAAATAGAAAGTTCGTTTGACAGCTAACCTAAGTTCTATCCAAGCAAAAAAAACCTTTCACCTCATAAATGGAAATATTCAAGTGACCAGTACTACGAGTATAATTGGCCCAAAATTGATAGACAGTGAAAACGTTGATGTGTATTACAAGCTAATTGCCCGCAGTCCTACCGTCCATGCCCAATGACTTAAGACTCTCATGTGGCCAGCCTTAACTGAGTTCAGTGTGAATGTACGATTATATTATCCGATATTTTTTTCAAATTTACAATTCAATTTCGTTGTGCTTAATTTATCCTTAACCTCAAAATAAACACAGAAACGTTCATAAATTAATTGTTATTTCATTACCACCACCGACGGACGAGCTGTCTGCAACAACATTTGTGGCAGCCATCAGCGTCGTACTGTGGACCAAAGGCGAGGTGAGGGCAAGGGCCGGCGATTGATTGAACAAACATATCTATGCCGGTCATGGGTGGCATGTTGCATCACTACATTGCCACACAATACAATGGACATAATTGAATTGTGATGAGTTGTTTTTCGCTGCCCGCTGGTGGCAACATTTTTGTATTTTTTTGGCGTGTGGCATGCAAAGGCAAAAACACACAGAGACGAAGGGGAAAAAATAAAAAAATATGCTGAAAACTGAAAATTGTTTGCAGTCAATAATTGAAGTCATGATAAACTCAAACGTGTGAAGGTGTGTGTGTGTGTGAAAAGTGTTTATAGAGTCATCCATGCTGGGCTCCGATGACAGACTGGCGGACTGACTAACTCTGCACGGGTAAATATTACGCCTCATGCTGTCAATTGATCATCACCGACCGAAAAATGCTTGTGGAGGATAATGACATTGGCTGATGATGCAGTGTTGTGGTGCAATTGCAAAAATGTTGCCGATGTTTGCAAATACATTCGATGACAGCATGTTGCGAAAACACCCTCCCTCAGTAAAACGGTAGAGGGGGATTTTTCTGCTGAAAAAAAACGGGTCACAGTTCATAGGACTCGATGATTTGCGGTGGAAAAACGCAGTTTTTTTGTCGCAATTACAATATTGCCAATGCATGCATGTTGGTTGCTGGTTTGTGGGTAAAAAAACTTATCGTAGATACAAAATATATTTTAACTTTCTAGTAAAAGATTTGTTGTGGATTCTCTGGTACTTAAATTAAAGATTTCTCGGATGTGGAACTGATTTTAAAATTAGTTTTTGAACTTTATATGTGACAGCGCATAGAGAAAGGGACCTAAGGGTAAAAAAAAACAATTTTCACTATTTTTTTGGTGTGGACAACATCTGAGCATCGAATGAGACCGAACCCATGCCCCAAAAGTGTTCCCAAAAGTGATCGTACACCAAAGATAGACGTATTTAAATCTTTAAAATGGCTCTCCTGAACAAAACTGGTTTTTACCCTTAGGTCCCTTTCTATTTTGCGCGTCCCATATACTTTCTCGCACTGGTGATTTTTTACAACCCTCCACCGAAGGGTGGATCCATCATGGATTGCTTTATAGTGTGGTATTGACAGTATTAAGGGTTCATGTTTGCCAGAGCTGCGAGTACGAAGGTTGCTGTTTATATAGGGTGATCCATCTAGAGGTATTTTTTTACAACAAAAAAAATATATAAAATTTCAAATCAAGTGTGAAATCTTTATTGGTAATTTGAAAGGACATTTTATGGCATTTATTTTATGAAAATAATTACCTTTAAATGTTGGCAACTGTATTATGAAAATACGCGTTCGGTGAGAAACGGGAAGATCCGCCGTTTTCGACTAAAATTTTGTTCAGTGACGAGGCCATTTCTGGCTCAACGGCAAAGTCAATAAACTAAATTGCCGCATTTGGGCTGAAGAGCAACAAGAAGAGGTTCAAGAGGTGACATTAAACCACGGTTTAGTGCGGTTTATAAGCTGGTGGAAACATCGGTGCATATTTTTTCAAAACTGATGATGGCCGAAACGTGAATGGCGCTCGCTATCGCGCCATGATATCGATCTTTATGCTACCTGAAATTGAAGCCCGTAATCTTGACGACACTTGGTTTCAACAGGACGGTGCCACTTGCCATACAGCTGCTCAAACAATGGAGCTATTGAAAGGTCATTTCGAAAAGCAGCTAATTTCACGTTTTGGGCAGGTGAGTTGGCCGCCTAGATCGAGTGATATCACACCTATAGACATTTTTCTTTGGGGTTACGTAAAGTCCAAAGTCTATGCTGACAAACCAGCTACGATTCAGGTTTTGGAAGCCAACATTACGCGTGCCATTAAAGCCATACCGGTCGAAATGCTCGAACGTGTCATCCAAAATTGGACCCTCAGAATGGAAACCCTGAGGCGTAGTTACGGCCAACATTTGAAGGAAATTATATTCAAAAAATAAATACCATCAAATGTCCTTTCAAATTACCAATAAAGATTCCACACTTGATTTGAATTTTTATATTTTTTTGTTCTGAAAAAGTTCTTCTAGATGGATCACCCTATATAAATAGCAACCTTCGTACTCGTAGTTCTGGCAAACATGAACTCTTGATACTGTCAATACCATACTATCAAGCAATCCACCCTTCGGTGGAGGGTTGTAAAAAATCACCAGTGTAAGAAAGTAATACCTTGATCACCCTATATTTCGGGTCCGGCAATAAAAACACAATAATTTATCATTGGAAGTGGTTTTATTGTGTTTCAAAAAATTCTCCTTTAAGATCAATAGACTTTTGCAGGCGCACAAACCAATTTTCAAAGCTCTTTTTCCACTCCGATTGAGACACCTCCAAAACATGGATTTTGAACGCTTCAACAGCTACTTCGGGCAATGAAAAACGTTGACCACGCATTTTTTTTCTTGATGCTAGGGAATAAGAAGAAGTCATTGGGTGCCAAATCAGGGCTGTACGGTGGATGGCCCATCAATTCGACCTCTTGAGTGGTCAAATAGCTCATCGTTTCAGCTGATGTGTGAGAGCTCGCATTGTACTGATGCAAAATGATCGGTCTTCTCTTATTATCTTTCCTCATTTCTTTGAACACTGTTGGCAAACAGATAGTGGTATACTACTCAGAATTGACCGTCCTACGTTCCACTAAAGGCACTGTGGCAACATGGCCGGTTATACCGAAAAAAACGCAATCATTTGCTTCGATGTATACTTCTTCCACGAACAACTTTTGTTGGATTTGGCTCGTCTTGAAAGACCTATACGGTAGATTGCTTTATGCATAGATCCATGATTCGTCACCTGCGACAATGTTATACACTGCCTTTGAGCTACCGCAGTTATACTTTTTGAACATCTCTTTGCACCATTGCATACGAGCCTGTTTTTTAAGCATTCGTCAAATTATGTGGGCTCCAAGGAGATTACATTTTTTTCACGGCCAAATGAACATTCAATATCTTATTGATGATTGTCATACGAATGCCCAAGGATACCTCAATCTCACGGTATGTCACATGTCGGTCTTGCTTAATCAGTTCACGCACAGCATCGATGGTTTCTGGCAAAGTGACCGAAGTTGGACGTCCTTCACGCGAAATTCATCCTGGAGCGAACGGCGTCCGAGACTGAACTCATTGTATCAGCGATTAACAGTGGTTTTTGATGGTGCTCCATCGACAAAAGTTGATTTAAACACTCTTGTCTAGATAACACACGCCGAAAATCGAAAAAAATCTTCGCATGAAAATGTTCACGGGATATTTCCATTTCTTAACTGAGATGTATTTTTCAACACACTGTAAAAAAAACAATTCGCCCTTAAATGACAAAATGTTCTGAGTGAAGTTATGCTAAAAAATGTTTCCAATGGAAGTTCCAGTTTGCATCTAGGAACACTAGTATTGTAAGGACCCGAAATACAAATAGCAACCCTCGTACTACTGTTCATATTAAGAGATTAGAGGAAATTCTACCGTTTCTAAGTAACCATATGTTGATTTTCAAATATACCTCGTTTTCGGCACTCTAGGAACCTATGGGCCAATACGAATCGAATATTTATATGTGCACCGTTTATCGAAAATAATTTCGTATAAGGATATAAAACTTCACATTTTTACAAAAAAAAAAGTTCTACAATTTTTTCGAAAAGCTGTCGAAAGAGTATTTTTTACAAACAGGGGTGTCTGCAGTTTTGGTGATCGTCACTTCATCGTCAAAAGACCCCATGTGTATATACACTTAAGGGCATTTAACGAGAACTGCCCACAGTAGTGTTTCCACAATTAAAATCCCTTGAACTGAATACATACGAGTACTATCGGGTGATCAATCTAGAGGTATTTGTTTCAAAAATAAAAAAAAATAAAAAAAATTCAAATCAAGTGTTGAATCTTTATGGTTCACTCGAATGGACCTTTTATGTGATTTATTTTTAATTAATCCCTCGAAATCCCTCGAACTGAATACATACGAGTACTATCGGGTGATCAATCTAGAGGTAATTGTTTCAAAATAAAAAAAAATACAAAAATTCAAATCATGTGTTGAATCTTTATTGTTCATTCGAAAGGACATTTTATGTCAATTATTTTTCAAATATAATTAACTTCAAATGTTGGGCGAAACAACGCCTCAGGGTTTCCATTCTGAGGGTCCAATTTTGGATGACTTGTTCGAGCATTAATGACACAAACTTATATATACTCGTACCCCCTCCTATGGTGAAAAGTATAAAACGGCCATAGTTGCTGAACATGTTGACTCATGTGACCCCAAGAACGGTCCGCTTGAGCAAATGTGGCGGACAATAGTCACTAGGGACAAATGAGTATGAGGAGATAAGGACGCTTGGGGCTGAGGGTTAAATAAAGTACAATTCTATCCCTTGATTAAAATAGTTTTCCTCAAGGTCTTGAAAATAGTGGTTTACAACTGTAATTGCATCTTCATTTGAGGTAAAACGCTTGCCAGCAAGGATTTTTTTTAGATTTGGGAACAGGTAAAAGTCACTGGGAGCTAAATCAGGAGAATAAGTACTTAAATTCGTTGATTTTAGCCATTTTTAAAACACTCTTGTGCGCGTTGTCTTGATGAAAAATTATTTTTTGTGTTGTAAGCCAGGATTTTTTTCTCGAATTTGTACATATAATTGATCTAAAGGTTGCAATAGTACTCTGAATTTATTGTTTTACCCTTTTGCAGATAGTCAATCAATAAAATACCTTTGAAGTCCCAAAAACCGTTGCCATAACCTTACCAGCCGATTGAATTGTTTTTGCCTTCTTTGGGGCACTTCCTCCAGCTTCAGTCCATTGTTTGGATTGTTCTTTTGTCTCTGGAGTATAGTGGTGGATCCATGTCTCATCAACAGTTATGAAACGACGCTTAAAATCCATTTTATTTCGCTGAAAACGATCCAAACAAGCTTGAGAAATGTTCATTTTTATGCGTTTTTGGTCGACTGTTAACAAGTCCGGCACCCATCTTGCAGAAAGCTTTTTCATCTGTAGTTCTTCATGCAAAATTAAATGGACTCGATCATTTGAGATGCCCATGATATTAGCTATTTCACGCACTTTTATTCGTCGATCATTTAATACCATATCATGCACTTTGGCTACAATTTCTGTTGTTGTTGCTGTTTTTGGACGTCCACTACGTGGTTCATCTTCAATGCTTGTACGACCACGTTTAAATTCAGCAACCCAATTTTTTACTGTTGCATATGAAGGAGCACTTTCACCTAACACATTCACCATATCATTATGAATTTCTTGTCCCGATAAACTTTTTTATGTAAATATTTAATGACACCACGCATTTCTAATTTTTCCATTGCAAAAAAATCGCGGATGCGTCTTTTGTGAACACCTGTTTCTATATGAAGGAGTTGCCAGATCGAAACAAAATTTAACATGTGTTCATAGCAGAGATGGAAGTTTCCAAAACACTTAACTTTTTTTCTGTTTATACCGCGCTTTTTGTGCTAGACCATGAAGTGTCCAAACCGCCCTCGTATATAGAGCGTATTTTCTTGAAGGATTTCCCACACTATCGGCAGTCAACCTTGAAATCAAAGAACTTCAAACATTTCTCACTTAATTCACACAACAATTTCATAGTCTTATACCTTTGTTCCCCTTAACTTCAAAGCCACAAATGTTCTGCCTGAACAACAGCTCTATTTTGTTTTTTTTTTCTATTATTTTTTTGTGTTCCGCACAATTAAATTCTATATTACTTGAAGCCTTTATTTATATATTTGCATGCATTCAATTGTTCATGCATTCATTCATTCGGTCTTTCATAAATTTATTTATTCATACATTCTCTTCTAACGCCAACAATAATTCATCAACTTTTTCATCACTTTTCTTCTTTCGAGTTTGAGCAATTTAATCAACAGATGAAAACAAAAAGCACTAGCAGCAGCAGCATTCTTTTCTTTGACTTTTTTCAAAAAAAAAAAAACAGGACTTCACTCATCAGCCATCCTGCAGCTGCTGGGCTAAGTTACTGCAGTTAAATTCTCAAGCTCACAGACTTTAAAGTGTTCCTAGTTTTTGTTTTAGCGCTCTATACTTAGTTGTGTGGCACTTGAGAGTGAACAACAGAAAAGACGTAATTTCAATTGTTAGCCCGATTTGTTTTTCTTCTTTTTGTTTCTGACGTTTAAAAAGAAAACAAAAAAAATTATACAGAATGCTCAGCACTACGCCAGCATCCTTGGCTTACAAAGGACAATTGTTAATTCTCTAACAATACTCAAACCCTAAGCAACTCGCACTCCTACTGCTCCCAAACATTTGGAAGGATAACGCAATATGAACGGCACACTAGGACAATAATAGCGAAATAGTGGGAGGAGTTTTGTAAGGTTGAAGTGAATTAATGTTACCCTATTTAGTTAAGTTAATTTTAATGGGGCGCTCATTAATATCAGCTATTCAATGCAAGTCTTAAGGACAGCTGACGTTAGTAAGAAATAAAAGGACCTATCCTTGAACGAAATATTGGTTGGATGCTTGGTGGTAACCAAAAGATATTTCAAGTGTTGTTAAATTCACACACAAATTTGAAATTTTGGCATTTGCAAGACACTGTGATTGAGTCTTTTCTTTGCTGGAATTGTCTGTACTATGACGAAGGTTACTTTTATAACCCACAGCACACTGTGGTGTAGAGTTTTAAGAATTAGTGCTGATGTTTGCGACACCTAAAAATAGTTGATATATACGAGGGTAGCTATGTATATTTCTAGCCTAGGCAACACTAAGTGTTGCCTGGCGCCATCTGGCATTTCCATTGGAAAGTTTGACGTACTCAGAACATTTTGCCGTACGACCATCATTTGTGTTGTTTACAGCGACTTGAAGAAATCAATTTGGCAAAAAAATGGAATTAACTGGTGAACATTTCCGTGCGATCATTTTTCACAACTTTCGACGTGGATTATCACGACAAAAGTCCATCGATGAACTTAAATCTTAGTATGGCGATGAAGCACCATCCTATAGCACTGTGGAAAACTAGTTTAATGAATTCAATCGTGGCCGACGCTCGCTCAAAGACGAAGGTCGTCCAAAAACGGCCGTTGTGCTAAAGATCATTGTTGCCGTGCGTGATCTGATAATACAAGTTCGTCATGTGCCATTCCGTGAGATAGAGGCATCCTTGGACATTTTCTCCACCAGCATACATTCGATATTGCATGAACACCTGGCCGTAAAATAGGTTTGTTCTCGTTGGATCCCGCACAATTTGACAATCGCTCAAAAAAAACTCGTGTCGTTTTGAAAAATACGATCGTGGTGCTTCTAAAGACGTTTATAAGATCGTCACAGGTGACGAATCATGGATCTATGCGTATGAGCCCGAAACAAAATAGCAATCGACCGTGTGAGTCTTCGAAGACGAGCCAAATCCAACGAAAGTTGTTCGTGAAGAAGCACTTCGAAGCAAACGGTCGCCTGTTTCTTCGGCAAAACTGGTCATGTGGCGACTGTTCCACTTGAGCAACGTAGGAGGTCAATTCTGAGTGGTACACCACAATTTGTTTGCCTGAAGTCTTCGAGGAAAAACAAACAAGAGAAGACGAATCAAACCAGCGGCTTTTTGACCGACCAAAACGTTGAATTGATGGGTCATCCGACGTACAGCCCTGACTTGGCACCCAATGACTTCTTTTTATTGCCGCACATCAAGAAATAAATGCGTGGTCAACGATTTTCGTCGCCAGAAGATGCTGTTGAAGCGTTCAAAAACCATGTTTTGGAGGCGTCCCAATCAGAGTGGAAAAAGTGCTTCGACAATTGTTAAAGGCGCATGCAAAAGTGTATAAATCAAGCTGGAGAATACTTTAAAACCATTTTTGATGATAAATATTCGCATTTTCATTATAAGGCCGCATTTTCATTATATATAGCAGCCCTCGTATCCCTGTTATAATACTAATCGATTCATATTTATTATCTCATTTGATTAAGCAGAGTCCGTCAAAGTACGAGGACAGTTCGCAAATGTAAACGGATTCAAACGAAAATGCTAAATTATTATCTCACTTAACCATATATCGATCCTACGTTACAATATTAAGATTACCGCAACCATATTACGATTTTCATAACCAAGTTATGTGCAACAATTTATCATTTCCCCTAGACCTATTTAGAAACATCTTGATAACTGACTAAGTTTGACTGGAAGTGCTCCTTAAGGGGTCTCCAATAATGGAGTTCCATATTAAGAGCTGACATTTATGCGTTTCATATATCTTCGATCTGAAATCGGTCTAGGATATATAGTAAATTAGGTTATAATCTACTTCATATCTTGGGGCATCGCGATGGCCGATTGAGTTCGACTGGAAGTGCCCCTAAAGGGGCTTTCAATAATGACATTCTATGTTAAAGGCCTACATTTAGTTCATGCCGTATATCTCCGATCTGAAATCGGTCTAGGATATATATAAGTTAGGTTATAATCTACTTCCTCAGACCTATCTAGCGACATCTCACTGGTCGATTGAGTAAATGTGTTTGCCAAAACTTAGAGCAATTCCATTCCAATGTCCCCGTAGCAACCACGGAAAGATTTCCAATTCCCTGGATTACATTACTTATACAATCACATTACTCCCCTTTGTATCCAGAGTTCGAAGCAGAGTGTCGGCGACACGGTCATCAAGAGAATTAGCTTCAAATTAACAAAGGTAAGAGTAAAAGTTACCACACTTAATGGGTTTTTTTTTATTATTTGCACCAAAAACAAATCAAGCAACAAGAGGTCTCATCGACGAATTCGTATCGGTTTGAATACGAATTCGTCGATGAGACCTCTTGTTGCTTGATTTGTTTTTGGTGCAAATAATAAAAAATCCATTAAGTGTGGTAACATTTACTCTTTACAATGCACAATTTGGTATTCGTGACTATTTAAATCAACTCAAACTTATAGTTCAAGACATTCTACATTATATTAAAGCCCATTCCATTAATGGATTTAATATATTTCATTAATTATTTTATTATTATTTATAGTTTTTTTGTCAGCTCTTGACGAATTCGCCGACAAAACCTCTTGTTGTTTGATTCCCTTAATGTGTACGAATAGAAACAAGGTTACCATATTATTTCGGTCTAATGTTTCCAGATTTCAATATTGCAAACTATTTAGATAAATAGCTAGTAAGTCTGAAAGAACGCGGCTAATATTTATATATTTTAAACAGCGTCCTCGCTGAAAAACTTTCGCTTCATAAAGCCGTTTATATCAGCGGAAGCTCCGTTAAGTATTTTTCAACTTTGGTACAGAGCACCCCTAGTAGCGCTTTTATGAGTATCGGCCACTTGGCGCCCTCGATGTTATCTTAAAGTATTGTTCAGCTCCCGGAAAATAATCCTTATCCCTTTTTTTGTGTGATCACTCTCTCATAGATAACATAACATTTGGTTGTGTACTTTAAAGCTTTTCATTTCCCAGATTTGACCTGACAAAACACTTAGAAACACTGGCACACCATTACAACGTAACTCCCTTTAGAACACAAAAGACCAAGAAAACAGTTGAGATTGTTTTTCTCATTTGTAATATTTTCCCAAAAAAATCGCTGTATTCCGCTTTGCGAAATGTCCTCTCGTGTTCCATATTTTGCAGATGAACATTTTCCATGTGTAGCCAAGATGTACTCGTACTGCAGCTGTCATAAGTGCCCCAAAGTGATGGCTGTAATAGCAACATCAACTACATCAGCGGCAACACCATTACCAGCAGCCGCCATGGCAGCAAAAAGAAGCTTCTGATGTCGCGAGCTGCAACGATCCTTTTGGTGTTTGTGTCGCCTTTTCTTATGCTTAAAGTGTTAACAATGAGCTCCATCGCTTACACCCGCCCGCGCTCGCCGCCCATTAATTTTGGGTTTCCAAGGACTTGTGCCATGCTGCGATGTTTTGTTTTCGTTGGTTGCATTACTTTGCGCTGCACTTCAACTTCCGATAAAGCGCAAACATAAACACAGCAACACAAGAAAAGAAATTTGAGAGGAAGTCGAGCTATTTTTCGTACAAAAGACATGTAGTTAGCACATGGAGGGGGAGAGCTAAAAGGCTAGGGAAAACCAAATGATAAATAAACGAGGTAGTTTGAAGAGGATATTGAACTTTTGTCTAGCTACAAATCGAGCTTTAAGCTCAAAACATAAAAAAGTTTTCTCGACACTTATTTTATTGGAACCACATAAAAAAGTCCGTGCTCGGACTCCAGTATCATTTGTCTCAACTTAACTTGATTTGTCCGAAAAGGAAATTGGATTGAGTTTAAACATTCGATCGCCTAATTATGAGCTCCAATAACGAGTAAAAGTCGTAACTCACTTAATCCCTAGTCTATCAATACTCGTAGCTCATTTGATCATACTGGTACATGTCGTAAATATGATGGGGAACAAAAACTATTTAACGACTCGCCCATTAAAACGTGTCACCCTCATTCATTTCTGCAACTTTACTAGAATCATTGCCACCTGCCCTGTTATTTTCAAATTAAACGACCTTAGTATTTGTATACCTTTAATCGAACAGTAGATGGTATACTAAAGTTGTCAACAGCACTTCAGTTCTGCAAATCCTTCGTATAAAAACTAGCTCCAGTCACCAGCTTTGAATCATGGGTCTATACTGAGATACCTTGAAATGATTTTTCTTCTTCCCAGAAAGTAGAAAATTTGGTATTTTTAAGAAGGCGAGTACTTTTGTACGAGTACTTTTAGCTGATCCTGTTGATGCAAAGATTGCACTTCAACCATTTCCTATCGCTCTAGCTAACCTTAAATGTCGAGTTCATGATTGTGACCAAAGTTTTGCATCTCTGTGCCTCGAAAGTGTTCATCGACGCCACGCTTTGTGTAAAATCCTCAAGTTGTTTTAAATTTACGATTATGTCCTGGGCTGCCTGCAGCGTTCATCTAATTGCTTTCATCACAATCAGAAGAGCAAATCTATATAAACTAAATATTGAACCTTATCATGCTACCCTACGCGTAAGCCATTGTCAAAAGAACAATAGTTGCACTGCTCTTGAAATCATAGAATGTAAAGTCGCCTTCCTTGCCTTTCCTGTTGTTTCTAACTTTTTCTCCCTTGTTTTTTTTTTTGCTGTTCTCTTGCTTGTGTCGATATTTTTGTTGTGGCCCTCCTGTGCATTTACTTTATTCTCAGCTATCTTTTATTTTTGCATTGTTTTTTCGTGGCGAAAAAATAGCTTTGTTCGTAGGGAAAAAAATTACGCTCCCCCTTGCCGGTTTTGTACTGGCACCTCTTGAATTCTCCAAGTGCATGCGTCCCTTTTTTCGAAGGAGTAGAATTTTAACTCAAGGATTTTTTTGAAAGTTGCAGTTATAAAAAAAGGAAGGAAAGATAGAAAGAAGACTTAAATTATCTGTTGTTGTTCGTGAATTGATAAACGGATGTTCGTCATCATCAGCAGCATCAGCAACAGCATCGTCAACATTAAAACATCAGCATTGCCAAACAAAGTAAATCATTAAGCTGGCAAATGCGAAACATCGCCACAAAAAAGAGAGGATGTTAATAATTAAAAGCAATATCAAATAGAAATGCCACGAAAAGAATACACCCTAGAATTTGTTGGCAAAACGGTGGCTAATTAAGATATGGAGATGACTGAATTCAATACGATTTGTATTGAGAACAAACTTAAAAAAGAACAAACTTAATTAAGATATGGAGATGACTGAATTCAATACGATTTGTATTGAGAACAAACTTAAAAAAGACTGACAAGAAACCTGGTAGATTTCCCGGTCGTTTTCTCCGAAATCTAAACAATTGTTGGCAACTTTAATTGGGTTTTTATGCAAAAGAAGGAGCACGACAGTCAGTCCGAAGAGGCCATATAATATATACGCTACTTATAATTGTACTTTCTGACATTACTAGAGGATATCAAGTAACTTAATTTGCTACTGCAGTAGAAAAGTTATAGAACCAGAGCTGTAAATTCTATGCTCGGGTGATATTGAAAAACACTCTTTTTATTTCAAAGCAGTCAATGCTAACGTGGCATCTGTGCCCCTGTAAAGGACTCTGATTTGCACCTTGGACCCATCTTCACAAATTCAAAACCTCAGTCATTCGGTCGTAACTGAGACTTAAATACGATCCCTTTAACGAGTCTTTGTTTGGGCGCCACACAGTGTTCCTTTCCCACGCTTTCATTGGACAACAATAGAAGAAGTTTTCAGAATACAATTAAACTTCATTTCTAAATGGATTATAATACGCTGATTTCAAAAATGTTATCGGTTTTTATATAAAATTCACGGTTTTTTTGTAGAATGCAATTTTTTTTATTAGTTTTTACTAAATCATTTGGCTTATCAACTAGGCCTGAATTGAAACGATGATCTGCTCTCAGAATAGTTCGCTGACATCCTAAATTTTATGAATCTGAACTCTAAAGTAATATATTGTGCAAAAAAAATTCACCGAATTTTTTGCTGCTTTCTGGAATCAAAAAATGCGAAACGACAAAAAAAAAATTTCACTGAATTTTATGATGTTTCTAGGCATCAAAAATTGAGGTTTTTTCGAATAAAAAAAATTATAGAGACTGTTAAAAAATGAAAATCGAAGTGAATCGAGCAAAATCGGAAAAGATTTGGTTTTTTTCTAATAGACGAAAGCCCAAAATAATTTATAGTGCAAAAAAATTTTGCCGAATTTTTTGATGTTTCTTGGCATCAAAAATCGAGAATTTTCCAATTTAAAAATCATCATAGACACTTTAAAAACTGAAAATCTAAAGGAATCGGAAAAAGTCAGAATTTTCCGATTAAAAAAAAACCCATCATACCCACTTTTTTCAAAATGAAAATCAAAATGAATCGGGCATAAACGGCAAAAAAAAAAATTTCACTGAATTTTATGATGTTTCTAGGCATCAAAAATTGAGGTTTTTTCGAATAAAAAAAAATCATTATAGAGACTTTTAAAAAATGAAAATCGAAGTAAATCGAGCAAAATCGGAAAAGATTTGTTTTTTTTTCTAATAGACGAAAGCCCAAAATAATTTATTGTGCAAAAAATTTTGCGAATTTTTTGATGTTTCTTGGCTTCAAAAATCGAGAATTTTCGAATTAAAAAAATCATCATAGACACTTTTAAAACTGAAAATCTAAAGGAATCGGAAAAAGTCAGCGAAGATTTTGTGTTTTTTTCTAATAGACGAAAGTCCAAACTTTTTTGTTGTGCAAAACAATTTCACCGAATATTATGATGTTTTCATTTTATTTTGCCAATCAAAATTGAAAATTTTTCACATATTCATTTAAAAAATTTAAATATTAAAAATTAAAAAAATCTAAATTTTTAGCACTCCTTAACTATTCAAAAATAATAAGCCAATTCGATTCCGTCTACAAATGCGTCTTTGACAAATATTTTCGTTCAACTACTCAGAAACAAAACTACATTATTAAATAATTCTGGATAGAAATGGCTCACTTTAAATGGCTTAGGAGCCCAAAAAACAAATATTTCTATGAAAAAGTATTTGAGGATTTTTCTTAGTTGGACCTTTAAAATGATACCATAAAATTTAAATTCGAAGCAGGTCAGTTTTCTGATTTTTTTCAATGAAACGGAGCACTGTGCGGCAGTTGTTGATGCGATTGTTGCGTTCACTAAGTTTCATTAATGCACGATAAAATTTGTTCAACCTTGGCCTAAACAGCTATAGTTATGTCTCTTGGGGCCCAACAGAAAATACTGCTAAATCAGTTAGTCTGTGATCGGGCGCTGGCAGAAATAGCCAATGGTTTCCAAAGTGAAATATTAAGTTCGTAGTTCTTAAGTGAATACAATGAACAGGGATTAAACCGGCTCGAGACCTTTTGCTTCTATATTTAAATAGAAGACAAGTTTTTAACAAAAATGGCAAATTGACATTGATTTTCGTGGCTGCACACTACTTTTATCATGATTTCGGGTCCGTGACAACCCTCTTCAGAAAGCCTTGCTGCAATTGTTGAAAGTAAAACCGGACTCTATAAGGCCAGGCTCTCCCCAAACGAATGAGAACTACTGTTGTAAACCTTACTTTTCAAGTTTTTTTCACACAATTGCCCACGAAAATACAACTCACTCTTGCCATCTCTAATACAATGGTCTAAGCAGATCGGACCAAAGTTTGCATGCCGGGCAGACAACAATGAAAGCCCTTGTGATCATATTGCATGTGATCGGGCTCCAGTTATATTCCAGGTTCATTATTGAAACACCAGTGAGACTATTCTTGAGCTCAATTGCAAAAAGCTTCTTGTGGTTGTTTTTCGAACAATATTTTATATTTGATTACACCAACAACCGAAATAAGAATTTTATCTGAATTATAGTATCCTTAAAAGCTAAATTAGTAGGCTTGAAAGCCATAAAAGTCCTTTCTGTATATAAAATTGACTTTGTTATTAGGTCGCAACCGCAGACGAAATTTAATTCTCAGCATACGAGGGTTGCTATTTATATTTCGGATCCTGGCAATACTAGTGTTCCCAGATGCAAACTGGAACTTCCATTGGAAATTTTGACATTTTTTAGCATAACATCACTAAGAACGTTTTTTTTTCAATCTAGGGCGTATTGTTTTGTTTTCACAGTGTTGAAAATTCATATCAATCAAAAAACGGAATTATCCCGTGAACATTTTCGTGCGATAATTTTTTACGATTTTCGGCGTGGGTTCTCGAGACAAGAGTGTAGTAAATCAACTAGTTTCGACTTTTGGCGATGAAGCACCATCGAAAAGCACTGTTAATCGCTGGTACCAAGAGTTCAGTCTCGCACCCCGTTCGCTCCAGGATGAATTTCGTGGAGGTCGTCCAACTTCGGTCAGTTTGTCAGAAACCATCGATGCTGTGCGTGAACTGATTAAGCAAGACCGATAGTGACATACCGTGAGATTGAGGCATCCTTGGGCATTAGAATGACAAGCATCAAAAAGATATTGCATGTTCATTTGGCCGAGAAAAAAAATCTGTTCTCGTTAAATCCCACATAAATTGCATAAATACTCAAAAATATAGGCTCATATGGATTGATGCAATGAGATGTTGAAAAAGTATAACTGCGATAGCTCAAAGGTAGTGTATAACATAGTCACAGGTGACGAATCATGGATCTATGCAATATAACCCCAAAACAAAACAACAATCGACCGTATGGGTCTCTCAAGACGAGCCAAATCCAACAAAAGTTGTTCGTGGAAGAAGTACATCGAAGCAAATGATTGCGTTTTTTTCGGCATAGCCGGCCATTTTGCCACAGTAACTTTTGTGGAACGTAGGACGGTCAATTCTGAATAGTATACCACTATCTGTTTGCCAACAGTGTTTAAAGAAATGAGGAAAGATAATAAGGGAAGACGGATCATTTTGCATCACCACAATGCGAGCTCTATACATCAGCTGAAACGATGAGCTATTTGACGCATCCAGATGTAGAATTGATGCCATTCACCGTACAGCCCTGACTTGGCACCCAATGACTTCTTCTTAGTCCCTAGCATCAAGAAAAATATGCGTGGTCAACGTTTTTCATCGCCCGAAGCAGCTGTTGAAGCGTTCAAAAATCATGTTTTGGAGCTGTCTCAATCGGAGTGGAAAAAGTGCTTCGAAAATTAGTTTGTGCGCATGCAAAAGTATACTGAAAGTATATTAAAACCATTTCTAATGATAAGTTATTGTGTTTTAATGCCGGACCTGAAATAAAAATAGCAACCCTCGTACTAATAAGACTGGTTGGTGTCATTTGCGAAATACTTGCTGGCAATGATTGTTTATTTTGTATCTTTTTATTTTTTATTTTTTAAGAACAAGATTTCATTCAAATCCAACGAAAAAGTCTAAGCCAGCCCCGATTCATAAAACTCCTTGTTGATGACGTAGATTTTGTGCTTGATTAAAGTCAAAAAAATTTCCCTATGACAAATTTTCACAGCAAAAAAAGCGCACCGGACACTACACCTCTCCACAACATTAAATTTTGTTTTGGCATAATTAAGTCCAGCGACTTGATGTTTGCTGAAACCATTTTATATGGAAAATTAATTTTACTATAATGAAAAGTTGCCTTTGCTACAATCTGTCGTCTCTTCTTCCTATCTTTGGCAGTTTCACTTCTCACTCGCTCGCTAGTTGCCACCACCAATCCAAGAAGTTCTGTTTGTTTTTCATTTCTAGCCAAAGGACATTTTTAATAAAGCGGTTTGTGTCCGTCTCCTGTTTTCGGCTGTGTTTCGCACATTTTCAGTCTGTTGTTTTTTGAGCAGAAACCTCTCAAACTCTGACATTAATACACTGAGGCGAACGTTCCTTTGTCGTCACGTTCCCATTGTGGCCGGGAAAATAGGTGAGTCCATGGCTTCATTTCACATGATGCAACGAAAGAATGTACAGAGAAAACTTCGTTCCGCACGCATTTTCCTCGTTTTCTTCTTTTTTGAGGAAGAGACAAAGGATATACAACGAATACACTCGAATAAATGAAATTGTATACATTCTGTTTGAGTTTTTTCACTTTTCGTACGTCTCTGACGGTATAAAGCAGACGAACGGTGGTGCCACCTCATGGTGTATACATGGCGTGCTTTTGCCATTTGATGCCACCATGCAATCGGATGTGATGTGAAGTTCCTGTTGGGTTGTATTACACTAAAGGGGTTTCCGTTTTGACTAGAGATGCCAGAAGAGATTACATTTGTCATGTGCTCTATATTGCGAGAAGTTTGTTAAAAATTAAAAGATTTTCTCCAAGGATATAAATACAATCTCAATGAAACATTTGTGTATTGACACTTCAATGTGTTCAATCTATAAATAGTGTAGTCAAGAGTTATCTCTATAGTATTCATTAAGCTGTAAAACCTCACTTAATCATTTAGATTGAATTAGATTACTGGGCACCGGTTATTTATCTGTTTACTCGGCTTTAAGGGATTAAGAGTTAGTGACAGATAAATCGATTTAAATTTTATTTGAAAATCAATTTTTAGCTCTGGTTAAAAATCTTCTTTGGCAGTGACCCATAAGAAAAACACCCACTCTAATTTGGGTAATAATTAATTGATCGGACGCCAATCTTGCTAAAGGTAGAACAAAACATCGCAGTTTCTTGTGAGGTTATTCTGCTTAGAGGATGTCGGAGCAACCACTAATAAAAAAATACACTCGGATCGTACAGATTGTGGGCGACATTCGTAAAGGATACGGGTTTGTGATCGGCAGCCATTTACTTCTCTTTAAAATCTAGTGTGAGGTTGCGAAAGAGGCTAGTAAGTAGATCAACTAATTTAAATATGAATAATAATCTTAGTATGAATATATACTTAGTAGGGACATAAATACTGTTACAAAATTGAACACACCCATTTCAATAGTTGAACTGAACATACCCCGTTAATGTCATATGGGTTTTGAAAGCTAAACTCAATAGCGTTAGTCTGTGACGGGATTTTAAAATTGTTTCAACTTTCATCATGGAGTGGTCAGATAATGAGAACCGTATCGCTGTAATAACGCTTTTCAAGTGTGAAATGAAAAATAGCGATATTTTCAAAACGCGCCGGCCACTAGGGATTAGCCGCATGTTCGTCTACCGATGCATAAAACTGTTTGAGGAGTCTGGAGATGTAAAAGCCAACGCAAGTCATCAAAGCCGTTAAATCAAGAACTCACAGAAATCCGCTCCGAAAACAGAAAATCATGGCCGTGAGATGAATATCACGCTAAAGTCCATGAGTCGAATCATGAAAAAGACTTGGGACTTTGAAACGACGCAGCGGACATTTATTGACAGCAGCTTTAAAAAAAATAGGATTGAATATGCAAACGTCTTTTGGTGAAGCACGCTGATAACTTCCACAGAAAAATTGTGTTCACCGATGAAAAATTTTTTTCCGTTCTGGAAAAAGTTAACAAGCAAAATGATAAGAGTGTATGTGAGGTCATCTAAGGAAGCATCTGAACTGATACCAAGGGTGGAAAAGGATCATCACCCAGCTTCAGTCATGGTTTGGTGGGGTGTCTCTGACGATGGGGTCACTGACCTGCATTTCTGCGAACAAGGAGTCGAAACATCGTTTTGACTCCTTGTTTACCAAGAAACCGTTTTGGAAGCTGTTGTGAAGCCTCTTAACAATTCCCTGTTCCAAAACCAGCCATGGACTTTCCAGCAGGATTCTGCGCCGGCCCATAAGGCTTAAACGTCCCAGGCCTGGCTTCGAAACAATTTGCCAGAGTTCATTTCCTCAGAAGAATGACCCTCAGGCAGTCCAGATTTGAACCCATTGGATTACAAATTGTGGACGGTTTGAGAGGACAAGGCTTGTCACAAAAGATACCCCTACATTGGATCTTTTAATTGTGGACGGTTTTAGAGGACAAGGTTTGTCACAAAAGATACCCCAACATTGGATCTTTTAAGACTGCTTTGGCCAATTTTCCAATGGACGAGGTTCGTGCAGCTATTGACGATTCGCCAGTGTGACTTAAGGCGTGTGTAAAGGCAAAAGGCGGACATTTCGAATAAGTAGATTATTTTTAATGCGCCACCCCAAATTAGTACTTCCTGGTACTTTCTCACATTTAATAGTACTTTCTGGATGGTTAGAATATTCTGAATCACTGTGGAATATTAAGTAACTTAATTCGTTACTGCAATAGAATAGTTATGGGGCCAGAGCCGTAAGTCTATGCTCGGCTGACCTTTAAAAACACTTACTCTATTTTTAGCAGCCTATGCTAACGTTAAATCTGCGCCCTTTTAAAGGAGTTCTATATTTTGGCTGGACTCGACATTGCAGCTTAGAGCCATCTGTTAAGATTCAAAACCTCGGTCATCAGATTGTAACTGATGGGTCTTTGCTCGGGCGACAGTCTAGATTCTGTTAACTCTGTCAGTACAGGTATTACCAAGAAGTCGACGCTTGAACTCCAGTATCTTCTCTGCTAAGCTTATTGCAAATCAAAAAAATCCACAGCTGGATAAATAGTTTACAGATTGGACCCTAGTCTTGTAATATTTGTTGAGTCTGCTTTTGGGGTTCAGTAACGACCAAGTAGTGTATGTCAGAACGTTGGTTTCGCCCTTGCTGACTATGCTAGGAGGGTGCAGAAACGACCAGAATCAATAAACCACTCAGGTGGGATTACTAATTTAGTGCCCAGGCGCCGTTTGTTATGATTGTTCACTATTTTTTCTGTTGCAATACCACTTAACCAATAGGCATTTGCTCGGAAATCGGTCTCGTCTCTGTTAACTTTGCTATGAGGATGCCAGTGGGATCAGTAAGTCAATATACCACTCAGGTTGCATTATAATACCACTGCTTGAGCGCAACTTCTTTATCTGTTAACTCTTCCAGAAGGGTTCACGTATAATAAAAAAAAAAGTTTTCTTGGACACCTATACTCTGTTAATTCTGTCGTAAAAGTGGTATTAAAAATGTACTTTTCCTGGAGTAACCAAAACTATGGACAACAGTCTTTTCACTGTTGAGTTTTTATAAGAGAATATAATCGACTAGAGCTTCAAGAATGCACTCATGTTAGATAAATAAGATATTTTGGGGCGAGAACCTTTTGTCTTTGCCATTGGGATTGGGCGATAGGTCTTTGCTTGTATGCTAGCCCACCTAAAAAGGGCTAGGGAAATTCGGTAAAGAAGTGTCGGACTTTGCTCTGTGACCTCGGAATCAGATCAGTTCGGTTTATTTTTTACAGCTCTGGCGGCAGCCTTCTGTCCCTGTTGTTAAAAGCTGCAAATAATTCGCTGCTCAAACGAACACCAGTCCGGTGGTTGCACGCCGTGCTCTTCTGGTTTAACTCTTTGAAAGCTTCAGGCTTTTCAAGTGAAGTTAAAACATTTTGCTCGATTCCTCATTATCCATCAATGAATTATTGTTTGGACGCGAGTCCAGTATGCTAGGAGCGACTACTAATTCTTTGCTCAAACGACCACCAATCGGATGCTCAACCGCCATGCTCTTTTTGCTTAATTCTTTAGAAGCTTTAGCTTAATTCAAAGTAAAGTTGAAACAAATTCAAAGAGAAGTTGAAACAGTTTGCTCGATTGCTGGTCTCATCATCATTATCGATTAATAAATGTTTGCTTGGACGCGAGTCTCTTCTCCTTTGACTTTGCTAAGAACGAGCGTCAACTCTTTGTTCCGATACTCGCGCTTAAGTCTCCTCTAGTTGAACTCTTCAAGAGCTTAAGTATATAAGAGTAAACCTTTCACTCCACTCTTTTGTCAATATCGATCAAAAAGACTGCTCAGCGAGCGAGTCTCTATCCTGTTGACTATGCTAATAATGACCCTTGATTCTTTGCTTCAACGATCACCGATCCGATGCTGGCGCTTTATTCTCCTCTTGTTTTTTAACATCCTTCTTCTGGAACAAATCTTAGATATTATACTAAGACTCCAGTTTTTTTTTATCAATATTAGATAATAAGTTTTAGTTCAAGAGTGAGTTTTATTGTTTAAGCTACCGCCAATTTTCTCGCTGATCTCTTTAGTTAAACTGTTCAAAAGCTTCACTATAATATAGTGAAGTTGATACATTAGGCTTAGACCCAGTCTTCAATCAACATCGATCAATTAGTCGTTGCTCAAACGCCAGTCCTCTTTGTCAGAAGCTTTAACTAAATTTTTAATCGGGCCCCAATCTCTTCTATTGTAATTTATCGGAAGCTTTAGTGAACAATTTAGATTTTAGACCCCAATTATTGTGATGGACGGTTCGGCTACGATTTGCTTTTCTGTTGACTATGCTACGAACGGGCATTTCTACTTTAGTTGGGTAACCAGTTTTACCTTGATCGGGCACCAGTTTTGTCACAGGATATTAAGTATATAAGTTTAGCAATTTTCAGAGACTCATTTTTGATTTTAAGAAATTGTCTAAAGTATTTTAATTTTTTTAAAGTAATTTATCCATACTTAATACCAAAACTTTGTACTTTATTTTTGCAACGTCGGCCATAACCAGACGCGGTTCCTATTCATCCATCCTTGAATTGTCACGTTGTTTTTTAACATCGATTGGCTTTAGTAAGGGTTATATTGATTACACGTTTCACCCGTGAATGTCAACAGCACGAGACAAAACTCGCGTACAAAAAAAATTATAAAAAAAAGCAACAACAGCCTGACAATGCAAACAAGGACCTTTAGAAGATAGCAGCAAAAGGAAAACATACTCGTACTCAGATATGGATGTGCGTATGTATGTTGTAAGGAAGAGAGTCCTAAAAACAGAAAGAAGTTAGCTCAGAAAATGCAGTAAAGAATATTAAAATGACAAGCCAGGTTAGTTACCAGAAGGCATATCGGTAGACTGTTTAACAAACTAGGATACTCGTGTATTGCTGCTACAAGGATATCGAAAAAATGGCCGGAAAGCAAACAAAAAATGCCAACGACAGACATGAAACAGCCAGCCATAGCAAGTAAAACGCGAAGCCACGATGTTTTAATTTAAAATGTAAAACACAGCATTATCAAAAAGAAAAAATGGTGGAAAAAATCTACGACAACGGATAACAAACGGGAGTCGATGCACAGGAGTTGTAGGGATAGATAGCATGGTTGCGACAGGAAAGACAAACAAGTCTAAGCGGATGGTACTAAAGGACACAGTTGCATTTTAAACAACAACAAAAAGAAAGAAACGATAGCTTTAGTGAAATTCAAAATAAGATGTTTTTGAAATTCTGGGATAAACAGGGTGGGCGATTTAATATTTTAAATTTGAAACGACCATAAACATAAAAGTATTGATCCATTTTTTTCAAATTTCAGGTTTTGGAAAGGTTAAACTTTGTCTTTTAATAATGAAACACAATATCATGCATATGACTACTACAACTGGCTCGGCAGTACTTTATCCGATCAAAACAGTTTTTTAGTAAATTTTCCATTGTTTTGGGTCGAATCTCTTCAATGGCAACTTCGATTTCATGTTTCAACGCTATTTGAATGCTTTACGTAACATATATATTTAATGGTTCCCGACAAAAAAAAATCCGATCAAAACATGATTTCAGTAAATTTTCCATTGTCTTGGGTCGAATCTCTTCAATGGCAACTTTGATTTCATGTTTCAACGCTTTAATTGTTTTTTGATGCTTTCCGTAACATACTAGTATATCCTTAATGGCTTCCCACAGAATATAATCCAAAGTGCTCAAATCACAGCTCCTAAGCGGTCAAATGACATCACAATTTTGGCTGATTATTCGATTCTCAAAAACAGTGCGTAAAATATCGATGATTGTGTTGGCTGTGTGACATGTCGCCGTGTCTTGTTGAAACCAAATGTAGTCAATGTCATCCTCTTGAATTTTTGAAAAAAAAAAATCGTTGAACATGGCACGCTCACCGTCGACGTTATCGGCGGCTCCGCGGCTTCTTGCTCATCATGGCCCAATGATACCACTAGCCCATAATCCACACCAAACTGTGACTCGTTGTGGATGCATTGGCTTCCCAATAGTCACGTGTAGGTTCTTCGAACCCCATATGCGGCAATTTTGCTCATTGACATAGCTTGACCGAGATGAAAATGAGCCTCTGAAAGCATCTGAGCATCTGAAAACACGATTCTTTGGTAAAATTCTCAATCTCTTGCCAAACAATCTTCAGCCCATTGGGCAAAGCGAAAACGCATCGGATGGTGTTCCACTATAAAATGACAAGGTTTACCCTTACCAATGAAACCACTATACTTTTACTTACTTTTTTTACAGCCGATTCAAATTTAAAATTTTGAATGGCCCACCCTATATGTTACAACAGCGAACTAAAAGTGGTTTGAACATTGAACAGGGATTAGAGACCTCTTGTGTCTATATTTAAAAAGATGAAGAGTTTTTAACAAAATGGCAAAGTGACATTGATTTTCGTGGCTGCACACTGGTTTGTTTTACCATGATTTCGGGTCCGTGACAACCCTCTTCAGAAAGCTTCGCAGCAATTGTTGAAAGTAAAACCGAACTCTATAAGGCCAGACTCTCCCCAACAAAAAATATATTTGTTGTCACCATCAATTATTGGTACCAAAGTAATAAATAGTTCATAATTGGTTGGTTGTCCAGTTGTGCCAACCTAAAGTTCTACTGAATTTAGGTTTAATCGACTTAAAGGCTGTAAGAATCATAATATTATTTTATGGGAGTCGAACCATATCGCCATTAGTACCATGGAACCGATTATCCAACCTATTATTTGTAGTTCGAACTGATTTTTCTCTGTGTATACAAAATATGCAAAAAGGTCTCTTAATCTTAATTTATCTCTCGCTATTTCTTTCATAGATATATAATTAAAAAAATGTTCTGCTATAGCAAGAGAACCCTGTAGGAAATCCCGATAGTAAAATTGCACTGATTCACTATTGACTTTGTGACATTTTAGACATTTAACATGTGCTTGTCATTGAGAATCCACTACTCGTTATGACATTGGAACCAGTGATTCTCTACTTCTACGTCATAATTGTTCACTACCAGTTCCATTTCAGTTCAATTTCTAGATTACAGCCATAGCTCCGATTTGTTTTTTAGGGAATAGGTATTTAAATTTGGAGAAAAAAATCCATTTCCAGTTTTTTTATCAGATCGGGACAAAATTGGATTTGTTCGAAAGATTATCGCAATATTGGTTTTATATACATCTGCCATCCCTTTTTTTTGTGCCTTTAGAGCATGATTTTTTCGAAATGGGGACATGGCTAGGGACATTTTTCACAAAATTTTTTTTTGGAATTTAATTTTCCAAAAAATTAAAAAAAATCGGAGCTATGGGGTGGTTCAATTTTAAGGGCCGATGTTGATTTGTCGCGCAAAAGAGCCATTGTTTCGTTAGCTGTGTGGCCAGTGGCACCGTCCTGTTGAAACCACATATCGTCCACATCAATATCTTCCAATTCGGGCCATAAAAAGTTCGTTATCATCTCACGACAGAGAACACCATTCACAGAAACTGCCTGACCGGCCTCATTTTGGAAAAAAATACGGCCCGATGATGCCGCCAGCCCATAAACCGCACCAAACAGTTACTCTTTGTGGGTGCATTGTTTTTTCGGCAATCACTCTTGTATTAGCATTCGCCCAAATGCGGCAAACCTGCTTATTGACGAATCCACTAAGGTTAACATCGACCCTTAAAATTTAACCACCCTTTTTATCCCTGAGCTATATCTAAGCCCTTTCGATACAATGTGTACTCTCAAAGTTAAAATTAAAAGTGTAGACGCTTTGTTGACAATGTCAGCAAAAAGTCAACCATAAGAGTAGACAATAGTGTTGACTTGGAGACACTTGGCTTCCTATAGGACATGTACACTTCTCTCTGTCTCTCACTAACATCCTTAATGTACAATTTAAATACTTAAACTAATTTGTCTCTTCTCCTTTTTTCTATCTGTCTCTTTGCAGCCAGCCTCATTGGCATCGATACCATACACCACCAGACTCTCTCCGGCCAGGAGATCGATCAGCTGAATGATCATCAATTGGACAAGGTGTGCAACAATGTCAGCGTATTCTATCGCGTTACACCGCGCCACAAGTTGTCCATTGTCAAGTCACTGCAGCGCACCGGCAACATTGTGGGCATGACCGGTGACGGAGTCAACGATGGCGTGGCCCTCAAGAAAGCCGATATTGGCATAGCCATGGGCAAGAATGGCACAGATGTGTGCAAGGAGGCGGCCGATATGATCTTGGTCAACGATGATTTCCATACCATAATGTAAGTAACCAAACGAAAAAGGATGCTAATGGAGTTGTACGCATTGACATTTTGTTTCTTTTGTCTTTCTTCCAGAGCTGCCATTGAGGAAGGCAAGGCTATCTTCTATAACATTCGTAACTTTGTGCGTTTCCAGCTGAGTACTTCTATTGCGGCGTTATCTCTTATTGCCTTGGCCACTCTGATGGGCATTGCCAATCCTTTGAATGCCATGCAAATTCTATGGATCAACATTATTATGGATGGCCCGCCAGCCCAGAGTTTGGGTGTGGAACCCGTCGATCACGATGTGCTCAAGCAGAAACCGCGCAATGTCAAACAGCCCATGATCACCAAGTCGGTGATTGTCAACGTGCTGCTCAGTGCCAGCATTATTATTCTGGGCACTTTGTGGGTATTCCAACGCGAAATGGTCGATGGCTCTTTGGGCAAGACAAAGCGCGACACCACCATGACATTTACTTGTTTCGTCTTCTTCGATATGTTCAACGCTCTCTCCTGCCGTTCACAAACGAAAAGTGTTTTCACCATTGGCCTGACCTCGAATCGCATGTTCCTAATGGCCGTGGCCTTTTCAATAATCGGCCAAATGCTGGTCATCTATTTCCCGCCCCTGCAGATGGTATTCCAGACGGAGGCCCTCTCCGCCTACGATATACTCTTTCTGATCTCGCTGACCTCGTCGGTGCTAATCGTGCAAGAGATCAAAAAGTGGTTCGAGCGCACCATGGAACGCAAAATGTACAAGACCCGGTCCGAGTTGGATTTCGTATGACAAAACGAAAGCGCTGGAAGATTGTTGACCAAAAAATCGAATTGAATTTCACCTTTTCATGGCACAAACTGAAAAGGGAAATTTTGAATAATTTTTGAAAATCACAAATTTTGAGTTCTTAACAAAAACAAAAAAAAAACTATGATTGATTGTAAGTGTAAGGTTTGTTTGTAATTGTTTATGGACGACGAAGAGGTAAAGGACGTTATAAAGAAAACCAAGAAGAAAACGAAATACTATGTAAAGAAGCTAAGAAAAATGGCAAACGAGAGGATTTTAAGAGCCGAAGCGAATGAACCGAGAAAGAGAGATCCAAGCGGAGCGTTACCTTCAAGCATTTATGTTCCATTTCAGTTTTAGTTTAGTCAAAGTTAAGTCAAAGACCAAAAAGCATAAAATGAAACAAAAATACACAGAAACAATTGCTGAGCTTGTCACTGGTAGTGACAACAAAAAGAGAGCATATTTTTGTTTTGACTTCGTCTCGTTTTTTTTTTTTAATTTTAAATATAATTTGTATTTTTATATAAGTTTAAGTTTTATTTTCAATATAAATATATATATTTAAAAATGTACTCTGTAAATTACCACTAGATGAAGATAGACGAAGAGCGCGAGCAATGATATTTATGTTTGTTTTGAGTTTATTATTTATTTGCTTTTCCCCTTTTCGTTTTTAATTTTATTGTTTCTAATTTTTTTTAAGTTTATATTCTGCTTTAAGTTTATTTTGTAAGTAGGACAATTTTTCGTAATTCGAAATCTGTAAAACTAAATAAAATTCAGTTTTTTTTTAAAGAAAAAAGAAAAGTCAATGCCAATTTGAAGGAATACTTTTTTAATTGTACGCCCATTATCGCCAATACTAGTTGTTGTTGTTGTAGTGGCAACAGTATGTCGGGGTGACAGCTCTTGGCCGAAAAATTGCTTTTCGGGTCAATCCGGTCCATGGAACCGGCTGTCGTGGGATTGGCCAAGACTAGTTGTAAATTTAGAAGCTTAATCAAAATGGCATGTTTCTTTTTATTCTTCATTTCGAATAGAAGGATATTTACTACTATAAGGAAAAAAGGGAAATCATTCTGACCATTTGTATATCTTTCGAAATTCAATTTAAAAGGTGGGCGATTTAACATTTCAAAATTAAATTGGCTGTAAAAAAAAGTACTGAAATTTTTTCAAATTTCTGCTTCCATTGGAATGGTTGAACTTTAACATTTAATGATGAAAGACCATTCAATGCGTTTTCGCTTCCCCTAATGGGCTAAAGGTTGATTGGCAGGAGATGAATAGTTTTAATGAAAAGTCGTTATTCAGAAGATGCTCATTTTCATCTCGGTGGCTATGTCAATAAGCAAAATTGCCGCATATGGGGTTTAGAGCGATATAGAGAGGCCAATGAAACCACAACGAGTTACTGTTTGCTGTGGACTTTGAGCTGGCGGCATCTTTGGACCAAATTTCTTCGAAAATAGGCTAGGAGCCTTCTTTACCGTCAACGGTGAGCCATTCTCAACGAATTTTTGTTTCCAAAAATTCAAAAAGAATGACATGGACGAAATTTGGTTTCAACAAGACGGGGCCACATGTCATACAGCCAACGCAACCATCGATATTTTACGCACTGTTTTTAAAAATCGTATAATCAGCTGAAATTGTGATGCCAATTGGCCGTCTCGAAGCTGTGACTTGAGCCCTTTGGAAGCCATTAAGGATAAATGTAACACAAAGCATTCAGAGACAATTAAAGCATTGAAACATGAAATTGAAATTGCCACTGAAGAGATTCGACCCGACACAATTGAAAATGTACTGAAAAATTGCGTTGATCGGATATATGATATTGTGTTCCATTATTAAATGACAAAGTTCAACCTTATCAATAAAACCAGAAATTTGAAAAAGTTATCATTTCTTTTTTTATAGCCGATTCTAATTTAAAAATTATAATGTCCCACCCTAAACCTCTGTAAAGTAACTTAGAATGTCTGAATTAATTGCTAATGTCATTGTTCTAGGTGCCCTGTAGGCATATTAAAACAGGTTATCAATTTAAATTGCTATTACATTCGTCCTGAGAGGCCAATAGACATACGATATTACCCTATGTTGTCTTTAACAAGTTCTATAGTCTATGCTACGCACCCTTAAAAACATCCAATAAATATTTAAAGAGCAAACAACCTAAATGGATTTGCTGGATAGAAAGTACTTTATCCACCTCCAAGTTTTACAACATTAATAGTGTCTCGCCCTTGGAAAAAAATGCATCTGCACTGTGTAAGATTTGTATCGAATCATAATCGGATACGAGGCGAATAGGAAGGAGTCTTCAAAACTTTAACTTACTGCAATAACCGTACCTGTGTATAATTTTTAAAGTCATGGAAATATAATTATATACGGACACCAATACGTGATAAGAGACCAAAAAAGAAAAGACCCATGTCTCTTAGTTTTTTCTAAAGTCATGCACTTTTTTATAGGCCCCCAAAGATTTGGGGCCTCGGTGTCATTTTAGCAAAAAAAAAGTGATCATTTTCTCAGGCTCATATCTTTCAAACCGTTCGAAATTTTGATTTACTTTGAGACAAAGTTTTAGCTCTTGTCATAAAGAACACAAATTGTGAAAATACTTTAACGATGTTGAAGTAAAAAAATCACAAATAAAATTTAAAAACTTTCGAGAAATTTTTCAATTTTGCGGCTACCTATGCGCTACCTAAAAAGGTGTTAAGAATCATTCCTAGGAAGTTCATGTGTTCTAGAAGTTGTTCTAGAGTTGTTTATTGAGATCGTAGGTAATTTGTACATTGTAGTTGATTCTTTCTTTGAATTTTGAACGGTTTGCTTCCTATGGACCTGAACAGGGGAGAAAAGGTAAAAAAATTGAATTTTTTAAAGTTTTTTGTGATTGTGACCTTCAAGATGACGTTTATGATTTAATATGTTTGTTCTTTATGACAAGAGCTACAACTTTCCCTCAGAGAGTAAATCAAAATTACGAACGGTTTGGTATATGATATGATATGAGCCTGAGAAAATGATAATTTTTTTGCAAAAATTACTTTGTGGCCCAAATCTTTGAGAGCCCGTAAAAAATGCATGACTTTGGGCAAAACTGGGAGACATGGGTCTATTTTTTTAAGTCTTTTATCACGTAGTGGTGTCCGTATATGGTTAAATTTGTTTGTGCTGTACTTGGTTATCGAAGCTGTAACGATAGTATGAATGCAGAGTTCATTTTCAAGTGAGTCTCATCTTGATCTACATGAATATAGAACAAAAAACTACAACAAGGCTTCTTGTACTAAGTCCTAGCATCGGTTCTGTAGAAGATGCGTTGAAATTAACAGAAGTTACAATATCAGTGTGAGACAAATTCAGAAATGGAATGCGTTCCTTATTGGCACCTACAAACATGTAATCGAATTTTAAGGAAAAACGATTTCAAATGTGGAACCAAAATTTTTGAACCGTCTTTCTCTAACACATAGTGTATGTTACGATAATGACCGCGACATTTACGAGTTTTATCTCTTCTTGTTTTTAGAAATATCAATGCATAAATTGGCTATTGCCTATCAGGTCCGTGAAAATGAGAATATTCACCATAGACCATAAGCTCGATAGTGATTGAATCGGGACAATAAAGAAAATTGTGTGCTACATTGTATAGGAGACCATTAACCAAATTTGCCGACAATGCCTGATATCAGACAATTCTAAACTCTATCGAGAACTTTTACCGAAATTGTTACGATTTCTCTTCGGTTTGTCTGAGGATTTTTTTCAGAGAATTAGTTTAGAATTCGTGTCAACCATCTCATATGGTTTTCGTTACGAACTCGGTGAGAACTCTGATCCGAAATCGGAACATTTTTCCGACTGTTGTACAGAATTCTGAACGTTTGGGTTGCTGGGAGGGTTTAAATCAACTATAATGTGAAATTTTAAATTGTTGAAACGTTATATTAAACAGAGTACGACCGCAAAACCACAAACTCTAAAATTCTACCCATCTCCTTTTGCTTTTAAATTATGCAAATATTTAAATAAATTATTATAAAAGCTATTGTTATAATTCTGCAAAGGCAACAACAATAAAATTTTGTTTCAGACAGTCGGTAATTTATCTTTAGGGCCATTTAACATTAGCAATAAAAGTGTTATAAAAATGGTAATTACAATTAATAAAAACTGTAAGCACCACTCAATGCGACACTCGCCATACGTATTGTATCGTACGAGTATGTTTTAATTCATTCTGTTTTCCTATGGCACATAAAAGTGTTAAATTTTAAAAACATCACTTTGGTTAGAGTATTTTTTATCGGTTGGCGGGTGAAATTTAAATTTATAATTTCCACCGCGTATAATCGTTACAATTTATTGATGCCTTTAATTAAAGGGGAGGGCTGGTAGTTAATAAATAAATGACGAATTTAACATGAGTGTTGTTGGGTATTTAACATGCGTGTGATTCACACGAGCAAATTCGAAAGGGACTATATGTAATGATTTGTGATTATTCGGAGTAAAGGATTAGTTTGAAGAAGAAGCCTATGTATGTTTGTTTTACCTTTGCTGGAGCAGGATGCATGGGGTGGAGAAGGAGCCTACGTATGTTTTTTACCTATGCTGGCACAGGATGCATGGTGTGATCCTAATGACACTATGGTCTACGGAGACGTTTATTATCGGTTTTGTGAATCCCAAAAACACTGTATCCCAATCTTAAAGAAGGTAAAGAACTAATTCTATTATGAACTAAGCTCTGCGAAAACCCTTTAATATGTTCAGAATAAAAATCTTTTGTCAGCACATGGGCGTCCAACATCTAAGGAGAAATATATTATTTACTACCTTTAACTCAAGAATATTGTATCTAAATCTTGAAAAAGAAAATTTTAATTTCTTACTCAAGCATGACCAAAGTCCTCTACGGAACAAGATCCGGAGGTACAGACAAAAACGAGTACAATGACCTTAAACATATAAGCCGAAAGCAAAAAACAGAACAAGAGCCAAATACGAAAAGCAGGTGCGAAAAAACAATGAAGGACCCTGACCTTTAAAACAGTTGGGCGTCAAAAATCCTGCAGATTCCGTAGGCATAAAGGGTGTGGTTGTAGTGAGGAAAACAAAGAAAGACCTTGACCTGAAGTACAGCCAGGGCGTAAAAGTTCAAGCTAAAACAGTGGGCGTAAATGGCGTTGTTGCAGTATCCTTGGCCGCATTTTAGATTGGGCGCAGAAGTTTAGGGCTTTAGGTAGAGGTAGCAAAGCAGAGAAAAAGAGGCAGTAACCAGTTAGCAAGTTGCAGTCGTTGCATCCAACTAACATATACCCTCACCCATATATGAATTAAAAATTTGGAGTCGTTCCGTCCTCAATTGCCTGAAGCGTACCGATTTTTATTAAAATGTCGTATGTGTGGGGGCCAGCATGCCCCATGCGAATAGTAGAAGTGGGCACAATATTGCATTTGCTCTGAAGGTACTAGAATGCGGCGAGTCAGCACTCTTTTTGTATCTAGTATTTCTTGCTTATCCTCTAGAATTTTCATAGAATGGCTTCTCGCCTTGTAATGCTTTACAAAGCGTTTAGGGTATTTGCATCGCATTTTGTATAAATAGTTGGAAGTATAAAGCTGTTCTGCTGAAATGTCTGCCAGTAGATGGCGCTGTTTAATGTGTATGGGATTTCTCTGAGGCATGTGTCTCTTGCAAAGTCTACTACAATTTGGGACACATTTACTTTTAGAATCTAGTATTTCTTGCTGATCCCCTTGGATTTTCATAGAAACATCTTTTTGGAATGCTTTACAAATCATTTACTGTTAATAGCATTTTGAATAATGGTAGTTATAAAGTTGTTCTGCTGATATGCCTGCCAGTGGATGACGCAGTTAAATGTGTATGGGATTTCTTTGCGGCTTATTTCTCTGTGTTGATCTGGTGAAGACAAACGGTTTTCCAATGCTTGGGTCAGACGGTTTACTTGTTCTGTGGTATTGTTTAACAGAAGGAACGGTTTAATTTTTAATAGAAGAACCTTTTCCAAGAATTTGGATAAGCAGGAAAGTAAACTGGTCGCTTTATATGAGTAAGAGATTGATTTGTCTTTTCCAGGCTTTAAGATCATTTGAATTAAATAAATTGCCAATGCTTAGGGAAAGAAGCTAAGTCTCAAAATTGAGTTAAATACTTTGAACATGAACTTTACGATAATAAAAGGAAGCTTAATGATCATTAGGTGATACAAGATCATCTCTGGTACTTCACCTGGATTTAAGGCATCCCTTACAAAATGTAGAACTTTATAAGCAGTTGAAAACAACGAATTACGGCGAAAATGCGTTCATCTGTTTAAACAGAAGGAAGGAACTCACTATCTGCAGGAATTGGGGGGAATACCCGATGCAGATATTTGGGCGAAATACCTGGTAGGGTCCGATTTGTAAGGACAAACATTTCTGTTAAGTATAACTTTTCCAAGGTGAAACAACACACACAATGCCACATACAATACACCTGGTAGGGTGTTCCGATTTGTAAGGAGAAACATTTTTTTAAGTATAACCTTTCCAAAGTGATACACACATTGTCACATACAATATAACAAATGAGCGAATAAGAAAAGAAATACGACTGAGAGAATCGTTGATAATCGAATCAGTCGTATTTATCTTCTCACACTTTATTATATTCTCATATGTTATATTGTATTGCATGTGGCAATGTATATTTGTATGTTACCTTGAAAAGGTAATATTTAAAAAAAAGTTTTTTTATAACCTACTAAAAAAAACCTTGAAAATAAAAGTTGAAAAAAATTAAAAAATAGAAATTGAAAATGATTTTTTGGATATGCCGTAGCGGAACCTATTTTCTCAAGCTATAAGCTATAGAAAAATCGATGGCACAATAGCAATTGCTCAATCGACCCACCCTAATACCTGGTCCAGATAATATCATAATAATAGTGCTAATATTCGCTAGTGGAATCCAGAATTGGTGGATGCAAAAGACACAGGCAGTAAAAAGGGCAGTAAGCTGCATACGAGTATATCTGTTTGCAGAATTTTTAGTACTTCTGCAAACTCTAGATGTCACTAGTAGTACATACACAGGAATTGTCTCCTTCATTGAAGAAAGTATAGCTGACTCTGTTGAGATAATCAGCGTGAGACTCGTTTTTTTAGATAGTTTTCTTAAAATATTTTTTGAATTGAAGGTGTACGATAAACTTATAAAATGAACACTAGGTGTTCATTTTTATATTGTAGAGGGCTCTGTTCCTTAGTGTGTCTGCAAACTCTAGATGGCACTAAGTAGTACGCTGAAAATAAGTGTCTCCTTCATAGGAGAAAGTAAAATAAGACTAAGGTTTCATGTCGTTAAGAGAGTCTGCTTAAGATATTTCATAAAATGAATTGTGTTTGAAAGTGTACGATAGCAGCTGAACACTTAGAAGTTCATTTTTATATGGTGGAGGGTTCTGTTCCCTGTCAGTCCATTTTGTATCTATGATGATACCTACGAATATAATAGCTGAATACTAGAATGTTTTCCTGACATGCTAGACTATGCTGTTCTCTCTTGTATAATTTTGAATTCCTCAATTAGACTGAATTGAAAAGTTTTCAATACAAAAAACGATGTGAGTTACTTTTTTCGTTACGAAAATTTAATGACCCTACTAACACAAATTCGTATATTTTTGGGCTTAATATTATTTCTTTTTTTAATTATTTTGATTATTGAGTTTGTGTTTAATATTTATTTTGATCCTGCATTCATTTCTTTTTGTTGGCTTTTAAATTTGGTACCGTGTGTGATTGTTTTTGTTTGCCATAAATTGGTTGGTACGAGTAATTGTTCATGTGTGAGACGAGAAAGACATCAAGGCAGAGACTCAAAAGATTATCATTTAAAAAAATATATTCAAAAATTTTAGAACAGAAATCAACAATGTAATCTTCTAGCGCTAAAGACGTAAGTAACAACAACAAAATTTATATGTGGTAAACATTTTGGAAAAACTACAACAAAATACCAAACAAAATATAACAACAATTTGGAAAATAGACAATCCAGGAAAAAAAAACACTGGATTGCCAAGTAAAAATATTTTAATAAATTAACAACAACAAGATTTTAGAAATTTAAAAAATCAGAAACAATAGCAAAACATACTCCCCAAGTTTCGATATTAATTAGAACTATTTTTGAGGACCTAGTTTTAAATAACACCATTCGATTGGATTTAGTTTTTAGCAAAACCAAAACATATGTTAACAAAATCATACACCTTAAAGCACTTGAAAACAAAACAAAAATAATAGTAAATAATTTGTTTTCGAAAATAGAAAATATTGAGCACAATAATATATGCAAAAACACCAATTTACACAAACTAAGAAAACAAACAAAAACTAAACTCAAAGAAAAAAACCCAGAAAATACTCAAAAATTAGAAAAAGAAATAAAATACCAACAAAATTTTAACTAGAAAAAAATGGTTTTCAAAATTTCATACAGAAAAGTGCTTCACATATTTTATCATCCATAGAAAACTTTAACAGAATAACAGATTTTTTTGAAAAACTTCTTAATGAAAATAGTGACAACTTTTGAAATATTAATTTTTTTTAGAATAAAAGAAAACAAAACTATTAATGAAAGAAACATCGTTTCGAGTACATTTTTTTAAAAACAAATAATATTCAGTCTTTTCACTAAAATAGAGATTTGTCAATGAAATAGAAAGAAAGAAATTGAAACCCAAATTTTTTAAACATAAAATTTCATAGATTGAAGGGAATGTAAACCATTAATCCATCACTAAAACTAGACTTTAACTTGAAATCTTTTTGACTTTTTAAATGTTATAGTTGAAAATGTTATATTTTCAAAACGAAAGAAGAAATAACAAAATTTTAAGAGGAAAGTAGTTCTTAACTTTAACAAAAAAATAAAAACAATAACTAGATTTATTGAAAATATAAAAACACTACAATATAAAAGTTTTTAAAGATAAGCCACCCAAAAGCATATTAAACTAATTTCAAAATCCATAACTTAAAATAAGTGCAAAGAAAACGAAACCAAAAGGTTATTATTTACAAAAAAATAATTTTGAAAGCAATTCTTAAGGAATTCCCTTAAGCATAACACTAAGAAAAAGCTACAGAAAAATATTCAAACCAAAAAAGAAATAAAAAAGTTTATTCAAATTCACTTTTAATTAACAAAAAATCACATTTAATTCAATTTAAGAGATAAACAAACAAAAGAAAGTTTAAGGTAAATATAAAACACATTTCCTCACCACAACTCGCAATGTCATTGCAACTTTATTAAAAATCGTACGATAACGTTTCACAAGCTTATGCAATTTCATGAAATCAACAGAAATCATAAACATTTTCGAATTTAATCCACAAATCTTCACATTTCACCCGGCCTCAACAAGGCAAATTTCTTAACTATTCACCTATTGTTGTTGTTGTTTATTTAATGCCCTAGGGCCAATTAACGAAAAAATAAATTAACAAATCGAACATATCACTCATGAACAATCAATTGATTTCATTCAATCACATCAAATGAGAAGAGATGGAGGAGATAGCTAGGAATTGAAGAAGCTACATACACAGACGGAAAAATTAGGGTAAGTCGAAAAGTGGCACAGTACGCATAATTAATATTAATAGTTCTGGTAACGGGGTTTCTATAATTTCAGACGAAAATTTGAAATTAATTTACAGGAATGAAGCTCTTGTAAAGCCATATGTTTCGTGCAGTATGGGATTTCCGTAAAAACCGTAAAAAAAAAAAATTGTAGTACTCATAAAACCAGTAGTTACTAAGGGGGGTTCTTCAACAAAAAAGTGAGAATTCAGGATCAATTTAAAGGTGAAAAAAATTGTCCAGTCTATGGTGCAAATCACATATAATCCTATGTCAAATACTTGGCCCATGGCTTAGAAATGCTTTTTCCTAGTTCTTATCTCAAAAGGCTAACTATTCAGGGAAACAGGGTATTTGTAACACCCCAGTAAGAAATTGCGGTACTCAAATATAAAATCAGTAGTTCATAATGGCGCTTCTTGAAAACCAGTAAGAAATTAAGATCGGCCTAAATATAAAAGAGACCTGGCCAAATCCTTAGTATAAATCAGAAATAATCAGATTTTTATTACATGGCCCATGGTTTTAAAATGGTTTCTATATAGGGTTTTCTATCTCAAATGTCTGACTGTTCCCGGGAACAGGTTTTTTGTATCGCCCTAGTAAAAAATTGCAATACTCATATTTTAAATTAGTAGCTCCTTATGGGGGCTCTTGAGAACCAGAAAGAAATTATGACTTTTATTTAAAAGAGATCTGGCAAAATCCACAGCGTCTATGATACAAATCAGAAATAACCCCGTTTTTATTACCTGGCCCATGGTTTAGAAAAGGTTTCTTCCTAGTTCTTTCTATCTCAAAAGGCTAACTATTCACAATGGGTATCATGGCACTTTTATATAATGTCAATAGTTAGCAATTTCGGTTCGGTATCACTACTGATATGTCTTTAAGAAATGGAGATTCTGTAGCATCAGAGTGCGAAGTTGTTAGCGCTTCAAAAATAAATACGTTCTGACTAAACCTACTTAATCCGCATTAATAAAAATGGAGATCCTGTGATTCTTAAATTTGTACCAGTCCAAAGGTTTAAGGATTAAGGTTTATATTAATTGAGCTTTTTATAAATCATGTAATTTTTTAATTAAAGCTACGTATACAGAAAACTTAAGACTATAATGTAATATCGTAATTTACTCTATGATTAATTGGCACCATGCTTTTAAAATGAGATGAACTAGTAACGTTTAAAATTTTGAACATATTAAAGTCCTTGCTACCGGGACTACATTGTACCAGTCCAAATATAAAGGACAGTTAGTAAAGCCCTTGCTGTCTTTTGTAAATACGACTTCTTAACGGGTTGAAAGGAGGTTTTCCCTCTAACTTTTTTTTAAATAATGCCAACTGCTCACAATGTTGATCCCTGTATTCCCGATAAATATCAGTAGTAGGTTATTGGGGATTCTACAACACAGTGGAGCGAAATTATGAATACTAAAAAATATTAGGAAATATTAGTTTGGTATTAAATCAACTATTCGAAGTAGAGAAAAAAGTATTCTCGACACAATTTTAATAGATTATAGCCACAAGTCTCCTTTAAAAGCTAAGTCCAAATTTGAATTTCCCAGTATTTTTTCTGTTGATAAGTTGAACAGATTTGTCAGCTTTTTAAGTAAGCCATGGTCCAAGGCGGATAGGAACATCTAACATTTTTTAGAGGCGTTTTTTTTTTGAAAAATGTGTAAAATTTACTAACAATTGAATAATCTTCTTGTCATTTAAAAGTCTCAGAGACTCTGTAAAATAAGCAGTAAAGCGAGGTCAGTAAGTACAAAAATTATAACGAACAAAAAGTCAAATCTATTACAGTTACCACAAAACAATTGCAATGACAGTATTTTAAGAATCTCAGAAATACCGACCAAAAATGTAGTCAAATAACAAGGTGATACCACATATTCTTCGGGCAAGCCATGATGCCTTCGCTAGTAGCCGTTATAGGATAACAAAAACACTGACCCAGGAATCCGGCCAAATATACCAGAAGAACAGATTATAGCATTAATTAATGATACGCATCTCATATTTCATCGAATCTTAGGTAAGGAACAACCTAACAAATAGAAACGCTATTCGCTTTTAGCATTAGTTTCCAAATTCCATTGGTGTACGCACCCAGAAATGTACTCCCCTTATGATCACTTGCATAATCTCTGGCGAAGGTCTTATGAGCAGATATAAGTACAGTAAGGGCCCCCGCAGACTGCAGACTTTTTATCGGCCGATAGTTTAGTCGGCTTCTTAATCAGTATGGTTACAATCAGTTACAAACTATTTCGAGAATAGTTGACCGACTGTTGGATAGTCTGCGCCCTGTTCACCAAACAAACTGTTTAGTTGGCTCGGTGTGCGCACTTTCAGCCCAACCCGACTAAACTATCGGCCGATAAAAAGTCTGCAGTCTGCGGGGGCCCTAAGTCTTCTTCGTAAAAAACGCTATTATACCAAGAAAAATGAGCAACTCAATTCTTTGAAAGAACATTATCTTAAACATTATTTTTTTTGCAAGTGTTGCAAAAACCGATTACTATTATCGATATTTAAGAACATGTCAAGCTTTTGAAAGATTACGTTTAAAGTATCAGCGGAAGACATTTAAGGCGATTGCCTACGGATGAAGTGTTATTCCCTAAAACGGCGCACCTGCCGAGCTATCTCAGTAAGTGTCTGCTGCACCGCCAGCATTGAAAAAACACGATATATTCTTTATGGGCGATGAACGTTGAAGCTCCCATTTAAAATAATTTATTAATTTTACAATTATGGAAGAGCTACTTCTTTAATTCCGAAATTCTTAATCAGAAAATATCAATTAAAATTAAAGAATTCCACTTAAAATTCCAAACATCAATTGAAATTAAAAATACGTCAATTTAAATTCAAGATCCATACAGGACATTCCATTTAGAATTCAAAAAAAAAATAACTGAACAAAATTTAATTGAAATTCAGAATACTGCGTTTCAAATTTAAATGATTCCATTTATTATTCAGAAAATTTTAATTGAAATACAGCGTATATTTCTGAGGAAAGACAGAAAACCTACTTATACATTGAAAGTCAAAAGACATCATATGAAATTTAAAATATTTTATTTGGAATACAAAAAAACATCAATTGAATATTTTATTTGGAATACAAAAAAACATCAATTGAACCAATTTTAATTAAAATTCAGAACACTTCGTTTCAAATATAAAAGACTCCATTTTATATTCAGAATATTTCAATAGAAGATCAGTGAATATTTCTTAGAAAAGGCAGACAACCTACATTGAAAGTCAAAAGGCATCAATTGAAATTTAAAATATTTTATTTGGAACACAAAAAAACACCAATTGAACCAAAT
Organism: Hydrotaea diabolus; assembly: GCA_963513945.1. NCBI lineage: Eukaryota > Metazoa > Arthropoda > Insecta > Diptera > Muscidae > Hydrotaea > Hydrotaea diabolus. Next base: position 17,600,225 of record OY740719.1, read on the forward strand.
TTAGTTGAAATTCCGAACACTTCGTTTCAAATTTCAAAGACTCCATTTTATATTCAGAATATTTCAATTGAAGTTCAGTGAATATTTCTAAGGAAAGGCAGACAACCTACATTGAAAGTCAAAAGACATCAATTGAAATTTAAAATATTTTATTTGGAACACAAAAAAACATCAATTGAACCAAATTTAGTTGAAATTCAGAACACTTCGTTTCAAATTTAAAAGATTCCATTTTATGTTTAGAATATTTCAATTGAAATACAGTGAATACTTTATTCGAAATGTTGATATCATCCATTAAAAGTCAAAAGACACCAATTGAAATTTAAAATATTCTATTTGGAATTCTAAAAACATCAATTGAACCAATTTAAATTGAAATTCAGAATACTCTGTTTCAAATTTTAAAGATTCCATATTACGAGTATGTTCAGAATATTCAAATTAAAATTCAGCAAATATTTCATTTGAAATGCAGAAAATCTACATTGAAAGTCGAATGACTTTAAGTGAAATTTAAAATACTCCTCTGTCAATTGCAATTGAAATTCGCTTGAAATTTAAAAAAAAACCAAGTGAAATTTTAATCATAAATTTAATTCAAAGTATTTCAAACGGAATTCAAAAAAACACTTGTAATGCATAGAAATCCATATAAAATTTAGAATATTTCATTTCAAATACAAAAGATTTAATTTTAATTTTAGACATTTCAAGAAAGACTATTTAATTTTAATTGTTTTTTTTTGAATTTAATATGGAATACTCGTATTAATTTCAAATTGATTTTTCCAAATTTAAATTGACTTTTTTTTTGAACAGGGCTTAACCGGCTCGAAACCTCTTAAATCAACATATTAATAGAAGACAAGTCTTTAACATAATGGCAAAGTAACATTGATTCTAGGAGCTACACACTGCTTTTAACGCGATTTTGTTTCCGTGACAACATTTATCAGAAAGCTTCTTTTTTTATTTTCCAATGGAGTATTTTAAACTTCAAGTGGAATTTTTCAAAACATCAACTGGTGTTTTTGAATTTTTATTTTCTTTATTTGAAAACGTATTTCTAAATATTTCATACAATTTATGAATTTTAAATAGAATTTTGAATTTCTGTTGATATTTCGATATTAAAACTAAAAAAGGCGTAGTGTTTCTCTTTTGGAGGTTAACAATACATTTTAAATAATTTAGCTAGGGATGTTATTTTAGGTATAAAACGTTAATACCTTCAAAAACATTTTCTTCAACCGTTATCGAGCCAATTTTTTTTAAATATACCCCAAGCTTTCATCTCTTCTCATTTTCCAAAAAAAAACACAACAAAAAATAAATCAAAATGATTACTATCCACTAAATCCACAATGGCACCTGATCACCAACTGCAAAAGCGCTTGCGAGTCATTAACACCCTCACTAGAGAAAAACACGTTCGAAAGTCATGCCACTATTAACGTCACAACTAAAATGAACAAAACAAAAATTTCACCAAGAAAAAAAAACTAATTACTAAATAAAAAAAATAATTGCTCAATTGCAAAAAAAAAAATGGAATTATTGAAACACCAACAAAAAAAACATCTATAATACACATTAACTATTACATAAATTACAATTATTTTTAGTTCAATTAAGTTTTTTTTTTCTGTTTAACAAAACTATGCTCTCATAAAACAATCTAGGGAGAAACAAATAAAAGGCACACAAACATACACGCGACACAAAGTGAAAAACCTATATCATTAAACTTTTATATCATAAATAACTTAATTAAAAAACAATGACAATTTGAAAAAAAAACAAAACTTATTTTTATTACAAAAAAAAAAAATCTAACAAAACCAAATGAAATGAAACACCTACCCACAAAAACCATCACTGTATGAAATATGAAAAAACTGAATATGATTAAAATAAATGCATAGCTAAAATTAATGGCAACAATACGAAACAAAAGAAAAAAACTTTTTTAACCAAACTAAAAAAAATCCACCCTAACTCTTTTTCGAAATCAAGTGAAAAACACAAATATTTCGAACTCATATCACACACATACAAAAACCAAAAAACAAATCTCTCAGAACCCTTATGCATCATCAACATTAACATAAAATATCATTACTATCGCCAGCATCATCATTATCGGAAATCTGATTCATTATTTGCATAATGCCCATCCATCATCATAATCGTATTTATCCAATTCATCATCAAAGAAAGAACAACAAAAAACACAATTCATTGCCCTCATTATTGCCCTGATTTTATTGAACTTTTTACACAGGCTCGTCATTTATCAACCACACTTGCATACATCCAAACATACAGACATCTCATCTCATCCACAAAGGTAACAATAATTAGTAATTTAAGTCATATTTGCATAATAATTGCAGAATAACAACAACAGCAAAAAAGAACCGAAAAAAAGTACACGATAAAATAAATAAAAACTATGAGTAATGCAAAATGCAGAAAAGAAACAAATCAATAAATAAATTGCTAACTAATTAAGTTAAATGTGTGAAAAGGCAAACAAATATAAATTGCATATGAATTGCGCAAACAGGAAGAGAAAATGCCCTCCCCCGCCTACCAATAGTTTCGATTACATTTATATTCTTTTACCGAAAGAGGAGGGTAGATAGAAAGTTCTTGGTACGGATCTGTTAATAAACAAAAAAATATTGAAAATTGACTAGCCTCAAAAATGCCCTAGAAGCGCTGAGGCACAACATAATTATAATGTATTTTTTTATTTAATAATAATAAATTACAAAAAATGTATTTTTTTTATTTCGTAAATGAATAAACAAAAACAAAAAAAAAACATCGACCTGCTCCAAAAAAAATATATTGAAATTTAAACGGCCTTCTCCAAAAATTTTTTTAATTAAATTGGATTACTCTAATAAATGCATCATATTGGAAAAAATGGCCTTAAGGTTATGTCACACGGCACAATTTATCTGCATGAGGGGTAAATAAACCCCTCCAGACTTGGATATTATGTCGCAGGGTACGGCAAAATCTTACATAAATCGTACCCACGACAGTCGGTTCTATGCACCGGATTGACCCGAAGTAGTAATTCTTCGGCCAAGGGCTGTCACCTCGGCACTGCGTGTGCCGCTACAACAACAACATAAATCGCATTATGAATATTTTGAAAAATTCAAAATTTGTTGTCTTCACTTCTTAACTTGAAGAAAATAATAAAAAATATAGATTTTTGAAAATTTTTGGCAAATATCGAATAGCAAATCAATAATTGTTTTTAATTGACTTGAGACTTCGTTAGAAGCTAAGTTACTTTTTCGATGCTAGTTTTTCGACCTTTAGTGATTTCGTATTAAAGTGTATTTTGTTGAATTTATTAGCTTTGAGTTGAACCCTTTAACTTTGACACGCAATTATTACCCCAACCTTGAATGTATGGAGAATTTATTTTCTCCAAAAACGGGCATTTCGGTCTTTTCTCAAAACCGTGTTCTAAAAAAATCAACTGTCGGTTTTTTTTTTTTAAAAGAAAACCAGCATTAACAGCTTTTTCAGCCTTTGGCCAAGGAGTGGAAAATATAGGGTGGACAATTTTAAATTTGAATCGGCTGTAGAAAAAATAACTGATAATTTTTCTAATTTCTGGTTTTTTTTTGGACAGTTCGAACTTTGTCATTTAATAAAAGAACACCATTCAATGCGCTTTCGCTTCGCCCTATGGGCTGAAGATTCTTTGGTAGGAGATGTTGTTGTGCCTGTTTGGTGAAAGCCCTTACTTAGCCGAAGCATTGCTGCCTCGTGTCAATCCGGTCCATAAAACCGGCTGTTGTGGGTTTGTTGGCAGGAGATGATGAATTTTATCGAGAAATTATGTTTTTAGATGAAGCTCATTTTCATTTCGGTGGCTATGTCAATAGGCAAAATTGCTGCAAATGGGGTTTAGAGAACCAACACGTGACTATTGAAAAGCCAATGCATCCACAACGAGACACTGTTTGGTGTGGATTTTGGGCTGGCGGCATCATTGGGGCGTATTTCTTTGAAAATGAACAAGGAGCCGCTGTTAACGACAACGGTGATCTTTACCTTGTCATGGCTAAAGCATACGGTCCATAAAACGGGCTGTCGTGGGATTGTTGGCAGGAGACGAAACATTTTACCGAAAAATCATTTTTCAGATGAAGCTCATTTTCATCTCGGTGGCTATGTCAATTAGCAAAATTGCCGCATATGGGGTTTAGAGAGCTTTTTCTAAGCTTAAACCGATTTAATTTCAATTTCAATAGCGCCCGTCCTTGGCCCACAAAACTTACTTTTGCCAAATCTAATAAAGATCGGTCAATAATTGCTATGTGTAGTTTGAAAAGAATCTTTAGTTAGACAGCCGTCGGGCTGAGGGCCGATTTTGTTAAATCACATCAACTGGTGATCTGAGTAGATCGGTATCCTTTAGGGAGGGTCCAGCTCAAATATTAGCTACGTGTTTCGTACGTGAAATAATGATTTTTTTGATTTTAGCAAACTAAGTTTATGGGTGTGTCGGCGTTTTGGAGAGTGCCATTTTAAAAGTTAAATTTTCACCAAGTGTGGTAAAAATGCCATCACACTGTCTTGGTACGATGGCAGTGTGCACGACTACCATGCTATTAATCCCAGGTTCAATCCCTGTTAAGAACATCTAAACATTTTTTAGAGGTGGGGTTTTAACCCCCAAAATGTCGGCAACCTTACAAGCAAGAGTTTTATCTCTAAGACATGTAAAAACTTTTCTATATATTTCTATATAAACTATTCAGACCTGGCGTTAAACAGAAGGTCCGGCTCAGTAAGTATATGAATTTAATCGTGTACAGCTCACTGGTAATTTAGAAGATTCCCCCTGATTCCTAATTATTATTTATATACTTATACAATAATTTCTTCTGCCATATTCGCAAAGCTAACGAAATGAGTTTTACGCCCAGAAATCTTTTGCAAATTTTAAGGAAATTGACATACGAAATAAGCTTAAATTTTAAATTAAATAATGTTCAAAGTACTTTGGGCATTTAAAAAATATTAGTAAAAAATTAACTTACCTTGTCAAAACGAAGCACTTGATTAAAGCATCAGGTATTCACACAGATCGCATTTCGATTAATCATGGGTCCATTGAGCGATTGGTTAAGAAATTGCTTAAAATGCCGTTAGATTCCTTACAGCAGGGGGGTAATAGATGAAAGGTAGGACGACTGCATTGTCTGCTATGCTACAAGACTCAAATAAATCTGAGACTAAATTAAAAAATCTACTAATTCAAACTTACCTTAATCTCCGCTACGACCACTGATGGGCAGGCAAGTTCCACATTCACTTCCCGTCGCAGGCATAGATTTTTCTCTGCAAAATCTAGACCCATTTGCCCTCTGCCTGATCCTAAAAATAAAAAATAAATTAATATTGTTATTATTGTATTAGTATTATTTAGGCAAGACATTTTGAATATGTGAAAGCTCCCTCCATGAGCATTCTTAAAAATCTTTTACAAAATTTAAACCCTTATTTACAGAAACTCACAATAGGTCAAAAACATTTTTTTAAAACAAAAATTGAATTTTAGACCGAAACATTTTATGAAAACACTATATATGTTTTTTTTCATTGTCAAAGGTAATTATTTTAAAAGGCTTAATTTGTCATTATTTAAATATTCTAATGACTAATTAAGCCTTTTTGTATGATTACCTTTGACAATGAAAACAACATATAAAAGAATTTAAGACCATACTCATAAAATGGTACGGTACCAGGAACTTTCAATACTTTCCTCATGTTATCAGTGAATTAAGTACATCTTATAATTTAATAAAAAAAAACTAAGCAGTCTGCACACCAAAGCGTTTTTTTGTAACAGCTTTCCATATAAAGTTGTGGATAGATTGTTGAGGCAGTTGCCACAAAAAAATCCTTAATGAAACAAATAAATTTGCTTGCCTCTCTCTTTATGTGTTGCCGCAATTGTATATTATAAGTTAGATAAGAATACTAAACACCAACATTCCGTAGGGGATTTCGAAATCTATGGAAAAAACTTCACGAATAATATAGCTAAAAATACAAATTTTTTTAGCCTATAATTCCCATTTTTCGATTAATTTTTTTTACAAAAAAAAAATAAAAATTTGAAGTGGCTATAGCTAATGTGTTCTTATCAGTAACGCGTAAAAAACAACTTAACAAAACTTTTAACTGAATCACATTTTTTTATGCCCAAAATTGTATACATTTGTGCACATTGATCGAATATCAGAGACTTGGTATTAAACGTGTAGGCTATTCAAATGATGGTCAACTAATAAAGATTGGGTCAGTAATATTAAAGTGCAATATTCTTTAAAGACAAATTTAGTTTTGGAACCACCTTTGGCTTTGATCAAGTTGGAATATACAGAGTGCTTTCCTTTACCGGAAACCCTATTATCAAATGAAATCAAAGACATACTATATTAATGAGCATTTTAATCATTTTCAAATAAAGTTTAGTCTGCTTTAGAGCGTAACTTAATATTCAGATACTCTACCTACTCTGTTACTGTTTTCTGTACAAAAAAATAATATTTTATAATGAAAACACAGACAGTTTTTTAAGTTAAAGCTACAGGATTTTGCAGTTTTTATAAAGTTCATTCATCACATTGAACAGGGATTTAACCGGCCCAAGACCTCTTGCTTCTATATTTAAATAGAAGACAAGTTTTTAACAAAATGGCAAAGTGACATTGATCTTCGTGGCTGCACATTGTGTCAAGAAAGCTTGAAAAGTAAGGTTTACAACAGTAGTTCTCATTCGTTTGGGGAGAGCCTGGCCTTATAGAGTTCGGTTTTACTTTCAACAATTGCAGGAAGGTTTTCTGAAGAGGGTTGTCACGGACCCGAAATCATGATAAAAGTAGTGTGTAACCACGAAGATCAATGTCACTTTGCCATTTTGTTAAAAACTTGTCTTCTATTTAAATATAGAAGCAAGAGGTTTTGAGCCGGTTTAATCCCTGTTCAATGTGTAAAAGCAACAGACCGAAATAAAACAAACGAGCTAATTCATTCATCACTTTATAATTTTCTATTTTTCTATATTTCTATTTATTTAAAATTTTGATAAATACTTGGGTCATTTTTTTTGAAGAACCACAATTAATTCATTATACACCATAAACCCTTGGATTTTCCCCTCTAACGGATAAAGTTGCAGTTTAGTATTCTCAACAGGTCGGCGCAGATCGACTTTAAACTTCTTCTTAAAAGTATTAAAATGTTTCTGTTACTTTTCCTTTCAAATCTTATTATTATAATTATAAATATTTTAATTTAACAAACTCTAACAAGAAACTGTGCTATTACTATATAAGCTTTCTATTGATATATACAAAAATATCTATGTGTACGCTGAATATAAATACGGAACTAAAGAATTCTTTCTAACTTTTTAGTTACCTCAATTGTATATTATTTCCATTTTAGATAAATTTCAATAATTTACTTAAGAAAAACCGATAATTTTATTGTATTTGAAAACCTTTCTCTTTCCCTTTGTAAAATGCCTAACCTTATGAATATAATTTTCCTTAAAAAGGTTAAAGAAAAACTTAATTTTGTTTTACTTTTTGCAAAAATTAAAGTCATAATAATTTTGAAAATTAAATAATAGAAATACAAAAACAAAACTCTAAAATATAAATGTCTTTATTATTATACACTTACAATAAATACCTACACTGTGGCTACAAATTACAAAACCAAATCATACCAAAAAACATGAAAAAAAAAAACAAAAATAAAAATTCAGAATCAGAATTGGAAAGCATAAATAAATTTATAAAGTATTGTACCATTTATACTAAAACACTAATAACTACGATAATTAAAAATATTATATACTAATGATAATAATAACGATGAATAAACATATTTCAATTGATGGATAAATAAATAAATAAAAATATATACATACATAAATAAATGAATTTTATGTAGTAATAGAAAAACAAACACAAATAAATATGCAAACTTGTTTTATTCCCTTCATGGGCGGGCGGGAATCGAAATGCAAAAGTTAGGTAAGGTTGCTTAAAGCATAAAACGCTTTAATTTAATAAAAATAATATTTTCTAATTACCAGTCAAAAATGCTTATTTTAAGGATATATAAATAAGTTTATAAATATAAATAAACAAGTAAAAACATTCAAATAGAAGCATTTATACCCTCGCAAAAAATGTCCTTTTTGTGGGCCCCTTCGGCTCAAGCATGCCATATTTGAAGTTGCTATATTTGGATTTGTAGCAAGTTTTGCTTTAATTTGAGTGCGAGTATGTCCATCTAGATTAATGATCCCCCTTTTTGACTATGCGGGACGTTTTTTGGGCCACATAAGCCTAAACGTCCAGCAACTATTCTCTTCTTTGAGATATTAAGGGCGTTTCAACTAAAAGAACCCATTAAAAAGTACCCACAAAAAAATTATGATTTTTTAATTAAATACTCAAAAAGGTGTACTTTTTTACAGAGGAACGTTTAGTTCCTTAAACGGAAACATTTCCCCTCCGGGCGGATTTCGCCCATTTATAACTCCAAACAGTATATAACCATAAGCCATCATAATGCAAAATTTCAGGACTCATTTGACCGCTAGCGAACTTTCAACAGCACGTTCGTCAGTGTGTCTGTTGAAAGTTCACTAGCGGTCAAATGAGTCCTGAAATTTTGCATTATGATGGCTTATGGTTATATACTGTTTGGAGTTGTAAATGGGCGAAATCGGGCCGGAGGGAAACTGTTTCCGTTTAAGGACCTAAACGTTCCTCTGTAAAAAAGTACACCTTTTTGAGTATTTTATTAACAAATCATAATTTTTTTGTGGGTACTTTTCAATGGGTACTTTTAATTGAAAGAAGAAAATTTTCCCCCCGTTCCTTAATTATTATTTATATACAATAATCTCTTCTGCCATATTCGCAAAGCTAATGAAAGGAGTTTTAAGCCCAGAAATCTTTTGCAATTTTTAAGGAAATTGACATACGAAATAAGCTTAAATTTTAAATTAAATAATGTTCAAAGTACTTTGGGCATTTAAAAAATATTAGTAAAAAATTAACTTACCTTGTCAAAACGAATCACTTGATTAACACATCAGCTATTCACACAGGTGGCATTTCGATTAATCGTGGGTCCATTAAGCGATTGAAGCGATAAAATGCAGTTAGATTTCGTAGAGCAGGGGGGTAATAGATCAAGGAATGGTCGACTGGGTTGGCTGCTATGCTACAAGGCTCGAATAAATCTGAGATTAAAGTAAAAGATCTACAAATTCAAACTTACCTTAATCTCCGCTACGACCACTGATGGGCAGGCAAGTTGCACATTCACTTCCCGTCGCAAGCATAGATTATTCTCTTCAAAATCTAGACACATTTACCCACTGTCTGATCCTAGAAAATAAAAAAATAAATTAATATTATTATTATTGTATTATTGAGGCAAGACATTTTGAATATGTGAAAGCTCCCTTCATGAGCATTCTTAAAAATCTTTTAAAATTAAAATTAAAATTTAAAATTTAAACCCTTATTTACAGAAACTCACAAAAGATCAAAAACATTTTTTTTAAAACAAAAATTGAATTTTAGACCGAAACATTTTATGAATATAGCCTTAAAACACTTTATATGTTTTTTTTCATTATCAAAGGTAATCATATTAAAAGGCTTAATAAGTCATTATTTTAATATTCTAATGACTAATTAAGCCTTTTTATATGGTTACCTTTGACAATGAAAACAACATATAAAAGAATTCAAGGCTATATTCATAAAATGGTACGGTCTAAATTAAAATTAGTACCACCTACCAGGAACTTTCTATACTTTCCTCATGTTATCAGTGAATTAAGTACATCTTACAATTTAGTAAAAAAAACTAAGCAGCCTTCACACCAAAGCATTTTTTTGTTACAGCTTTCCATATAAAGTTGTGGATAGATTGTTGAGGCAGTTGCCACAAAAAATTCCTTTTGGGGTGCCGGCTGGTTAATGAAACAAATAAATTTGCTTGCCTCTCTCTTTTTGTGTTGCCGCTATTGTATATTATAAGTTTGATAAGAATACTAAACACCAACATTCCGTAGGGGTTTTCGAAATCTATGGAAAAAACTTCACGAATAGCTAAAAATACAATTTTTTTTAGCCTATGATTCCCTTTGTTAAATTTAAATTAAAAATTAATTTTTTTACAAAAAAAGAAAAATTTGAAGTTAAAGTCGGACGTGGCCGATAATGAGATACTCTACACGACATTTTCAAGATTAAGCACCTCTGTCTTTAGATTAGGCAAGTGTGTCTGTTGAAAGTTCACTAGCGGTCAAATGAGTCCTGAAATTTTGCATTATGATGGCTTATGGTTATATACTGTTTGGAGTTGTAAATGGGCGAAATCGGCCCGAAGGGAAAATGTTTCCGTTTAAGGAACTAAACGTTCCTCTGTAAAAAAGTACACCTTTTTGAGTATTTAATTAATAAATCATAATTTTTTTGTGGGTACTTTTTAATGGGTACTTTTAATTGAAAGAAGAAATTTTTCCCCCCGTTCCTTAATTATGCTTTATATACAATATTTTCTTCTGCCATATTCGCAAAGCTAACGAAATGAGTTTTACGCCCAGAAATCTTTTGCAATTTTTAAGGAAACTGACATACGAAATAAGCTTAAATTTTAAATTAAATAATGTTCAAAGTACTTTGGGTATTTAAAAAATATTAGTAAAAAATTAACTTACCTTGTCAAAACGAATCACTTGATTAACACATCAGCTATTCACACAGGTCGCATTTCGATTAATCGTGGGTCTATTAAGCGATTGAAGCGATAAAATGCTGTTAGATTTCGTAGAGCAGGGGGGTAATAGATCAAGGAATGGTCGACTGGGTTGGCTGCTATGCTACAAGGCTCGAATAAATCTGAGATTAAAGTAAAAGATCTACAAATTCAAACTTACCTTAATCTCCGCTACGACCACTGATGGGCAGGCAAGTTGCACATTCACTTCCCGTCGCAAGCATAGATTATTCTCTTCAAAATCTAGACACATTTACCCACTGTCTGATCCTAGAAAATAAAAAATAAATGATTATTATAATTATTGTATTATTGAGGCAAGACATTTTGAATATGAGAAAGCTCTATCTATGACCATTCTTAAAAATCTTTAACAAAATTTAAACCCTTATTTACAGAAACTCACAAAAGATCAAAAACATTTTTTTTAAAACAAAAATTGAATTTTAGACCGAAACATTTTATGAATGTAGCCTTAAAACACTTTATATGTTTTTTTTCATTGTCAAAGGTAATCATATTAAAAGGCTTAATAAGTCATTATTTTAATATTCTAATGACTAATTAAGCCTTTTTATATGGTTACCTTTGACAATGAAAACAACATATAAAAGAATTCAAGGCTATATTCATAAAATGGTACGGTCTAAATTAAAATTAGTACCACCTACCAGGAACTTTCTATACTTTCCTCATGTTATCAGTGAATTAAGTACATCTTACAATTTAGTAAAAAAAACTAAGCAGCCTTCACACCAAAGCATTTTTTTGTTACAGCTTTCCATATAAAGTTGTGGATAGATTGTTGAGGCAGTTGCCACAAAAAATTCCTTTTGGGGTGCCGGCTGGTTAATGAAACAAATAAATTTGCTTGCCTCTCTCTTTTTGTGTTGCCGCTATTGTATATTATAAGTTTGATAAGAATACTAAACACCAACATTCCGTAGGGGTTTTCGAAATCTATGGAAAAAACTTCACGAATAGCTAAAAATACAATTTTTTTTAGCCTATGATTCCCTTTGTTAAATTTAAATTAAAAATTAATTTTTTTACAAAAAAAGAAAAATTTGAAGTTAAAGTCGGACGTGGCCGATAATGAGATACTCTACACGACATTTTCAAGATTAAGCACCTCTGTCTTTAGATTAGGCAATGTCGGACTCAATATGTAAGAGATAATTATTTGTCGCGTATAATTTGTGGCTTTTAGAGCTGTAGGACGTTAAATCTGGATCTGGATTTTTGTCGTATGGGAAAGAAAAAGTAAGTCAGCTAAGTAAAAGCAAACACATCACCGACTGCTAGATGCACGTTTCGCCGTTGGTGTGGGACGGCTCATCGGTACCATACGAGGGTTGCTATATATATTTCTGACCTAGGCAACACTAAGTGTTGCCTGGCGCCATCTGACAATTCCTTTGGAAAGTTTGACATTTTTTTTAGCACAAACGTACTCAGAACGTTTTGACGTACGACCATCATTTGTGTTGTTTACAGTGACTCAAAAAAATCAATTTGGCAAAAAAATGAAATTAACTCTTGAACATTTTCCTGCGATCATTTTTCACTACTTTCGACGTCGATTATCACGACAAGTGTGCATCGATGAATTTAAATCTTTGTATGGCGATGAAGCCATTTCTATAGCACTGTGAAAAACTGGTTTAATGAATTCAATCGTGGCCGACGCTCACTCAAAGACGAAGGTTGTCCAAAAACGGCCGTTGTGCCAGAGAACATTGATGCCGTGCGTGAACTGATAATGCAAGATCGTCATGTGACATACCGTAAGATAGAGGCATCCTTGGGCATTTCTTCCACCAGCATATTGCATGAACACCTGGCCGTAAAATAGATTTGTTCTCGTTGGATCCCGCACAATTTGACAATCGTTAAAAAAAGGCTCGTGTCGATTGGTGCAAAGAAATTTTGAAAAAATACGATCGCGGTGCTTTAAAAGAAAATCATGGATCTATGCGTATGAGCCCGAAACAAATTAGCAATCGAACGTGTGGGTCTTCGAAGACGAGCCAAATCCAACGAAAGTTGTTCCTGGAAGATGCACTTCGAAGCAAATGGTCGCCTGTTTCTTCGGCAAAACTGGTCATGTGGCGACTGTTCCGCTTGAGCAACGTAGTACGATCAATTCTGAGTGGTACACCACAATTTGTTTGCCTGAGAGAAATTCGAAAAACGAACAAGAGAAGACCAATCATTTTTCACCATGACAATGGTGCAAAAACCAGCGCTTTTATGACCGACCAAAACGTCGAATTGATGGGCCTAATGCCCAATGACTTCTTTTTATTCCCGCACATCAAGAAAAAAATGCGTGGTCAACGATTTTCGTCGCCAGAAGATGTTGTTGAAGCGTTCAAAAACCATGTTTTGGAGGTGTCTCAATCGGAGTGGAATAAGTGCTTCGACAATTGGTTTGAGCCCATGCAAAAGTGTATAAAACATGCTGGAGAAACAATTAAACCATTTTTGATGATAAATATTCGCATTTTCATTATTAGGCCAGAAATATATATATAGCAGCCCTCGTTTTTGTGGTGCTGCCGACAAGGTCCCTACTCATTTAACGATCTATATATGCGAAATATTTTGCATATGCGAAGAAACAACTTTTTAGTAGGAGGACATTTACTTTCGTTCATACGCAAACGTATGTAGATGAATTGAAAGTTTTTATTTATATAACAACGATATGGTCCACTCTAACAGGACATGGTTGTTGGTCGCTCGTAACGATCTATGCGAAATTTATTAGGAATCGTTTGTAAAATGTGGCTTTTTAAGCGGCAGATTTCTAGATCGGGAAGGACCTATATGGTCCAGTTTCACTACATTTGATAAATGGTCGCTCAAGGCCCATTAAAAAAATGGGCCTAGAGCTGCAGGGCCTCAAATCGGGAGGGACCTCTGTGTGGGAGCTATTCGAAAACTTGGACCGATATTGAAAAATGTCACCAGCGATAGGTGTTGGTTACTTGTTCTGTGCTAAATTTTCTCGAAATCGTGAAACCTCTATGTATTATTAAAATATGGACCGATGTGGACCAAGGTTAACAGGGTTCGCTATTGGTCCAAACTTGCTGAATGTACCAAGTTTCATCGAAATTGGTCCTTAATAGCGACCTATACAACTTTAGATGGACGGAAGAACGGACATTGCTCAATGGAATCTGAAAGTGATGCTGACTCGATCGGTATACTTAACATAGGGTCGATCTCCATTCCTTTAAGGTGTGGCAAACATCAGCACTAAGTCATAATATTCTGTCCTACAAATTAAAGATATCATACAACACTTTTTTATCCAGATGATTTGCGCCTTTAGAGCTTGAGCAAGGTCAGACAATTATATCGTGGAATGATATGGTCAACTTTTACAAGAGTAAATTATTGACAAGACATTAAATAGGGATGGGCCTTGTGTGGGTGGAGGATGGGTGCTATAGATTAACAGTCGGACGGACGTCGCTCGATGGAATTAGGTATTTATTCTGAATCGATGGGTAACCAACATAAGTTTTATCTCCATTCCTTTAATATAAACAACAGTGTGGTGTAGGGTATTAAAACATTTATGTTTTTTGTACCATGACAAAACATAATAATAGTTTTCCCCTATTTAAGGTAACAAATAATATTGAAGGACAGCCACAAGTCAAAACTCTGATACAATTTGGTACACGTAGGTCGCGAAGAACCAAAATCTGGGGGTATTTTTGTTTGGGGGCTGTAATAAAACATGGAATGATCTCTTCGATATTCGAAAATATTTGAACTGCGCCTACTACCTGCCAGAAAAATGTAATAATATATACTGTATAGGGGCTTCATCAAAGTATGGGCCGACATGAGTTTCAGGGATGGTAGATGGTCCTGTGAGTAACCTAACACCAAAATCTAATTTTCACTTTTAAGTCAGTTAAATTCGAAATCAGAACGCTTTACCAATATTCTAACAAAACATGAAACAATGGGGATCTTCCTTGGCCGGAATTCTAATAATGTGGAATGTTTTTCCCCATTTACACTAAGCAACTTTACTTGCCGCAATTCTTAGTTTGAAGAAGAGAAAGGTAAGAGGAAATTTCCCCTTTGCATTCCTCTTACCTATCTCTCCTACAAACTGAGAGTTGCGGCAAGTAAAGTTGCAAAATCACGCCACTGCGGCCCAAAAACAATTGGCAATCATCCCCTAAATCAAAGCTTATAGGCGATGGTCGACGATATGCGATTGAATGGCTGCTCTAAGACCACACACAGGCCACACCACACATACACCATAACCTTTTAACAAAATCAAATCAAAACCCAACAAGAATTACAATTTTTCGACTTACCACCATTTTTATGTACCCGCCGCCAAATGAGTATAGACCTAGCATCGGGTAGTAGTTTTTTCCCACAGATGACAAATTGGCCTCAAAATGCTTCCCACAAATGTAGGTTTCTGCCGGTAGCTTCACATGTCGCAACGGATCAATTTTGACACATGCCAATTCGTTCCTTTAAGGGCCAATTAACCAACAGCATTTTTTTGGGCGACCCCTTCAAATTCTTTTGTTCACTGATGGCTGCTGCACTGACTACTGAAAATCGCGGGCTTTCGTGCTTGCTTCCGCTGCTTCTTGTTGATATTGTGTCTTTGTTCTTAAATGATTTCCCTTCTTTTGGGATCCTTACGTCGGCGTCAAAATGAACAAAGAATGGAGCCACACAAACACTTCCAACGACGACGTTGCAACGATAACGGCTGAAGACTACATCATCGCTGTTTAACCGCCAGTCGGCGCAGCCTGAAAACTCATAAATGCGGCTTTGACATTTTACTAGAAAAAAGAAAAAATTAAAAAAAAATGTACAGGTTGGTTGATGAAAAAGAAACTTGGTAAAGGGAATTAGCGGCGACTGGATCAACTTGTTATGCATTCCTCCGAAGGAATATGTTTATAATAAATTTGTCATTCCGTTTGCAACATTAAAAAATATTTATCGGAGAACCAAAAAAGTATATATGTATAAAGGTCCAATTAGTCTTGAAGGTAGACGGTGGACGGTTGATTCTGACACCTGCAGAAGTCTACCGTCGTCAACCGTCAAACTGTAGTTATCTCCCTCTAACACATGCAAAATACAACCCCCAACTGGAGTAGCTGATTGCCTACCGTCAAGCATCAATCGTCAGGACTAAATGGACCTTTATATAGATGTCCGTAAAATTCAATAACTATCTGGCCATGTTCCTACGTCCTTCCACAAGTTTGTCTGCTGAAAGATCAATAGCCGTCAAGCAAAATAAGCTACGCTAAATATAATTTTACAGGATAGTTGGTGGTCATGTGATGATGATGGCTTAAGGTCGAGGAAAAGAAGTTTCTCTCTATATTTCGGAAAAAGAAAAATGCAATTTAAGTATTTGCTTAACCCATCATGATTATTAGTAGACGGTGGTTAAAATAAGGACTGTGAACCCCAAAAAATGGCATAGTTTCTGGACTTTTCGGGTCATGTGGCCCAAAAAGAGCCTGTGTGGTCAATATATTAGATTCGAATCCCAAATTAACGACGTTTTTATTTGTTAAATTTTAGTTTTTTGTATTGATTTGTAAGGAAATCGGGGGGTTGTTTTTTTAAAGACAGAAATATTGTTTCAATTCAATTTTTTTATTACAATCTGTTAGATTGGTTAATGGATTTAATTTTTTTTAAAAAATGATTTCGATCATCAGTACAATTTTTAAATAATAGATCGATTGTTAAGAACACTGTATGGCAAGTTTATTCGTCTTGTTGGAACCAAATGACATCGATGCTTTGCTGATTAATTTTTTGGAACAAAAATTTAATCAGCTTAGCTCTATCGCTTGCCATTTACCCTTACGGCTACCCCATTCTCAATTGGAAACAAATGAGGACCGATGATATATTTAGCATGAAAACAGCACCAAACATCGTTTTTAAGGGATGTAAAGGTGATTCTTTAACGGCCTGATGATTGTCTTTGCTCGAAATACGCCATTTAATTGAAAATGAGCTTCATCATTAAACACAATTTCCTAAGCTCTATGAAATTCGCGAACAGATATATTTTTTTTAGGTAAACTTCCATAATTTGGACCATCATATTTCATTTTGCCAATCTTGTACAGTTTATCGTCTTTGGACTGCAACTACGATTTAATCAAATTTCAAAAGCTTCAGATATCATAAACCAATTGAATCAACTAAAAGATAGGTAGTGGTATTTTACCTATAAAACGTTTCTTGGTGTAAAAAAGTATTTGGACTGTTTAAATATTTTAATTGTTTTTTTACAACGGTTTATTTAGTCGAAAGTAACGGCTGATTTGTAGAGCCAATTTCATCAGCAAAAATTGGCGGCGGCAATGTGTCTAAGAGGCTTTTAACTATGAAATAGAATTTGTTGCAGGGTGTTTATGAAAAAATAGGAAAAAAAACAGGGCGTCCATGACGGAATTTAAGTGCTTGGTAGGTGTTTGTATCGACTAAATACTGTATATAGGCCGTGATTACACCACAATGGCAATGCTAGACAAAGAGTATATCAAAGAGTATATATATTAAAAGATAATTCGTTAACTCCGAATCTTAACTGTTCGAATGACGAGCTAGATATGGGACTACTTGGGTATTGTTTTTGAGGGAAATTTTATTTGGTTGGCGGGCATTATTCTATGAAAAAGTCCCATTTTTGAAAAATTGTATTTGAGAGCGAAACTTGAATTCAACCAAAAAAGAAAAAATATTTATGAATGAAATCAAGCAAAAAAGAAAAACAATTATGAATGGTTGGTGAGAAAGTGGGTGGGTGGGCGAGACGATGGCTATAAAGAGCCACAACACAAATGTATTCAATAACATGTGACCCCCTGCCCCAACTCCCCACCCCTCACATCCATCAATCAATACAATTTTTGTATTTTTGTTAGAAACTGAATTTTGGCAACATGGAATTTCTGAAATCAATTTCAAGAAAGTTACAAATTTTCAATTTTGCTTCTTTTTCTTCAGACACCAACTGTTTTTTCTTTTGGCCTGGTAATATTTGAATTTGTGTGTATGTACTTATACTCGTATGTATGTATGCAGTCAAGTCAACAAACGCTTTCAAATATATTTTCAGCAACAACAACAATATTTGCGAAAACTTCTACAATTCAAAACAATAACAACAACAAACAAAACTCGCAATGAAACGTATGTATGTATGTTTGTATTCAAAAACCTGTTTTCCCTCCTCTTACTCCTCACCCCTCTCATCTATTAATCAAGAATATTTTTTCAGTCTTTGAATTTTTTGCGGAAATTTGAAATATGGGCATTTCCGTGGTCGCGAACGTACGGTTCGTACGCTTTAGAAGCATAAAAAACAAAGAAATATATACTTTTTTTTATATTTCAAAATATGTTTCAATAGCATTTTGGTAGGTCTTTGTTAAATGTAATTGGTGGAATCTGCTGACTTTTAGTTATCAAAATATTTGCAAAACACATGTGGTCGCGAACGTACGCTAAATGGAAGTCGGTCTTGTCTTTATGCAGCAAACTACAAAAATCTGCGAATTGGAATAAAATATTTCGAAGCCGTTACATTTATTTCAAAGTAGAATAATGTAGCTTTCGTTAAGCTTTTGTTAGGTTGAAATATATTTATTGGTTTTTTTTTTTTGGCAAAAGTCTCGGTCGCGAACGTACGGTCGCGAACGTACGATTTTTCCATATTTTTTTGTTAATACTTTCGGTACTTGATGAGACGTTCCATATTGATTTTGGCCTTCTAAACTTAAATCTGGGGTCAGTTTTGGTGAAATCCACCAAGTTTACCCAAAAATCGTACTAAAAATCTAAAATTGCAAATTTCGTGAAAATGATAAACAAATATTACAGAAAAAACAAAATAAACTCTTTTTATTCAACAGTTTAAACTAAGTAACATAACCATAAAAAGTAAGAAAAGCGTTTTCTTCAAGTAAGAAATCTTATAAAATATTGTTCACAACCAAAAAAACTTCTTATATGAATTAACAGTCTTAATTTATAAATGTAAAAAAGGAATGATTAAAAAATACATACATATAGTGTGAGTCAAAAATTTTACGAAATATTTTTCTTCGACGAATAGGCCGTTATAGCTACTTTTAATTTTAAATCTGTATCAAAAGTAATTGAATGAAACTTCCTAATACCAGGAATATTTGGGATATCCTTCCATTTTTCAGTTAAAGTCGGGGAAATCTCATTTATTGTATCAAGACCAACATAAACTATTTGAATTCCAGTAATGTGCTTTTGTGCGCAGTTGAAAAACGCAATCGCATCGTTTAAAATAATATTTTTCGTTTTTGTGATTTGCCAAATTTTTCTTTTGACAATCGCTCCAATGCCATCGACTGCACCCTTGCCGTGCGATGTCGCAAAGTAATTCCACTCAATCGTTTGCAGATTGAACGCTGATGTCTTCGCTTAAGTAAAAGTCTGTAGCAAATTTTAATTTTGTTTGCCATTCCAAGCTACCTTGAGTAGTATTTTTAGAGGCATTTGACGATTCAACATACTTTTTATATAATGCAGAAATAATTTCAACTTTTTTCGTCAAGTCTTTTGGCAATGCGTTTTCTGCCTTTTTAATAGCTTTTCCCAAAGTTTGTTTGCTATTATAAGATTGAAGTTGTGGTTTAGGCTGGTTTTTCTTTTTTTTCGCGATATTTTTTCAGCCTTAAACGTTCTTCAACCTGCAGCTGTAGCTTTATTTTTTTTGGCAATTTCGATAGCTCTGCGCGGCGTTTCTTCATTCTCTCAACTGCCTTTTGACGATACTCTTTGTGTCTTGATGCATCACTTTTGATTTTATTTAAATAATTCTTATGCTTTTCCATTTGAGCACATGTTTTACCCATCTACATAAATATATACACATGTTAAAATAATAAAAAGATTTATTTCGGTTATAGGTTTTACTTACGGTCGCGAACGTACGAATCAAATGCTGTTTTTTGGTCGCGAACGTACGATTGAAACATCGATGTAAACAAAATAAAAATTTACCGCTAATCGGGCTTTGCTTTGTTCTTTTCGCTGCGAATTGGAATAAAATATTTCGAAGCCGTTACATTTATTTCAAAGTAGAATAATGTAGCTTTCGTTAAGCTTTTGTTAGGTTGAAATATATTTATTGGTTTTTTTTTTTTTGGCAAAAGTCTCGGTCGCGAACGTACGGTCGCGAACGTACGATTTTTCCATATTTTTTTGTTAATACTTTCGGTACTTGATGAGACGTTCCATATTGATTTTGGCCTTCTAAACTTAAATCTGGGGTCAGTTTTGGTGAAATCCACCAAGTTTACCCAAAAATCGTACTAAAAATCTAAAATTGCAAATTTCGTGAAAATGATAAACAAATATTACAGAAAAAACAAAATAAACTCTTTTTATTCAACAGTTTAAACTAAGTAACATAACCATAAAAAGTAAGAAAAGCGTTTTCTTCAAGTAAGAAATCTTATAAAATATTGTTCACAACCAAAAAAACTTCTTATATGAATTAACAGTCTTAATTTATAAATGTAAAAAAGGAATGATTAAAAAATACATACATATAGTGTGAGTCAAAAATTTTACGAAATATTTTTCTTCGACGAATAGGCCGTTATAGCTACTTTTAATTTTAAATCTGTATCAAAAGTAATTGAATGAAACTTCCTAATACCAGGAATATTTGGGATATCCTTCCATTTTTCAGTTAAAGTCGGGGAAATCTCATTTATTGTATCAAGACCAACATAAACTATTTGAATTCCAGTAATGTGCTTTTGTGCGCAGTTGAAAAACGCAATCGCATCGTTTAAAATAATATTTTTCGTTTTTGTGATTTGCCAAATTTTTCTTTTGACAATCGCTCCAATGCCATCGACTGCACCCTTGCCGTGCGATGTCGCAAAGTAATTCCACTCAATCGTTTGCAGATTGAACGCTGATGTCTTCGCTTAAGTAAAAGTCTGTAGCAAATTTTAATTTTGTTTGCCATTCCAAGCTACCTTGAGTAGTATTTTTAGAGGCATTTGACGATTCAACATACTTTTTATATAATGCAGAAATAATTTCAACTTTTTTCGTCAAGTCTTTTGGCAATGCGTTTTCTGCCTTTTTAATAGCTTTTCCCAAAGTTTGTTTGCTATTATAAGATTGAAGTTGTGGTTTAGGCTGGTTTTTCTTTTTTTTCGCGATATTTTTTCAGCCTTAAACGTTCTTCAACCTGCAGCTGTAGCTTTATTTTTTTTGGCAATTTCGATAGCTCTGCGCGGCGTTTCTTCATTCTCTCAACTGCCTTTTGACGATACTCTTTGTGTCTTGATGCATCACTTTTGATTTTATTTAAATAATTCTTATGCTTTTCCATTTGAGCACATGTTTTACCCATCTACATAAATATATACACATGTTAAAATAATAAAAAGATTTATTTCGGTTATAGGTTTTACTTACGGTCGCGAACGTACGAATCTTTGAAAATCAAAATAAAATGTTTGGAGATCTTTTTAAGCAGAGTTACTTTTGTTTTAGATTAGAGGCGTTAAACTTGATTTACATGCGCAATAACAATCACTAATTTGCATTCAACGCGGAGTAATCAGAACAAATGCTGTTTTTTGGTCGCGAACGTACGATTGAAACATCGATGTAAACAAAATAAAAATTTACCGCTAATCGGGCTTTGCTTTGTTCTTTTCGCTTTTGTTTGTATTCATTCGTTGTTCATAGAGAAATTTTAAAACAAAAGTGCAAACAATACATGTACGTTTTCGTAAAAAAAATACTAAAGAGAAAAATGCATTTTGAAGTCGCTTAGAGTAAAAATAAGTTTTTTTCTGTTTTAAGGCCAATTTTCTCAGGAAAAAAACGTATGTGAGCTATAAAAAGGTTTTTTTCTTAAAATTTTGACATTTCTTAAGAATCGTAATCAAACAATTTTAATGTTTCTTGACATTTTTTTTTTCGCCCTCGGTTGACTTTCTGGCGGAAATGCCCATATGCCAAAGAAAATTTCTAGAAATTTGCAAATTGTATGAAAGTCACATCTTTTTTTGCTTTGCGCCTGGTAATTTGAATTTCTAACGTCTATGCAAAAACGTTTTTTTTATTAACTAATAAGGCAGAAAGAAAGAAAAATGAAACAAATTTTATGGAAGTTTCTAGATTTCAAAACAAAACAGTTGAAACTCATATTGATATGTATGTTTTCAACAACCTCTTTCCGCTTCCCCAACTCCTCACCCCTTAGCTCTATCAATTAAGGTACATTTTTCATTATTTGTGAAAATTTGAAATTTGGCAACAACGAAGTTTCTGAAACCAATTTCTTAAAATTTATAAATTATCAATTTTTCATTTTAGAAATTACTACGTTGCCAAATTTCCACAAATAAATCTAATATTGAAAAATTGTAAGTAATTAATATTGATGAGGTGAGGTGTGGGGGGAGAGGTTGTTGAACCCATACAATATGCTGTTGTTGTTGCTTTTTAGAAATCTAGAAACTTCCACGAAATGTGTTTCATTTTTATTTCTTTCTGCCTTAGTTAATAAAAAAAAACGTTTTTGCATAGACGTTAGAAATTCAAATTACCAGGCGCAAAGCAAAAAAAAGATGTGACTTTCATTCAATTTGCAAATTTCTAGAAATTGTCTTTGGCAAATTTCAAATGTCCGCAAAAAATTAAAAGACTGAAAAAATATTTCTGTTTGAGAGAGGTGAGGAGTAAGAGGAGGGAAAACAGGTTTTTGATTACAAACATACATGTGTACATACATACGTTTCATTGCGAGTTTGGTTTGTTGTTGTTATTGTTTGTAGTTGTAGAAATTTTCGCAAATATTGTTGTTGTTGCTGAAAAAATATTTGAAAACGTTTGTTGACATACATACATACATACCACATACACACACAAATTCAAATATTACTAGGCCAAAAGAAAAAACAGATGGCGTCTTCATTAAAAATATATGTATGTATGTAGGATTATGGGGGAGGAAGAAGAAAAAAGCCAAAATTGAAAAATTGTAACTTTCTTGAAATTGATTTCAGAAATTCCATGTTGCCAAAATTTAGTTTCAACTAAAAGTACAAAAATTGTATTGATTGATAGATGTGTGGGGTGGGGAGTTGGGGCAGGGGGTCACCTGTTATTGAATACACATACATACATACATCTCAATAAGATTTTGTGTTGTTGTTTGAAATAAATTGAAACTTTAAAGTATAATAAACATTGACGTAAACTAGTTTATTAACAATTGTTTTCCAAACACTATTTCCAAACTAGTTTACGAAAATTAAAATTCACAAATTTATTGTAATGTATTTATAATAGATTTGTAAAAGATGTACTAAAATAGACATTTACAATACTTTCGTAAGTATACTGGCCTGCTTGAATTACAATCGTCGCCACATCCGTATTTACAATCGTATTTACATCCAATTTTGAAACAAACAAATATACACATTTACAACAAACATTCCACATGATTTATTAAATATTGTTTTTTCAAATTGATTTCCAATTGTTTTCCAAGCATGGATACAATTGTAGAATAAGGGACCCTTTTTGTTTATCCGATAATTGGAAATCAACATGTTACAATGATTACCATAAAGAATTTCCAAGCTTACGTTTACTAATGTAAGTTTATAGTCAATTTATAGTAAGTTTATAATGTTTATTGGGATACTTGTACAACAGCACACATACGTACGTACATACATACCCCCAATAAACATTATAAACTTACTATAAATTGATTATAAACTTACATTAGTAAACGTAAGCTTGGAAATTCTTTATGGTAATCATTGTAACATGTTGATTTCCAATTATCGGATAAACAAAAAGGGTCCCTTATTCTACAATTGTATCCATGCTTGGAAAACAATTGAAAATCAATTTGAAAAAACAATATTTAATAAATCATGTGGAATGTTTGTTGTAAATGTGTATATTTGTTTGTTTCAAAATTGGATGTAAATACGATTGTAAATACGGATGTGGCGACGATTGTAATTCAAGCAGGCCAGTATACTTACGAATATATTGTAAATGTCTATTTTAGTACATCTTTTACAAATCTATTATAAATACATTACAATAAATTTGTGAATTTTAATTTTCGTAAACTAGTTTGGAAATAGTGTTTGGAAAACAATTGTTAATAAACTAGTTTACGTCAATGTTTATTGGGCCGTTTACGGCTTCTATTGGCTTTCTTTTTTTTCATTTGTATGTACGTACGATTGTACATTCAAACAATGAAGCAAATTAAAAAGCAAACCAGGCGACCGAATGCCGTGTGATTTTTCCTGTGCGCCTGGTGCTTCACAATTTATTTCATACGTTTTGGTAATGGTTTTTGTTGTGGTTCTTTATGGCCATCATCTCGCCCACCCACCCACTTTCTCACCAACCATTCATAATTGTTTTTCTTTTTTGCTTGATTTCATTCATAATTATGTTTCTTTTTTGGTTGATTTAAAGTTTCGCTCTCAAATACAATTTTTCAAAAATGGGACTTTTTCAGAGAATAATGCCCGCCAACCAATTCTCTTTTAATATATGTATATACTCTTTGGTTATGAGTTAAAACCCTTTAGTAAAATAAGTGCAATAATTGGGCCGAAGTGCACAAAAAAACAGTTTTTAAAAGGACGCTGATGCGCTGGAAGTCCATTTATGACGAATTGAAAACAGTCGCGCATGTTCTGGAGAAAAAAAATTGAAAATTAAGCTTAAGAATATTTTACATAAAAAAGTCGGTTCACGCAGCTTAAAATTTGTTGTTGTGTTTTGTTCATTTTTTTTGAAAGACTTTTTATTGTTTTATTGTCACAATCAAAGCTGACCACAAAAACTTTTACTTTCACATTTATTAAATGAGTGTTTGAAACAATTTAAAGTAATTGTAATACAAACTGATGGCAAAATAATTATTTTTTTTCTTTTGAAAACAAATAAATTTAATTGAAATTAATATAAATGGTATTTTATAACGCAACTCATCCATAACAACAAAATAGTATTGAACATTCAGTTAAATGTTAAATTGCCAAATCACTCCATCAACCGACATCAAGAGAATATGTTTTTATTGACATCGAAGTTATGGGCCCTACCATGCCTTTTGTACCTGGTACAACTGTCGGTGAACGAAGCGAAATCGTTTGTCTTCACACGCTTTGTGTGTGAAGTTCGGGATAGAGATTTTTGCATTTTTAAAAAATGTAGCCTGGAACATTCCCCTGGAACAGCTGTCACTCTGATGAACATTTATATAGAGCCTTTGCAGCCGTTGCAGAATATTACGGTAAGCATGGGCAACTGGTTTATACTCGTAATATATCTTTAAAAGTATTAATTTTGTAGGTGAAAATAAAACTATTGCGTAAAAACAAAAACTCCTACCGACAATTCTACTATGAGACACTAATAGATATTTGCGAATTTCTTAAGAATTATAAGCGCCAAGTTCCCTGGGGTATCATGTATCAAGCCATGTTCAAGTACACCAATGTCAATCATACGTGTCCTTACCATGTAATAGCTTTTCTTTGGTTGTCAATGATATTTTCTATGATACTTTAATTTTAATTTGTATGCTAAACTTTTGGATTTTGCAGCACGATATAATTGTGAAAAATTTGGGTTTGGTCGGACCAGCGTTTGAAGCGATACCTCTGCCCAACGGAGACTACTTGCTTCAGCTAATGGTGCTACGGAAAAAAATCCCAAAAATCAAAATTGATATTTTTTTTGTAAGAAAATGATTATCAATCAAGCAAATAAATTAATAAACGTACCAATCTGGCTAAATTCCCAATTTCCTTTGTAGAGTTAATTTAGCCATTACGGCCTATTGAGACTACCTATTAGTTTCGGGAGTTGTGTACGATATAATTGTTTGACTTACTAATCGTGACCCAGCATTCAAACGACCAAAACATTTTATCAGAGAATTTACTTTGTAGAGAAAAGCGCCAAAATCTCTTCCAAAATCTCCTATTTTATTGCGAGGCACTTCAGGGCAAAAGCTTATTTTTCCATATCCAAACAATGACTTTATATATTCTCCATCATATGATACAGGGTCATTATTCATATTTTGGCAACAACTCGAAATACTGGTCGCCAGAAATTCTTAGATGATGTCCGTCTGTCTGTGTACGGCAACCTTCAGATTGCACTATTGATATTTTCATTGTAAGAAAGCGATTATTAATCAAGCAGAAAAATAAATTAAGGTACCAAGTGGACGTGGCTTAATTTCCTTTACAAAACAACTTCCAGCATCAAACGACCAAAACATTTTATCAGAGAAATTATATTTTAGAGCGAAGCTCCCTTAAAAAGCTCTGATTTTATTGCGAGGCATTTGAAGACAAAAGCTTATTTCCATCATAGGATAGAATGAATATTTACATTGTCATTTTGTTTGCAACACTTCGAAATTGTCGTAAAGTTCTATGATCAGTCTGTCTGTAGAAAGCGAACTTCAGATCTCTCGATTGAAGCTAGGTAGATGAAATTTTGCAGAAACATGTTTTGATGAACTGTAACCGTTGGTATTGAAAATTAGCCAGATCGTTCAAGAGGTCAAAATTTTCCCATACAACATCGGGAGGAAATCAATAATTCTGAACTTAAAAAGACAATAAATAATAGACAAGACAAAATGAGCCAGATCGTTCAAGAGGTAAAAATTTCCCCATACAACATCGGGCGAAAAACCAATAATTCTGAACTTAAACAGACAATAAATCATGAAGTAATAGAGATATGACGATGATATTTGGAATGTACAATGTTTGCATTTATCAAAACACTTCCTGGTTAAAAGTAGGCGGTGTCATGCCCTCTTTATGAAATCGTTTTTGTGACAAAAGTAATGGACTGATCGTTAAGCTGTTTTAGCAGAAAGAAATCAATTACCCGAATTCAAATTATGGTAAAATTGAACAATGGGGCGTGGCAGCGCCCACACAACCCTGAAATTAAAATAAAATATTAAATATTATTATTAAAATTTTTTTTGACAACAACAAAAACGATTTGACGATGATATTTGGAACATGTTGGCATGGGACGAACCACATCCTAGAGGAGGAAGTTTTCGGTGTCACGTTCACTTTAAAAGTCGGACCTATCGTTATGAAGTTTAAACAGAATGAAATCAAAGATTATAATATGATTAATTACAATATTGAGTTAAATTGGACTCTGCTTTCAGAGGCTATATCACATGAGCAAATACCAATATGACAATAGTAGCTAGAAAATATAAGTTTGATATGGTAAGAAACACTCCCTGATAGAAAAGAGGTCGCCCTTGAGAAAATATCCATATGGAACCGTATATACCCTCTTCTAAGACGTTTGGTTTTCAATCAGACCACACTTTTTCGGAGTTGGTCTTTTTGACAGCTGTCACTTGATTTATGCTCACTTTGGTTTTCCATTTCATAATGAATAGACTTACTCCGTAACAACGTTTGCAAATCGTGGAAATTTATTACCAAAATATTTGGTAATATTTGGTCGGTCTGAGCGACGCATCCAATATTCGGTCGACAAAATCGACCAGCAGTGTCGGTAATTTGAGCAACCATAGATCGTCTTCACCTCACGTTTACTTTGGTGGACAATGCGCATCCTTAGAGATGCTGTACAGTGCGTACCGAAGGCGCTATTGCTGCTGTGGAGCAGAGTATCGAAAAAGACCCGAATGAGTCCATTCGCCATAGCGCGCAACAATTGGAGCAGGGTCCATCCACTTTATGAAAGATGTTGCGGAAGGATCTTAGTTTTCGGTCTTACAAAATCCAACTCGTGCAAGGGTTGAAACCGAACGATCATCAAGCGCGTCGCACGTGAATGGGCCCAAAACGATATGGCCACCGAATCCGATTTTATACAAAAAAATTGTTCAGCGATGAAGCTCACTTTTGGTTGAATGGGTAAGTTAATAACCAAAATAGTAGCTTTTGGAGTAGTGAAAATCACAAGTCATTGTTGAGCATCCCAAAAAAGTCACTGTTTGGTGTGCTCTATGGGCGGAGGAAATCATGGGACCATAATTCTGCAAAAATTGAGCCGGCCATAATTTTACAGCCAAAGGGGAACGCTAAAGAGCCATGATTTATGACTTTTACGTTCCTGGATTGGAGAATGTTGATGTGGACGACCTTTGGTTCCAAAAAGATAGCCCTACATGCCATACATCCAGCGAATACAATAAATAAATTTATTGAAGGAAACTTTTGGTGAGCGCATTATCTTGCGTCGTAGGCCTGTGGCATAGTCTCCAAGAACGTGCGATTTAACAGCGCTGGACTATTTTTTGTGGGGTTATGTGAAGTCGCTTGTCTACGCAGATAAGCCCGACATGATAGACGCCTCGTAAGAGAATATCCGGCGCGTTAGTGCTGACATACGGCCCCAAATGCTGCAAAAACTGTTGTAAATTGGGCATCTCGGCTGGAATTTATTCGAGCCAGCTGCGGACTTACCCGAAATTATTTTAAAACCATAATGGCAAACCCTTATCTTTATACTAAAGCTAAACTCTTGACTATGACATTGAATTAAATGCCTTTTTGCTTTTTGAAAACCACACGTCTAAAAAAACAACCTTTATAAGTTTCGGCCCGGCCGAGGGTTTCGAAAGTAAAACTTATTTTTTAGAATACATAAAAAGGGTCATTTTTCTAAAAATTTACGGAAGGCTTGAAAATTCCAGAGTTTTGCCCATAACTTCAACCGTTATGGCGATCCCAAAAATCTAATTATTGTATTGAATTTTTTTTAAAAAAAATCGAATTTTTAAAAAAAAAAATATAAAAGTTTGCTGATTAACACCACTGTTTTGCCTGAAACTTCAATAATCACGACTTTCGCCCAAATTTAGTAAATTTAAAAGAAATCAAAAACTATAAACAATAAAAAAAATTAAATTTTAAAAAAATAATATCAAATTTTTGTAAAAAAAAAATAATTATAAATTAAAATTTAAATTCCTTATATAAACCGTAGTGTTCTCTTCATATGACTCAAGTTTGGTACAAATCGTTCAATGCTTTGCAGGCTTTAAGTAGAGCTAAAATTAACTTTTTGGGCATTTTAAATTTGGGGGGTTACCCCAGATAAATGAAAAATTAAAAATTATACAATAATAAAGAAGGACTTTGATTTTGCAGCAACAACAAAAAGATTTTCACTTCCCCCAAAAGTAGTTTTAAGGCAAAACACATTGTGCTGCCGCCGTTGTTTTGGAATCGTAGTATTACAATTCAATGTTGACCAATTGAGTTTTACAATTAAAATCAAAAACAAAACAATTATTTACTATCAAATGAATCGGTAATGATATTTTAAAGCATAAACACTCGTCAACAAAATAACCAATTAAGCCATTTTTTTTAATTTTATAGTTAAATCAGGGGGAAGTAACTATTTCCATCACTGGATATCAGTTAAAGACAAAGCATGCCGTTATTAATATCGGGATTTTGGGCATTCGCTTGCCTCGTATACTTTTTACAGCCGCCTGTGATAGAAGCTACTTCATTAGCCTTTGCACGCATTGTGTGTGAAGTTTTGAATAAGGATTTTTGCATTTTCAAAAAATGTAGTGTGGAGAAAAACTCGGCTGGTATCAATGTGGTGAACGTTCATATGCAGCCTTTAAAGCCACTCGAGAATATTACGGTAGACCTTGGTAATTAGTGCAAACTATAATTTCCAAAGTTGTTTTTAATTTCAGATAAAAGTGAATTTGTTGCGCAAAATCAAAAACACCTACCACCAATTCTACTATGAGAGTTTGATAGACCTTTGTGAGTTTCTGCAGAATTACAATCATCAGATTCCCTGGGGTCTCATGTATCGAGCCATGCTACCGTACACCAATGCCAATCATTCCTGCCCCTATAGTGTAAAGGAATATTTTAAATTTAAAAGAGGAACCTATCAATAACCTTTTTGTTAACTTTGCAGCATGATGTAATTGTGAAAGATTTAGGATTGGTGGGTCCAGAGTTTAATGTGATACCCTCGCCCAAAGGAGAATATTTGCTGAAACTGGTGGTGCTGCGGAATAAAATACAGAAAATCAAAATTCAACTCTTCATTTTAAAGAAGTGATTATGTGAAAAATTTGTGTAGTTGAATTGAATTAAAATAAAACACTTTTTGTATTTTGTGTAAATAAGAATGGTAAGGGGCAAAATTTAAATCGGCTAAGTTTGAATTTAGGATACATTGCAATACAACGCCCTCGTGTTTACCTGTCTTTCACACAAAGGTTCACTAGATTTGAAGTCCTTACGCTCTAAAGACAACATTCCAATCCAGCTCAAATGAGGCATAGTGCATTATGCTATATTTATATCGCGGCAGCACTTTTTGGGTGGTGATTTCAAAGGTAAATAATTTACTTAAGTTAATATAAAAAATATACAAAAGGAGAGAGTCATGGTAGGTTATGTTTTATGGGACTAGGAAGTTTTCCTCTCTTGTTAAACAATTGCATAAATGTGGGTAGAAATGGTCGTTTTGGATTGTTGTTGTAAGATCTCAGTTGCGTCAGAACCATGCGCGTCTGTCGAGGTAGCTTCTTCTCCGCTGGCCAAATCTCCGGGGAATGTTCCCCTAGCACTACATTCAGGCTTTAGCTGGATATTGCTGCTGCGACTTCATCAGCGTGAATGTTGTTCAGACCTGCCAGATAGTTTTGATAATCTAAGGGGAATCTTGTTCATCTGAAGCTCTCTCTCTCTCCCGATCATGAAGATCATACCTAATCTGTCTGGACGGAGGCATCCCGTCCAGGAGATGCCAGTTGTGATGACTATTGCGAAGACACCCAAGCAGATACAGCTTAGACAACAAAAAATTGAGTCTGCGCTCGATAAGGACCTTCGTCTTCTCATATCTACTTAGTAGGGACATAAATACTGTTACAACATTGAACACACCCATTTCAATAGAAGAACTGAACATACCCCGTTAATGTCATATGGGTTTTGAAAGCTAACCTTAATAGCGTTAGTCTGTAACGGAATTCTAAAATTGTTTCAACTTCCATCATTGAGTGGTCAGATAATGAGAACCGTATCGCTGTAATATCGCTTTTCTAGTGTGAAATGAAAAAAACGATATTTCAAAACGCTCCGGCCACTAAAGATTAGCCGCATGTTCGTCTACCGATGAATAAAACTGTTTGAGGAGACTGGAGATGTAAAAGACCTCCACCACGCCGCCCACGCTCTGTTAAATCAAGAATTCACAGAAATCCGCTCCGAAAACAGAAAATCATGGCCCGTGAGAAGAATATCACGCAAAAGTCTATGAGTCGAATCATTAAAAAGACTTAGGACTTGGGGCTTTCAAACGACCTACCGGACATTTATTGACTGCAGCTTTAAAAAAATAGGATTGAAAAATGCAAACGTCTTTTGGTGAAGCACGCTGATAACTTGCACAGAAAAATTTTGTTCACCGATGAAAAAATGTTTACCGTTCAGGAAAAGTTTAACAAGCAAATCTGAACTGATCCCAAGGGTGGAAAAGGGTCATCACCCAGCTTCAGTCATGGCTTGGTGGGGTGTCTCTTACGATGGGGTCACTGACCTGCATTTCTGCGAACAAAGTGTCAAAACATCGGCCAAAGTTTACCAAGAAACCGTTTTGGAAGCTGTTGTAAAGCCTCTTAACAATTCACTGTTCCAAAACCAGCCATGGGCTTTCCAGAATGATTCTGCGCCGGCCCATACGGCTTAATCGTCCCAGGCCTGGCTTCGAAACAATTCGCCAGCGTTTACTTCCTCTGAAGAATGGGCCTCAGGCAGTCCAGATTTGAACCCAATGGATTACAAATTGTGTACGGTTTTAGAGGACAAGGTTTGTCACAAAAGATACCTTAACATTGGATCTCTAAAGACTGCTTTGGTTCGAGCTGTGGCCAATTTTCCAATGGACGAGGTTCGTGCAGCTATTGACGATTGGCCAGTGCGAATTAAGGC
Source organism: Hydrotaea diabolus (assembly GCA_963513945.1). NCBI lineage: Eukaryota > Metazoa > Arthropoda > Insecta > Diptera > Muscidae > Hydrotaea > Hydrotaea diabolus. The sequence goes on from OY740719.1 coordinate 17,632,198, forward strand.
GTGTGTAAAGGCAATAGGCGGACATTTCAAATAAGTAGATTCATTTTGGATACAATATACATCAATATATATATTAAAAAATATTTGGTCCAAAAACATTCAGTACTTCTTATTTTACAGCATAAAACGTGTGTAACAGTATTTATGTCCCTACTAAGTAAGTAGATGACCCTAAGAAAACAAAAAGAGACATCCTGTTGATGTTCTCAGGGCGTCATTCTGGCGAGCTCAATTTTTTTTTCCACTGCGTCGTATTTACATTTCCCGACAACACCGGCGATTTGCTACCGACTGACCTGTCGCTTTGTAAAAGGTCAACAAGGTTTCTATGCCGGCTCCCTTATCCCGCTAAGGAGTAGCAATGCCGCAAGTGATTTTGCTACTGGCAAAATCAAAAAATCGGCCTGCACTGTTCTCCTTTGCTTGTAGTTTTGCCAGGCTTTAGTAGCGGTACCACTCTGCCTATTTTCCTGGTATTGGGAAATAATAAGTGGCTAACGACAGATTGAGCACTTCGGCCATGTACTCTACTTCCGTGCTTCAACATCAGCATTGAGATTCCGAATGGACCTAGCGCCTTCGAGAACTTTGCACTGCAGACGACATAGGTAACTTCGTCAACGGTTAATTGGCGTGGTGCCTCATCGGCTCGTTTCGGATTAAAATGTGTCACTGAAGTATTATTTTTTTTTAGTTTCGTATAGTTACTCTAAAATAAATCAGGTTATCTTCAAAAAACAATAGTCCGTTTTGTTCTCTTTTAAAAAAATATTTTAATTTAAAAAAAAAATGTTGTTTTCTAAGACGAAAAATTTTCCTTTAAGTTTATTTTTTAGTTAGAAAATGGCATAAATTAGTAACGTTCAGATAAGGAACCAAAACATTTATAATTTATCCATAACACTAAGTAAAAAATTCACTAAACAAAATAAATTGCTTTAAATCACGTAAAGGGACGGTGTAATCATTACCTACATCTCTTTTGATTTCCAATCTAAAAATAACTACGCCACTAACTAACAAAAAAAGAAAAAAACAGACTAAAATAAGACATTTGTTGTCCTAGAAAACATAAACTTTTTTTAAAACAAAATTTTGCAAGGACTATTTTATGTTGAAGATATTCTGATATTATGGACACGCTGAAATTGGAGATATTGATTGATGATAGAATATGTTATACGAGTAAATAAGGAGTTAATTAAGTTAATTTCACACGATTTTGCTTTGCAAAATAAACACCTCCCCGGCCAATAAAAAAAACTAAGAACTACTCGGTCCTTTTGGGGATTAACTATACTCCCCTTAGTCTTTTAATTCCCGAAGGAATCATTCGCCCCCATAGAAAGTCCAAAATTTTGTTGCATAGTGTAACTAGCCGCAGTAATATTAGGCCGGTCTGTGTTTTATATGGCACCACGAATTAGGTTCTTCCCGCTCCAGAAATATTTTATAAAGTCCATGAATCTTCTGAATAGCAGATGGTAACTTATACCGACTAGCTTTTTATTAGATTTGTTGGCCAATATAACATTGTCCCTAACCCATAAATTTCGTTTAAACAAGGCTTTGAACAGTAAATCTATTTTATCCTTGTACTTTACGATATTTCGTCAAAATCAATAAACGAATTTCCAACTGCTCTAAACTCTTTCTAATTTTGCGCCTCCTTTTTATGACAACGGAAATTAGTATTGAATCAATCTAGTTATAATTTCGATACAACGAAAATTAAAATTTCGACTCTATTAAACGTTAGTAAGATTTGAGATCATGTTTCTATTGAACATTTCATTTACTGTACCGCAAAATATAGTAGGCACTGCCAACTCAAATTCTTTTACAGCATACGTTGTAAAAGAAAATCTATAGATGGCTCTGAATGCGCAATCTCTTCTGTAGAGGTGCAAATAATGAATTGTTTTACTTGGGCAATAGTTTGAAGAAAACTTAAAGAGTAAGATATAAAACAGTAGTATTCTTACGTTTGGTAAGAACCTGGTTTTAAAGAGTTAAGTGTTTTTGTTTTTAACAATTGCTGCAAAACTTTCTGAGAAACGCCGTCACTAACTCGAAATCGCGATAAAATTAGTGTGCGATGTCTCTTTACCATTTTACAAAAAACTTGTAGTCTATTAAAATGTAGGTGCATGGGGTTCAATGTGTGAAATTAAAAATGTAATTTTATTGGAATATTTGATAAATAGTTAGTCCTATTTACAAAATATTAAATTGCGCGTTAATAATTTCAAAGTTTTTTATTGAAAATTTAAGGTTGTCATTTTTTTGACAACAAATTGGAAAACCCACTTTAGCTCTATGCAAATGATAAATTCGTCTTGAAATAAACCGCCCATGGGTAGCGGAAAACTGTGTGTCTTCTCGACCGACGGAATCTTGCTCCCTTGTTTTCAAAACACTGTAGCACAGCATTTACGTTAATCTGGAAAATAAAGAGTTTTTTCATTATAACCCTAGGCAACTGTACTTGCGGTAATTTGTATGATTTCCTTTGAACTTGCCTCGTGTAACCACACAAGGCAATTCGGTTTCTGCAATTTTTGTATCATTATTACCTTTTCTAGCATTCTGTGATTTATTCGATCTGAGTTTGGGCTGTAAACTAAAATAATCTGCAGCCAACTTCACACTAAGAAAAACACAAAAGGAGTTAAAAGTATGTACTAGCAACTTTTTTTCTTTCCATTTCTCTTACCTCTCTCTCCTACAAACTGAGTGTTGCGGCAAGTACAGTTGCGAATGGGGACCAAGTGTGGTACAGCATGACTAACTATAAAACACTGTACGAATACGTCGTTTTAATAAAGTTTTACAGTGTGCTACTGCTGTTAAAATCACCGCAACCGATTAAATGATTTCAATTTCATATTAACTAATTACGAGTTAAAAGGTTTTTAAGTATTTGGAACAAGAATTACGATGACAAAATGATAAAGCCTGAATGTTAGACATTCTTTTTAATCACAGCCACTAATCCCACAACAGAATATCCCGCTGTTAATATTAATACTTAAACCGAAGTCGAAGCTATTCCACCACCTGATATCTGAGGAAGGCGAGTATGTCTTCCACAACATGGAGATTGTGGGCCTTCGCAAGCATAGTCTATCTTGTACAGCCGCCTGCAATGGAAACGAAATCCTTGGCCTTCACACGCTTCGTTTGTGATGTTTTGGACAAGGATTTTTGCATTTTCAAAAGATGTAGTATGGAGAAAAACGCTGAAGGTATCAATATGGTAAACGTTCATATGATACCCTTGCAGCCTTTCGAGAATATTGCGGTAAATACTGGAAATAAATTCATAGTCTTCTCTAAGTTGCATTTCAAATTCTAGGTTAAAGTAAATCTGTTGCGCAAAATCAAGAACACCTACCACCAATTCTACTACGAGAGTTTGATAGACCTTTGTGAGTTTCTGCAGAATTACAATCATCAGATTCCCTGGGGTCTCATGTACCGAGCCATGTTACCGTACACCAATGTCAATCATTCGTGTCCTTATAATGTAATAGTACATTTATAGTTTTAAAGATCTTTTCAAATAACAATTTGCATTTAATTCCGAATTTCCAGGAAGATGTTATTGTGACGAATTTGGGATTGGTCGGACCGGCATTTGATGCGATACCCTTTCCCACTGGAGAATACATGATACAGCTTGTGGTGGTATCAAATAAAGTACAGAAAATCAAAGTTCAAGTCTTCCTTTTAAGGAAATGATTATGTGAAAATCGCGTCATTTCATGAATAAAGGGAGAAAATAATACGGACAAATTCAATTGCTGAAAAGTATGCTTTTGAAAGGGTTATACGGAAATTTGAACATATATGGTCGGGTTTCATCAGAGTCATTAACACTGTGCAAGAACTTAAGGGGGTGAATGATCCCTTGGGGGTATTAAGTTCTTAGATGAGTATAGGAAATTCTCAAAAGAACAGGGGTCTTGTAAGTCTTAGTTAGCAGTTACTGCCTAGGAATTTTTTTTTATTTTTGCAATGAAATACCACATGCAATAAGTTGAAAAAGGGTACATGTTCCTTTATTTAAGCAAATTTTCGTGATGACATGAAATCGTATAGAGATAATTTTCGTAGAACATTTAAACAACCTATCTCTAAGTTTGGCGTGTCTTTTTCGTCCTTCTTTCGAAAAAAGTCAAAAGGGTACTTTAACGGGAGTTTTTAATATTTTTAAGAACCACAAAATGTTGCCTAGCAAATTTCAGTAGAGGTCACCAAAGACGAAAAATCGATATCTCTAATTTTATAGAGTCCATTTTGGACTTTTGTTTAAGACATTGTAAAAGGTGGGTCAAAATTAATCATAAAATTTTAATAACATTTTTACTAAATAAAAAAATTTAGTGATGTTAATGTTTGTTTGGACTTATAGCGCTTGTCTGATTGTATTCACCAGCTGTCCAGTTTAAAATAGACAACTATTTTTGACGATAGGGTGATTAATTTTTTTGGTTATTATGTTCCTTAAAAGTGCTACTGTTATCATTTTTGCTTGGGTCGCCTTAAACGAAATAAGGATATCTTAAAAAAAAAGTCCATTCGTCCTTAATTTGCAAAATAATATTTTTGAAAACAATTTTATGTTTTTTCAAATTTTTTTTTTCTATTCACTTATCCACCCATAGGATGGTGGTCGAACCTTACGGTCTTTGCGATATTTGGGCGGAATCGAATGTGATATGTGGATGAAGCTGTAGGTTCTAAAATCTGGATAAACCTCTGTTCCAAACTTTCAGTTCATAATTGCGACCTGTACTTTAATTACAACAAAAGATGGGCGGACATCAATAAAATTAGACGGTGATTTTGAATCAATTAGTTAACTTAACCTGGGGAATATCTCCTATCCTTTAAGGTTTTACAAACATCAGCATAATCAGCAAACATAATGCCCTGTAGCGCAGTGTGGTATTTTACATGATTATCGCTGTGAAAGCTTCAACTAATGTGCGCCATTGTACAGGAGCCATTACGTAGCGACAACTAGCGCACCTTTAGGTCAAACCCGCCGGTGCCAATTCGAAGCGTTCTATTTGGACACTTTCGTCAGGGGCCGAGGACTATCTAAACCTTCACACTGAGCCGAATTTTCCCAGCGATTTGGGTTTACACCACAGCCACCCCGATATTCCCCGAAGGGCCGCACCAACTAGTCAGGCAGAACAACACTTCTAGGGGCTTCTGACTATCCGTGGTACCAGGCTTTATTTTCCGGTCAGAGCTCTTAGCCGAGCTACTACCAGTTTGCGATTCATGCAATGAATGGGTGACTGGCCACCCAAAATTAATGGATTCAGTCGAGAGGTAGTATATATAGAGACACAAGTGCCTACATATAGCTGTTATGGGTTGAAATCAAGCTGTACATGGACATGGCTTCCTCGCCGCACAGAGTGAGGTCTAACTAACTCTTCCGTTCGATGATGGTGTATGGCAACTATGTATGAGGGCTAGGCCCGACTGACTACCAACAAGGCCCGAGGGTCTATAATAACTAGGTGAAGTCTTGAGAAAACCCCATTGTTCCCAGTCACCCGTGGTACCAGATTAGCTCCGGTCAGGTTTCGTAACCAAATTTATTTTCAGTCCCAAGTAACCATAGGAATGTTAGGCCCCCTGGTGTAAACACTACAGTCAGAAAAGTACGCTGGTATGCACGAACGACTTTCACAAAGCTGACCAAGATTAAAATTACATTCTTTCTAACATTTTTCAGCGGCGGGAATTCTTATGTCACAAAAAGTTGGCAATTCACCCACTGTGCTTCGAACTTTACATATATAAGTACATTGCTGTTGTTATGAATAATTGCAAATCCATTTCAATTTAATGCACTTGGACTACAAATTGAAAAAAAGTATTTATTTCTTTAAAATAAACAATGAAATCAAAGCTACTCATCCACAAAGGCATTTCCAGATTATCCAGGAATTAATTCATTCGGCCACCAGGTGTCTGTTGAATACGGTCATGACTCCATTAACATCGAGATATTGGGTCATCGCTTGCATCGTTTTCATTCTAAGAACTAGCACAATTGAAACGAAATCATTTGCCATGACACGCTTTGTGTGTGAAGTTTTGGATGACGAGTTTTGCATTTTCAAAATATGTTCTCTGAAGAACAGCCCCGGAGGCATTATGCTGATGAACGCTCATATGCAGCCTTTGCAAATTGTCGAGAATATTACGGTAGTTATTGAAAAAGGACTTTCAGCGCTTTACACTTTGACTCACTTTTTATTTCTAGGTGAAAATAAACTTCTTTCGTCAGGAACAAAAAGCCTACCGGCAATTCTACTATGAGACTCTGTTAGACTTTTGTGGGTTTTTAAAGAACTACAAGCGTCAAATTCCCTGGGGCCTTATGTATCAATCCGTAGTCAAATATTCCAATATCAATCATTCTTGTCCCTATCATGTAAATATTCCAACTGGCAAATAACCTTTCCTTTTGATTTCGTTTCCCTTTTTCGTTTGATTTTACAGCATGATTTAATAGTGGACAATTTACGCTTAGTGGGCACCACATTCGAATTGATACCTCTGCCCAAAGGATACTATTTGCTGCAGCTGATGGTGCTTTGGAATAAAGTCCAGAAAATAAAAGTTCAAGTGTACATTGTACGTAAGTGATGCAGTCGTCATTGTATAATAAAAAATCGATCTGAGTAAAAACAACAAAACATAGCTCATTGAGGGGGAGCTGAATTGCTTGAGTCTTAATAAGGGCACATGAACGAGGATGACGTGGTAAGGGATACGAGTTGTGACAGCTTTGATCATAAGGGGCATGCATTTATTTCTGTTACATTGCGGCCGCAGTGTCGTGTTTAAATAAACAAGAAGAATTTCTTTTTTGAAGTATTACAACTTTAAGCAAATATTTATAGTAGCCTTCCCAGTCTTTATTGTTGTTGTAGTGTCCGTATGGCAATGCCCTTCAGTTGTTGGCCATTTGGTTTTGCAGGCTTTGCCGAGTTCGTTTTAAATTTCAGTGAGGTAGCGAATTGAATCGGGTGTGTCCACAAGCATGTGTGAATCTGCTTAGTGGGCTGGACATCTGAAAAACTGTTATGTGTTCCCTGCTGGTATGCGGTACAAGTTTTTGACTCACTGCTTTCAATTCGGGCCACATGCGATTTAAAGCGACTACACCAACTAGATTAGAGTTGAGCCAATTTCGCACTAGTTTGTCCGGGGTAGCCCTTTCTCCATTTGCGCTACCTCTGGTGAATAATCTTCTATCACGGCATTCACTCTGAAGTTGTTGACGGTTTCTATTCGCAGAGAACAGATTAAAGGCTTTAAAGGAGGTTAGAGAGAAATTCAACTTGGCCCCTTATAAGATGCTAAGGGAAGTAACTAATTAAAGTTAACAAAAATATACTTTAATTACAGTCACAATCATTAAGAACTATTCTTGACGTCCCGTTGTTCGTTTACATGATGACTTAAGGTTGCCATATGTAAAAATTGAAATAAGAAGTATGGCGGAGAAATATTTAAAAAGATTAAGCTATCATCCCAATTTAATAGCCATATATTTACAAGATGATTCGAACGAAATCAAGAGATTGAAAAGATCTCATATTTTATACATTTTAATCATAGTTGTTTTGAACTACTTGTGGATATGTACATTTGATATTATTTTTTACATATATATCGCTTAATGTAGTAGAAGTATAATTAAATATTATTAATTATAAATTATTAAATATTAAAATATTGTGTTCAAACATGTAAAACATTTAATTGAACTCATTTGCTTATTGTCGCCACAAACAAATGAACATATTTCAGAAGCGTCAAGGTAACCAAAATATTCCTTAAGATTTGTCATTTTTTCGTGCGTTGGTTAGCGACTGCCAAAAGTGTGAAAATTATTTAAAATGCATACCAACACTCGAAATCTAAGGTCAGTTCTTAATACGCAAAATGAACTTCATCTTGAGGTTGGTCGTCGACATGGCTTCAGTACGCCAGCTATTCGTCGGACTATGGAAACGATTTACACTTCCTTGGATCAGACAACGACTGGAGCGAACTAAAGAAAACAAAGTCGGCGCATCGGCGAGTCTTGAAAAAGACCAAGAAATGACGCATATTGTTAATAGTTTACCACAAATTAAAACTTTTTTACATTTTTGTATAATTGTTATCGCATTAGTGACCTTTGAGGTGGGTTACCAACCACACATCGCCAATATTGTGGATAGTGTTGTTCTTGTCGAAGTTGATAACTACTGGCAGTAATTACACCGTAACCGTAAATATATGTCAAAGCAATTGCAAACCTGCTATAAAAGCTGCCTTCGGTATAAATACTAATATAAGACGGCCAAAATAGAAAGGGACTTAAGGTTAAAAACCAGATTTTTTCAGGAGAGCCATTTTAAAGATTAGGTCACTTTCTATTTGCGATTAGAATCGTCGACTTCACTTTTATAAAACGTGCATATCTCTGGGAGGGAACACTTTTGGGGCATGGGATCGGTCTCATTCGATGCTCAGGTGTTGTCCACATCAAAAAAATAAAAAAAAAATTAAAATTGATTTGTTACCCTTAGTTCCGTTTCTCTATGCGCTGTCACATATAGATTCAATTTCAAAATTTAGCTGAGACTTGGGCTAACGATGACCTTTTTAAAAAGTGTCACAAAAACGTATTGTTTTTAAAAAAGTTAGTGGCTAGTTTTTTTGAAAACGTGGCATCGTTTTTAATTTTTATTTAAACAAAACTTGCAAGTTTAGGTCGTTTTATTTGACACAAGTATTCTTCATAATTAACAACATTACTTTCAATGCAGTTGTGAAAGCATTAATATCTTTGCCTGAAGAATAACACCATTTTTTAGCAGAATAGCGTTTGGCATTAGATCCACAAAAAAATACATCCAAGTTGACCCAGATCAGATCTCGTAAGTGGCTTCTGATGAGGTTAGACTATGTCTAAGAAGTGACGTTTGTATTTATTAAAACACTAGCCGATGGGTCCAAGATCAGAAGGGTTCACCCGTAATACAAAATTTCATTGCAATATTTCTACCCTTTAAACAATTTGACAGAAGCGCAGAAGACTTTAAGGACCCCCACTCATAATAATAAGACGAGTTGCTTTCTATGTGGTAAACAACAACGTTTGACAAAAAAAGTGTCACAAAAGTATATTAAAGTGGCACAAAAACCCAAACAGTGGTACAAAAGTGTCACATATAGTATCACCAAAAAAAGAGACATAAAAGTATTACGACGGAGAAAAAGTGGCTCAAATGTTACTTTAGTGGCACAACGGTAATGTAGCTCAGGAGCCCAAAAGGCGTCTCTTGTGTTTAGTCATTAGTACTCAAATTCAAGCAAGTTTTTTTATTAGACCTTTGTATATTGGCTATATCAAAACATCTTTATAATCTGTGTCAAATTTCTTACTAGGCCGCCTTGGTGTGATGGAAGTGTGCACGACTATTATTTTTTTATTTTTTTATAGTCCTTCTTTCGAAAGGCCTATTAACAAATTTATTTAGACTCATTAGAGTGCTCCTCTCCAGGGAAATCTTTAGAAAAATTCGAAAGATTTATTTGACAACTAAAGAGAAGCCACAGTGCCAGTTAACTCAGGTTTAGCGGCAGATTCTACCTAGTAAATGCGGGCAACTTTACGAGTAAGAAAGTGATTTATCTCTAAGACATGTAAAAACATCTCTATAAAAATGCATTAGCCATTCGGTTCCGGCATAAAGCAGTAGGTCCCGATCAGTATATAAAGGAAATGAATCGTGCACATCTCACTGATTTGAGAGAAGTTTCCCCCTTGTTCCTTAATGGATGTTGCGGTAACTAAGTAAGTTATTTATGAGGCTCGAAGAGCATCAGAACCTTAAATCGGTGTTGTAACTTAACTTAATCAGCATTGATATTTTACATTAAATCCGAATTTGGTTAAAAATAAACGAAGCCAGGACTATGTTTACTTTACAAAATCAATCTATATTATCACTAAAATTTGATCAACGAAAGCCACTAACAACTTTCAAACAGACTGCGGTAATCGCGATTATAACGTATACTGTAATCATAGCTTAAGTAGAATTTAAAGTCCCGATTATCAATTCACTACAACACTTGACACTGGCTAACAATATTAATCGTACACCTCGTTTATAAACAATGAATCGATTTTAACGCCGTCACAAGTTAACTTAATTTATGAAGTTATTAAACTGCCGTCGCCGTTTGTTTAATATCGGCTTTAAACTCTGATCGTCAGCCCACCCGAAAGCAAAACAAACATGAAAGGAAGGGGGGGGGGGTGACTGAAATAGAAGACTCAAATAGTCAACAACAACATACGATGTGCATATTTATTACTTCTTAAAGGCTTAGGACTCAGATAATTTTACTACTTTACGGAGAGCAAAAATATGAGAGCAAACACAAGTTGTTTTGAACATAAATTATATGTATATGAGAGAGAGAAATTATCATAAAAACGTCCCGTTATTACAAAAGAAAAACAAAAAATATCACCTGGCAAATGACGATTGGTAGATGGATAAGACATCAGTCATTCAACTCCGAACAAAAGCATGCAACAGCATGAATCTGTTTATATATGTACATATGTAAATTAATATTACTCGTGGGTTAGTTATTAAAAAGCTAACATAATTTGTATTAAGTTGAGAGATAATCTGCAGAACTTTATACACCCGTATTGCAAATTGAAAACATTCCCTTTCCCTTTTTTACTACAAAATAATGAGGAATTGCAACAGTTTTTTTTGGCTGTTAATTTCCTTGTAACTTTTTCTACACGTACTATGTACTTGAAGTTTTTATGACACTTTCATTTAAAACACAAAATAAACAAAAAAAACGAGAGTTAATTTTGTTCTTACCTCGTAATTTATCTCACGTTGAACTGCACACAAAATGCTTTCTTCTGGAACACTGGATTTTGTTCACATTCCTTTATAAAGTTGAATGAATTTCACTTTGATTCTCTGCATTTTATGCAGTTCTTCGAAAATGATTCGTTTTTATTTCACAATTCACATTATAATCTAATTATTTTTTGGATTTCTTTATGCCAAATCCGCTCGACTGCATGCTTTAACTTTCGGGAAGAGACTGATAGCACAATCATGTTTGTTTCTTGTAAGGTTATTTTAGCAGCCAGCATGTCATTGAAATGGTAAAGAGATGGCGTAGAGAAATAGGATCAGTGATGGTACGAGTAATTCTTATTTATGTGCGTGTATGTGGGTATAAACAAGAGCAGCGAATAAGTGGCAAGAGAATAAAACAACAAGAGATATATGAGCGAAATTAAGCCTTTTGATGAATTTGAGCCTAGGGGTGAATTGAGGCTCATGTGCATAAAAGAGTTATCGTCAATATTAGAATTAAAATCATAAAAATGGAATAAAGTAATAAACAAAACATATTTAATCGCTCCATTTTGGCTTTGGAAAAATTTAAAAAAAATTCTTTAAACTAGATAAAGAAGATCGATCACTCTTGTAGGTGTTTCCTATCCGATAGTTGAAAATTCGAATGATCTCTTCTGTTAGTCCCCATTCACAGAAGGAAATTTTACTTGCAATGATTCCCTTTTAATCTTGTGTCTTGTGTTCACACAAGGCAATTCGTTTTTGGCCTTTTTTGTATTAATTTTTGCATATTCTGATATTCTGTGATTTATTCGTTCTGTTTTTTTTGTGTGATAAACTACATGGGGAAATTGAAGATGTTGTTTATACAATTGATGATAATTGATAATGTTAAGCTCGTTTGTTTATTTCGATCTTTTGCTTTAACACATTGAACAGGGATTTACCGGCTCGAGAAGTGTTCAGCCACGAAAATCACTGGTACTTTATCATTTTGTAAAAAACTTGTCGACTTTTAAAATGTTAATGCAAGAAGTCTCGAACCAGTTAATCCCTGTTCAGTGTGTATGATTTATAATTTTTATAAATGCTCTTAAAATAAAATGATTTTGCATAAAGATTATTCACATTTAGTGAAAAAGTTTCTCCTCCAACAGAATATTTGTATATCGGACTTATTTCCAACCAACTTTTATCCTGTGTGCCACGATATTCTTCAGCTAACGTGGTGGCACAATATTGGTATGGATACTGCCCACATTACGGTCGATAATTCATTAAACTTTCATCCATCCAAGCGAAAGAGAGACCAAGAAAGTTCTTGGCGCCACAAATATTGAATTTAACTAATTCTCGTACCCAATTTTTCCACTTTTACCGATATTTTCTGTTGAATGTATTAAAAACGTTAGAGTACCGATTGACACTCAGTGGTATTCATTCGAAGGGCACAAAAAATCGTTTGTACGAACTAATATTTCATCAGTGTGCACACGAATGAAATTGTGTTCTGTAAGTTATGCGAATGTTTTCCTTCAAGGTGATTGAACACAAATTATTTAGGAAATTATTGTCATTTCTTTTTACAAAATATCGGCCAATTGGCCGCTGCGACCTCGGCGGCAAACCTCCATCCAATGATCCAAATTTTCGATGACGCTGAGGCATATTTGAGGTTCTATACCGTTAATGTGCCGAATTATCTCATTCTTTAGCTCTTGAATTGTTGCTGGCCCATCGACGTACACCTTTTCTTTCAAATAACGCCAAAGAAAGATGTCCAACAGTGTTAAATCACATGATCTTGGCGACCATTTAACATCGCCACGACGTGAGATAACTTGTCGCGCAAAAGAGCCATTGTTTCGTTAGCTGTGTGGCAAGTGGCACCGAGCTGTTGAATCCACATATCGTCCACATCCATATTTTCCAATTCGGCCCATAAAAAGTTCGTTATCATCTCACGATGGCGAACACCATTCACAGTAACTGCCAGACCGGCCTCATTTTGGAAAAAATACGACCCGATGGTGCCGGACCAAAAGTCACTCTTTGTGGATGCATTGTTTTTTCGACAATCACTCTTGGATTATCATTCGACCAAATGCGGCAATTCTGCTTGTTGACGAATCCACCGAGGTGACGCTTGCGTTGCTCGCATGTGTATCTTTTCATGGTTCAAAATGAGTTAGTCTGAAATGGAAAAATATCAAATGAAAAAAAACTTGACGTTTAGGTGTCGTTCACATTCAAAATAAAAATTTAACCACCCTTTACCAAAAAAATTTTTTTTTAAAAACTTCATAAGTTTTAAATGAAACTTGGATTTGGACCCAATTTTCCATATATTGTTTATTAGTAGCGCTAGCTTTCTGAGACACTTCTTCAAATGCCGTTGCAAGCTTATTGAGTTTGTGTACAGGAGTACCCAACTAATCCGTCTAATTCTCCAGCAGCTACTAGCCTGCATAATATTTGAGTAGGAGTATGGGTATTATCTTGTTTTTTATTATTTCATAGTAGAACATCTCGGAGAATTTTTATTATATGCTATTGCAACAGAGAAGTAATACAGGGTGCCGCAAAATTATTGTCAAAAGGTGAATTGCCTACCATTTTGCTAAAAAATTAAAAAAAGAGTTTCTGTTTTCACGAAAAGTTTATTTGACGAATAACGAATAAATGGCTTTGCCTAAATATTTACTTACCGTAATTTTATTTTTGCCGGAAATAACAAGTCAATTCACCCGTTTTTTATATTACAAGATTCACTTTATTTTTGCAATTTCTCTTCGGATTTTTTTATATTTTTTTGGTTGGATTTTCTTGTATAATAATATAATTTTTAATTTTAGGTTTTTTTCTTTTTATTTTGGTTTTGGAATTTGCAAGTAATATGCCATACATATTGGTTTCGGGGGAGATTTCAAAAAGTCGATTACTTAGTTTGGGGTATGAGTGTTCAAAAATGGATTTCCGTTATAGTTTTTGTTTGAATGCTTCTATTTTTGTTTCGGTGTGAATATTTCATGGACCACATTTCGGGGTCCAAGAAATGGGGCGGGGGTTTAGGATATTTGGAAGAGGAGAGTTTGTCTGTGTGTGGTGTAGAATTTTTGCTTTCCTTCTGCTTCTTCTTGTTTGTCTTTATTTTAATATTCATTATTAATAATTATTACAAAAAAAGTTTAAAAAATGTTTACGACATTAAACTAGATGTATATGATTTTGTTGTTGTTTTGTATGTTTTTTTTTTTGGTTTTTTGCTTTTTATTTTAATAAGTGTTTTTGGTTTTTTTTTGTTCATTTTTATTTAGATTAATTTTTTGGGTGATTCTTTATATCCTTTTGAGTTTTTATAAAAATTTCGGAATTTGAAATTTGGACAAAATATTCGTGTTTTACTTTTGAAGTAGTTTTTTGCGGGAGTTTTCCATTTTTTTTTATCTTAAATGTTTAAATACTTGTTAGTTTGTTTTGTGTTTAACAAAAATGTTTTTTTTGATGTTTGTTGTTTTTGCTTAAAATCTAAACCAATGAAAATTTGGAGTATAAGCCATACCTTTGGGAGGAGGCTTATACGCCAGTGTGTTGCTCTTGCATAGAAATTTAACTGAATTTATGGAGTTTTTCTTTTGGAGGGTTGAGGAGCATGGATATCTGGTAGATATCCTATATATTGAAATTGTTTTCTTTTATGTTATTCATTACAACAAATGTCGAAATTTTGAATTTTGTTTTATAATTTTTGCAAAATATTGTATGTGTGTGTGTCTGTTGTGGTTTTCCTTGTTTTTCTTTTTCTTTGGGAAGCGTTGGCTTTATAATTAAATATTTATGAATTTTGTGGTTTTGCTTTAGATTTTAAGTCCTAAACTAGAAATGTGTATTTTTGATATAATTTTTTTTTTAGTATTTTTCTGGGTATTTTAATTTTTTTCGATTTTTATATTTTTGATTGTGGGTAATATAAAATGATGCTTATGTTTATTTCTAAATATTTATATGTTGTCTTTTTTTGGTAATAAAATTTTATATAATTTTTTTTTTAATTTTTATTTTTAGCTCCAAAAATTTTTTTTTTTTTTTTTGGTTTTGTGAATTTTGCATATCCAGTAGTTTTTGCCATTTTGTGGACTTTGTGTTGGTGTTTTTTTTTAGTTTTGTCATAGCCGAGAGGTTGTGTTCTTTATTCAATTTTGATTTGACACAAGTATTTTTTTTAATTTGGTTTATAATTGCCCTACATTACGAGTAGCAATAATGGGATGGACAGCATTGACTCTTTTCAAAATAAAGCATCCTTTAGCATGATTTTGTGTTAACGGAGATGCAACTATACCTCTGATTGGCAGATTCATAGGTACTTCTTTGCGGGATTTAGAAAAAATAGCGATATTGCTTACACGAAATTTGATGCGGAGAGCAAGATTTTCATTTTCATAAAATTATTTGAATAATTCTTTCTTTTGGAATGGATTTTATATACCATGAGGGATCTTTATGGAAACTGTCACCAAGTTAAATATCGAATCAGTCGCCAAAGATCGGTAGAACTTTTGTGAGCCATTAGGTTTTTTGAAATTCTTGAGTTACATTTTTCATTTCCTTGTTAATTTCTATGTAGGCTTTTAACGATCCAGGCAATTTTTGTTTTTCCAGGAGTATAATATTACTGTTCCTTAAAAGTTTTCTATTTAATAATGTTGTGTTTATTCTACTGCTGCTAGTAAAACCCCTGTACCTAAATTTTCGGCATGATGTTTGATAGTAGCGCCATCTGTGAGACAATCTCCATCACTCTGCTACCAGTTGCCTACGTGCGCACCTCTCGTACAGAAGCTTTAGAATCGCTCGAATTCCACTATTCCTCTGAGGCTTATCTTACGAGTACACGTTATTCATCGGCTATATTTTTTTAGATTTCTGTGCTTTGAAGACCACCTATTGTACCTGCAGACCAAAGATGCAATAGCATGAATTGGCGAAAATTTCAACCTCATTTACAAGCCTCTTTTCGATACATCATATATAGATGGCGCTTTAGGCACTTATCCTTTAAACAGTTAAAAGCCATAACTATCCGCAGGTGACGAGTAAGACTGCTACAGCCAAACTAAAATTATCATCAGCATTTACAAATCCGGACAAGACATTCATCAACTCGATAGTAGCGGCATTAATTTATATGTAGATGGCGCTACTTTTTTTCTCTAACTTTTAAGAATCACTGAGTTCTATTAGCTTCAACAGATAAGGAAAAAACCCCTACCTGGCATACTAAAAACTGTTTAAAATAACATCAGTCATAATGGCAAAACTCTGACTGCTGCTAGTATCAATACACTCGACGACATAAAAGCATCACACTTAGATGGCGCCAATGTTTCTTAATCGAAAAATCGTTGGATACCACCGTATTTTGCAGATGACTTGAAAAGATGGATAAACTACACTATAGACAGGGAATTCAATTCAACTAATAACACCATTAAATGAGTATAGTCAACTCAATCGAGGATACAATACATGACATATAGATGGCGCCACTAAAAGCACTAAGCTCGACTGCCACTGTTCGTTCTCTAAGGCATAAATCTATGCAATAAAAAATACGTTGTATAAAATTAATTTGTGAATACAAAATCCAGCACATATAAAAAATATCGTTTGAGACTTAAGAGGGTAGAGGACAATTACTTTAGGGTTCGATAGGCACCTTTTAAAAATAATTAATTTAAATGTTAACCAATTAGTTTTCTTTAAAAATAGCATTATTGCATTATAGCATTATTGTAAGGTTTTAAAATGTTTCAATTCTCTTAAGTTGTAACTGTTATTTGCCAGCTTAAGAATACTTTATGGCCTTTCGATTCTAGCAAAAAACTTGAACATTTTAAGATTCTATTTTAAATTAAAAACATTTAAATTTCCCAACTTATGAAATTCTTGTAATTTTAAATTCTCAAGTCTCATATATAAGTTTTAAGTTTCCAAAGAAGTTTTTATTTTGAAACTGTTGACTCATAGTGCTCTATTTTAAAAGTCACACATTCTAGCTTGTAGATTTCACAGAACTTTTAACCTTTAAAACTCCTCTATTGTTCAACATTCCAGAAGAATTCAAGCAGCCTTTCGAAATCTGTAAAAACTCAAATTATCTTAAGCTTTCCCACATTACTTATATTTTAAGAGTATAAGTTAGTAGTTCGGAGACTTAGTCAGCCTATAAGTATTAAAAAGCCCTCAATGTTAAGTAAAATGTTGAACAAATTTTTAAGGAAATCTCATTGGGAATTCGAAGAAATGATTTTAAAAAATTTCTTGAGATAGTCGATTTTAATAAAGTTTAAACTAGCTTTTACATTTTAAGGACAATGAAGTCACTTTATTAACGATTTATTGACCGAGTTTAATGATAATATTTTTTAAAATTTGAGTAGATGATTTAAATTTTTTTTTTAAAATAATATATATTGAAAAAGCTAAAAGCGGTTTTGAATAGACCACCATTTCGGTTTTGAATATTAAGACCACCATTGTCAATACTGTCACTTAATCAATAACTACAATCTGTGCTACATAAGGCCACTGGAAATGTAGGGCAATCAAAGTCGACCGTGGCCGAGATTTATTTTCACTTTTTTTCGAAAGTTTTTTTCTCCAAATTTTACTTTTTTTAGACATAAGTCATCATTTTTGTTATCCATACATTTTTGTTTTTATTTTTTTTTTTAATCTCATCTAAGATACGAAAATCTTTTCAAAAAGTTAATGATTACAATGATTTTTTTTTGTCTTCTTTTTTGGATTTTTAATTACCAAAAGTTGTATGTTGTTGTTTGTTGGAAATCGTGTTTTAGTGTTTTGGTTGTTGTTGTAGTTTTGCTTAAATTTTACGCTTTATGTTTTTAAAGAAATGTTGTATTTTTTTGGTTTTGGTTAGATTTCTAATACGTTATAAATCTTAATATTTAAATAAGAGTTTATTAATGCTTGATTTTGGTTTTGGATGAAGTGGATTTTTGTGTTTTTTTTTGGGTTTTGTGTTCAAAATATTTGAAAGAGTTTGTGGTTTTTTTCAATTTTGAGTTGTTTTGTTTTTCTTTGATGTATTTGAAATGAGAATTCATTTTTAAATTCTACATTTTAGATAGGATTTTTAATTTGTTTTGTTAAGTATGCCTTGACTTATAGTTTTTTGGATTTTTGTTTTGCTTTTAAATATGCCTTGAATTTGTTAAATTTTTGCTTGTTGTTGTTGTTAATGAATGAGTTCTTGTCGGGTTTGTTTTGTTGTAATATCTTGAAGGAACTGAAAAGATGCTTTGAATTTATAGTTTTGTTGTAGTTGTTGTTCAAAGAAACTGAAAAAATTGGTTTAGATTTCTGGAACTCAAAACGTGAAATAAAACGATAAATTGATTTGAACTTTTAACTGAAATGTATTTCAAAAATATTCTGTTGTTGTTTCAGCCTAAACTATTGTAGTTGTTGTTGTTTGTGGTGAAGAGTGGGACAAAAGGGTGTGGATTGTTGTCTTTACGAAAAAACCGAAAAGTTTTGAAATTGTTTTTGTTTTTTGCGTGTGTTTGGATTGATTTCAAAATATTTGGAAAAAAATATCAAGGTTTTACCAGTAAAGTGAGATTTTCGGTTTGTTTTGGTTGTTGTAAATTTGCAGCTTGTTGTTGTTGTATTGTGGTAATTCTTGTAATATAAAATTTGATTGCGTTTTTTATTCCGTCTTTATTTTATATCTCAATTCTTTTAATATATTTTCAATGCAAAGGAAAAAAAGACGTAAAAGCTCAAGTCCTTGAAAATTGCACGGGCGGGACAATGAAATTTCAGAAGAAGAAGTTTAGAATATTAATTAAGGAATACAATTTACAATAAATAGGAAACTATTTGCGAATTTAAACTGTCATTTTGAAGATTTTACTTAAAATTTTGTGAAAATTTGGAAAACAGTAGTGGAATAGACTAGTTATTCTTAAGAACAGGATAGTTATCCTTAAATTCATCTAATAGAAAGCTTCCAGATTTTTCATAACTAAACAATTTTTAGACTGCTTCGTATACCTGTTCAAAATTCTGCTTAATTGATCTAATCGGGCAAAAATGGGGCAACCATACACATTCATTTGGATGTGACACTGTAGATACACTCTTTCTATACGCAAGTTTAATCTTATATTAGATAGGCTTTAGACAAATGGGCTAGATTTAGAATATTTCAGAAAAACAGTCAAAGCTGGACTCGTAATGTCTTTGTAAAGAAAGTATTATTTTTGTGTTATTAGAGAATATTGCTTTATCGATCTAAATCACTCGATCTATCCACTTAAATGGCTTCAAATCTATAAACTCCCAATTACTGAATATTGTAAGATCTGCATATAGCCTGAGAAATTCTTTTAACTATTTTTGAGAGTATCAGCTTAGATACTCTCATACTATCAGCTTAGATACACTATTTTTGAGAGTATCAGCTTAGACTACTGAGAGTATCAGCTGATACCTAATGAGAGTGTCAGCTGATGAATACTGAAAACTGCTGAAAGTATTATTGATTTCTATCAGAAACAGCGTTTGACTTAAGCGACTATTGGCTGCTGCCTACTGAGAGTATCAGGTAGAGAATATTGCTTTAAAGATCTAAATCACTCCTAATCTATACACCTAAATCGCTTATAATCTATAAACTCCCAATTATTAAATATTATAATTTCTTCATATAGCATGAGAGTATCTTTAAACTATTGCTGAGAGTAGAAGCTTATGACTACTGAAAATATCAGCTGATGACTAATGAGAGTATCAGCTGATGATTACTGAAAACTGCTGAAAGTATTATTGATTTCTATCAGAAACAGCGTTTGACTTTTGAGACCACGTATCGGCTGCTGACTACTGACTGTATCAGCTAGAGAATATTACTTTAACGATCTAAATCACTCCTAATCTATACACCTAAATCGCTTATAATCTTTAAACTCTCAATTACTAAATATTGTTAGATCTGCATATAGCCAGAGAGTATTTTATGAATATTGATAAGAGTAGAAGCTTATGACTACTTAGAGTGTCAGCTGATGACTGCCGATGACTACAGAAAAATTCTGAGAGTATTAACTGATGACTACTGAAACTATCAGCAAATAAATACTGCAAGTAACAGCGTTTGACTTTAAAGACTATCGACTGCTGTCAACTAAGAGTGTCAGCTGATGACTATTGAGAGCAGTAGCCGCTAAAGTGTAAGCTAGCTTTAACCGAGACTATCAGCTACAGATTTTATCAGCTGATGACTACTGACAATATTATCTACAGTCTTAACAAACTTGCCCCTGATGACCGCTGAGAGTCTCAGCTGAATTCTACTGAGAGAATCTGCTGATAACTACTGAGAAGGTTAGCTACTGACTTAGGAATGTATTAGTCGGCGACTTCAGAGAATAAAAGCGGATGACTACGGCAGTATCACAGGATGACTACAGAAACTATCGGTTGACAATTACTAAAAAAATATAAGTCGCTGATAGAGAATAACAGCCGACGACTACCGAGAGTATCAGCTGTTGACTACTGCGGGTCAGCTGATGACTACTTAAATTATCAGTTGACAATTACTAAAAGTATTATGACCACTAAGATTATCAGCTAATAACTATAAGACTATCAGCAACTAAAAGTGTCAGCTCTTGTATACTTAGACTATCAGCTGATGAGTATCAGAAACTAAAAGTATCAGCCATAAACTAATTTGGTGCGTCACATAATAATTTTATGAGTCCGAAATAAAAATTTTCTCTCATGAGAAATTCATGATTTTGTTAGCACTCTAGAAAAGTAAAAAGCGGCGGTATAGCCGCTAAATATTTAAGGGGCCAGGATAAACTCGTTGATGAATTCCATATATTTGAATTTTTTTATAAACAAAATTCTTAAGGAATTTTTGTAATTGTATCTTTTAATTTTAAGTCCATAACGCTGCTGATAAAATCCTCCAGTACTGTCCTATTATTGGCTTGTTTCTTAATTTTTCAAGATTTATTATAAGTCTGATAATGACTCGTCCTTACCTTTTAGCATCCTATTTACTGTGTCTATACTCGAAAATTAATGCCAATGGCCACTTAAATCTTCATCTACAGCAGGCTTACTAAGTCTATAAGTATACTCGAAAATCGATGTAACAGCAGGGCCTACAATAAAATTAGAACTGATTCGTAAAAATCATATGTAGCTTTTATTTAATAGAAAATTGGGCTCCATATTATTTATCGCACCAGGAACGAAATGTTCTACTTTATAGCAATGCCGTTCAACTCTTGTTTGATTTTAGCACTAAAACTACAGTCCACGGAAGTATATTGATAGGCAGTTAGAGCGTTGGGCGCCAGTTTTTAGTGCCGCTTAATAGCTGTTGATCATTTGTCTGAGCATAACTAAAAAAGAGTTTCTAAATCTCGTCATATCACAGAAATTAAGTTAAATACATCTCATCTGCCGTTTGTGTCTCCTGTTTTACAATTTCTGAATTATTTTTGTTCATTTAAGTCTTCATCTATAGCAGCCTAATAAAGATAGGTTATGTTAAACTTAATTTTTTTAAAACATGTATATTGATTTGTAGTTCGAGCGTTGGGCGCCAGTTTTTAGTGCCGCTTAATAGCTGTTGATCATTTGTCTGAACATAACTAAAAAAGAGTTTCTATATCTCGCCATATCACAGAAATTAAGTTAAATACATCTCATTTACCGTTTGTGCCTCCTGTTTTACAATTTCTGAATTATTTTTGTTCATTTAAGTCTTCATCTATAGCAGGCTAATAAAGATAGGTTATGTTAAACTTAATTTTTTTAAAACATGTATATTGATTTGCAGTTCGAGCGTTGGGCACCAGTTTTTAATGGCGCTTAAATGCTGTTGTTCATTTATATGAACTTATATGAAATATGTATTATTAAATTTTAAAAATTCACAAAAATTAAGTTAAATACATCTCATCTGGCGTTTGTGCCGCTTTTTGCACAATTTCAGAATTATTTGTGTTCATTTAAGAATATAAGTTATTTTGAAATTTTCTTGAATTTAAACTTATGTTCGATTTCTCCTTATATCCTTAACACAATAATAAGTAGTTTTACTCATTCTTTCAGTGGGGCTTTCAGTATTGTTTCAGTATTCTAAACTTTTGCTAAAGAGTTTTCTATTTGAAGGACACTTTAAATTATTTTTTTTTAATAAAAATCTATTTAAAAATACCTTTAAAAAGGCATACGAGTAGTTTTGAAAATATTTTTTTGTATTTCCAATTAGTTTACCTCTTAATTCTTCTTCCATTTCATTGACAACTTGCCGATGAATTTTCAATTGTTGGCTTTTGCGTAGTTTTTTTCTTTTCTATTATTTGTTATTGTTTTTTTTTTGGTTTTCTTTTAGAATAGTATGGTCTATTTTGTTTTTTTTTTGCTTTTTCCATTTGTTATTATTTTTAATATTGTAAAAATCTATTGTTTTTGTTGTTGTTGTATATGGTTTCATTGTAAAAAATATATGTTGCTGTTGTTGTAGTTGTAAAAAAATTTCATTTTGATTTGTTTTTCTGTTGTTGTGGTTGGTTGTGGTTTGTTAGCTTGGCTATTGTTTTTGTATAGAAGGTTTTTTGCGGTTGTCGGTTGTTATTGTAAAAAAAGATAATTAAATATTTTGTTATAAATAAAAAATCAGTTGTTGTTCTTTTTGTATATTTCAATTATTGTACTATTGTTTGCAGTTGTGGTTGTTTTGTTGTTGTTGTATTTAATTTTGTTTGGCTATTGTCAAATAAAAGAATTTGTAACAGAAAATGGTAAGAATGGCTATTTCTAGTTTCTAAAAAAATCAAATCAAAATTTTGGAATGGGTTTTCGGGCGAGCACCAGGGGGGGAGAAATGGGCGGTTGGAAATTTGAAGTCATCGAAAATATAAGGAGTTAAATGGTTAGTCATTCGTTGTAATTGATTTTATAAACATTCAAAACTCAATTAAAAAGAGAAATATGGTATACACAGAACATTTAGAATGCGTTGGGCGCCATGTATCGGGTGTACTTTGCTTTTAAATGGATAACGCGCTGCTAAAATAATTTTTTAGTTGATTCTAAAAAAGAAAGAACAAAAAGGTTTCGAACCAGAATAAAAACTATTCAAGTTTCTGAATATAAGTAAAAAAAATAAATACTTGTTTATTATTTAAAATAAAGGTTTCGATCAGCGCTAATGTTCAGCGTTGGGAGCCGTTTTCTCTCCCTCACTCAGTCTTCATGTCGAAAATGTTTGTGACCTTTAAAAGCAAATAGACCGTACTAATATTTATACTTCAATGGATAGTTTAAGAAATGTTTACACAGCTTTAGGCACCACTCTTTCAGAGGTTTAGAGTACAGACGCTAATGCGAACAAATGCCCTATGGTTATTTAAAAATAACTATTCCATTTAGCAGGCTTTTTAACTCGACTTAAATTAATTTATTTAAGTGTCCGACCTTTAATCGATAGCAAAATGGGACAGAAGACATCAAAAATAGATGTTTTTTGAAGAACTTGTCCTCTGTAGTCTGTTAAGGTCAATGGAAAGTGCGTTTGCTTACACTCTTAGCTAAACATTGAGCTTTATATTTCAAAATGCATTTCTCATTGAAAATATACTAAAAAAACTTTTATATAGACATTTTGATAATGACCATATGGTTTCATTGTTTTATTAAAACTTTCAGGTATCAATGTATTTTTCTTGCTAACAAAAGTAATTGAGCACACTCAACGTTGGTCGCCACGATTTAATACCTTTTCTTACATAAAATTAAATTGAAATTACTTGTTTTATGTAATTGAACACACTCAACGTTGGTCGCCACGATTTAATACCTTTTCTTACATAAAATTAAATTGAAATTACTTGTATCAATGCCTTCAGAAATATGTTCGTTCTTTTAGTTGCAAAGAATTTCATCAACAATTTTAAAACAACGTTAATGAGTAAACTCAACGTTGGGCGCCATATTTATTTTTTAAATGTTTTAACTTTTTCCTATTTAAAATAAATGAAAAAATCTGTTATAGTGATTTTTGTTTTTATCAAACTTTCAAAACAACGTCGATGAGTAGACTCCACGTTGGGCGCTATATTTTTTTAAGTTTTCTCTTTTTCTCGTTTAAAACAAAATGAAAAAATCTGTTATGGGGAAAAATCCATGCCTTAGATTTTTTAGCAAATTATCAACAATGATAAATTGAAAAGTTGAAAAAGTTTTATCAACTATTTTAAAAAAACTTTAATGAGTAAACTCAACGTTGGGCGCCATATTTATGTTTAAAATGTATTTTTTCTAATTTAAAATAAATGAAATACTGTAATAGTGATTTTTGTTTTTATCAAACTTTCAAAACAACGTTAATGAGCAGAATCAACGTTGGGCGCTATATTTTTTTAAAGTTTTCTCTTTTCTTCATATGAAAAATTACTGTTATTGGGAAAAAAAGTCCATGCCTTGGATTTTTCAGCAAATTATCAGCAATGATAAATTGAAAAGGTATATACGAGGACTTTCCCAAAAATGGCAGTACTTTCTGGAAATCTTCGTTTTGAATGACAGCGAATGATTGCAGCTAATATAAAGCAACACATTTTAAGAATCCTTTTGTTACATAATCGTATTTAAAGTTTATATTTAGATATATGTGGCAAACTAAATATTAGAGTATGTAACTGCATTGGGCGCTAGTTTAAAAGACACATTGCGTTAACCCATAAAACCTTGTCTTCATTAAAATTTGTTTTGTAATGAGGCGAATTTGAAAACCCATGTGGCTACGACGACTTTTGGATCCAACGTTTAGTGCCAGTTTTGTATGTGCCATGCATTTGATTCAAGATTAAAGGTAAAAATTATTTAAATTTAGTTTTTATGATAAAAAAAAAATCTGTTATGGTGATTTTTGTTTTTATCAAACTTTTAAACAACTTTAACGAGTAAACTCAACGTTGGGCGCCATATTTTTTTTTTTAATTTTTTACCTTTTCTCATTTAAAATAAAATGAAAAAATCTGTTATAGGCAAAAAAAGTCTATGCATTGGATTTTTTCAGCAAATTCTCAGCAATGCCGATAAATGGAAAAAAATATGTATGAGGATTTTTCAGAAAATTGGAGTAATTTCTGTAAATATTCGTTTCAAATGACAGCGAATGATTGCAGCTAATATAATGCACCGCACTGAAAAAGCTTTATCCTACGCTATAGTATTTCAAGTTGCTGTTTAGATTCATGTGACTAATGCGGCAAACTGAATATTAGAATATGTTCGGCGCTTGTCTGAAAGATACATTGCGGTAAACCATAAAACCTTGTCTTCATTAAAATTTGTTTTGTAATGAGGCGAATTTGAAAACCCATGTGGCTACGACGACTTTTGGATCCAACGTTTAGTGCCAGTTTTGTATGTGCCTTGCATTTGATTCAAGATTAAAGGTAAAAATTATTTAAATTTAGTTTTTATGATAGCAAGCTTACAATATGAAAACTATACCCAACGTTGGGCGCCGCTGTAAACGAAGTTTTAAGCAAATAACCTTTAAACCTTTAACCACTTTATTGAATTTTGAGTGTAAATTGAACTTAAAACTTGTGTGGACTTGGTGACTTTTCTATTCGCCGTTGGATGGCAGATTTTTGGAATATGCTTTGCTTGTGAGTCTTTAATATTACTAGAAATTAAATCCTCACATTAAATTTATTTGTCAGTGAAAGCAAGCTAAATATGGATTAACATATATAAATTTGACACCGAAAATGATGAAACTCAACGTTGGGCGCCATACTTTTTGGTCGAAGCTCTAATCCTTTAAATCGTCAATGTTGATTTTTATTGACTTTGTTAAACTATTGGAAAGCCTCCCATTTTTCCTCCCGTGTGCTCGGAATTTAGTATGAAAATTGGAAACGATTAATAATTTTTTTACAGGTAGTTGTCTGAGCTTACAAAATCAGCTCTAACAATGAATATTTTTGAAACTATTTGTATTGTTTTTTTTTAAAATTTCACACTTATATATTTTTTGCTTGTTTAGTTTATTTTAGGTTTCTCACTTTCTGATGCAAAAACGCAAAAAAGTCTTATCTGTTGTTAATGTTAAACAAAAAGAAAAGATAATAACAGAAATTGTTAACAGAAAAGAAGTATATTTCATATAATATTGTATGTATGTATATACGTAAATATGTATGTATAAAAATTGATATTTACTTATATATTTTGTGGCATTCTCTTATTTTTGGTTTTTCCATTTTGTTTTTTGTTTTGTTTATATTTGTTTTGTTGGAGGATATGTAAGACAAAAATGTTTAAAACAAAAATTAGAACTATTTCCATTTGATTAAGGCTGAATTCATGATATAATAATAAATACAATTAAAATTAATGAAAAATATTGAAATTAATTACAGAATGTTGAATTTTAAATTATAAGAGAAACAAAAACAATTATTATTTCTTTGTTCATATTCTTTTGTTTTTAAATATACGTATGTTAATCATGGTACTATTTGTTTGTTTGGTTTGGTTTTGTATTTTGTTGTTGTTGTGGTAGTTAACTAATTAATTAATCAATTAATATCGTTTGTTGTTGTGAGGTTGTGTTTTTGGTTTGCATTTAAAATGATTCGATTAGTGGTTGTGGAACAGGGGACTTTTCCGCTGATAAGGGGCAAGGAGGAATAGCTGGAATTCTGTTGTGGGTTGTTAATTGGATGGCAATTTTAAAAATAATAATTATTTGTTATAATATTAAAAATAAACAAATTACATATGTACGTGAATATTGAGCCCTTACCGCGAAAAAGACGTAAGCGCCAAAAAGAAAATTGTACAGGTTTTTTTGTCTAGTTCCGATACAATTCAATTTGCTATATCTTCCTTTTCGCGGTAAGGGCAACTAAAGAGTGGCGAACACAGAGGAAAATAGAACGATCGTTAAGGATTACAATTTAAAGTATCTCCAATAATTAGGATATGGCAGATTATCATGATCTTTATTTACAGCATAATATGTACGCCAATCCCAGTAAGGACAGAATGTTTTCACAATTATTAGAATTTTCCCATTAGTATTTAACGAGAATCGTTGACTAGTAGAATTATTTACTACTTGTAGAAATGCTGATCAAAATAGAAATGCTCAACAAAATCATGCGAATTGTTAGTCAATTTCTTTTAAAAAGGAATAAGTTAAGTTCAACGTTGGGCACCAAAATTCAATACTCTTCGCTATTGTTGGCACAACCCTACACATAACATTTTTACTATAATTGCGTGTTTTGACGTTCGATATTATTTATTAATATATCCAATCCTACACCTTGGACATTATTTATTAATATATCTCATCCTACACGCAATTATTTCAATTTTCCATTAAATATTATATTAACGTTTTGTTAGTTTTAACATTGGTTGCCATAATTTAAAAAGCTTCACTATGTTCGCCATAGCCTAACAAATAACATTTTCACATTTATGGAAGTTTTAATTGCATTTTGTAAAAATGTTTTGTTAGTTTCAACGTTGGGCGCCACACATCAGTACTCTCTGCTATTGTTGCTATAGTTCTACACATAATGTTTTCTAAACCCTGGAAATTTTCAATACAAATTTTGTTATAATGTTAACGTTGGGCGCCATAATTCGTTATGTTTCACTTTTGTTGTCATAAACATACACCTAACATTTTCAAAACAGCGCCACCTAGCGGGATCTTCTATAGTAGTTAATTTTCAAACTGACTTAAAACAATGGCTGATGCATTTTTTTTAATAAACGGACTTAATACATTCACATGCATTCTTGAAAGATGATTATCTTGACATATCTTGGAATTTTACTTTCAAATCGAAGTGATGAGTATACTCAAGATCAGGCGAGAATTTTATCGAAAAGGCTTAAGCTATTATGCAGTTTCAAAATAAAGGAGATTTAACTTTATATCTAAAGGGCAGACTCACTATTGGACGCTAAATTCGGCAAACTTTTGGAATATCTGGAATATCTCCGTGATTTTCTGAAAAAGTTCTTCCAATTGAACCGCTTATCCGG
This sequence comes from Hydrotaea diabolus, assembly GCA_963513945.1. Taxonomy (NCBI): domain Eukaryota; kingdom Metazoa; phylum Arthropoda; class Insecta; order Diptera; family Muscidae; genus Hydrotaea; species Hydrotaea diabolus. The sequence continues at coordinate 17,660,280 of OY740719.1, forward strand.
CGACATGTTTAATTGAGTCTGTTTTATAACATTTCGTATCATTTTTAAATTCAGAAGACTTAGAATGGCACTGCGCTACTGTAAAAGTGGCAGAGCATATCGGCATCTCAAGAGAAAACTACTGCAGAGGCCGACTCGATGAAGACGAAGTAAAATCGATAAAGACCTAGCTATGATCAAGGTTTCAAGAAAATGGACAATCCATTCAGAAAAGCGTCTTTCGACGAAGCTCAAAGTGAACGCGGCGTTATGGCTAAGCGCAGAGAGACTAAGCAACTATCTCAAAAGTGAGCTACTGCGGAAGCTGGCTCGATAAGACTAAGTAAAATCGATAGAGACCTCGCTATGTGCCGCTCAAGGTTCCAAGAACATTGGCAACTCATTCAGGAAAGCGATTTTTCGGCGAAGCTCTCCATAATTTATTTGAACAATTAAAAGAATTTCACTCACAAATAAAAAGGTATACTAATATTCTCTAGAATCCTTCCTTATATCTCTCAACTCCTTCTTTTCTCTTTATGATTAGACATAGGGTATCACAATGCAACAACAGGCCTTTAAATGAACTCGCCCATCTTAAAAGCGGGCAAACCCCTCAACCTAATTTATCTAACCTAACGACATATGTAAACTTTATAATTCGATCTTGACCCAATTTATACTAGCACACATATCTCATATCAAATCTACGGATTGCATAACCAACACAGGGCCTCATATTTTAGAAATATCTATGCTGATATTTCAAAAAAGACTAAGAAGCAGTATTCGCTGCCTGATTTCAATATCCAATGAATGCAGCCAACATTGTTCTATTTTTTTTAAAAATTTTGTATTAAATCCATTGCGGTTTACAAATTTTTGACTAAAACATTAATATATTTCGGAAGAACACATAGCGTTGGGCGCCATATTTGATTTTTTTTAAACAACGATTTTTTTAAACAGGATAACAACAACGTTTAGTTATTATCCTGACTTAAAGTTAACATAAGGAAAATAGCCTTCACGAACACACCTATTGTTGATTTGATGAAATAAAGTTTTATCAAGACCTTATATGGACTACAGACCCGGCAATAGGCTCCTTATTTGATTTGAAAGGTATTAACGATTAGTAACATAGACTGTATTGCCGTAATCGGGCGCCATATTTACTGAATTAATCCTGATCACCATAGTTTAACTTGATGAGCATTTAATTTATAAAATAAAAACCTTTTAGATATTGAAATCTAGGAATAACCTTTATATGATATGGACTATATCAACGATGAATGGCGTAATGTTCTAAAAATATACCTACGGTTGGGCGCCATATTTAAACATTAACTGCAATTAATATCCCAAAGGTTTGGCTCCATTAATATACAATACATCCATAATTGATCTCCATATGTGAAATTTTTTGACATTTCATTTAAGAAATGCTGGACTACAGACCCGAGACAGACATACACTTTATAATCGATATGGTGGCCATGTTTTTTAAATTAACCCTGCGTTGGGCGCCATACTAAAACTGTTTGACTTGATTTTTGAAATGTTAATAACATTTCGAAATATGATAATAACATTTATATGATATAGACTATATTCCCGACAATTGGCAGAATTTTCTGGGAATGTGCCCACGGTTGGGCGCCATATTTTAGTATTCACTCATATGCGAAAAGTTTCGGCATTTCATTTTAGAATTGTTAAAGAATTTTCTATCGGGATCTGAGATTCACTTTTAGGAATTTATAAACTATACTCCCGGCATGGGATACTATATTTTACACGTACTTAAATTTATTTGCATGTCGGGCGCCATATTTTAATGCTTTTGCATTGGATTTAACAACTGCTCAATTTCTTTTCGTGGTTATTAATTTTTTTCCGCGCTTGATCTAACAAATTCTTATTCAGATCTTAAAACTATTTGGTTTGTAGCTCCGATATAGGTCGCCATTTATAAAAGAAACATAGACACAGTGATTTCGGGCATTGGATGGGAGTACGGCAGAAAATAGCTGATATCCCGCGAAGTAATACCTTAGGGCATTGCCTCGGGGAAGTTGGTATATTTGCAGTGGTGATGTAGTTCCTACTGAACTATATACATATATATATAGGCATGTCGGCGTCTCTGATGAATTATACATGCCTTTACCACTGGTTTCTGGTATCTTTTGAAGATTCAACACCTCTAATTATATACAATAACTACGTCATTGGGCGCTATATTGAAATAATTTCTTTTGCTTTTTTCTATTTAACTTTTTATCATATCAACTTTAAATTCAGAAAAAATTAAGCTAACAATTTGAGCCAATGTTTAAAATGCAACTATAGTCTTCATCGTCGGGCGCCATATTGAAACTATCTTTCCAAATATTCACGCAGTTTGTTTTTCTTAGCAATAATCTGATCTTTAGGACTTTTCCAACATTGACAATGGATACTCTGTGTTGGGCGCCATATTTCCATACGTAATATTTATATATTATTGGCAGCTATTTCGTTTGAGATTAAATAATTTATATAGACCAAAAGAGTGAGCAGATTGCAGGCTTATTAAGCAAAACCACAAAAGTTCGTTGCGGTCTTTCTAAGAATTGTGAAAACTTCATATCGAAACTAAAATAATAAAAAAAACCAAATCAAAAGTCTATAGTAAAATATGGAGAAAAAATGTGCTACAGCCTTGATATTGTGTTGCATGCTGTTAGGTAGGGAGGGGTGTGTGTTCAACGGTCTCTTTGTTAAATATTTTACAAATGAGAAAAACTTAATAAAAATATATCAATGGTGTTTTGTTTAATATACGGAAAATTAAAATTTTAAGCTATTGTTTGGTTTCAGTTTTATTTTGGTTTCGTAATTGTTTTTAATAAGTATATTGTTTTGGTTTTTCACTGCTTGCTTGTTTGTTTGTTTTATTTATTTTCTTTTTTTTATTATATTTTCATATAATCCCTGTCAATTGATATTGTTTTTAAAAAACAAAAATATAACAAATTCACTGTGTTTTAAATCTATTTATGTTTTCTTTGCTTCTCGTATTACTGCATCCTGCATATTAAATGGTTTGCGGCTTCTGCTATTATTTTTCTGAACCTCCGAAAAAAGATTCCGGTTCTGGTATGTCATACACATTCATTGAAATTAAAATAATAATTGTTTAGCAATAAATTAGTGTGGTGTTGTGTCTGTTTGGTTGTTATATTTTTAAAATTTTACGTATACCTTGAATTATAAATTAATTGTAATTTCATAATTTACCATTTATGTAGTTATGTATCATATTTATAGTTTAGTTAAATATTTAAGTTTATATATGTATATAAGTACTTTTTTATATCAAAATTAAAATAAAATGAAAATAATCTTAAGTTTAAAAAAATTCAGTTTAGTTGCGGTTTTTGTTACACAAAACAAAAACAAAAAGTCTTTAAAACCGAAAGTTTGACAGACAGAACTAAGAAAAATCGTTTCTATGTCATCGGTTTTGAGTTTTTTATTTCAGTATGATCTCTTGTCTGCGTTTAAAAATTCTTTTATTCCTTTTTTTGGTGGTGATTTTTGTTGTTGGTTGCTTTCAATTTTACTATTTTTTTTTGGTTTTGCTTTGTGTTTAGTGGTAGTTTATTTTTGCGTCTTGTCTTCTTTTAACTATTTTTTATTATTGGGTTTTTCATTTAACTATGTGTATGTATTTATATGTGTATCCTTTCACTTTTTATTCATTCATCTTTTTGTGGGGGCTTTCAATATTTGCTTACTTACTTGTTTTCATATTAATATTTTGTTTTCCTTAACCCTTTACATATTTTTTGTGTCGGTCTATTTTATTCATTTTGATTGTAAATCTGTTGGTTGGATTATTATTGATGTTTGGATGTTAATTTCTTGTTCTTTGTGTATATTGTAAATATTTCTATGTTCAATTGAAAAAACAATAATTATTTCAATAAAAAATTAAAGTAAAACGTTTACTATTTTGTATAAAAAAAACATAATTTTTCCGTTTCTATTTGGTTTTGTTTTGTCTATTTCAAGTTTATGGGCACATTGTTCGTATGTTTTACCAAAAACTGTTCATACTTTTATACTACACAAAAATATCTCAATGAATTTCGTGTTTTTTTTTTGTTTCTTTAACTAATTAACATATTCTAGAACTAGGAACAACCAATTTTAAACGTAAGTAGTATGGAAGTTTTAAGGATTGAACAAAAACAAATTTTTAAAAGCTAATTCAATTTTTTAAAAAGGTTATAGATCAATTGGCTTAGAAAAGTAAATAAAATATAAAAAGTTATTTTCACATAAATGCTTTGCAAAATTAAATGAAATTGTGAGGATTATCTGGCCATTAGAGCCTTAAAAACGAAAGACTTAAGACACAAGCATTTTTTTGCGAAGCTGTTCAAAAATTCCTTTTCACTTCTGAAGTTAGTAAAGCAAAATTTGTGGTTGTTCGTGGCTGTGAGCTCGGTGATGATCTCACATAACACTAAGGTTCAAATTACGTTAGTTAGTTCGTGTCCAAAAAAATATGTGGACCATTTTAAATCTTAAATTTGAATCGGCTGTAAAGAAAAAAGTACTAATTTTTTTAAAATTCTTCTTTTATTGGAAATGGTAAACTTTGTTACTTAATAATAGAACACAATGTCAGTCATATGACTACCACCTCATTCGATCAACCCAATTTTCAGTACATTTTCAATAGGTTCGAGTCGAATCTCTTTAGTGGCAACTTCGATTTCAAGTTTCAGCGCTTTAATTGTCTCTGGATGCTTTGCGTAACATTTATCCTTAATGGCTCCCCACAGAAAAATAATTCAAAGGGCTTAAATCACAGCTCCGAGGCCAATCACAATTTGGGCTGATTATTGGATTTTCAAAAGCAATGCTGAAAATATCGATTGAAACCAACCATTCTTCATGTCATTCTCTTGAATTTTCGGAAACAAAAATTCGTTGAGCATGTCCCGACAACGCTCACCGTTGACCGTAATGTCGGCTCCTTGCTCAGTTTCGTAGCAAAATTGACCAATTTCAAGTTTCAGCGCTTTAATTGTCTCTGGATGCTTTGCGTAACATTTATCCTTAATGGCTCCCCACAGAAAAATTATTCAAAGGGCTTAAATCACAGCGCCGAGGCCAATCACAATTTGGGCTGATTATTGGATTTTCAAAAGCAATGCTGAAAATATCGATTGAAACCAACCATCCTTCATGTCATTCTCTTGAATTTTCGGAAACAAAAATTCGTTGAGCATGTCGCGACAAAGCTCACCGTTGACCGTAATGTCGGCTCCTTGCTCAGTTTCGTAGCAAAATTGACCAATGATGCCGCCAGCCCAAATCCACACCTCACTCGTTGTGGATGCATTGGCTTCTCAGTAGTGCTCTGAACCCCTTATGTGGCAATTTTGCTTATTGAAATAGCCACCGAGATGAAAATACGATTTTTCGGTAAAATTCTTCATATTCTGCCAATCAATCTTCAACCCATTGGGCAAAGCGAAAACGCAGCGGATGGTGTTCCCTTATTAAATGAAAAAGTTCAACCTTTCCAATAAATCCAGAAATTTAAAAAAATTATCAGTACTTTTTGTTTTACAGCCGATTCAAATCTAAAATGTTAATAAGTCTGGGTAGTTTGGGCCAGCCACAGTGGATGGTGGAGGACCGGGATCAGCAGTTAAAAGAAAGACTGCCTTAAAAAATAACGCATTGAATTGAAATACAAGCAGCAGATTTCCCTATTGAAGTATTTTAAACAGATCTTACTTAATTACCACAACATACCATGAAGGAAATCTTACTTTTCTCAAATCAGTTCGATGTTTGCGGTATAACTCTTATACCCACTGTTTACGAGAAGTTTTTACATGGCTTAGACATAAATCTCTAACTCTTTTCAAACGGACTTGAACCTGAATTTAGTAGCACACTACCATGCATCAAGGCGTCCGACATTTTCAACAGATCAATTAACGAACCCAGTAAAATAACAAGGCCTTCTTAGCGAATGTACAATTATATAAAAATCACAATATTATTACGAATCCCTTAAAGAAGGCAATAAAAATTGACGAAACGTCGGGAAGAAGAATATAAAAATGAATTTTAATTTACACCATCTTAGGTCATAATAGCTTACACAGGATAAAAAGAAGACTTGATCAATAAAACAACATAGCTCAAAAATGATTTTTTCTTTACGGAAATCTATAGAAAATTTGCTTTGAACAGCGTTTGTTTTACAAGAAAAACATTTAGCAAGTCAAGGCGAGCTCGGTTATTACACGCTTTTCGTATTTCTTAAATTATAATTTTTGTTTTATAGTTATCGCCTTAGCGACCACTTCCTCGTTTAATAATCGAGTACCAATAGAACACGCCGAATGTTAATCTTTGCATTGAAGATATTCATCTTTGTCATTTAATATCAATATGAAATTTAATTATTTAAAAAATTAAATAAAATAGTTATAGCGTTTATCTGTGATCCTAGCTTTATGAAATTATATATAATTTTTTCATTTTACAATTACTTTCGAATATTTTGTGTTTTTTGTCGAGATGTTTATTTACGGTTAAAAAACTGATTGTACAGGGTGGGCCAAATGTAACCATGGGGCTTAAAAATGCAATAACTTTTTCGTTCAAATATTTTTTGTATTTTGTTTTTCAGATAATATAAATAACACTTGGAGAATAAATAATGGAGAGATTCACAACTGAACAAAGAACCAGAATAATAGAATTTTATTATTTAAATCAGCGATCAATTATTTTAACGCTAACGCATGAGTAATGAAGCTCATTTTCATACGAATGGCTTTGTTAATAAGCAGAACTGTAGGTTCTGGGGTTCTGAAAATCCAAGAGCTATTCATCAACGCCAATTGCACCCCATTAGGTGTACAGCATGGTGTGGGATCACATCTGCAAATATCATTGGACTTCACTTCTTCGAAAATGAAGATGGAAGTGCTGTAACCGTAAATGGAGAGCGGTATCGGTTTATGATAGAATTTTTTTTACGTCCTGTCCCCACGGCCCAAGATACAATGGCACTTGTAAGTCAAATTTTTGAAGAGCGAATAATTTCCAGAAATTCGAAAATTATTTGGCCTGCGCGATAGCCAAAATGGTCAGCACCCGACTATTTTCTTTGGGGTTATTTGAAGGAGCGAGTATATGTGAACAAGTCCGAGACAATCCTTTAACTCAAGGCCAACATTGTTGCAGAAATTCGAACGCTACACCCACAAATTTTGAAAGATGTTATGGAAAATGCTCTAAAACGAGCCCATGATTGCGAAGCTGAAAACAGGGGCCATTTAAGTGAAATTGTTTTTCATACTTAGTGTAAGAAAATTTTCCTTTTTTATATTATAAAATCTGAGAAAAAAAATTATTAACGCAAAAGTTGATAAATTTTTTAACCCAATGGTAACTTTTGGCCCACCCTGTACAAAGTTTAATGTGCAATTGCAGAAGATTATATATTCCATCCCTGAAGAAGTTCGGAAATTCCAACGAAAAGTCGAACAGAACATAAAGAAATAACAATATTTTATTTGCATTTATCGCCAACGACCTTGAAAGCCTGACTTGAAGTTTTTTCTAGCAAAACAAAATTAATAAATATAAGTTTTAATTTGAGGTTTAAATGTTCGTTTTCGTTTTCACAAAAACCTTAATTGTCTCGTTTACTATTAGCAATTTAAAAGATATGGCCGTAAACGATGAAACTAAGAAAACTTTGAAATCCCCCTTAGGGATTGCACAACCTGCTGGATTCAGAGAAGTTTTCCCGTTTGTTGCTTAATGTAAAGTTGTGGAAATTAAATAAGTAAAATTTGAAATAATAATGGAAATATCTAACACAATTGATCTATTATAAATAATATGAAGGAAAGTATTGATTTTTATTTAAAACTAAGAAAAAAAAAATAATTACTATAAATATCGAGGTAGAAGAGCGATATTCATCCTTATATTTGTTCACACAATATTTCGTTATCTTTTTAGATCATTGCTTCAACTTTTTTTTTTTAAATTTGTTAAGGTAATTGTTGCTATTTCAATATAATTATAATAAATATACAATTGTTTATGGTTGTCTTTTAAAGCCTATTTAACTATTATATAATATGTTCGTTTGTGTAATGGTTTTGTATAATCAAAAAAACGAAAAACAAAAATTATATTGAAAATAAAAACTGGTTTTATTTCAATTGCAGGTTTTATAGGCGCTTTTGTGTGTGCTTTTTTAAAAAAAAACTGAAAAGAAAACTTGCTATACAATTATTTAAAGATTGTTTGTTTTTGTTATATAGTATATATGATATACGATTTTCATATAGTTATATAAATATATAGGTATATATATATATATTTTTTTTGTTGTATGTGTTTTTTATTTTGTCAATTGTTATTATGGAATATAACAACAACTGTTAAGGAACCTTATTTTGATTATAGACAAAATTAAAAATTAAAGATAAAAGAAATAAAAACAAAATAAAATTAAAACTTCAATAGGTAATACAGAATTCTTGGAGATTTTGTTTGTTAAGTATTTTAAGTAAGAAACAGTTTTTGGTAAAGTTGATACGCTTGGGTTTTGATTTAAGGTATTTTGGTCTATTTTGTTTTGTTTGTTTGTTTAAAAATTGTCTATGGCTAATGAGGCTATTGTTGTTGCTATTGTTTTGTGGGCTGGTGGTGGTGATGATGGTTTAAAATAAACTCAACTTAAACAAATATTGTTTGGGCTTTGTGATAAACGAAAAAAGTTTTGTAAATAGAATTGGATTTGTTCAACTTGATTTGCGGGTTTTGGGAGGTTTTACAATCAGTTCGGTTTTATTTTCACTATTGCTGGGAGGGTGTGGGGAGTTGTTTGTTTCAAGTATTTATGCGGTTTTTCAATCATACAACACTTATAGTTTAATAATTCTTATGGGCTTTGTTTTTGTCTGTTTTTGCTTTTAATAATAATAAATAGTATTTTGGTTTATATTAATAATTAATATACGTTGTTGTGGTTGTTTTCCATATGTAGAAGAGACAGTATGTCTGTGTATGTGTGTCTGTGGGTTTTGTTTTATAATACATTCAAATCATATTTCATGATTTAACAAAATTCAAAATTATTTGAGTTTGTTTTTTTATCAAGGGATTTTCTGTTTATAAATTTAATACTGTTTTTTAATTATGTTTCCCTATTAATACAAATTAAAGAAAACATTTCTCTTTTCTTTATGGCTATTGCTTTGTTTAATTCATTTATATTTTTACGTTTTCTTTTAGTTTTAAATTAATTTAAATGAATTGGCTTTGTTGTTGACAGTTTTCTGTTTGTTTTGTTTTGGTTTCTTTTACATTTGGTTATGGTTTTATTTCAATAGACTTAAAAACTATTATCACTATTGCAGAAAGCGGCTATTTCTTTGTTGTTGTTGTTGTTGTTCTTTTCGGTTGAGTTGTTGTTGTTGTTTTTGCTGTTGTTGTTTATTAGTTTGTTTTTCTTATTCATTTCATTTAGTATTTAGTTTTATTGTTTTGTTTTAGGCAAATTGAATTGTAATTTTGTGGTTATGCCGAAATTCAGTGATTGTTGGTTTTCTTTTCTATCTCGTTTTTGGATTTTGAGTTTGAGTTCTTGTTTGTTTTGTGTGTGTTTGAAATATATAATATAACATAAGTTTGTGAACCAAAGTTTTGTTTTTTCTTTCATTCATTCTTTAAATCTTAGAGACATTCTAAACACTAAATAGTACGTATACTTTTTGTTTTTTAGGGGGGAGGGGCGTTTTTTAATTTTCATGTTAAGTTAGTTTTTTTTTGCTTTTATATTTTAAAAGAAGAAAGGATTTTTGTTTTGAGTTTTGTTAGTTAGAATTTTGTTGATGGTTTTTTTTTAATTTTTTCTTCAAGTGTGAATAAGAAGAAGTGATCTCTGGGAGATCTTAAATCAAACAACGATGTTATTTAAAAAAAGAACTAAATAAATCTACTGGTGTTATTTAAAAAAAAGAAAACGATGTTATTAAAAAAAAAGAACTCAATAAATCTACTGGTGTAAGCAAGAAACTTTCGACCGAAAAAGGTTCGATTAAACAAAAAAGGACTGTAGACCTTAAGGCTTTTTACTAAACAAACGACTTAAGACCTATGCATTTTATACTGAAAGCAACATTTAAGACCGTAATATGGTTGACGAAACAAAAGACTTAAGACATGAACTTGAATTTACAAAATTTATGATGTTTAACACATTTTCCACAAAACAATAGATTTGAGGTTAGTTTCAGACACAAACTTGTGTCTGAAAACAAGTGTTCATAATTTACCTAAATATCACCCACTGTACGCTTCAGAAAAGAAATATTGAAAAAGAAATACGATATACAACGCATTTTTCACAAAAACACTAGATTTCTGGTTATGTGTAATCCAAAGACTTAAGACACAAACCTGTGTTTGAAAACAAACAAAGACTTAAGACACAAACTTTTGTTCGAAAACAAATGATCGTATTTTACCTGCTTACCCCTTTCAGTTCCCTTTAGATAAGGGATATTGATAAAAGGGACTGACAAAATTGGACCATGACTTATAAAATGCCTCGCAGAGAAGCAGATGTCAGAAGCAATTGATTGATTTGGTGCCATTTGGTTGGAAATTCTTTGATATCTTTTTAGTGTAGAAACTTGACCAGTTTGCAAAAGGCTCTTACTAAGACCATAATTAGTTAACTGTCACATAATCAAACTATTTGGTATTTCAAAACGAAGGCTCATACAACTTTGGAACAATATTTAAAAATAATTAACCTTTTTTTTGCCTAGCCAACATTTTTTAATGGAATTGAATTTATTTAATGGGCAGGGGATTTACTTAGTTTATACTGAGTCCTTAAAATATACTCAAAAGGCTCCACGAAATCCAGGGTCGAGAATGAAAATATCGTTAAAAAATTACACAATCAGCACAACCTACTTGCCAGCCATTCTGTACTGTTCTCGACAATAAATCTTATGGACCAAAGACCTAAGTCTGTTCGCAGAATTGTTAGTATGTCGTCAAACACTTAATGCCAGCAAACCAAACGTTCTGAATTCTGTACGACAACCGGAAAAATGTACCGATTTCGAATTAGAATTCTTACCGAGTTCGTAACGAAAAACATGTGAGAGGGTTGACATGAATTCTGAATTACTTCCCTGAAAAAAAATCCTCAGACAAACCGAACAGAATTCGTAACGATTTCGGTAAGAATTCTCGAGAGAGTTCAGAATTGTCTGATATCAGACATTGTCGGCAAATTTGGTTTACTGGGTCTATACTTTGTTGAAAAATCCGTATCTGGAGTCCGCTCTTTTGGTTGTTTTTTTGTTACTCTCATGAAATAGATTTTGACTAATAATCATATCATGGCTAACGTCTAATCTCTTAGTGGGGTTGACAAACCATTTAAACTTACACCAAAATACCAACAAATTCTAAATAATATGGGATGTACATATATTTGGAACAGTTTGATTTGAAAACATAATCATCTCACAAATCTTGCATCAGAATGAATTTTAATCGATCCATTCTAATGCAAGATTTGTCGCCTCCAATTCGACCGAACTAAGTTAAGTAGGTTTTGTTTTGCAGAAAACTTTAATTTGTTTTTTTTTCAATTATTTAAATTGATTACCCCTGATGATGAACAACGAAGTCAGTTCGAAATAATGGGTTATTTTCAAGATTGAATAAATTATAAAAACACCAACATCTGTTTTTTTGCTTATGACCTCAAGCCTAACAATAACTCAAAAATAGAAAACTTTAATGTTAACACTGCGGATAGCGTGAAAAGCAAAACTTTACACAATTCGCTTCATATAAGCTATGTTCACTCCAGGGTCTCCCATATTTGAATTAAGGTCCAAAAAATAAAGATAATTTGGCTTAATATTATCCTTAGCTATCCTTGAACGAGTGTCGAAATAATCTGAGGACCCCGGAAGACTTTAATATCCCATTATTCAGAATGCATAAGAACGCAAGGCGGGACAAGGAAGTATGAAACCTTATTGAAATACGTAATTTATAGGTTTTTGCTAAAATTTTGCTTAGCCCAAACGTACTAATTGTCAGACTAATGGTAAGCTCCCGTTGTGTCGTTGATGTCGACCACTGTTCCTTAGCAAAACTGAGTCGTTTATGTCGACCACTGTTCCTTAGCAAAACTGAGTCGTTTATGTCGACCACTGTTTCTTATTGTCCCCCACTGGTAACGTATGAGTGATATTAATATGTAAACTGATAATAAGCATACGCCTTAGGTTTAACATTTGAATTAAAAATACTCATACGACAGTGGGTCAATAGCCGTGTTCTATTGGCAAATCGCTTAGAAGGTTCCTAACGCGATAACTTACATTACTGTACAACAATATTAAAAGGATTTTGTTTACGGAAAATTATAGGCAATTTGCTTCAAAGCCCGTTTGTTTTAAATAATTTAAAATTTTTGGGAAGAGAGTTATTCCAGAATAACCTTTAGCATGTTTAGGCGAAGTCGGTTATTACACTCTTATAGTATTTCTTAAGCATTTTTTTATCTACAAATTACAAATTTTCAAATCGAACTGTTTAAAGGGATGAGGAATAAAACCATTCAGTTCTTATATACAAAGAAATTTCCAAAAAATCTGGTAAAGTTTTGATGTTATCGCCGTAGCGAACACTTACTCGTTTGATAAGCGAGTTTCTATGGAACACGCCTAATTTTATACCTTTTGTACGTATGAGTGATATTAATTCATAAACATAAGGCAGAGAGAGGCTTTTACGAATCAATAATGTTTTTTTTTAATGTTATCTGGTTTACAGTCTTAGAAAATGTGTCATTTATTTAAAAAATCATCCTGATATTCAGCATGTCTGTTTTGAGCTTACCAAAAATTATAGATTCCATACACACTGAGTTCTTAAACTTTTATGTTGTTCCTAACTTAAAATAAACAGATATTGTGAAAATGTCTGTCAAGCCTCAAGTTAATCATAAGCCATTGTTTGGACAACTTACGGTAGGAAAAATCACATTTAAGATAAGCACACTTTATAAAATATTTACTTCATAATTGAATAAAATACTATAAAGCATGAGCGATATAAAGTATATTTTATATCTCTTAGTATTATTATGAGTTATAACCCAGAAAATAAAGAAATTGGTTAAGTTTATAAGACCTTGAACCACTTCAAGCTTAAAATTTATTTCGCTGTAAAACTATTCGGCAAATTAAAAAAATTGTCTACCCTCTTTGTCTATTGTTGATTATTTGAACAGAAATGAAATTGAAAATTGATTTTTAAAATTAAAAAAACATATCGTTGTTTGAATTCATCCTCTTACTTTGTTCTTATTCAAAACTTTTTTGTTTATAATTTTCATATTTGGCCAGATTGTGAATTGAAATTTTCGTGATTACGATTTTAGACATTTTTCGAAAACTGGTTTCAGTTTGCCTATTTTTTTTTAATAGTATTATAATTATTTTAATAATTAAGTTTACATTAAATATTATTAGATTTTTCTTTTTCAGTATTATAGATTTGGTTTAATATTATTATGAGAGTTTATGGAGTATTATGGCTTTCAGACTGCAATTTTAAAATCTTGTTAAAAATTATTTGTACTTTTGGTTCATAAATTGGGCTATTGTAGATTTGTTAGGTTTTGCTTTGTTATTTGGTTGGTTTTTCATTTCTTCTTTTCTTTTTTGTATGATTTCTTCTTACATCTTTTTGCTGTTGTTTGTGGTGTTCACTGTACTAATTAAAAAATTAATAATTCTTAAGTATGCATTTCCATATCAACGGTTTTCATATATTTTTGTTGTTGTTTGTTATTTTGCTTTTAATCAAGTATACCTTGTGTTTTCTCTGTAAAATTGTTTTGCTTTTAAGTAGATTTTTCTGTTCTGTTTTCATTTCTGTGGTGGTGGTGGTGATGGTTGTGATTTTGAGACCTACGAGCTGAATTTCAATATTTGATTACCAACTTTTCTAGGTTTTGGCAATCAAAAATGTCTCTTCGCGCTCGCTGTTTTCTTCTGTTATGGGAATTCTCAATTATTTTGTCATTATATCCGATTTGTTTTATTTGTATTCTTGATTTATGTGGTGGTGTTGAACGTAAATATGGCCAAAAGTTTATATATTTGTTTTTATATTCGAAAAAGTTTTGAAACTTGTTTCCTCTTCTTCTACTTGTTCAAAATTGCGGTCCGTAAATGTTTATTTTTTATCTTGTTGTTATCAAATGTTATTATTTTTTTAAGTTTTTTTTTTAAATTTTAAGTTTTTTTAGTTAATTTTTGTTAGCGTTAATTTAATTTCCGAAAGATCATTTCAAGATCTTAGATAAATATTCATTAAAAGAGTCAACCCTTTTGTCTGCGTTTTAAAACTGTCTTTTAGACAGTATTTTTCTTTTTTTTGTTAGTGTAGTACGATCCGGTTAAGATTTGCTTACTTCCTTGGTAAGAAGTTGTTGTCTTGGTCAGTGTTGTTTATGATTTTAAGGGTACTCTTGACGTTGACTTATAAAGACCATGCACCATATTGCGAAGAGTGGCAACAAATTCACAAATGATGGAGACAATTTCCTTGTTCTGTTAATGCTGCTATATTGTTTTTAGCTGTCTAACATTTAAAATCGAAATAAACGTTCTAAAAATTAAACGAATAATCTCCATTAAGTGGAAATATAAATTAATTCCATTCAAATTGCCAAAGGTAACCAGAAAATCGAGTCGAAACAAAATTGGTTCAAAGAAAACCGAATACGCGGTTCGAAAAAACCGAATACTCGGCCCAATGAACCAAATAGTCGTTTCAAAGAAACTAGAATTATGGATTCAAAGAAAACCGACTAAGTGGATTAAAGAAAACCGATTAATCGGTTCAAATAAAATCGAATTATCGGTTCAAATAAAACAGAATAGCCTGGTAAAGGAAGCCCGAATATTGAATGATCTCATAAAACCTGACTGTATTTGCAAAAATCTACAATAGATTTCCTTAAATGGTGTACGGTTTGGAAGAAACTCGAATAACTTGTTTAAAGAAACCCGAATAGCCGTTTAAAAAACCCCGAACTCTCGAACGATCTAACCAAACTCTCTCAGTCGAGTTAAACACCTTATCTAGAGGAGCTTATATAACGTAAAGGTCAAAGGAAACAACCTGCTCAAAGAAATTTATATTAACGGAAATATTCGGTTAAAAGAAACCCGAATAATCGGTCAAAAAAACCCGAATAGCTTGGTAAAAGAAACTCGAATATTAAATGATCAAATTAAACTTGTCTTCAATTTCAAAAATCTACAACAGTGTACCTTAGATCGTGTACGGTTTGAAAGACACTCTAAAAAAGGTTCAACGAAAACCGAAGAACCGTGTAAAGGATCCCCGAACCCTCAAACAAACAAAACTTTCTAAGTCGAGTTAAAAACCTTATCTAGGGTACCAAATAGCACCCTGTTCAAAGAAAATGGAATATACCGGCAATCTTTTACCCGTTTCTCAACCCGAATATGGAATGATCAAGTAATGCTTGACTTTGATGCTTAAAACCTTAAAGAGCACAAGGCTCTCTTTTATACTTAGGGACTGTGAACGACCAAAAAAAGGTAGTCGATTAACCGAAAAATCGTCAAAAAGGTTTTTCTGGTCTTTACAAGTATTAATATTGAAATAGTTTTCAAAATACTCCTTCGTTTTAAAACAAAAATTGTATCTGTCTTTTTTTTCCAAAACTAGTCATTTTTCGACGATAACCGGAAATAAATTCACTTGGGTAAGGAAATAAAATTCAGTTTGAGTTTTTAAATGTTTGAATTTTTTCAATTAGATTTTTCTCAGGGTCATTCTTTAACACCCAGAGACTAAAATCGAATTTGAAATTAGTTAAATAACCGAATAAACACCGGTTTTAATTGTTCATTTCTAAAAGAAAAAGTTTTCTTTTGCCTCTTCTTGAAGTTTTTAAAATATTTCTTTTCAAAAGTAAATTATTCTTCTGACAATTCTTTCACAACTAAAGCCTAAATTGAAATAAATTCTATAAATAATATAAAAATATTATTTTCGTCAATAAAGTTATTTTATCCCTAAATCCCTAAAACCTGTTTTTTATTTTAAAAATTGTTATTATTCATAAGGTAAAATTTCTTTTGTCTATTATTAGTCGGCTTTCCGAATAAAATCCGGGTTTAAATTCCTTTATTTTATTCCAGCTGTTAAGTTTTGTCCACGAGCTTTTCTTTTACATCTAGATACTGTAACGAATATGAAATTGTTCGGGTAACCGAATAAAACTACTTTTTATTTTTGAAGAAAAAAAATGATTTTCCAAAATTAGTCTATCCGGACCCTTTAATTCGTTTTAAGGGACAGTCACCTCAATGAATTTTATCCTGTCATGCCCATTATCTTTCAGGGGTTGTAACCGATGACCGACTTAGTCGGCTAAAGGTATAAAAAAGCGTTTTAATTTGCTTATAGAATTTATTCACTGACATCTTTCTGGGCACCAAGAGAGTGTTACCGAATATAAATTACTCGGGCAACGGATTAAAGCATGGTTAAGTTTTTCCACGAGCTTTTCTCTTACATCTAAATACTGAAATGAATATAAATTCAGGTAACCGAATAAAACCAGGTTTTATTTATTTTTGAAAAATGTTTTTCCTAATTTAGTCTTTCCGGACCCTTTAATTTTTCAAAGGGACTCTCAATGCATTTTCTCTTGTCACGCTCTTTTTCCTTCAGAGGCTGTAACCGAAGACCGACTTAGTCGATTAAAGGTATAAAAGAGCGTTTTAACTAGAATATAAAATGTAATCACTGGTCTCTTCCATCGCACCAAGAGAGTGTAAGCGAATATAAATTGCCCGGGCAACGGTTTTATTTTTTTAGATTTAAACCTACAGACTGTAACCAAATATATTTAGTTGGGAAAACGACTAAAAAACGATATACATTTTTACCGGCCTCTTCCCAACAGATTAAAGCTCTGTTTTATTTTATTCAGAAATTAAATTTTCTCCTGCCTTTAGATCTGAACCTACAGACTGTAACCGAATCTTTTAAGTTGGGTTACTGATTGAAACCGGTATACTTTTTACCGGTTTCTTTCTTCGCACCAAGAGAGTGTAACCGAATATTAACGACTCGGGCAACCGAACTAAGCCCGGTTTTATATTATGAAATACTTTGTTTCCTATTATTAGATTTTCTTCTGACTTCTTATTCGAACCTTAAGACTGTAATCGAATGTAAATAAAGTCAGGCAACCGATTAAAAGCCGATACGAATATTTTAAATATTCTTTCTAAAATGTTTAGCCTGTTTCTGGAGGTCGAAAGAAAGCATTCGTTCGCTTCGTAGGCGAATCAACTCTGATTAGAGTTCCACCAATACAATTTTACACGAACGAAGACTCGAAAGACAAGTCGAAAGAAAATTTAATGAAAGCTTTTAAGTCTTCTTATAAAATTCGGTTTCTCTATTATGAACACTGCTAATTAAAATGTTAAATTCAAACACATAATTTGACAAACGTAAGTGCAGACGAGCAAAAACATTCGAGGTAGTGAAACCCAAATTTATTCGAATTCAAGTGACTGTCATTCGATCGCTCATGTTTTCATTCGACATCGAGAAAGAGGCTTTAAGCTTTGTCTGTCTGTCTGATTCCTTTTAGCTTTACGATTTGAACCTAGAGACTGTAAACGAATTTATATATAGTTGGATAACCGCTTAAAACCCGGTAAAAAATTTTCAAAAACTACTTTTCTAAAATTAAGTTCTCTCCTGCTGTTTCTTTTAAACTCATAGAGTAAATGAATACAAAATTAGTTGGATAACCGAATAATTTAAATTTGTAATATTCACATTTACTTAAAAATGAGTTTCTGCTACCTTTTTATTCGCAAATAGTAACTCTATAGACGAATGAATAACCGTTTTAAAATCTATTTCAAGTTTTTCAATATTCCTTTCTAAAATTGAGTTCTCCGCTGCTGTTTCTTTTTAACTTCGATAGAACAACCGAATACAAAATCAGTCCGGTAACCGAATGAAAAAACTAAATTGAATTTTAAAACTTATTTTTTTTTAATAAATGTGTGCTTTTCCTTCCCTTTTTATTTGAAGCTTAAGACTGTAACCGAATATAGTCGGAAACTAGACACTGTAACCGAAAATGGGTTTTTAGTCTTTTTTTTAAATATTCTTTTTTAAAATTAAGTTTTCTCTGAAAGATTCCTTTGAGCTTGATGAGAGTTTATTTTCTCTGAAAGATTCCTTTGAGCTTGATGAGAGCTTGCAAATCCAAAACTATTCGGGTAACCGGGTAAAAACCGGATTTAGTTTGGGTTAGCTCCTGTCTATACTTTCGCTTTTAGAGACAGTAAC
Organism: Hydrotaea diabolus; assembly: GCA_963513945.1. Lineage (NCBI taxonomy): Eukaryota > Metazoa > Arthropoda > Insecta > Diptera > Muscidae > Hydrotaea > Hydrotaea diabolus. The sequence goes on from OY740719.1 coordinate 17,678,778, forward strand.
CGATAACAAAATTTTTTGGGCATAAAACCCGGTTATAATTGTTTAAACATGAACATTTTTAAAATCGACGAATATTTTATTTTTTTTAAGTTTTTTCCTACCCGATTTTTTCGAAGCTACACACTGTTATTGAATAAAGTCGGGTAAACGATTAAAAATCGGTTTACCTCTTTTTAAATAATCTTTTGTTAACTTACTTATTCTCTGGTTGATTCCTTTTAGCCTAATGAGAGCGGTCGAAAACAAAACTATTCGGGTAAGCGGATAAAAACCGGTTTTAGTTTTTAAAATTATTTTTTTTTACAAAAACTATCTATACTTTCGCTTTTAAAAGAGTAACCAAATAAAAAATTATTAAAACCGCATTTAATTGTTCAAAAATGATGATTTTAAAAACCAAATTTAAAAGACACATTCGCTTAAACCTTTGGAAGGCAGTCGGCTAAAAATCGATTAAAGAGTTAAAATCGATTTTAATTTTTAAGAACGATAATTTGTTCAGCACTTTTACTTTTGTTGAATAACCGTTTAACCGGTTGTCACACTCTTCCTGTCGCTTTAAATGATGCATGGCATTATAGTGGTGGCATATATCAAACGATATTTTTGCATCGAGATGTAGTTGGACCCGTTAATATATAAGTATATGGTGCTGTTTTTGTTGGTTCAGTCAGTGTGTTGGTTTTGTTTGAAGTGTTTTGTGATAAATTTTTGGAGCCATTTTGTTTTTATGAGAAATATGTAAGTATGTATGTATGTATGTATGATAATAAGTAAGTCAATAATTTCATGATGATAATATTCTTTAGGGGAAGTGTTTTTTATATACATTCAAAAGAAAAATTTTAAAAGAAAATCAAGTAACTGAAATTAAAAAAAAAACTAGCGGAGAAAAAAAACGAGGGTAAACTGAAAATTGTGGTGTTTTTCATAGGTTTTTTTTTGTATGAATGTTTTCATTAAAATGGAGTACAAAATTTTGATAATTTTGCATATAAATTTTGATATTTCGTTAATTTTGTTTACTTTACACACAAATAAATTTTGATTAACTTCGTTTCGCATTTGTTTAGGGCCTAAATTTTGTGTTTTCTTCTTCTTCGTCTTTATATGCTGATAAATTTACAAAAGTTTTATATGGTTTTAGGTTTTTGAGTTTTTGTTTTCTGCCGTAATGTTCGTTTACGCTTCGTCTTCTATAATACAGGATTTTGTTCTTCTTTGTCTTTAAAGGAGTATCACAGAGATATTCAGTCTAAATTTAGTTTTGCTTTCATTAGAATTATAGGGTAATAAGTATTTTAATTTCGATTACGGAGAATTTCTAAGATATATTCTAAACAAAAATTAGGGTTATTCTAAAGCCAAAAAGATGGAGTGGTTTTTTTTGTCTTTGGATTTATTTTTTTTACAATTTCTTTTAGAGTTTAAGCCAAAATCGTGTTTTGTTAATTCGTATTAATTGATTTAGTTTATAATTCTAATAAAAGCTAATGTTCTTTTGTCCAATAATATATGTTATTTTCAGTTACTGCCAAATGTTTTGTTTTTTTTTTGACATTTGTTTGGTGTTTGTTTTGTCCAAAAATCTATGCCGAAACTTGAATTTTGTGTGTTTTTTTGTGAGTGTATGTTAAGTAATTTCTTTAATGATATGGGCCTAAATAAAATAATTTTCTTTTCGTTTTTTTTCGCAATAAAATTTTGACTAATTTAAAAACAACAGTTTTATAAATACCAAACAAATAATTTTGATAAATTTCGTTTTCGTTACATTCATTTTTTTGTCGTCTCCTTTACGTTTCGTGTGATTTTCCACCTTTCTTTTTTTCAAACTATAAAACTTTTGTATATTTTTGTCTATATTTGAACCATTCTACTTAAATACAACGACGATTGTTTTCCTTTTGTTTGCTTTTTGTATATTTTCCCAAAAAGTTTTGAGTATTTTTCGTATAACTTGCCAGAGCTTCGGGGAGACAGAGCTTTGAAAGAATGAAATCGTGTATACAGCATTTTAAGAAGATAAAAATTAAATAATTTAAAGTATTTTCTAAAATTGTTTAAAAAAACCCTGTACGTCACTATATTAGCAAACTAGGGCTGAGTTTTTATAAAACCCGAAATACATACAATATCCTGTAATTAAGAAAGCTTTGCCTAAATTCTAGTACTTCTCAAATGATAAATTTTCTTCGACCGATAATCGAATATAAGCTACTTGGATAACCCAAAAACAAACTGGTTGCCATACTCAACTTTAGCTAAATCCTCGAACTTTATATTTAATTATCTAAAATATTCTTTTTTAAATATTATATTAAGATTTAAATATATTTTGTATATAAAAATCTATAAGATTTTAATATAAGTATAATTTGTAAATAATAATTTATAAAAATTCGTCACATGATCAATTCACTTAAAACCCCCTCTTGAAAAAAACCACTTTCGTACTCTTCCGTAAAAAACACAACGCGTCTTAAATCGATCAGTTATGTCCTATATTGTTTTTGTTTAAACTTCTTTCACTGTTTAATAAATGCTCAATTGGATAACTATTAGATAGGACGATCAAATAAAAATGAAACAGGTAGGCGAATTATAAACCCAGATTTACAATTTTCAAGAGCCGAATTTCAGATATATTTTTGAATTATAAATTGTGAAGGCATTAAATGTCTTCGAAAAAGACAAAAGTTTTTCTCCGCACATTGAGACTGTATAAAAACACCTTAAGATGGGATGTTTTTCCGAAAAACATATCAGTTAACATCAAAGGGACACTTTACAACACTGAGGATGCACTGAACATAGACACCGAAATATAAATTTGGCTTTCACTGAACATATCCATTCAATAATTAATTGACATGAGTATACAAAAAAAAGAAAATAAAAAACAACGGCAAAGTATTCTAAAAATTATAATTATTACTACCTGTTATTTTTTTTCATAAATAGGTTTTTCACATATCTATTCAATATTTACTTGACAAGAATATACAGAAACAAGGAAATTTAAAAAAAAAACAATGCAAAATAAAGTATTCTAAAAGTTATAATTATAGCCACCTTTTCAAAGTTTTTCCATAATTCGGTTTTTTCATATCATGAGACAGCATCGAATATAGAGTGAGTCGGATAATCGGATTGAAATAGAGGTTTATTTGTATAATAAAAGCCGTTTAATCCCTATTAAATGTATTATAAATTTTAAAAAAGTTTACAATAATACTGAGAGAATTGATTTGAATTAAATTCATTCTTTTTTTAACTTTAATTTAGACACTGATTCCATTTTCTGTTTTAATTATTAAATAGCACGATCAATTGCCAAATTTTTTCGAAAATGTAGACGGATGTATATAAATTACAAATTTGTTTCAATACTGATTTTTTTAAATTGTAATAACTTTCTTTATTAACGATTGAGTTACAGAATAATTATCGAACGTATAAGTGGATAGAAGCCCGAATATAATTTTTGAAGAGCTAAATCTTGTTATTTTTCAGAAATTTTGAGTTTTTTACTCAATGAACGACAATCGTCAGAAAGTTAGCGGATAGAAACTGGGGTTCAGAGTAGTTTTCTAGATGCAAAACTGAACTTTTAGAATTTTACGACTCAAATAGCAACGGATAAGCGGATCAACCCGGCATTGTAGTGTCTTAATGTCGGAACTAACCTCTTTTAGTGGTTTTCTAATTTGTTACCTAATCAAACAAAACAAGCAGGACGCGTAAAAATCGCGCGTTTAAAACCCAAATTTTAATTAAAAATTGCTGAACTTTTAACTATTCCTAATTGCTATGACATTATTTATGAGTGGAGACTTGAAAGCCAAATTAAACTGAGTTTGCTGTTTTCAGGCGGGAAATTACGTCTGTAAATATAAGTAGTTGGTAGGCGCCTTCCGTCATTGCTAAGAGACGGCCTATCACCGACATATGTAGGTACAACATTTTTTTTAAAAATATCTTAAAACAAATTTGGACGGTTAAGCAGGAAAATACTCGTACTAGGTTTTTAAATATCCGATTTTTGTCTTTAAAAACTAGAACTGACATTGCCGACAAAGATTTCAGATGTTCTTTTAAAAACGGGCGGTTCAAATCCGAGTTTTAATTAATTTTTTACAATTTAATGTTTAGGTTAAATAACGAACAAACTTGAAGAGTTTTACCAAAAAGGTAAGGCATGTGAATAAAACCCCGCTTTTTCACATTTAAATAGTTCAAAAATAAATATTTCAATGCCACAGTAGCGACAGTCTTTTAAAATCTAACAATAGTAGATTACTAAATTTTAAAATATACTATTTTTCCTAGTATACAGAAATATATCAGGCCTTTGTCGGTTTACTGTTCTGAACAATTTTTTTTTTACATTTTGTAAAAGCAACGAGTTTTTTGTATATTGTTGTTATACGAGTAACAGGAGCTGTTATAACAAAAAGTAAGGGCCGTGAAACCTCAATTATTTATTTAATCGTTTATATATATTTTTAACGCTTTGAGTTGGGAGGTTTTCCGAAGTTTGCCCAAGTTGTCAACTACAAAAAAAGTAACGTCAGTAGTTTTAAAAGTAAATCCTTTAAAACCCCGTATTCAATTTTTAACAAGACTCATGATTGAAACCTCTGTGCTTATGTTAAACATTGATTTTTCCAAAAAGTTTTTGTCGGCAGATAACCGAATGTTTTCAAAATAAAAGCTGTTTTGGAAAATATTAAAAAATGTAGTGGCCAAAAAATTCTGTTTTTGTTCATTCGTCTACATATATTTTAAACGTTTTGAATTGGGAGGTTATCGATTGATGTCGTGTTGGGTTATTGAAATACTAGGTTACAAACCAATTACCCGAGTTGCCAACTACAAAACAGTAGTAAACCGGATTCAATTCATAACAAAATTCAAAATTTATGATTGAAACCTCCGTGCTTAAGTTTAACTGTGATTTTGCACAAATAGATTTTGTCGGCTAAAAACCACATCATGTTGTAATAATAGAAACTGTTTTTGAAAATATAAAAAATGAAGCAGTCATAAAATGTCCATTGATTATCAATTTGTCTATGTATATTTGTTTTACATTCTGAATTGGGGGTTATCGATTAAATCTTGACTTGTTTCTGGTTTATGCGTTATCATTTCTGTGCTCTTCATTTATGCATTTGTGAAAAACAAGTGTTTTACTGTCGCGATTTTTTAGAAAAAAGCCTGATTTGGCAATACGAAAAAAAAGGTTGCAATATTTACAATGAACTATTTCCGCAAGCTGCTGAACACAGTTGGCTGCCAGTTGTGGCGGACTTTCATTAAAAATTAAATTTATTTTTAATAACCGATTAAAAACTGAGTATAAAGTTCTTCAAAAAACTGATTTAACATTTTAAAAAAAATTAACTTATTTATTTGGCAAATTCAATTTTTCCAAATAAACGCTGGTCGAGTAAATACAGGTTAGAAAACTTCTAGTTTTCTTAATCGCCGATATTATTTATTTAAACGCGGTTCAATTGTAAAATTTAAAAATAAAACAGATTTTTTCAGCACTACTTTTTTTTGATGTTTTCCAAAACATATTAGACTGCAGTTGGACAAAAAGTAAGATGATCTTTAAAAACCGATTTTAATTTTCTAAAATACCTTAGGCTGGTAATGCTTATCTAGAACATCAGGGTATATAATACTTGAAATCCCTACAAGAAATTTATTATTAGACTGCAGTTGGACAAAAAGTCAGCTGATCTTTTGAAATCGATTTTGATTTTCTAAAATATTTCAGACTGGTAATACTTATCTAGAACATCAGGGTTAACCACATATAATACTTGAAAATCCCTAGAAGGAATTTATTTAAGCAAAAAGTTAGAGAAACGTTTTACATTTTCATTTTGGGGGCGAATTTATCTGACCTAAAAGGGTTGTCCCATTTGATACTCCAAAATACCCACAAAGCATTTTTCCGTTTCATAATGATATTACATTTTCTTTCTGCTTAAAATATAGCAATTGAAGTCTGCTCAATTATTGCATACAATAATAAATAAAATAATAATTTATTATATATCTTTGATAACACACCTGCTATTTGTTTATTTGTCTAATGATTTCATTCTTTAAAAGCTCTGCTTAGTCCTTTACTTGGCCCGCTATTTTGTAAGGTTTCATTTGCTGTAGTTTTAATGCCAAAAATTGTATATTATTTTTTTGTTTTCATTTACAAATATGTATGCTTTGCCAAAAATGTTAAGATAATACCCCATTTTATTGTTGTTGTGTTTAAAATATAAAACAATAAATAAAATACAAACAAAAAATAATAAGTAAACAAAAAAAAAATAAAATAAATACAAATTTTTCAAACATTTTTTTTTATTTCATAAATTATAATTCATTTTGTTTTTTCAATTCGTTTTCTTTTAATTTACTTTGTGAATAAAAAACATAGGAAATTAAATAATAAACTTACTAAATAATACAGTAGATATTTATATATATATACGTGGTGTTTATAATTAATAACTTTAAAACTAAGAAAAAAAATAGAAGAGAACAATTCAAATGTTATGAAAGAGGTTTTCAAACAAAGTGCATTAAAAAGGAACGGAGGCTAATAAATTAGGGGTTTTTATTTCGTACTTTCTTTAACGTAACGTTTCAGGATGATAATGGAGGAGGGAATGTAAATGTGATTCCATTTTAGACTTACAAAAAATTGTTGATTTCAAAGTTAGGAGCTTTAATCTTTCAAGCTTTACTTTTGAGTATATCTTTGGGTTTTATATGACAAGAATCTTTGAAAAATAAGCCTTCCTTGAGATTGTCTATTTCATTAAATAGAAGTAGTGTCATTAAGAAAAAAACCAAGATAGTTCAAAATAAAAATTGAAAATACCAAAAAACTTTGGGTTCAGTTATTTCAAACTAAAGCGTTAGCTTCAGTTCTGTTATTTTTTATATTGACTTTGAAATTTTAGTGGACTCACCCAGTAAATGAAAAATTTACTCCCAGGGAATTTAATAACTTCCACTAGCTTTACTGTTTTTCTTCTTATTAAAGAAAAAAATACCAACAGAATCTTATGAAGCTTTACATATTCTCCTTACATTCCTTTGACTTCATAAAGTTTCAAGTTTTTATATTGACATTGAAATTTTAGTGGACTCATCCAGTAAATGAAAAACTTACTCCCAGGGAATTTAATAACTTCCACTAGCTTTACTGTTTTTCCTCTAATTTAAGAAAAAAATACCAACAGAATGTTATGAAGCTTTAGATATTTTCCTCGTATTCCTTTGACTTCATAAAGTTTCGAACTTTCTTTACCTGCAGAACTTTGAACAGCTTCTCTAAAGTCTTAAAATGAAATCAGTTTTGTCCTCCCTCCACTATGAAATAAAATTTAAATAAATGCTGTTGTTTTTAATTCTTTTTTTCCCTATTCTCTTACCAAAGAGATCTTGAATATTTCTCTAAGAATGAAAAGAAAATTATGGAAGAACAAATAAGAAATAAAAACGAAATCCACACTGAGAGAAATGAAATCATGACTTGTGGTGTAAAGATTTATCTTTTTTTTTGTTAAATATAAATTTCTATAGGAATCCATAAATCTTTGTTGCTGTTGCGGTTTATTTTTTTCATTCTTTCTTTCTTTACCTTTCTTTCAATATGGCACAGTGGAGTTGGAAGATGTGTTTGAATTTTTTTTTTCAGTTTCTTTGCCCTTTTTCAGAACAAATGCAATACTTGTGTTCATTTTCATTTCCATAAGTGTGGATCGAGTTTCTTAGGAATACAAATAATTGCTTAATCAAATTAAAAACAAACAAAAAACACTATAGTGTATGTAATTGGGAAGACTTGCTTTAGGTTATTTTGATAATTAAACTCAAAATCATATACAAAAAATTAAATAATCACAATTGGTAGTAAATAATAAAAAAGTAGAAAATAAAAATCATTTTTCTTTTTTTTTTAAATACAAAGTATGTTTTAACTTATAAACATAAAAAAATCTACGAAGTAAGGATTAGTAACAAAAAATGATAATATGTATATATAATAATAATAATAATAATGATAATAATAATAATATTAAATTTATATCAATTTTTGCTGTCTTAACTAAATAACGAAAATATTAAATAATCTTTTGTTGTTTTTGAATCTTTTCTCAATTTGTGGAAAATAAAGAAGAAAATCATTTTTATTTTTTAAAACGAAAAAGAAAAACATATGCTTTTACGCTTGTGGTCGGGTCAAAAGAAAGCTGCTTGTGCTTTTACTCTTAATAGGTGCTGGTGAATTGAAACCAAATTGAATGTATTTTTCACAGTGTACTTTAGAAGGAATTGAAGTGGAGTATAACAACGAATGGGTTATATTCAAAGGTTGTTTTAAAATATATCGCAGTTTTAAAAAATAAAAACATATCAAGTTGAAAATTATACTTATCAAACGATATAAATGTTTACCTGAAATTCTAAACGACCATCATTTTGGAAATTATTCTTAACTTTTTTAAAAAGCGCCTACAATTCTTGTTAAATTTTTGCTGTGCGTCGAGGGTTTTTTAAAATAAACCGCTGTTTTAAAAACATAGAAACTTATCACTCATTTACTTTAAAATTCTACTGATGAAAAATTCTATTAATGTTTACCTAAACATCTTTACGTCCATAGTTTGGGAATTTATTCATAACTTTTTCAAAAAGAGCCTAAAATTCTTCTCTCACCTAGCTAGAGATGGACACGATTTTATTGTTTCCAAATATTTTTACGAAGCATTGGGAATTTATTCATAATATTTTTAAAAAGACCCTAAAATTCTTCTCTAACCTGGCTAGAGATGGACACGATTCTATTGTTTCCAAATATTTTTACGAAGCATTGGGAATTTATTCATAATATTTTTAAAAAGACCCTAAAATTCTTCTCTAACCTGGCTAGAGATGGACACGATTTTATTGTTTCCAAATATTTTTACGAAGCATTCATTTCTAGACTAAATTTCATTTTAGACTAAATTAAGGTACATTTACTAAAACGCTCATACTTTCTTTATTTGCCCATCGATTTTCTTTAAAAATAACGAAAATTCTCCGTAGGGACACAGTGATTATGGGAAAAATATAAACCGGGCTAAACGGATACGCTTTTCTATATTTTTTTAGGTATTTTTACGAAACATTAATGTTTACTTAGATTGTAGTTAGGTAAAATTATTGAAACGCTTTATATATCCATAGATTTTCGTTAAAAATAACTATTATTCTTCGTAAAGACACGGTGTTTATGGAAAAAATATAAACCTGGCTAGCTGGACACGATTTATATTTTTTAGATATCCAGTTATTATAACCAAACGTTTATTTTTTGACAGAGTATATTAAGGTGAGGTATTTGACTATCAATGTCCTTTAAAAATACCTGTTTTTCTTTGAAAAGACATGGGGTTTATGGTAAATATATAAACCTGGCACGAAAACGAGTTCTGCATAATTTCTATTGTTTGCTGATAATTTTCAAAGCATTTAAAAATATGCATTCTTTAGAAGAATATTCGGTAACGAGTTATTAGGCCAGTTTACCGAAAGGACCATTACTATTTATATTGATTTTCTTTTATTGAAAAATAAATATCCTGGATAAAATTTGTTCTCATATTTTATTTTTTTAAAAAAAAATCTATAAAAAGAATTTTAAAAATGAAAAATAAAATTCTTGAGCTATCCAGAATTTAACAGTTTTTTTAGTTTTTACGTTATTGAAAAATAAATATCCTGTATACAATTTGTTCTAATTTTTATTTTTTTTTTTTAAAAAAATCTATAAAAAGAATTTTAAAAATGAAAAATAAAATTCTTGAGCTATCCAGAATTTAACAGTTTTTTTAGTTTTTACGTTAAGCCTTAATCTTCCCAAAGAAAACGTTTTTCTCTCTAGAATTATAATGTCATTTTACCGAAATGATCATTACTATTTAAATTCGTCATTGATTTTCTAAACATCCTGGATAGGATATCGTTTCTTTGTTCTATAACAGATTTCTAATATAGAAATATTTAAAATTGAATTAATTTTTCATTTTAAAATTACGATATGGACTGAAAACTCTAAAGGGAAAGTGCATGTTTTTAAAGCTCACTTAACTGCTTTCAACATTTTCTAGCCATCTTCGGCATTTTTTAAGTTTTCCAAAAGAAGTACAGAAAATATGGCTTTTTGATAAGCAGTTTATTTTTAAGAACTTTTTTAATCGTTATTTCAAAGAATAAATTTAAATTTGAAAGTTCGTTTCGGTTCTTTTACAAAATCGGGCATAACTTTGTTTAAGAACCATAGAGTTTGTTTTGAAGTATAATGTTCTATGTCGATTAGTCAAAAAAGAAATCATTTTGTCAGATTGATTATAACAAAATTAAAATGTTATTTTATGACTTAAGATTTCAATTAAAAATGTATAAATGAATGCAAAATAGAAGATGAACTCGGTGTTAATGAGAGTATTAAAGTTGTAAAGCATGATAGCGAAAAAAATGAGCGGATTTGTATTATTTTGGTATTCCCTACAATATTGAATGGTCGCTTTTTCAATGGACCCTTTTTTAAATAGATTGTTCAAAAAGTAAAACCCTTTTTAAATAGAAAATTTAAAAAAGGGTTCATTGAGTTCTTTTGATTGTTCACATACTTTATCCAAAAAAAAATATTAAAAGAATCCAACTTTTTTGTTTTTTCAGGAGGAATTCTCTCAGAACATTTCCTTTCTAAAACTTTCTCTAAATATTTGCCCGGCAATTTTCCCTCAAAGTTTTTGGACACGGCGAAAAAATTGCACTTTTGCTTTATCCAAACTGTGGATTGTTCAAAAAGCAAAACAGATTCCCTTTTGCTTGGAAAAACTCCTTAACTTCCTAAACTAAAAGTACACTGTGAAAAAATTCAATTATTGTGTTTAAGGATAAAAATTAAAATATTTTTCTCAAAATTATAATTTAAAAAAAAATATCAAAAAAGACTGAAAAAAGTACGCGTTTATCATTGTTTCGTTTGTATGTTTTGGTCACAATAAAAAAAGAGTAAAGTATTTGTTTTGCTTGTTTTCGTTTGTCTGTCTTCCATTAAAGTTTACCAAGTTTAGAGTCCTTTTCTAAAAGACTAGTTGCTCTTTTGATGAAACACTTTTTCTATACAAAAAAAATATTATTAAAAATTAAAGATACAAATCTTCAAGTGTATGTATATGTAAGTTCGTGTTCTCGATCAAAAAAAAAACTTAAAGCAAAAAAGAACGTTTAACTAACCATGGCTAGTTAGTTAAACTGAGCGAGCTAGCGTGCGCGCACGCTTGCTGGCTTTCTAAAAGAATAACTTAATTCTCATATTCAAAATTTTTTTTAGTATGATGACAATGCGTGTGTTTTCTTTATGTGTGTATAAAAAAGAGATGTGACATTAAATGATTTATGCTGTGGAGGCCACCATGTTGCCACCAGCAAAAGAATCTTTGCAGCTGGCCAACATTTGCGGGTGTGGCGCTCGTTTGTGTTTCTCTCTCAGTGTATTCTACTTGTTTTTTGTTTTCTTTAGCAATACTTAAAAAAGGACTCTTTGCGCAGAAAGAGTTGTCGATAAATCAAAAGAAATAAGATGAAAATAGTTAATGCTTATACAAATTTTTGTTTTTCTTGTATACTTAAGTTTGATGTTGTTGTAGTTGCGTTTGTTGTTGTAGTGGTTATTGTTATTGATGTTGATATTATCATAGAGATCCGAATATTGAGTGTATATGAGGATGTATGGGAATCGCATGTGACAGTGTGGGTGGCGGCCCCGAGGGCGGCGGTGGCGCCGGCGGTGGTTGCGTATGCGCATGCGACGTATTTACCGCATGAACGGGATGATGATGTGCCGCAGCGGCCGCTGCTGCCGATGCCGTTGGTGGCAACGCGCCCACCGGCGGTAGTGTTATGGACAAGGTGACCGTTTGCGGTGCTTGGCTATGGGCGGCCGCGGCCGCTGCTGCTGCCGCCGATGAGGCATGCTGGGCCACCTGTTGCTGGTGAGCACTGTGTGAGTTGGCGGATGCTGACGTTATGCCTCCGGCTGCTGTTGTCGTCTGGTGTACCGTTGCTCCCGATGTGGGGGGATGTCACTGGGCCACTACCGATGTGGCGGCATTTTGCTGTACAACAACGCCGGGCGCCACGGAATTCGCTACACTTACCGTTACGGACGGCTGGCCTCCGGGGCCGTTAGCATGTGCCGCCGAGGGCTGTGTTTGAAACGGATGTTGGAATGGTGGTCCATAGCATTGTGGGAAGTAGAGTTCGTTTTTCACCTGCGAACCGGGATTGGGACCTCCGCCACCCATCGAACGGGGCAGTATATTGTTTTTATTGTCACCCGCCGGATTGTTGTTATTCAGAAATTGTTGGGCGGCTGCCGCGTTTTTGGTCTCGTTTATCAGATGATTAGCGGCAGCGGCCGCTGCCACCGATGCGGCGGCGCCTGCATGCGAATTGTTGTTGTTATTGTTATTACTGTTGTTGTTGGCGGTATTGCTGGCCTGGCGGCTTCTCTTGGTCGTGGGATTCATGTGGTTGTCAATGTGTTTGGTCACTTCGTTTTCGGTGGCGAAGCGCCGTCGGCAATTGGGCATGGGACAGCAGAAGGGGCGATCACCCTGTGAATGATAAGTGAAAGATTAATAAATGGAAGAGAAGACATATTTTATACAAACGGGGATTTTCTTTCAAACCTATAGGAAAGACAAACTACTGGGTTAGCAGAAAAACACCTATTAAGACTTACGAAAACTATTAGGTTTTGAGCTTGTTCTTCCATTCCTAAAAGACTTGAAAACTACATATATTTTTTGGAAATGATAAAAATTCCAAGTCTGAAAGGACTGTAAGAGGGGGCTATCAACTGTAGGCATAAATTGATTTGTGAAACATAGAAAGAATTTTTAGAGGCAATTTACGAATGGGACAGTACTAGTGAACGATTCTCCGGCTTTTTGAGAAAATGGAGATGGAATTATACATGGTAATGAAGCAAAAAAGGAAAAGATTAATAAAGAGTGTACTTAACTCATTGAGCTCATTGAAAATCATAGTAGGTTAGATATCAAAGATATGGGTAGATGGATCGGCTAATAAAATGAATCTGTTATCTTTAAGGTACATAACAATTTTTGGACGAGCTTGTAGATTTGCATCCATAATGTAAGCTTAATGCCGCCTCCGAGGAGCAAGTCCTATCTTAATGGGCTTACCCATATCGTGATAGATGAATTGATATATACTTCAGAACCACATTCAGGTAAGTGACGAGATTAGTACGAGCATAGCTCGTTGAAATACAAGGTTTTTCTCTAAGTCCGGGCCTCCATCATAAGTGCTTCGCGAAGCAAGCTTCATCTGATTGGGCTAGTAGATGCAGTCTTCTTTAGAAGGGTGTACGTTTTAGTATATCCATTGAACAAACAAAAAACTACAATCTTTAAAATACCGCGCCTATCTTGTCCTCTTTTTCCTGGTTTAAGTTCAACGTCGACATAGCAAAGCAAGGTCTTTCTCATTTGAGCTTGCAAGAGTAAAAGCTGGTTTCCTTATAGATAATAAACCAAGCATCTACTGCTACACCAACGTCTCGAAATTGGACAGCTAAACTGGAGCTGGGTTTTATATAAGGAACCATTGTATCAAAAAATAGTTCCGACTACCAGACCACAATTCCAGACCATCCAAGCAGATGGCTCAACTCAAAAAACGAATGCAAGAGTGGAATTAGCTTTCGCGAAATCAAGACAAGAACTTTCGGCCTGAGTGACAAGCCTCGAGCACATAAGGGGGATGAAATGGAGGAGGGTAAAAAAATTAAAAAAAAAAACAGAACGCCTATATTAAAAAAGGAAATTCTTAAGCCACAAGACAATGGGCGTTCTAACTGTCCACTTCTTAAGACACAGATCTTCCGCAAGGAAGAGGGAAATCAAAGATGTGCGAGGAGGACATGGAAACGATTAGGGATTTTCTCTGCTCAGTAACTTTTAAAATAAACTGCAGAGCATGAGAAACTGGTTCTCGGCGATACCTTATAACGAAGCTCAAATTAGTCAGAAGGAATAACAAAATATAAATAAATAGAGAGGCCGAGGAATCTAATAGGAATTCTGATGTCGTTCTGGCAGCACATAGTGCCAGGGTAAAGAATTCCTCCTTCGGGTCGATCCGGTGCATTGAACCGGCTGTCGGGGGATTGATTCTTATGTCGGATAACAATACCAGCAGAATTAGACTAAGAGGTACACGAAATCGGATCGTCAACAGACAGAGCTACGGGATGGCCAATCAGAGCTTAGACTTTGCGTTAATGCCCTGGCGTTGGAAATGAATTCAAGGTTCTGCCGATAAAACGACTAAGTAACTGATAGAGCACTTCTAAATTTTTCGGCAGAAGTCTCACGAAATTGGACCGTAACTTGACATTGCTACAGGGCTACTATTCATAGCATAGCAATTGTATTTAAGCGACCCAACTCTGTAACTTCTTATCCCAAAAGAGGCGGACAGATATGCTGAGCAGATAGTTGGTAGGTTAACAAAATTGAACTGTTTATAGCCCAAGAATGGAGTCTTTACTCATTTGACCAGGCTCTTTTTTTTACCCAAAGCAGTGCGGATAATCAGCCGGCTTAGCAGGGAACTACACTCTTTTGTGCTGCAAAATTGAACAAAGAACTGTCAGAAATTTATAACTCAGAACTTTAGACTTTGTTTACAATAACCAGACTATATCTTTTTATCCAGACCAAGGGACGAAAATTAAACAGTTATTTGGCAGAGCTTTAAAGCTTAAGGTTGGAGTCTTTACTCACCATGGCCAGACTCTCATATTTTATCCAGAGCAATACGGACAAACAACCGGCTTTGCTGGGAATTAAACACTTCTGACCAGCTAGACAGAAGATACCGGCAGAAAATTATCTCAGAACTAGATAACAAGAAAACAACTATATCTTATTTTATACAGACCTAGAGAGAATAAACTTTTGATGGGATAGACAAAAGGTAAACAAGATTAAAGGTTGAACTGTCACAGTAACGAGGTGGCCATTAAAAGCCTAGAATTTGTATATATGATCAAGCTTTTAAAATGATGCCACGACGAACCGACCCCTTTTTTCTTTCCACACTAAGGGAAGATAAACTTCGGAGCAAGTCGAAGAAGGACCTACAAAATTAAACCGAGAAATGACAGCTAATATCATCTTCTTTTAGATCTTAAGCAAAAAGTAACGGTTGCCTTAATACGATTGCGTTGCTGCAACGGTTGCTTCGTTTGCATCTAGCATTAGGACTTTAGTCCGCAAATATGTCCCTTTTTATTCACACCATGACGGGCAATCAAACAGCTCAGCAGGGCGCCATTGAATTCCGAATAAATAGACAAAAAATACACAAAATTGTGTCGTCGTTTGGAGCGCAGGACTTGAGACTTCGCTTACGAGGAGGATCTACAAAATTAAACCGAGAACTGACAGAGCTACGAAATTTCCATTCAATTCTTTAGACTTTTATCTTCACGTAAGGCGACCAAAATCGGTCTCTTTTTATCCACATCCAGGAAAATTAGACACTTTATCTTATATTTTACAATGGGGTCGACAGACAGAGAAGTGTTTCGTGAGACTGATGAAAGGTGCATAAAATCAAACCGTAAACTGGCAGAGCTTTATAAAGGCCGCTTAGAGCTAGGGCCTTCAAACTTTAAAAGCCAGTCAACTCTGCCTTTAAAAGCCTTTCAACCCTAAGGCTACTCTACTAACTCCATATATACTCCCTTAATATACCACTACCTGGTGCGTTCTGGTGTGTTGATCCAAAATGGCCTTCTGGCGGAAATCTTTGCCGCATTGACCACACTTGTAGGGTTTCTCGCCGGTATGTATGCGAACATGCTGCAAATGGAGTAGACAAATTATTATAAATGTAAAATTTCTTTTTTGTTCCAAAAAAAAACACTTGTCTCCTCACCTGATTCAATATAGTCCTCTGACGGAAGAAACGCGGACAATATAAACAACCGAAGGGCTTCTCATTCGTGTGTATGCGCAAATGTTGCGTCAAATGCGACTGCTGGCGGAAACGTTTGCCACATTCCGGACAAGGATACGGACGCGATTCGATATGTATGCAACCGTGTTGCAGCAGCGTGGTCTTCTGTTTGAACTCCTTATCACAAATGGGGCATCGCACATACAGGGGCATATTAGCCGGACGGATACCAATGTGTGACAGAACGTCGGGAAGGATTTTCTGGCCTGCACATGTGGGATGAAAAAGAGAAATAATCAATGTAATGGTTGTTGAGTTGTCCAGCCGTGGGTTACCTTTACCATCCTTAAAGTAGGAAGGATAATGTATACCTCCATCCTGGCCATTTTGAGAGTCTTCATCGTTATAGCCATCGCCGGCAATGCCATTTTTCGTATCAGTCTCATCTCCCGGATAGGGCACATCCTGCGGCCACAGCGTCGGATGCGGGCCATTTTTGAATATAAGATGCGGCGAAACATCTGTGAACAGAAAGCCAGAGATAGACGCATATGAGTACTCGGAAGCTCCTCCAGACAAAGAAGAGAAATGTTGCTACGCTAAACTACGGGGATTCAGGGTGGTGAAAGAGAACCGGCAAAGTGCTTCAGCACTCTCCAGCTTAAAGTTTAGAGAATAGTAGGTATTGAGAGACTTACAGTTAATATAGAATTTTGAAAGGTTTTGCCAGATTCTTTGCTTAAATAATAGACTTTCCACAATAATGACCTTAAAGGTGGTGCCAATCAGAGAAATTTTGAACAAGTTTTGAGTTGAATTTTGTACTGAAATCAAAGGCAAGGCGAACGATGAGCCTCTAAAGCCATTATTGGAAAATCAGCCAATTCCTTGATAACATAAAGTGCTTCACACACAAAAATATTTTGGTTCAGTCTATGATTATATCTTTGTACATCCAGATTTCAAAGTAGAATTTTGCTTTTTGTTTTTTTTTTTTTAATGTAGGCCGAAAAGTTGCCCTAAACTGTAACTCTCGGTTATCGGTATATAATTTCAATCTGTTCTAATTTTTCTGTTTTGTTTTTTTCTTTTTTTGGTTTTTGTTTTGGAATTTATTCAAGAACTGTCGCTCGCCTTGGTGGGTTCGCACATGTTGATTAAGGATGGCCTTCTGGCGAAAGTGCTTGCCGCACTCGGGACACGCAAAGGGCTTCTCACCCGAATGGATGCGAACATGTTGATTCAGTATCGCCCTCTGACGAAAGCCTCGATTGCAGTAGCCGCACGTGAATGGCTTCTCGTTGGCATGGATGCGCAGATGTTGCGTGAGATGCGATTGCTGGCGAAAACGCTTGCCGCACTCCGAGCAGGGATACGGCCGGGCATCGGTGTGTATGCGGTCATGCTGCAGCAGTGTGCTCTTCTGCTTGAAATCTTTGCCGCAGGTGAGACATTTGAACAGTCTTAGATCGCTGTGTGGCTTGGGCGGTTTATGGCTGCCAGAGGAATTATTGTTGCCGCTGGGATGTCGTCCGCCCGGACCATTGGTCGACGATGCATTGTGACTGGAACCGTTCTGTTGATTGTTGGCGTTCGTTGGACCGTTCTGGCCCGGCAACAGCTCTGGCAAAGCATACGCCTCCAGACCGTTCGAGGGTCCATTGGCAGAGCCCTGATCCATGGAGCCATTCAGGCCGGGCAGAACAGGTTTGTTGAGATAATGTAGAGGTGGGAAACCGGGCGGAGCCATAAGAGCACCCTGTGCAGCCGGGTGTCGTGGTGCATAATAGCCGGATAGCTCGCCGTTTTGTGAGACGGGAAAGCCGTTGGTATGATCATTGGTTTGGCCATTCTGTTGCTGCACATGCTGCGGGTTATTCCCCGCTGGATTATTGTCGGAGGAGGCGGCCGCATTGCCGTTCTGTTGCTGCTGATGCTGTTGCTGGGGATCGTTAGAGCTTTGGTTTGGATTTGATTGCGGATTCGAATTCGGCTGTTGGTTTTGTAAGCCATTAACCTGGAAAGGAGAAGGAATTGCATTAGATTTTTAGAATACAAAGGCAAGAGGATGGGAAACTAAATATTTAAAGTAAAGACCTAAGTATTCAAGATCGAAGGATTTTTAAAATCAAAATATGGATATTTTTATGGATTTGATGGGAATTCATTTAAGCGTTGTGTTTGGGGTTCATATAAGATTTATAGGATGTTCTTGTATGGGTGTCATCGAAGGTGTTTTATGAATTCCATGTGAATTAATTTTTGGTTCTTAAAAATCGTTGAAGAATTCATAGGTTAATCTCTTGAAAGGATCATTTGAGGGTTGGTTTAGGAAACCTTTTTTTTTATAAATTCTTTTATTAATCTCTTGGGAAATCGTTTAAGGTTCCCTTTGGGAATAACCCGTCTTCGGATGTATGGATGCCTAAACACTTGGGATTTTATATAAGGATTCCTTGAAAATCTTTTAAGAGTTTTATGGGAATTAATTGCTAGAATCATTTGTGGATTCGTTGGCTATTTAAATGTTTATTCCAAGGGACTACTTGAGGGATTCCTTAAGGAATTTGTTGCCTTGGGTCTTATGGATCCCTTGGGAGTTTGTTTAACAATATTTTAGTGAAATTTGTAAAGACAATATATGACCGTAGATTATTGGGAATTCAGTGTTGGATTATTTGGGATTTTTTTAATGGACTTCTTGGGAATTGTGTGACGGACTCTTTGGAAATTATTTACGGATTCTTTTAGATCAGAAGTGTGAGGCCAAATCCTCAATTGTGAGTTAGTATTTTAATGATTTTGTCTTTTAAATTATTAAGGATTTCGTGTAAGTTCTGGGAAGGATTTCATGGGAATTCTTGTAAGGACTTTATGCCAATTTTCTTTTTAGGGTTTCCTTAGAAATTTTTAACTTTTTATATATTCATCTCTTGAAGAAAACATTTTAAGATTCGTTTAAAAAAACTTTTCCTTAGGAACTCATATAGAAATTTATTTTTATTCTTTGGGAAATCATTGAAGGATTTTGTTGGATGTATGGATACCTTATACCTTACGAGTTTTTTAAGGATTCTATGGAAATCTTTAAAGAAGTTTATGAGAATTTATTTTTAGAATTATTTCTAAAGGATTCCTTAAGATATTTATGGTCTTTGATATCTGGGATCTCTTACTATTTTGTTCTGAAATGTTATGGTGAAATTTTGAAAAGACAATAACTAGACTAGAGTCTGTCAATAGCTATAGATTTTTGGAAATTGATTGTTAGATCATTTGGACATTTTTTAATGGATTTCTAGGGAATTATTTTACGGATTCCTTGGAAATCTTTTATAGATTTTTAAAGATTACAAGTGTGAGGAAAGTTTGTCTTAGATGAGACGTTGATGAAAGTGAGTAAGTATTTTTAGGAGTTCGGAGATCGTTAAGCTTTCTTCTACATTCTTGTGCCAATTTTGTGGGAACTCTCTTTATTTTTGCATTGAGGATTCTCTGGAAATTCCTTGACGTATTTAATAGGAATTTATTAATGGATTTATTTGACTATTTATTTGTTGATTTCTAGGATCAAATTGAGGAAATGATCGCCTAGAAATAAAAAGATATTTTATACAACCCTCAACAAATTATTTGGGAATATTTTTGGGGTTTTATTTAAAGGAAAAATATCTGTAGTAATATAATCGTAGATTCTTGACATGATTCTTGATTTAGTATTGTTAGGTAATTAATTTATGGATTCCCGGGGAATTCTTTTGTGGATTCCCTGGGAATTCTTTTATGGATTCCCTGGGAATTCTTCTATGGATTTCCTGGGAATTTCTTTATGAATTCCCTGGGAATTCTTTAATGGATTCCCCTTAAATTCTTTTGTTGATTTCCTGTGAATACTTTTAGGGATTTTCTTTGAATTCTTTTATGGATTCCTTGGGAATTCTTTTATGGATTCACTGGGAATTCTTTTATGGATTCCCTGGGAATTCTTTTATGGATTCCCTGGGAATTCTTTTATGGATTCCCTGGGAATTATTTTATGGATTCCCTGGGAATTATTTTATGGATTCCCTGGGAATTCTTTTATGGATTCCCTGGGAATTCTTTTATGGATTCCCTGGGAATTCTTTTATGGATTCCCTAGGAATTCTTTTATGGATTGTGATTTTTTATGTATTCCTAGGGATTTCTTTAATGAATTTCCTAAAGATTCTTTTATTGATTTCTTCGAATATCTTTTTATATTCGTTACAAACTCTTTGATAGATTTTATATAGAAATTCGTTCACGGATTCTTAGCGAAATCCTTAATAGATCTTGATAGATTCTTTTGTATTTCTTTGAATGAATTTTATATGAGTTCCATTTTCTTCCAACAATTGCTGTGAAGCTTTCTGATGATGGTCGTCACGGACCTGAAATCGCGATAAAAGCAGTGTGCAGCCTCGAATATCACTGTTACTTTGCTATTTTGTTAAAAACTTGTCTTCTATTTAAATAGAGGTCTTGCCAGGTTAATTCCTGTTCAATTCCATTTATTTTAGTTTGTAGTTTTCATGGAAAGTCTTTTATGGGTTCCACCGGAATTTTTTCACGAATTCCATAGGAATTCTTTAACGGATTCTTTGGCATTTTCTTTAAAGATTATATTGGAATTAATTGACAGCTTCTAAGAGAATTTAATTATGAACTCCTTGGGAACACTGTAAGAAATTCCTTAGGAATTCTTTTAGAGATTGCAGTTATAGAGAGAAATTCAATTATGGGTTCCTTGGTTACACTTAAAGGGATTTTTTAAGAATTTATTTTAGGAGTTTCAATTATATTTTAGTTTCCCTATGAGTCCTTTTTTGGGAATCCTTTAAATGATTGAAGTGGATCTCTAAAAATTGATTTAAGAATTCTATGGAAATTATTTCCATGATTTTTGGATGATTTATTTATAGATCCTTAAGTAGCTGATTTATGAAAATCTTAGGACATAATTTTTTAAAGCTGTCGGAAATTATTTGACAAAAAAACCTTCTTGATATAAGAAGGTTCCTTTTGGATTCCTAAAGAACTTACTTTGAAATATATTTGTGAAAGTTTTTGGGTTCCTTGGTAACACTTTAATGGAATCCTTAGGAATATTCTTTTAGGAATTTCAATTATAGATTCCGTAGGAATTCTTTATTATAGTTTCCCTATGAGTCCTTTTTTAGGAATCCTTTGAACTGGATCTCTAAAAATTGATTCAAGAACTCTATGGAAATTATTTACATTTATGAAAATCTTTGGAAATAATTTTTTGAAGCCTGCGGATATTATTTGACAAAACAACCTTCTTGATAAAAGGATTTGGATTTCCAAAGAACTTATTTGGAAATATATTTGTGGATTTTTTAAAACAGACAAACTTAGATTCTTTGAATATTTGTTTATAGATTTATTCTTCAGCTTTATAGGTTTTTTAAATAACTAGAATTGAAAATATGTCTCACCTGATTCATATTCACATCATCTTCATTCGTGCCATTTGTCCTCTGCTGCTGTTGCTGCTGTGGCGGGTACGGACTGGATGACGGTGAACCTTGCTGTCGCACTCCACCGCCCGATTCGCCGCCATTCTCTCGAACATTGGGATCGCCATTCGGTGAATGCGATGTGGGACCATTTGCCGTGGCCGCCTGGCCGCTTGCTGCTATGGCATTTTGACTTTGCTGTTGTGCGCTTAAATGCTGCTGCTGTATGCCGGGATACATTTCGGTACCCCACTGCGTGGGTGCACCGCCAATGGCGGCCGCATTACGTTCCGCCTCTTGTGAATCCTTGTACAGGACATACGGCTGGCCCGTGTCCTGTGTTATGCAGTACATTATCTGGCGCGGCACTTTGAGGCCGGCTGCAATACAGGCCGCAAAGGAGGCGGAAAAATTTATTGCCATTTTGTGTGTGGATGGTGTGGTGTGGTGGCGTTTGTGGGTGGTTTTTGGTTTGTGTCTTAGCTATATGATGAATGAGTATGACTCATGCGCTATTAAATATGCTACGACTGTCTCTTAACTCTCTCTTGCTCTCCAGAGGAGAGTTTCAGTGAAAACTGTTTATGTTCATTGTTGTTGGTTGTGGGTGGTGATGATGGTGGTTATTTAAGTTTTCCTTCTTATGCTCAATAAAATTATATCCTTTTCTTCGTGATCTCTAGTTATCCTTTGTATTATTTTCTCTTTTTTAAGATATTCTTCAACTCTTTTTCCTTCTTCTGTTGGATCGTTGAGGCTTTGAGTTGTTCTCTTTAAGGGGTTCGGTTGCTCTTTTAATAAATTTTTCTCTTGTTTGCCGTTTTCTGTGTTGTTTAGTTGTTGTCTTTTGTTTTCTTGTTTCTTCTTCTACGTTCTTCTTTCTTTTGTGTTTATTATTCCTTTCTTCTTGATTTGTTTTATTATTTGTTTGTTAGTTTGTTTAAATATTATTTTTTGTTAAAATATGTGGATTTAGTTTTTTTGCTTTCTTCACCAAAAGGGATTTTTTCGGTTTTAAATTGTTTTTATTATTTGATGCCAAGTGAGGTTTAGACAAAACAAAGTTTGATGTTCTCTCAGCTAATCTCTCAATTACTGTCAAAGCGTGTTTTGCTCAGCTTAGGTGGTGTACTTCAGATGTCAACTGTAATGAAACGGAGAGAAGAAGAAACATTAAAATTTATTCGAAAAACTTTCAATGTAAAGTGTTTTCTAAAAGTTACGAAAATATTCTATTTAAATTTAAAAAAACATCTAGAATTTGCTGAACATTCTCTTTTCTCTTTATATTTTATTGCCACTCTTGCCTTTTGTCTATTCTTGGTATGCCCCTTGTGGGTTTTGTCACTTTGCGAAAAGTGAATTTATTAAATCGTCATAAAGAGCTGCGCTGAATCGTTCAAGTTCATTGCTAAGAAATCGAAAATTTTAATATGCAAACTGCATTTGCTGTATTGGTAGAAATACTTTACAGGCTTTAAGGTAATAAAAAAAGAACTCAAAAAAAAAAAAAAAAACTACCATGACTGAACAGGCAACAGACAGTAAGTAGTGAAGTGTCTTAACCCTCAAACGCTAGCACTGACTCGAAAACGAAACAATTATCTTTACTACGAGGACATTGACAACGTAAAGGCTGTTCCAACATGTGCTGATATTGACAACACAAAAAACGAAAAGGAAACAGACCCCATGTAAATGAGGCCATATCTGTCGCCATCTAGTCGAGAAGAGAAGTTGCAAGTTTTGCTGTCCTGTAAGGTGATAAATTCCAATCCATATTCCATTTGCTTTTGCGGATTTGAATTTCAATAGATTATTGTCCAGAGATGGTTGTTTGAAACTGTTCTAGGCAAGAATACTTACATGGAACTTTCGCAGGGTAGTTAGTATAGCTGGCTAATATTTGTAACGCCAAAAAGTAAGATAGATTGACCCTAAGTTTATTATACCGATCGGTTAAGAATGACTTTCTGATTCAACAAAGCTACGCCCATCCATCAAGGTACTGCTGCAATTATAAAACGATTTAGGTAAATCTTTCTATTTTTAGAAAATTTGGCCCAAGGACTATACCTGTAACCTGCCTATACCTGTAACCAACATTAATTATATTCGACCAAATCGGACCATGTTTTTACGCAATTCTTAAATATAGGGCCTACATCTAGACTTGATTAAGCACAGTGTGTGTAAGCAATCCTACTGAAATTGGAACAATAACATGTCAAATCAAGTTTTTGGTTCAATTAAATTATTTAAATATTTAAACAAAAAATTAACTAGGAAACTGGAGGAAAAAATTTTACATACTAACTAAAATATTCGTTCGTTGTTTATCGAAAATAATTTCGATTTCAAACTATAAACAAATTTATAAATTTACAAAAACAAAATATTGGCGTTTATTAAAAATATTTTTTGTAAACAAATTTACGAAAAATAATTGTATGCCGTTTATGGAAAATATTTACGTTATGAGGTATGAAAAAAGGCACAAACATACAAAAAAAGTTGTAAGCCGTTTGTCGAAAATAATTTCGTATCAGGCGATATAAAATTTCACATATTTACAAAAAAAAATTAGTTAGACGATGAAAAAATTAACATATTTACAAAAAAGTTGTAAAATTTTTTCAAAAAGCAGTCTTTTAGTAGCATTCTAAGGTGACTGCAGTTTCGGTGAGCGCCACGTCACCATTAACAGACCAAAAGAAACGAATTTGCTGTTACTAAAAACACTGGATATATACAGTGTGGTCCAACCATAATGCACGATTTTAATTTTGAGTCACACCTTAACGTCGAGTTTTTGCCCAACTTAATTTGTTATTTCTTTTTTTTTCAGTGTTTAACAAATTCACCCTTGTGGAGGTTTATAATTGAGCAGTGCGTAAAGGTTGTTGAAGCTTTTTACGAAAATGGGCGTTCAAATCAAAATGCATTTCGTGCACTTTTTAATTTTTTTGGTCAACATAATCGACCAAATATGTTTACAATCGGTAGAACTGGACGCAAATTTCAGCAACCGGTCCGCCTATGCCAGCTCGTCTAGTTTGTTCTGCGACAAACATTGAGGCTATTCGCCATAGTGTGGCAGACGAGTCGTCAACATCGATTCGTCGTTGTGCCCAACAGTTGAACATCTCGCGAACATCACTAGTTTGAATTTTGAATAAGATTTAAATTTACACGCGTAAAATTCTATTGACTCAAGAGGCTACTGACCATTTCAAGCGTAGCATTATGCCGAATGGTTGGTTGAACAGACAAAAGTGAATAGTGACTTTAAAAAGAAACTCATTTTCAGCAACGAGGCACTATTTCACCTCAGTGGACTCGTTAACAAGCAGAATTGCCGCATATGGGCAAATGAAAGACCACAAGTGATTGTTCAAAAGCCGATGCATCCACAAAGAGTGACTGTTTATGGGCTGGCGACGTCATCGGGCCGAACGGCCTTGAATGGTGTTCCCTATCGCGAGATGATAACAAAGTTCTTGTGGCCAGAAATTGAGGTTATGCACCTGTAGGATATGTGGTTCCAACAGGATGGTGCCACTTGCCACACAGCCAATGAAACAATGGCTCTTTTGCGGGAGAAATACAGTGGCCGTGTTATCTTAACACTTTGATTTCTTTCTTTAAGGTTATTTAAAAAAAATGTACCTCAATAAGCCGAGAATAATTCAAGAGCTAAAAGATAAGATAATTCGGCACATTAACGACACTGAAACTCCATTATGTCTTCAAATCATTAAAAATATGGACCATTGGATAGATATTTTATTCCACACATAATTGTCATCAATCATTCTACCATAATTAAAAATATTAAGATAATTCTCTGAAAAAATATCCTGGTGGTAAAACCTAAACTTTTGTAGCATTTCTTAAGTAATATCTAAATGTATTCATTGGATTAATATATGCACGCAGAAAAAAGTATGGTTGTGATGACAATATTCGAAGAGGATAATACTATTGTTTGGTATATGGTTGTGCTACAACAATATTATGGTCCTCACAACAATAGTATAATTCAAATACAACCATACTCGAACTATGATCCTCACAACAATAGTATGATTCACACATAACCATACTATGATCCCCACAACCATAGTATGATTCACACTCAACCATACTCTGATCTCCACAACCATAGTATGATCCTCACAACCATAGTATGTTTCATATACAACCATAGTATGGTCCTCACAACCATAGTATGATTCACATGCAACCATGTTATGATCCCTACAACCATAGTATGATCACACACAATTAAACTATGATCCCCAATATTATTTAATACAATTTGTTTGAGTTGTCGACAATAGATTTGATCCCCAAAATTATTTATTAAAATTGGTTTAAGTGTCAACAATAGATTTGAATTATGAAATTTATTCCAAAAATACATTAAATTCAAAATAATATGAGTGATTTATTTCACAGTAGAAAAAATAAGTTTAAATAAACGTAAGCGTTTTTTTTAAATATTTCAGATAAACAAAGCAAAAGCAGCTTGTTTAAAAAATTTTAATTTCGATAAAAAAAGTACTATTATTGCGTTAGATCCGTACCAATAACATTTGTTCTAAAAAGCATATTCAAATGAAGAAAAATTACAATCATACAGTATGATTGCCGTAATCATACCATTGTTAAGATAAAACGCAAAACACAATACTTTTGTCGCACTAACCATATTTATATTGTTGCTATAACCATATTTTCATTTTTAAATTTGGCAATAATACTATTGTTACATTTCAACAATATTAATATTGCAGCAATTATACTATTGTCAAAAATAAATTCAGTTAACAATGCTATGGTTGCGACGAACATACTTTTGTTGTGGAGAACATATTAATATTACCGTGACCATGTTTTTTCTCTGCGTGTGTGAAGCGCAAAATAGAAAGGGACCTAAGGTTAAAAACCAGTTTTGTTCAGGAGAGCCATTTTAAAGATTAGGTCCCTTTCTATTTGCGCTAAGAATCGTCGACTTCACTTTCATAAAACGCGCATATCTCTGGGTGGAAACACTTTTGGGGCATGGGATCGGTCTCATTCGATGCTCAGATGTTGTCCACATCAAAAAAAAAGTGAAAAGTTGATGAAAAGTTTTGCTCAGGAAAGCCATTTTAATGATTAGGTCCCATACTTTTTGCGCTTAGAATCGCCGACTTCACTTTCATAAAACGCGCATATCTCTGGGAGGGAACACTTTTGGGGCATGGGATCGGTCTCATTCGATGCTCAGATGTTGTCCACATCAAAAAAAGAAAAAAAATTAAAATTGATTTTTTACCCTTAGGTCCCTTTCTCTATGCGCTGTCATATATAATTAAAAAAAAAAACAAAATTGGGCCATATTGATCATGGTTTCGTTAAGATTTCGACTTAAGTCCCTATTACTGTATAAGCCTCATCTAAAATACGATATTAATCACATTAAGTGTAGTGCTCTAAGGCGAAATATAACTCCGGTGAAGTTAGACCATATTGACCTAGGAGAGGCTGTTAAAGAAGGCATCTCCCGATTAAAGACTGCCGCTATAGATGTCATGATTTAAATCCAATTTAGGTGTGTTCAGAAGCGTTGAGTCTCTGTATACTAGAGTGGTGTAGGGTCTCATGTATCGACTATGGCCGATCATAGATTTTTTTCACTTGGTAGCATTTTGTTTTGTGCATCAAAACTTTGAAATCATTTTTTTCATTTATCGCAATAAACCGTTCACTTTTGTACCACACTGTAGCTTGTGTTCAGCCTAATTACACTCATTACAGCCCGGATTGTTCCAGTAAATTAAGAAGTCGAGTTCAATTCACGACATCAATATACGGACGAGCGAGTACATGCAAACATAATTATCAAAATTATCGTTTCTTTGCGATTTCAAAATGAATTGCAACGAATTCATTAAAATGAATCTCGCTCTCGTTCATCCATCATTGTAAGTTTAATGATGATGATCATCATAATGATGACATCATATGCAATCAAGCACAAATCTGCTAGAATATTTAACAAAAAAAAAGGAACTGTCGATAAATATGAAGATCAAATATTAATGTGCATGAAACATAAGAAAACACTTGGCAGAAACAAAAGTTTTTTATAAGAATCGAAAAAAAATACTTCAAGTAATCGGGAATATAAGTGTACAAAAATTCTTTGCAAAAAAATAAAAAAAAACCATTAACAGAAAGACCTTGATCCCGCATTAAAAAAATGTGCAGAACACATTAAGAGAAAAAAAAGTTCAACACTGTCATGCTTGGCGCGTTATTTAAGGAGTTTCAGGGCAGAGAGGCTTCCCCCAACCAGCAATCAGACGGAGAGGGCCCGACGAGGAGCCAAGGGGACGAAGGGTTTGCCATTTCGTATTCCAGTTGAGACATGTCTTGTGGCTACATGGGGGCACTCCTTAAAAAAACTACAAAAAACAACAAAAGCGAAAAAATGCCAAACAACAGCGGTCTGGTCTGGTCTGACAGGCAGGCGGCAGAGTAACAGATGATCATGACTTTGCTTTGCATGGCGTTGGAAACGGGTGGAATTAATTGCTGGCTTTTCGTATTGTTGTTTTTTCGTATGAATCTCTGCCAGCAATCGATTCGATATACTGGTGCTGCTTGATCTTGTCCCCCTATTTTTTCTGTTTTTTTTTTGAACAAAATTTATACGAAACAAAAACAAAGTGGAGAACAAAAATGTAATGGAGTGTTTTGTGGCTGTGGAATAAGAATGAATTCTGTCTATTTGACTGACTGACGGACGGCACTTTATTTATGTGTGATTTGCTGTGGAGGTTAACCCTTATGTGGGTGAGAAAAATAATTTTGCTTTACAAAAAAGGGAGAGGAAATTTTAGACTTTCAGAGATTTTCATTATGGAAACTCTAAAGGAGTTATAGCCACCTAGAAGAAACACAAATGCAACTAATCAATGTCAGTATAGGGGAGGCTGTTCTAAAGGGTGGGTAAATTTTAAGGGCCGATGTTGAATGTGAACCACACCTAAACGTCAAGGTTTTTCATTTAATATTTCTCAATTTCAGACTAACTCAATTTGAACCCTGAAAAGATACACAAGCGAGCAACGCGTTAAAGTAAATCAGGCTTATTATGAAAATGGGCGTTCAAATCAAAATGCACTTCGTAATTTTTTTGGTCCATTTAATCGTCCAAATGTGCATAAAATCGAAATAATCGTGCAAAAATTTGAGCAAACCGGGTCTGTAGGAGATGTAAAAACACCAACGCATGCTCGTACGGCTCGTACTGCAGAAACTATTGCTGCTGTTTGCGATAGTGTGGCTGAAAAGCCGTCCACCACAACTCGTCTTGCATTTACACGCTTACAAGGTGCTATTGACTTAAGAACTAAAGCCTCTTGACCATTACAAACGTCGTCAATGGTAAGAATGGCGGCAAGAAATGACAAAAGTGGATGATCGGAACTTTGATGAGCTTGACCACCCTTAATAATGTATAGAGTGCACAACTATCACACAAATAATCATTCAAATTTTTCAACGAGAGGGATTTTTTCACCCCCTAAATACAAGAACCCAAAAAACAGTTTTTTTTTTGAAAAAATGGCCACCTTTTCGCCAGTTTGCTCACGTCTTAGTTAAGACTTTTTGGTTATATTAGCAGCTATATTACGAGGGTTGCTATATATATTTCTGGCCGAGGCAACGGAAAGTTTGACATTTTTTAGCAAAAACGTAATCAGAACGTTTTTACGTACGACCATTATTTGTGATGTTTACAGTGACTTGAAAAAATCAATTTGGCAAAAATATGGAATTAACTAGTGAAGATTTTCGTGCGATCATTTCTCACAACTTTCAACGTGGATTATCATGACAAGAGTGCATCGATGAACTTAAATCTTTATATGGCGATGAAGCACCATCCTATAACACTGTGAAAAACTGGTTTAATAAATTTAATCGTGGCCGACGCTCGCTCAAAGACGAAGGTCGTGAAGGTCGTCTTAAAACGGCCGTTGTGCCAGAGAACATTGATGCCGTGCGTGAACTGATAATGCATGATCGTCATGTGACATGCCGTGAGTTAGAGGCATCCTTTGTTATGTCTTACACCAGCATACATTCGATATTGCATGAACACCTGGCCGTAAAAAAAGGTTTGTTCTAATTGGATCCCGCACCCTTGACAATCGCTCAAAAAAGGCTCGTGTCGATTGGTGCAAAGAAATGTTAAAAAAGACGATCGCGGTGCTTCAAAAAACTTTTATAAGATCGTCACAGGTGACGAAACATGGATCTATGCGTATGAGCCCGAAACAAAACAGCAATCGACCGTGTGGGTCTTCGAAGACGAGCCAAATCCAACGAAAGTTGTTCGTGAAAGAATCACTTCGAAGCAGATGGTCACCTGTTTCTTCGCCAAAACTGGTCATGTGGCAACTGTTCCGCTTGAGCAACGTATGAGGTCAATTCTGAGTGGTACACCACAATTTGTTTGCCTGAAGTCTTCGGAGAATTTAGAAAAACGAACAAGAGAAGACGAATTATTGTGCACCATGACAATGCGAGCTCTCAGACCAGCGCCTTTTTGACCGGCCAAAACGTCGAATTGATGGGTCAACCGCCGTACAGCCCTGACTTGGCACTCAAAGACTTCTTTTTATTCGCACACATCAAGAAAAAATGCGTGGTCATCGACGTTTAAAACCCATGTTTTGGAGGTGTCTCAATCGGAGAGGAAAAAGTGCTTCGACAATTGGTTTGAGCACATGCAAAAGTTTCTAAATCATGTTGGAGAATACTTTGAAAAACAATAAAACCATTTTTGATGATAAATATTCGCATTATCATTATTAGGCCAGAAATATATATAGCAGCTCTTGTAGTATTTTGAAAACCGTTTTTACTTTAAAAATCGTAGTTTTGTGTTTCGATAATTTATTGTCAAAAAGCTCCTAAAAGGTGCAAATACTGTTTGAAGAATTAAATCACACTTTGTCAATTTCAAAATGTAAAATAAAAGCCGAGGTTTGGCATTACTCCCCCCAGTAGAATAAAAGCTCCTAAAAGGTTTAAATACTGTTCGAAGAATTAAATCACACTTTGTCAATTTTAAAATGTAAAACAAAAGCCGAGGTTTGGCATTACTCCCTCCAGTAGATGGACCACTATGAGACAGGTTAACATGTTCGCCGAATCTATAAGCATCGAACGAAGGCCGTACCATCGAAATCCCTATGTTCTGTTTCAAGACACCATCGACAATTCAGGCAAATCCAAGCGCTTCGACTCAAAACTTTTTGGCACAAATAACATTTAGCAGACAGTCATTACAACGGATAATTCATGATGACTTATGATGACTGATGCCATATATGGAGCGAATCTAATCCACAAATACACCATGAGACGGAACTGCACCCAGAACGAGTTACTGTGTGGTGCGCAGTTTCATCAAGCTGCATTGTGGGGCCATACTTCTTTGAAGAAACCTATGTAACAGTAACTGTCAGTGGCGATTGTTATTTAAAGATGTTGAAGGAGTTTTTTTTTACCCAGAACTGCGCTAAGACTTATACGATTCAACAGCATTTGGTTCCAGCAAGATGGAGCAACTGCACATTAAGTCAGACCGGTTATGGCAGAGCTCCAACGAAAATTCTAAATCCTAAATAAATTAATAACCAGAAATTCCACTTTCCGCTGACCCCCAAGGTCACTGGACTTCACATCCAGCAGACTTCTTTTATGGGTTATGTCAAGCAATAGGTGTACAAAACGAAACCAAGGAATTTGAATGAATTGAAGCAGTCCATTGAAACAATAACTACAGCGATCCAAACTTCAATCCTTCAGGCATTGAATAATTTTCCGATCAGATGGCTTATTTGCGTGGATGAGCATGGAGGTCATTTGAGGTCTATCATCTTCAAACACAATTAGTCATATAATATTAAATTAAGTTTTCTATACAATAAAAAAATAAATGAAATACATTGATTAAAAAAAAGTTATTTAAATGTTTTTATTGAAGCACAATTGCTGCGCCATCCTGTACGTAAAAAAAATATTATTTCTTTAAAATCGCAAAATAAGAAAAGTAGTAAAATGTATGCTGATTTTGAACAATTTTTAAAGTCATTAGTTCAAAATGATCCTTGTGTTCTTAGCTTCAATCGTACTTTATATACATAACTCAAAAATGTGTTAAACTGGTTCGAATCATCATGATGAAAACTCTAAATTGGGGTTGTCGATAAGTTGTGGTTAACAAAATATTTATACAATGTATAAAGGCCGGTCAATATCGATTTCAAAATTAAAACCACAAAAGAATTACAACGTCCTAATTTCAGGAACATCCATAAATATACATATAAGTAAAATCACTTTATATTATGAATTTAAAAAATTGTGGTTAGGAAGATTAAAATATAAAAATTTCCATTTACACAGAAAAAATAATTTTTTGGTTAAATTAACAAATTCAAAATAATATATTTTTGAACTTTTTATATATATTCAAAGTAAAAAATTAATTAGAAATCCTGAGATACAAAATTTCACTTATTAACTAAAATATTCGTACGTTGTTTATCGAAAATATTCCCAATTTTAAGCGTTAAACAAATTCATAAATTTCCACTAAAGTTGTTAGACGTTTATCGAAAATAATTTCGTATCAGGCGATGTAAAACTTCACATCTTTTTAAAAAAAACAGTTGTAAGCCGTTTGTTGTTATGAGGCGATGAAAAAATGCACATATTAATTATTAATTCCCTTAATAACTTAGTCCTAAGATTATAAGAAACTGAAGGCATATCGGTGGATGCATGACTCGTTCCATAAATCACCTCTCCCTCTAATAATCATATAAATCTGACCTCATACTGTTGCTTAGTGCCCCTCCTACATCTGCCTCTACAGCAAGTACGAGTTATCAGCACTTTCATAAACTGATAAGACCAACCCGCAACACGTAGACTCGCTGATAACAACTGCAACCCAGTTCAACGAGCAAATTCTCTACGTTCTACCGACGAAACATTGGGAGCATTCCTACCAAACCCCTATAAAAGCAACCTGATAACAAACCTAGCGAATTCCAATTGACCTTGAATCATAATTTACCGGCAATTGCTAAAAATAGTCAAAGATAGAGCCACAAACAAAAAATTATAATTCCCATTCACTTCAGTATTTGTTTGTATTTCTGCCAATTTTTTTTCGTACTGTTTTCCACTTTAAAGAAGTTTTCGAAATCAAAGCAGAAAATCGAGACGATAGAGAACCAGACTAAAAAATACAAACGTCACGCCGTTGGCCCAGCATTATAGATGGTGGAGCAAATACTCGCAAAAGGTTGGATTTCTAAAAGTCTTGTACCGGAAAAGCGTACAAAATTATAACATCAGTTGTCTTCCTTTATTAGGCGAGCGGAAAATCCGTTTAAGCCTCCGCTAAAGCCATAATTTGAAACCGATATCAAGCGAGTAAAAAAGTTGTTGGTTTGCCAGGCCGAACTGTATATTACCTTCACCATGACTGCGCTATTAACGCCTCAAAAAAGTGGCCCGTTCTTTTGGGCCCCTTGGGTTCATGATAACGATCATTTTATCAGCCAAATCTTCAAAATACAGTAAGACCTCTTTAATCCGATTAATTGATTGCAGACCATACTTCGGATTATCGAAAATTCGGATTATTGTATACTTTCGTGATTTTCTACAAGAGTTCTTTTAAATTAATATGTAGGTCACAAATGATTGATCGCTGTAAAAATAATATAAAATATATATTTAGAAACGAATTTAGTATAACATTTCCCATTGTTAAAACCCGAAAAAAATATTTATTAAAAAAACGCATACAATTTTAAGAAACTTATTAAAGCACATATTAAAACGAACCTTAAAAACCCGAATATTTATAAAAGATTTTATCAGGAAATACAAAAGTATAGAGAAGTTTTCTTCAAAAAAAAGCTTGTGTTCTTTTTACTGAACGTGTTCAAGAATAAATTCAGCAAAATAAAACTGCGCTTGAACTTTGACATACTTTGAAAATAATGTCCACTAACGTAACGTAAGATATTTTGATGTCTATTCGGATTATAGAGAACAATCAATTCGGATGATAAAGAATGTAGTTCAGGGAAAACGCAGTTTGGATTACTGGATTATTCGGATTGAAGAAGGTCGTATTACCGAGGTCTTACTGTAAATAGTTATTTGGACTCGTAACGATGTTTGCATTGTTATGTCCATTTTTTCTGGCGGCCCTTCTTTCGAACTAAGGGGCGTGTTTTTGGTCCACTTCGTCCCATGCTTCCGGCTATAATCTTAGCCAAAACATTAAAATAAATCTAAGTATTTTTAGTTTTTAAAAAAAATGTGTTCTAATTTAGGTGCCCATATGTGACAGAGCATAGAGAAAAGGACCTAAGGGAAAAAAAAATCAATTTTCATTTTTTTTGATGTGGACAGCATCTGAGCATCGAATGAGACCTATCCCATGCCCCAATAGTGTTCCCTCCCAGAGATATGCGTGTTTTATGAAAGTGAAGACGACGGTTCTAAGCGCAAATAGAAAGGGACCTAATCTTTAAAATGGCTCTCCTGAACAAAACTGGTTTTAAACCTTAGGTCCCTTTCTATTTGACTATAGGTCGCCCATTTTGACCATACGGGACGTTTTTTAGCCCACTTAATTTTGGCCTAATTGCCGAAACGTTTAGCAACTATGCCACTATTCTTAAGTTCATCTCAACTAACTCACAATTTTAACAATTGTTCGTCTACGAAAATTATAATTTGTAAAACACATATTCAAACGAGTTACAGTAGGCGTGTTTTAATTGACACGCGAAAACATCCGCTTAAAACCCTGTTAAAGCAATAACTTCAACCCGTAAGAAAAACCTAAAAGTTTTTAATTTACTACAAATAAAACAAGTAAAAAGTTAAAGGCGTGTTCGACTACGGATACCCTATACCATTCGGAGGATTACGCACTTCTATCTGGAGTTAATTGTTGGTCGCTCATAGCGCACCATACAAAATTTGTGGCTTTTAAAGCCGCAGGACCTTAAATCGGAAAGGCCTTTGTGTAGGGGCTATTCAGAAACATGGACTGATAAGGCTCAATGTTCCCGGACATGGGTGTTAGTCGCTCGTAAAGCTCCATGTGAAATGTGGTAGGATTCGGATATAATATGTGGCTTCTAAAACTGCAGATGCTTAAATCTGGAAGGACCTTTGTGAATATGAAGCTATGTGATCCAGTTTCACAGAGGTAGCTCATAGCGTACCTAGTAAAATGTAGGCGTGCTCGGCTGTAATTTGTGGCTTTTAGAGCTGCAGGACATCAAATCGGTATGGACATTTGTAAGAGAGCTATTCGAAAACTTGGACCAATATGAACAAATTTCACCTGAGTTGGGTGTTGCTCACTCTAAATGCTTTGGGCGTAATTTGGTCGAAACCGGATGTAAATTTGGCTTTTGGCTGAGGGCTATACGAAAACATGGACCTTTGTGTTCGAGCTTCACCACAGTAAATTAATATTAGCTTATAACGTAACATGCAAGTTTTGGGAGCGATGTGGTGTAATTTGTGGCTTTTACAGCTGAATACCTATGGACTAATTTCACCTGAGTTCGGTGTTGGTCACCACTAATGCTCTGTGCGAAATGTGGTCAAAATCGAATGTAATTTGTGGCTTTTTCAGCTGTAGGTTCTGAAATAGGGAAGGGCCTTTGTATGGGGGCCATACAAAAATATGGACCTACGTGGTCCAGTTTAAGCAGTTCTTTAATGGCAGCTCATAAGGTACCTTGAAAAATGTATGTAATTTGCGGCTTCTAGAGCTGCAGGACATCAAATCGGGAGGGACCTTTGTGTGAGAGCTTTTCAGAAACTTGTTCCGATTTCAAAAAATTTCACCAGAATTTGATATGCCTCCTTTGAATGGGGACAATACGAAAATTAATGGACCTACACCAGTTTCACCAGGTATAACAGAAAAGGAAGTAAAATGTGTCTTTAAGAGCTGTAGCTTCTAAAATCTTGAAACCCCTGTGTATGATATCAACACTTGGACCATTGTGCAACGATTTCAATAGGATTCGTCCTCTGTCCGAACTTAAGGCATGCACCAAGTTTCATTAAAGTCGGTTCATAATTGCGACCTGTGCTTCGATTACAACGATAGATGAACAGACGAACGGACATCGCTCACTGGAATCAGAAAATGATTCTGAATCGATCGCTTTAATCCATTTCAATTTGTTTTTGCTCGATTTCAATTTACTTTTCTCAATATAAATTTGTATTTTCTTTCAATTTACGTTGCTAAATTTCAATTTGTCTTTTCTCTATTTCAATTTGCCTTTTCTCAATATAATTTTGTATTTTTCAATTTTAAATTGTATTTTCTCAATTTCAATTTGTTTTTTCTCAAGTTCCATTTTTATTTTCTCAATTTTGATTTGTATTTTCTCAATATCAATTCGCGGTTCTCAATTTCCAAATGTATTTGCTCAATTTCAATTCATTTTTTTGTGTCAGTTTGTATTTTCTTAATTTCAATTTGTCTTTTCTTAATATAAATTTGTCTTTTTTCGCAATTTCCATTTGTATTTTCTCAATTTTAATTTGTATTATCTAAATATCAATTCGCGTTTCTCAATTTCCATTTGTATTTTCTCACTTTCAATTCATTTTCTTTTTCAATTTGTACTTTCTTAATTTCAATTTGTTTTTTTTTTCAATTTCAATTTGTCTTTTCTCAATATCAATATCAATTTGCATTTTTAAATTTCAAATTGTATTTTCTCAATTTTAATTTGTTTTTTTTTTCTCAATTTCAATTTGTTTTTTCTCAATTTCCATTTTTATGTTCTCAATTCAGATTTTTATTTTCTCAATATCAATTTGCGGTTCTCAATTTCCATTTGTATTTGCTCAATTTCAATTCATTTTTTTTCAATTTGTATTTCTCAATTTCAATTTGTTTTTTCTCAATTTCAATTTGTTATTTCTCAATTTCCATTTTTATTTTCTCAATTTAGATTTTTATTTTCTCAATATCAACTCGCGGTTCTCAATTTCCATTTGTATTTGCTCATTTCAGTTCATTTTTTTTTTCAATTTGCATTTCTCAATTTCAATTTGTCTTTTCTCAATTTTAGTTTGTCTTTTCTTAATATTAATTTGTATTTTCTCAATTTCAATTTGTTTTTTCGCAATTTCCATTTGTATTTTTTTAATTTTAATTTGTATTTTCTGAATATAAATTCGCTTTTCTCAATTTTCATTTGTATTTGCTCAATTTCAACATATTTTTTTTCAATTTGTATTTTCTTAATTCCAATTTGTTTTTTCTCAATATCAATTTGAATTTTTCAATTTCAATTTGTATTTTTTCAATTTCAATTTGTTTTTTCTTAATTTCCATTTGTGTTTCCTTAATTTTAATTTGTATGTTCACAATTTCAATTCGCGTTTCTCAATTTTCATTTGTGTTTTCTCAATTTTTATTCGTTTTTTTCCATTTTTGTTTTCTCAATTTCAATTTGCGTTTCTCTATTTTTATTTGTAATTTCACAATATCAATTTGTATTTTCTCAATTTCAACTTGAATTTTCTCAAATTAAATTTGCGTTTCTCAATTTTAGTTTCATTGTACGTTTCTCAATTTCAATTTTATTTTGTCAATTTCAATTGGAAATATAGTGAAGTAAAGTACTATTTTTTTCGAGGCACCGCTAGTTCCTTAAAGGGAATCTTTTTTCCACATGGGCCGATTCGTCCATTTATATTTCCCAGAGAAAACCACGGTTTGGTGCGGTTTATAAGCTGGTGGAATCATCGGTGCATATTTTTTCAAAAACGATGATGGCCGGAACGTAACCGTGAATGGAGCTCGCTTTCGCGCCATGATATCGATCTTTATGCTACCTGAAATTAAAGACTGAATCTTGACGACACTTTGTTTCAACAGGACGGTGCCACTTGCCTTACAGCTCAAACAATGGATCTATTGAGAGGTCATTTCGAAAAGCAGCTAATTTCACGTTTTGGACAGGTGAGATCGAGTGATATCACACATTTAGACATTTTTCTTTGGGGTTGCGTTAAGTCCGAAGTCTATGCTGACAAACCAGCTACGATTCAGGTTTTGGAAGCCAACATTACGGGTGTCATTAAAGCCATACCGATCGAAATGCTCGAACAAGTCATCCAAAATTGGACCATCAGAATGGAAATCCTGAGGCGTAGTTGCAGCCAACATTTGAAGGAAATTATATTAAAAAAATAAATGCCATAAAATGTCCTTTCAAATTACCAATTCCGATTCCACACATGGTTTGAATTTTTATACTTTTTTGTTCTGAAAAAATACCTCTAAATAGATCACCCATATTATATTAAATATAAATCACCACCCTACGGTGGTAAAAGCAAGATATCGGTCAAACAAATCCCAAAATTATGAATGATTATAAGCTGTTTGGGCTTGTAAATGGACTAAATCGGCTTAGGGGGGAAAGTTTCCCTTTGAGGGACTCAAGGTATTATTAATTGTCTAAAACTTCTCCTCTCTCAGTTTATTCAATATAGAAATATTGAATAATTAAAGAAATAAATAAATAAAAAAATTCAATAATAAAGTATTTAAGTATTTAAACAATACGGTAATTTATTATTTAAATATTAAGTTAATCAAAAAATAAAATTATTTAATAATTTAGTAAGTAAATATTTAATATATCAAAACTCTAACGATTTGTTACCTTATTTGAAATTAATGCAGCTTAAGGTTTCTGCTGGCAAGAATACTGAAATTTCCCTTAAACGTGAATACCTGCTGGACGGTCAATATTAAACTAATTAACAAAATGTGTTATTGTTTTTTTTAGAAAGAAAAGTGTCACTGATAAAATCTGGTAGCTTCCTTCAAACTACACTCCAAATGCAATGTAACGCATTTCTGTACTAAACGCGATGAGTTGTCCTCGCCATTTCTAGGCCATCAAAAGATCACAGTGTCTAAAGCCGACACCGTAAGAATATAAACAAAAACCGACGGTAGCTTTTGAGTGAAACATGATCTATCATCGCATCATCAGGCCAAGAACACAATAGCTTCTTCGCTTTGATGTCTTGTGCCTGAGTTCCGCCAGCAAAACACTAGTGTTACTATTAACACTAAAAAACAATGAGTGTTTAAGTGTTGGCGAAAACTCCACCCACTTTTGTTGCCCGTCCCCCCGCGCCGTGCGGGGTTCAATTCAAAATATGCACTCGCACGAAACGAACAGTAAATGTGGCAAACTGAAACGCTGCTGCTGGCGATTTGCTCCGTCAGTCCGTCATTCATTCAAGCAGGCATTCAAGCATTCGGGCCCAGCGCCGTCGCGAATGGCGGGTTTCAAGTTTTGCTTCTTTTTCGCCTCTTCTTGCCAAATGGCAGTGTTTACGTTTTTATTGGTTGAAATACCATAAAGTTGTGTTGCCGAGAAACCATTGCAAAGTAACAAAAGTAACACGATAAATTCATTAGATGCGGACAGACAAGCGCAGCGGTACGGAGGGACGGACAAACAGTTACATTAAAAGCGCTGCAACAGCAATTGTCGAACGGACAGACGCAACGCTCTGCCATAAGCATAAATAGGCAGACAGACAGACAGTCAGACACAAGTGCTGGCAACTTTCACCTAAAAATTCAAGACGAAAACTAAGGCAAACAATTATTTCTGCCGCCTATGTGTTACTGTTGTTGTTGCAATATCTTTTTTCAGTTATGATGACAAAACGAGATCATATCTGGCAAACAGGCGATTTCACAAATTAACAAATACCCGTAAATGCCGGCCAACTAAGAAATATTCGCAACAACAGCAACGTCAAAAAAACCTGAGTGCAATGATTGGAAATATGTCAGAAATATTTTCTGTTAAGAAGTGGAAAACATGTAAGACATGTTTCAGGTGCAAGCCCTTTTTTAACCATAACAAGAACAGAGATAAATCCCAAAACAAATAACAGCGTGTTCGAAAAGAAGGGGCACGTTAAGAAGGGAAACTTGAGAAAGCTTCAGTTGATTATAAAACTTAGTTACCGACATTTGTAAATATCATACCCGTCATGAGATTTTATATAGAAAAAATAAAAGCGTCAGATTTAATTGAAATGCGAGGGATTTAATTGAATTTGGTCGAAAACTGTATTATCGGCATGCTGCTTTAATGGAATGGGCGACCTAATTGGCAGTAAATGTGGCATGTGTTTCGTGCGAGTGCATAATAATAATAAATCTAGAAATACCCAATTAAAATTATATTCCATAAATACCTTAATAAAATTTTAACTTAAAAATAAACGCAATGAAATAAATAAAAAATTTCTGGTTATTCGGATAAACTGCATTATCGACACAACTCCACTGATTAATGCTGACTTCCGTTTGCTACAAGGGAAAGCTGAAACAAAACGTTATCATCGGCATGTTGTTCTAATTGAAGAGGCCAGCTGTAATAAATCTATAAATGTCCATAAAAAATTAAATCCCAAAAGTACCTTAACAAACTTAAAAATAAACGCATTAAATAAATTAAAATTTCTAGTTATTCGTAAAAACTGTACTATCGACACAATTCCCATGTTTATTGCTGACTTGCATTTGCTACAAGGTATTAAACAAAGATAGGGGAAATAAAGATCGGAAAAAATTCAAATTTCTGGTTATTTAGATAAACTGCATCATCGACACAACTCCAATGATTAATGCTGACTTCCGTTTGCTTCAAGGGAAAACTGAAACATAACGTTATCATCGGCATGTTGCTTTAATTGAAGGGGCGGGCCACCATTCATAAATCTAGAAATGTCCATATAAAATTAAATCCCACAAATACCTTAATTAAATTTAAACTTAAAAATAAACGCAATAAATAAATTAAAATTTCTAGGTATTAGTAAAAACTTTACTATCGACACAATTCCCATGTCTATTGCTGACTTGCATTTGTTACAAGGTATTAAACAAAGATAGGGGAAATAAAGATCGGAAAAAATTCAAATTTCTGGTTATTCGGATAAACTGCATTATCGACACAACTCCCATGATTATTGCTGACCGTTTGCTACAAGGGAAAACTGAAACAAAACGTGTTGTTGTTTTAATTGAAAAGGCTAGCTGTAATAAATCTAGAAATGTCCATATAAAATTAAATCCCACAAGTACCTTAACAGAATTTAAACTTAAAAATAAACGCAATTAATAAATTTAAATTTCTAGTTATTCGTAAAAACTGTACTATCGACACAATTTCCATGTTTATTGCTGACTTGCATTTGCTACAAGGTATAAAACAAAGATAGGGGACATAAGATCGGAAAACTTTTTCGAATGAAACTGCATTACCGACCTTGAGCAAAGTGGCTTATTTTCCCGATAAAATTCCAAGTTCAAATTATGCAAAGTCCTTGGACATTCCGCATAGCAGTTATTTAAAATTAAATCTACGATGCTTTATCGACTCCGAACACTATAATGAACTCAGAACATACCTTGGTATTTATTAAAAAAAAATATAATGCTCCAATCGAAAGAGCTTAGAATAGTTGATAAAACTGCAGTGTCCGCATTGGTTATTGGGATAACCTGCATTGTTGACTTTATTTCCAAGTTTATTACGATACTAAACCGCCACTGCTATGATGAAAACTAGTACAAGGACACTAGTGGGCAAACATTTTTACAAGCCATAAGTTGCCTTCCTAATGTCTTTTAAAAAATTCGTCCATTTTTTTCTTTTCTATGTACAAGTTTTCTCCACAGCAGGGGCAGATCAGTACTTCGCCGCCATTTAATGATAATATCGACGAAAGAATTCTAAGCACACAACTATAAAAGCTTCTGGAACTTTTTTAACAAGGCCAAACACATCCGTTATTAAATATATTCAGCACTGCTTTACCGACTCCAAAAAATATGATGAATTTAAAATATACCCTGGTATTTACTAATGAAATGTAATGATGCAATGAAAACACCTATTTTAACTTCTAATATGAGG
This sequence comes from Hydrotaea diabolus, assembly GCA_963513945.1. NCBI lineage: Eukaryota > Metazoa > Arthropoda > Insecta > Diptera > Muscidae > Hydrotaea > Hydrotaea diabolus. The sequence goes on from OY740719.1 coordinate 17,720,467, forward strand.
GTATATCAATAATTCTGTGACTTTTCGAATAAAACACAGTTTTTCGCAATAATATAAAAAAAATATTTTTTTACATAATCTCCTTTTTGCCCAATACACATAGTCCAACGTTCCTCAAACTTTTCTATCCCTTCCAAAAAATAGGATTTTTAAGGTCTATAAAAAGGCATTGGTTTGATCAATAATTTCATCGCTGATTCCCTTTCCACCGAGCCATTTCTGTAGGTTTGGAAATAAGAAATTGTCATTGGGGGCTAAATCCGGAGAATATGGCTGATGAGGTACCAATTCGTTACCCTTTTTATGCAATTTTGCCATTGAGACTGCAAACGTGTGCACCCGTCCATATGGGGTCTTTTTTAAAATCCTTCTTAAATCTGTCCAATAAGTTGGCAAAATATTTGCCGTTTATTAATTTTCCATTATAAAGGCAAACAATGTGGATTATCCCGCCTGCTTCCTAAAAAAACTGTTGCCATCACCTTATTGACCTGGTATGGTACTGGTGCGACCCGACGAAAGTCAGTAAACCCCTTTTTTACCTATTTTATCGTTGGTGTAGAGTCCCCGTAGTATCAAGCTTTTCTTTGGTTTGATTCACGTTTTATCCGCTTTTTGAGCACTCGAAATTCACTTTTTTCCATTTTTAACAAAATACACGAGGTTGTATGTTTTGATCAGCTGTTAAAAGCAAACTAAATGACGGAACACTCTCAAAAATTGACAGTAGTCGATTAACATATGGTACTTGATAGGAGCAGTATTGCATTTTATATAACTAGGAGGGAAGTTGGAAAAGTCGTGGAATTATTGATATGCTCTCGTAACTTACGATTTTATTTGGGATTGCTTGCGTTGCATTACGGTTTGACAAATCATTTCCAATAAACTTTCTAAATCGACTTTAAATATATTAAAATACCCAGTTTTTCTTCTAGCAGCTTAAGATTTTATTCGGGATTGCTTGCGCGCTGCATTATGTTTTAAAAATGATTTCCAATAAATTATCAGTATGTACTATTCTTCATCCAACTGCATTACCGACTATATTCTGACCTTTTAAACTCAGCAAAAATACGCTGATATTTACGTTTGTCTTCATTGTTTAACATTCAAAACAATCACTGGGATATCGACAATATTAGAATGGCACAGTTTAATTTCATGATTGACTGCCACTTTAATAAGCAAACAAAAATGATTGGCCTTTTTTATGAAAAAACAAATTTTCGCTCAAGGGATTTTTTTTACTAAATCGACTTCGTGTATCTTTGATTTGATTTTGATATTAAAATACCCAGTTTAACTTCTAACAGCTTAAGATTGCGGTCTCAAAAATCATTTCCAATTTTCAGAACTATTTTCAGAGCTATTTTTCCTCCAACTGCACTACCGACTATATTCTGAATTTCAAAACTCACTTCGGAAGCCTATCAATGAAAGAGAATAGTTAGTTTTTCAAATATATTTTTATTTTTCAATATAATCTCCTAAAACTTCAATACACTTAGTCCAACGCTTATCTAGCAATTCTATCGCTTGATTAAAATTGTTTTCCTGAAGGTCTTCAAAATAGTGGTTTACAACTGTAATTGCATCTTCATTTGAGGTAAAACGCTTGCCAACAAGGATTTTTTTTATATTGGGAACCGCTAAAAGTCACTGGGAGCTAAATCAGGAGAATAAGGTGGGTGGTCAAGCAACTTGTACTTTAATTCGTTGATTTTAGCCATTGTTAAAACACTCTTGTGCGCTGGTGCGTTGTCTTGATGAAAAATTATTTTTTTGTGTTGTAAGCCAGGACGTTTTTCTCGAATTTGTACATTTAATTGATCTAAAAGGTTGCAATAGTACTCTGAATTTATTGTTTTACCCTTTTGCAGATAGTCAATCAATAAAATACCTTTGAAGTCCCAAAAAACCGTTGCCATAATTGAATTGATTTTGCCTTCTTTGGGGCACTTCCTCCAGCTTCAGTCCATTGTTTGGATTGTTCTTTTGTCTCTGGAGTATAGTGGTGGATCCATGTCTCATCAACAGTTATGAAACGACGCTTAAAATCCATTTTATTTCGCTGAAAGCGATCCAAACAAGCTTGAGAAATGTTCATTCTTATGCGTTTTTGGTCGACTGTTAACAAGTCCGGCACCCATCTTGCAGAAAGCTTTTTCATCTGTAGTTCTTCATGCAAAATTAAATGGACTCGATCATTTGAGATGCCCATGATATTAGCTATTTCACGCACTTTTATTCGTCGACAATTTAATACCATATCATGCACTTTGGCTACAATTTCTGTTGTTGTTGCTGTTTTTTGACGTCCACTACGTGGTTCATCTTTAATGCTTGTACGACCACGTTTAAATTTAGCAACCCAATTTTTTACTGTTGCATATGAAGGAGCACTTTCACCTAACACATTCACCATATCATTATAAATTTCTTGTCCCGATAAGCCTTTTTTTATGTAAATATTTAATGACACCACGCATTTCTAATTTTTCCATTGTAAAAAAATCGCGGATGCGTCTTTTGTGAACACCTGTTTCTATATGAAGGAGTTGCCAGATCGAAACAAAATTTAACATGTGTTCATAGCAGAGATGGAAGTATCCAAAACACTTAACTTTTTTCTGTTTATACCGCGCTTTTTGTGCTAGTCTAAGAAGTTTCCGAACCGCCCTCGTACATTGATTTTGACTATTGTTTTCATAGTTTTACCTTTCTTCTTAACAATCTTCTGTATATCGACTTAATAAAAATGCCACAGTTTAAAGAAATGATTGACTGCCAATAAGCAAAAAATATAGATGAATTTTATATTAAAAAAAATATTTAGATAAACATCTCATCAGACAAATTTGTTTGATACAGCTTTATCGACATTTTTAACTATTTTTTAAGAAACTGTAATGTTGTGTGCCTCCATGGATTTATGGAAGTGTGTACGACTATCATACCAGCATACCCAGGTTTAAACTCGGGTAAGAACATCTAAAAATATTTTCAGCAGCGGGTGTCCCCCTCGCAAATGCTGGCGGCTTTACGAGTAAGAAATTTATCTTCTAAGCTATGTAAAAACTTTACAATAAAATGCCTTAGCCGTTAGGAGCTGGTTTTATACATTAGAACCCAGACAGTGAGTACAAGAATTATATCGTACGCAGCTTTCTGATTTGAGAGATGTTCCCCTTGCACCTAAATGAAATGTTGTGGGAATTAAGAGAGTAATGTTTAAAAGAACCTTATGACGAAATTCCTTTTTTATATAAAATATTTAGTGGGACTGCATTATCGGCGTATTAAACCTAAGATTTTTTAATGTTTTTTTTTATTTTAGTCAAACTTACCTCTCTTTGTGAGATATTTCGATTTTTTAATTTTTTTTTATTTTTATTAGTCAAACTTACCTCTCTTTGTGAGATATTTCCAAAGCTGCCTTTAATTATTTTATTTAATCCAAATCAATTTTGCAGTTCTATGCCAAATGATCACCGCAAAATTTTGCTTCTGCGTCCGTTTTTAGTTTTTCGCTGTAAATACACAAAAGGGGGAGGGTGTGAGAAACCGGACGACAATAACAACAGCAAGAACTGCACATTGAAATATATATTTATAAACAATTTACACAATCATCACATTTTTTGTTTATAACATCAAAATCTTAATCACAAAAACGCGTTTAATTAAATAAAAAAGCACACCATAACGTCGACTGCAAGCACACACGCTCAGAGACCATCAAACACAGACGCATTTAAAATGCCAAAGCATTCGCGTTTCATTCAGTTCGATTGCGATTATAATTCAATGAATACTAATTATAATTATCATTTATTCTTAATTAAATGTTGTGTTTTAATTATTTGTTTTGTATCACAATTTTCGTAAACAAATGAGAAAAACGGTGAGATATGATTCGACCGAAAAAATGCAGGTTGATACGAGTATTTATTCGAAATTCATTGCATAATTGACATTTTATTTTTAAACAATTCGTTTTTGTTGTTCGTACCCAAAAATAACTTTGTGCCTGAGTGTAAGTACGAGTAAGTATGAATGTTCAAAAATAACAGATGATAATTCAAGAGTATTCGTCTTCGTCGGCTTGCCGCCTGTACGTGCGCCTTATAACCACATATGCAGCGGAGGCGTGCTGAGAGAGGGGGTTCTCATAAATAAACTAAAGTAAATACTAATAAAAGCAAAAGTAAATTAAAGAAAACAACAATGAGAATAAGAATGACAACAGAGAAAAGTTGATTGAACGTAAAGGTAATGCAAAGGAATAAATGAAAAGTAAACAATAACAGCTAGCACACTCGGGCAAAAGTGTTGAAGAATAGGACGAAAGGGGATGGTAGTGCAGCTAAGAGATTAATCGTGAACTTATAAAGTCGACGGCATTTACAAGGATGATTTCAATTTGAATATATTGTGTGATAGTCGTGGATACTAAAGGGGTGTCCAAACTTAATGCACGATGTTAAGTGTGAATGACACCTTAACGTCAAGTGTTTTACCTAACTAAATCCGACATTTCTCTGTTTTAGTGTTTGACAAATTCAACCATCTAGAGGTGCACAATTGAGGCAACACGTTAGGATTCTTGAAGCCCTTTACGAAAATGGGCGTTCAAATCAAAATGCATTTCGTGCACTTCGTGATTTTTTTGGTCATCACAATTAACCAAATGTGTCCACATTCGTGGATTCATTAACAAGCAGAATTGCCCCATTCGGGAAAACGAGTATCCACGAATGATTTTTGAAAACCCGATGCATCCACAAAGAGTGACTGTTTGGTGCGGTTTATGTGCTGGCGGCGTCATCGGGCCGGACTTCTTCGAAAATGAGGTCGGCGAAGCAGTTGCCGTGAATGGTGTTCGCTTTCGCGAGATGATAATGGACTTCTTGAGGATATGGACCTGGACTATATGTGGTTCCAACAGGATGGTAGCACTTGCCACACATCCAACGAAACAATGGTTCTTTAGCGCGACAAATTCAATGGCCGTGTTATCTCACGTCGTGGCGAAATTAATTGACCGCTACGATCATGTAAATTGATACCGTTTGAATTCTTTTTTTGAGGATATTAAAAAGAAAAAGTGTACGTCAATAAGCCAAGAACTAACTCAAGAGCTAAAGGATGAGATAATTCGGTAGAATAACAAAATTGAACCTCCATTATGTCTCAGAGTAATTAAAAATATGGACCATCGGACAGAGGTATGCCATCAAAGCTGTGGCGAGCATTTGGCAGATACACGCAGAGAAAAAAACATGGTTACCATATGGTCACGGCAATAATAATATGTTCTCCGCAATAAAATAATGTTCGTGGCAACCATAGCATAGCATTTAATGTTGACAATAGTATGATTTCCGCAATAATAATATTGTTGAAATGTAACAAAGTATTATTGCCAAATTAAAAAAAAATTAAAATATGGTTATAGCAACAATATAAATATGGTTGGTGCGACAAAAGTATTGTTTTTGCGTTTTATGTTAACAATAATATGATTACGGCAATCATACTGTATGATTGTAATATTTCTTCATTTGAATATGTGTATTAGAACAATGTTATTGTTACGAATCAAATATAATTATAGTACTTTTTATATGTAAATTAATTTTTTTCAAACAAACTGCTTTGGCTTTGTTTAACTGAAATATTTTTAATAAAACCACATACGTTTTTTAAACTTTTTTTCTACTTTTAAATAAATCACTCCTATTATTTTGAATTTAATGTATTTTTAAATCATTTTATTTTAAATTCAAATCTACTATTGACAACTTAGCACCATTCTACTTATAATAAATAATTTTGGGGATCATAGTTTAACTGTGTGTGATCATACTATGGTTGTAGTGATCATAATAAGGTGGCGTGTGAATCATACTATGGTTGTAAGGATCATTCTATGGTTGTATGTGAAACATACTATAGTTGAGAGGATCATAATATGGTTGTGGGGGTCATAGTATGGTTGAGTGTAAATCATACTATGGTTGTGGGGATCGTAGTATGGTTATGTGTAAATCATACTATTGTTGTGAGGATCATAGTATGGTTGTATCAGAATCATACTATTGTTTTGAGGATCACAATATTGTTGTACCACAACCATATACCCAACAATTGTATTATCCTCTTTGCATATTGTCACCACAACAATACTTTTTTCTGCGTGTATTTTGTTTCACACATAATCTTCTAACATAATACAAAATATTAATGTAATTTTCGGAAAACTTTTGTTGTATTTACAGGGTGGCCCAAATAAGATCAGCTGATGTGAAACACAAATAACTTTTTCATTTTTTAACATAATTTATTTTTTCTTTTTGCAGATTATAACTGAGCTCTTGAAAATTTAAAATGAATACGTACAGTCCACAACAACGCATTAAAATTATCGATTTTTATTATTCTTCTCAACGATCAATTGTTCTGACGCAGCGAAATTATCGCCGTTTTTTTTAACGTAAGATCAGCGCCCACATCTTCCATGATTACAAGTTTAGTTCGCCGTTTTGAGGAACTGGGTTCAGTTGCCGACCGTCCAGGAAGAGGTGCTCATCGAAATATTCGCACTGAAGAGAACGAGGAAGCTGTGCAGCAGAGTGTTCCAAATGATCCATCTGTCTCAACTGATGAAACGGTCTCCGGGGCTTCTTACAGAACAATGATCGACAACTTTTTGCGGCCAAAAGTGGAGCAATAACCTAATTTGTGGTTTGAACAAGATGGAGCCACTGCGCATACTGCTAGGCAAACTATGCACATGCTGCGTGAAATTTTTGATGAACGCATAATTTCAAAAAATTCCCATTTCCCTTGGCCGTTCACTAGATTTAACTGCGCCCGATTTGTGGGGATATTTAAAAGACAAAGTGTATGTTAACAAACCACAGACACTTGGACAGCTCAAGCAAAATATTCGAGACGAAATACGGCGCCAATGTCTGTATCAAGCAAAATGGTGGTCATTTGTCTGATGTCATATTTCACACATAGTCACGTTAAATTCCCATAAAATGTATTTAACATATAAAAATAAATTATTTAAAAAAACCGTTATTGCAAGAGTTATACGTGTTTAACATCACTAGGCCTCATTTGGACCACCCTGTACAATTAACATCGTGCCACTCTTTAATAATTGTGTTTACTTTCTGTATTTTGATCCGTTTTTGTGTTTTACATATTCTTCCCTGAGGATGATCGTCAAAGGCGATCAAAATAATGAAAATAAATAAAATAAAACAAATTAAAAGATAATACCAACACCTGTTTCTTATAATTTGTTTATGACCTCGAGCCAGACCATTCAATATAATTGTATATACAAGGTGGGCCATTTTAAATTTGAATCAGTTGAAATAAAAAGTATTGTTATTTTTTTTCAAATTTCTGTTTTTATTGGAAAGGTTGAACTTTGCCATTTAATAGTGGAACACAATATCATTCATATGACTATCACAACCGGCTCGGCATTACCTCATCCGATCAACACAACTATTTAGTACACTTTCTATTGTTTCGGGTCGAATTTTTCTTTACAGTCGATTCAAATACAAAATTTTTAAATGTCCATCCTTAAATAAAATATAGGTCAACAATACATAACCTACAACAATCCTGTTTATAAAAAAAAAAAAAAAAAAAAATACCTCCAACTATTATAAATACTGTAGAAATTTAAATACAAAATTTTGGCATTTGCTGAAATCTGTAAATTTATTGTTAAGTCTGGTATAAAAGTTATTAGAAAACTAAGTTGACAGTTTTTAAATCATATTTTTCTTAAATTTTTATTTTGCCAATATTTGAAGGAAATTATATTCGAAAAATAAATGGCAAAAAATGTCTTTTTTAAATTACCAATAAAGATTCCAGGCTTGATTTGAATTTTTATATTTTTTTGTTCTGAAAAAATACCTCTAGATGGATCACCCTTTATAAGCGGTATTAAACCAAAAATAGTCCATTATCATTTGGGTAAATTTTTAACAAAAAAATGCCACTTTTGGCACCACTGAATTCTTTTTTTTTTTGAAAAGTTGAGTATTTATTTTTAAATTTAGTTTCCAAAAAAAATATTTTTTTAAGTTGAGTTTTTATTTTCAAATTTGTATTCTAATTTTTTCAAAAAATATCAAAAAAATAAATAAAACCCATATTCAGTCTTGCTTCAATTGGACATTCATTCAGTGTTTCTTTCTTCAATTGCTCTCACAAATGACGTTGATGTGTCAAAATGACGGGAGAAAAAAATCAAACACTGCAAAAAAAAACGACAAAATAACGAGTGAACCAACGAACGAAGAACAGCATTCACTGAAAAACATGCTTAACTATGGATGAAATGATGGGGGAGTAGGGAGTGGCAACAACCCCTTCCATTGATATAGCAAAAAACGTATGTAGCAAAAGCATTTGGCGATTTTTTCTCATGTTTTTTTTTTATCATTTCTTGTAGATATTTGCCATTTCTATGATGATTGTAATACATACAATTTCAATTTTATCGGTTAGTTTTATGTTTTAATATTTTGTGCGATTTCGTTCTTTTTCTAACGTTAATGACGCGCCATTTCGCAGACGTGCGAAGTGCCATGGCATGACATGGCGTTGGTGCTGCTGCTGCCTGAGGTGAGGCGAGGTGAGAGTGTGTATGGCTGTCTGCCTGCCTGACTGACTGAGTGTATCGTTGCGTTATGTTACTTTATTTTCGGCAAACAGTGCTGTTGTTGTGGATATTTTTTTCCATTTTGCTCGCTTCGTTCTTTTTTTGTATTCCGTTTTTCTGTGTGAAATATTTATTTATACCGGCAAAAGTCCAACAACAACAAAGACGACCGCGACGAGAACATTTAGCGCTAAAGAATCGTTGAATGCGAGATAGTCAAAAAAAAAAACAAAAACTGAAACTTGGTGTATTGCACTTTTACGTATGCACATTTGATAAATCTAGTTGAGACCTGCATGTGCATGTGTATGTATACACATATTTTTTACTATTTGTATAACGATTTGTTTTGATTACGATTCCCGATTCCGCCATTCGCCATAAATTGTGTTTTTTTTCTTCTTCTTTGCATTCGCTGCGTTTCCCACTTCCGCGCTGCTACGCCGACGACTTTTATTGAAAATAATAATGAAAAAATAATGCTCGATACAACACGAACACGCACACACACACACAACGTTTATCTCTATCTTTTTGGCATTTTTGTATTTTTTTTTTAAATGTATTTTTTATTTCATTATTTTTTTTTACTCTTCCAAATTGTATTGCAGCAGATTGACGGCGGCGGCGGCCGAAAGTAGCTGAAGTGCCAGGCAATACAAAGCAACAACAACAAATAAGAGTCCAAATAAAATGTGTAACTACCGCACTAGTTAATATCGCAACATTCTACGTTGTTCGTACGCCAAAAATAAAAAAGTATCTCAATCTAAAAAGTTCACAACAAACACTAACTACACAAACTTAGTTTGCAACCACACAGAGCCACATACAACGCGCACACATTCACACACACACACACATGAATTTCTATACGGGTGTGCGGCGGGCCCCAACAATGTTGTTGTTGTACGAGTATATTTTTTTTCGTCTCGTGCACACACAAAACAACATCGCCATCGCCAAACACGACACGACTTCGTCTGCTCCCAAAAAAAAACCAAATGTATTCTCATCGTTTTAGTTTCAGTGTTCTCTCTCCCGTTGACAAACATACAGCCATACATACCTGCAGCATTAGGTCGGGAGCACAAGTGCATATTAAAGTTCTAAAATAAAAATCTCAGACCCCACCAACAGCACCAATACCACTAAGCTCTCTCACTCTCAAAAACTCTGCTGACAAAATACATGTGGACATTTTGTTGTTGGGGTTATCCCCCAAATCGTGATATTCTTGTGTCGCGGAAAGAGTAACTTAGAGCGTAGTGAGCTGAAAGAGCATACCAATATTGAATTAGAATGTTTCGGAAGATGGAGAGCTGCAATCTCTTCACACAGAGCAAGCAGCAGCGATGCCAACTTGGTGGTTTTTCCATTTTTTGTATTTATTTTTACCACTAAAAAACACTGTTTTGGAAAAGTTACGTTTTTTTAAATTTCAATTCTGATTTCAAATTCTTTTACGTTGCGCCTGTAGTGATTTTCATATAAAAAAACTCTTACTTCGTTTTTGGCATCAAATGTCCTTAGAATTTTTAAGAGTATAACTTGTCTCCTACTAAAAATAACTTAAAAAATAAATGATGCAGCAAACTATCAGGATTTTCGAACATTCGCTAGAACACGGTCTGAAGTTTTGAAACATTTGTAGTATTTTTTTTACTTTCTATTTTTTTTTCTATCAAAGCAAAATAATTTTATAATATTACGGGGTTTTTATTTTCTTTGCTTGGTTCTAAGTTAGCAGCGATGCCAATTTGGTGGTTTTTCCAAAATATGCGGTGATTTTTTACTAACAAAAAACACCGTTTTGGAAAAGTAGCGATTTTGAAAGAATAACCTTGTAGCTATTTTCATATAAAATTCATATAAAATTTTGACATAATTTTTGAGCTTGTAACTTGTCTTCTATTAAAAAACAACTTAAAAAATTAATGTTGCAGCAAGCTATTAGGATTTTGGAACATTCGCTGTTACACGGTCCGAAATTTTAAACCATTTCTAGTATTTTTTATTAACTTTCTATCGAAGCAAAATAATTATTATAAAATTGAGAAGTTATTTTATTTTTTAAATTGTTTTGGTGTTTTTTCTTCCAGTTCTGTACCGAACTTGTAGCGGTTTTTTTACATTTCATCTGTACCAATTTTTCTCGAAATAGTTGAAAACACTGGCATGCAGCCGTTCCGACTCTGGCAATTTTCTTTTTATTTGGACGTTTGTTTTTCTGGTGAACAGAACCAGGAAGTTTACGATTTTTCTCTAGAAGAATAGCGAGATATAAGTGGTGTTTTTTTTGTTAATCCTCGATAGCTAAAGCTGGTTAGCAAAACTGCTGTAATTTAGGCATTTGTAAGCAAAAAAATTTAGCCGTATTCGTACATAGTCTGGATAGAGGCTAACACTAATAATTGCCTTAACATCCCTTTAAGAAACAAACGATATAATTTGTATACTCACTGAGCGGGGCATATCGTTTAACGAATGACTAAGACTTACAGAAGAAGGTAGAATAACAAACTTAAGATCGCACCCGAAAAAGTAAAAATTTGTACAAAATTCTACATTAAAGGTTTGGGCACACTAAAGTGTGTTTTCTTCCGCTGCGTAATGTTCATCACTTGCTAGTCTTAAAGCTGCCAAAGCCTATAAACTTCAGACGAACTGAGCTTTTACGAGCAATTAAAAAAACACACAATAAGTAGCAGTCATGGGGGAGCAACTTTGAAAATTTCTCAAAATCGTAGAAACATAGCAACTGTAAATAAACCACGAAGAATAGAACAAAACTGCTAAATTGAAATTAGTTTTTTTCTTTTGAAAAAGAACATTGTTTTTAGGAAAAGTTATATAAAAATATCCAAAATTAAATTTTTTAAATTTACAAAATGTTTGTTTGTGTGTGTGAATTTAATGCTTTGTGATTAAATTTTGACCTTTTTGCGTCATTATGTACAAACGAATCATGAAAATAAAATAAATATGTTTCTGTTAAAGAAGTGATCTTCTATCTTTTTACGATAACTGAAAATCATCAACTTGTTTTTCAACGAATTTAGTTGCAACAGTTGCTAAAACGTTTGTTAACACCGTCATAGTTGTATCAGTGCTGTGAATATTGACGATTAATCATTTTAACGATTTTATGCGTAAAATTTGACCTAATGAAGATTGACGACATGTTTGAGCAAAACGCCCGAATTGTAAATTTATTTAAAATCCAAAGAATGTGACGGAGAATTTGTACAAAAAGAAGGAAAAGGGAATATGTTTTTTTTTTGCATTCGTTTAGCATAGAAGAATAAATTCCTTTTATTTTTGTAAAAGTTCCTCTTATTTTTGTTAAAGTTAGCTAAGAAATGGATAAATTTGAAGTGAGAAATGGAAAGTTGTTTAGATGTTTTGTATCAATTTAAATAAAAGAAATAAGGCTAGCATGGACATATCCAGTGAGATCCCGGCAGGGAAAAAAGAAAAATTAAAGAAATATTTCTGATTGTTGTACAGAAAATTGTAAAGAACTTGTCAGGCAAAACGGCTGTTGCTACTGATAAGAGACGAAATCAATATAGCCTGTGTAATAACTTAGTTAACACGCAGAGAAAAGATGTGGTTACTATATGGTCACGGCAACAATTGTATGTTCTCTGCAGTAAAAGTATGGTAGTCGCAACAATAGTATTGTTTTTTGAATTTCATTTTGGCAATAGTATGATTGCGGCAATATTAATATTGTTGAAAAGTAACAAAAGTATTGTTGCCAAATTTAAAAATGAAAATATGGTTGTAGCAACAGTATAAATATGATTGGTGGGACAAAAGTTTTGTTTTCATGGGTTTTATGTTAACAATAACATGATTACGGCAATCATACCGCAAAACCTTAATTTTTTTTAATTTGACAATGTTATTTTTACGATTCTTACGCAATAATAGTAATAAAAATTAAATTTTTTCAAAAAAAAACTACGGATTCGTATAACTAAAATATTTTTAATAATTGAATTTTTTTTACTGTTAAATAAATCACTCATATTGTTACAGTTAAACTTGGATAAGTGGAACGCAGTTAAGTAGAATAACTCCATAAGTGAAACATTTTTTCTGGTCCCACCCCCTGGGATACAAAAAAACTCTTTAAGTGGAATAGAAAACCCACATAAATGGATCGTTTTTTTTTCTAAATTTACCTCTGTAAATGGAATTCCGCTGTTTTTTACCTTTGCAAGTGGAACAATTTTGTTAATTTCACTCAAAAATGAAAAACATTAACCTCTGTAAGTGAAATTCTTGACTTTTTTTACCTCTGTAAGTGGAACTTTTTTGTTTTGTTTTTACTTTTGCTCTACTCGAAACTAAAAATCAAAACAAGGTTTTTGTTACGGAAAGTCTGCTAATGTATCAAATACAAAAAAATACAAACTCAAAAAAAATCGTTAAACTACCGTTAGCTTTTTTGTTTTCGTAAACATGGTGGCTCCAGTTTTCAGTTCAATTATACGTAAATTTTAAATATGCATGTTTGTCGTTCAATTTATATGAATTTTTCATGGCATTTCTATTTAATTTGTTTCATTTCAACATGATTTTTTTATAAATAAAGTTTCTGTTTTTATAGAACACTTTCCGTTTAAATTACTTATTTTTTCCAAAAAATTAGAAAAGTTAAAACCCATTTAAGTGGAACGTTAAGAAAAAAAAACCTCTATAAGTGGAAACTACAATAAGTGGAACACCCTTATAAATGGAACGAAAAGTTCGGTCCCTTGAAGATTCCACTTATCCAGGTTTGACTGACATAATTTACTTAATAAAACTCTTTACACATTGAACAGGGATTAACCGGCTAAAGACCTCTTGCTTCTATATTTAAATAGAAAACAAGTTTTTAACAAAATGGCATTGATTTTCGTGGCTGCATACTACTTTTATCATGATTTCGGGTCCGTGACAACCCTCTTCAGAAAGCTTTGCTGCAATTGTTGAAAGTAAAACCGAACTCTATAAGGCCAGACTCTCCCCAAACGAATGAGAGAAAACTCTTTATTGTTGAATAACAACGTATTCCAGTCTTTACAAACAAATTTGGGGATCATAGTATGGTTGTGCGTAAGTCATACAATGGTTGTGAGGATCATACTATGGTTGTGAGGATCGTACTATGGTTGTACGTTAAACATACTATGGTGACGAGGATCATAATATGGTTATGTGGATCATAGTATGGTTCAATGTTAATAATAGTATGGTTGTGGGGATCATAGTATGGTTGTGTGTGAACCATACTATTGTTGTGATGATCATAATATTGTCGTGCTCTCTGAATATTATTACCCAACCATACTTTTTTTCTGCGTGAACGTTTACGCTGCAATGAAAACGCGATTATTGCTGTAAGTTTGTTTCAATCCCAGTAAGGCGATAATAAAAACTTAATTTCTAATGAAACTATAGCCTATATTTTCAAAAATGGCGTTTCAGCCGATTCCTTTGAAAAAAAAAAAATTATGTGGTTTTTGGTTGGCATCACTGCATAAGACAAAAAACCAAGAGCAAGAGAGTAAATTCCCCCACATAAATCTCATTTGGGAATAACATCTCATCATGTTTACGCCAGCACGAACACATGCATATGCACTTAATCTCCCTATGCCCAAAAATAAATCTAAACTCTCTAGTACTCGCTCTCTCTCTCTCTCTACTTTTAATGCTCTTCCCCCACATTTTCTCTATACTGTGTATATTTGTAGATACAGTTAAACACAATCTCTCCATATGTAAACATACGGGCCGCCGACGAGTACATACTTTGAACTTGCATTCTATTACTTTGCTCGCCCTCAATGTATTTGTTGTTGTTCCACCTTATGATTCCTATTTCGTTTTCTATTCTCTCCTCTTTCCATACAATTTAACGAACACAACATGTATGTCTGGATGCACGACATGTATGTACGAGTATGTACATATTGCCTAAATAGTATTGCACTTTTTTTGTGTGTGTTGCAAGAAAGCAGAGTACATTTTGTTTTTTTTTTTTGGGGATATTCGCCCATTTATGTGTACACACAAATTTTTGGTGGTCATTTACTGTAACCTTAACAAGAGAGATATAGAGAGAGAGAAACAGAGAGTGTGCGAGAGTTTAGTAGTGGTGGAAATAAAAGAAAGAAAAAAAGGCTAAAGTACTTTTTGGTCGATAGATGAATGATGGATGGCGGGATAAAGAACAGAGAAGATTGAATCTGGGCAAAAATTTAAAATTCAATATACCTACAGATAAAATGTTAAATGTAATAAAGAATTTAATAAGTGAGAAATCTAAAATTTAGATTATAGATGGTTTTGATTCTCAGCAACATATGGTAAGGTGGCAATAGCTTAGGGAGTGTAGGTGTACATAGGTATGGGCAAATCACGTCCTGAAGCATTAATTTTTTCGACTGTCTAGTACAAGGCTAACCCTTTACTCTCATGTTTATTGCACGAACGAGGGAAAAATCGATAGTATTCATACCGTAGCGATGCAAGTGGCAAAAGGTATTAAAATAAAGTATTCAGTAATTTTTGCAGATTTTCTTACAGGTTCATTAAAAACTATTTATGTAAGTTTTTCATGTTTTCTCATTACTGGTAATATTACAATCTTTTTGTTTTGTGTAATGATGCTGTGTCACTTCGTTGATAATTAAATGGGTAGAAAGAAACTTTTCCAAAATGTTTTATACTCCTTAAAACAAGTTACATATAATTTACTTTTTTTCGTTCGCTTAACTCACTTAGGGTCACTTTCTTTTAATCATTGTTGAAGTTTAAAGCTGCTATCGCGTGTTACACGGAGTGTTCACAGTTTTCAGCTATGAGCAAGTTTAAACATTTCAGCAGTATCATTATTTGAGGAGTCTATGCTTTCCAAGGTGCCGCGATGTGGTTACTTTTACTAATAGAAACTCATTACCACCTACATTACCAGGTAATAATATCTCATTACCATCTGCATGAAGGGTAGAAAATAAATAACAGTTTTTCATCTGCGAAAATTACTTTATTCAAAGACAAAATTTTGAGGAGTCAATGCTATCCAAGGCGCTGCTATTTGCTTTTTTTCTTATAGAAAATCATTACCACCTACATTACCAGGTAATAACATCTCATTACCATCCGCATGAAGTGTAGAAAATAAATAACAGTTTTTCATCTTAGAAATTACTTTATTTAAATACGATAAATTTGCATTTCTGTCTCTCTAATTTTAAAATTATGTACAGGGTGTCTGCCGGGAAGATATACTACTTTGTTTTGCCGCCATTTTGGTAAACATTAGTCTTGACAGTTCATATTTGGCAGTCGTGAAGTAGAGACGTGGGAAATTTATAATGGGAAAATATTCGATAATCGTTAAAACATTTCAACAAAATCAATCATACATTACTGTGACGCTAAGAAAGTTACGTGCAATTTGTGGTAGAAACAACGAGCCAACAAAACGCACTATTTATCGTGTAGTGAATGATTTCGAGGAAATAGGGTCTGTAGCTGATAGACCCAAGCAAAGACCGCAACGAACTGCAAGAACGGCCGAAAACATTACTACTGCTCAAGAAAGTGTTCAAAACAATCCATCAACTTCAATTCGATGCCGTGCTCAGAAGCTTGGTCTTCAAAGAACAACTTTGGCCACAATTTTGCACAAGGATTTGCATTTGTTTCCATTTAAGAGTCAGTCGACACAAGAGCTTCTTCCACAAGACCATTTAACGCAGCCGTCCATGACAACTCCGACTTTCATGAAAAAGTCATAATGAGTGACGAGGCACATTTTCATTTGAATGGATATGGAAATAAACAGAATAGTCGTTTCTGGGCAATGGAAAAAATTATTCATCACTTTTGCATTCATTAAAAATGGCCGTCTGATGTGCAATTTGGTCAGGAGGAATCATTGGACCTTACTTCGAGGAATATGGAAACGGCGTAACGGTAACTGTCAAAGGGGAGCGATATCGTGATATGATTGAAAACTTTTTAACGCCACAACTGCATGCTTTGAGCTTGATTAACATGTGGTATCAACAAGACGGTGCCACATCGCACAAAGCCAGGATTACAATGGAATTACTGCGAGACCTCTTTAAGCAACAATTTATTTCAAGAACTGGTGATTGGCCTCCACAGTCGCCTGATTTGACTGCTCCGGACTTCTTTTTGTGGGGAAAGGTCTGAAAAGCAAGGTTTATGCAAACAAACCAAAAAGGCTTGAGCAACTCAAACAAAATATTCCTGATGAAATTAATGAAATACCGCGTGAAATGTGTGAGAATGTAATGAAAAATGTGCTCAAAAAGGCTCGCATTTGTGAGGCTAACAGAGGCGGACATTTATCTGATATTGTATTCCATACATAAATAAACATTTATCAATATAAGATCCATTTTCTTTCATTTAATCAAAAATTATAAACAAAGTTGTTGTGTTGTTGTAGCGGCAACTGTGTGTCGAAAGAATTGCTCTTCGGGTCAATCCGATCCATAGAACCGGTTGTCATGGGATTGAACAAACAAAGTAATGTACCTTCCCGACGGACACTCCGTATTTGAAAAATATGTTTTTAAGAACTTTGAATTAAAATAAATAATGAAACTACAAAATTTAAATCTGACTTCATTGGAAAAATAGTTTTAAACCTTTACGACTTAAATATAAATTTAAGTTTCAATTTTTTTATTGTGACTTTGTAGCCTGTGATGTAGCCAACATCATTTTTGTAGAAAGTTTAGACTAATGAGGTTTCGTTAATTTATCGGGTACTGGTGGCTATCTCGGTTATTCGCTACACTCCAAAAGGGCAAATTTTTCATATTGACTTGTCTGTTAAGCCAAAAATAAGGAACACTGTTGTACACATTTAAATATAGTACGTAATTGGACATTAATTGGACGCAGTTTGGAAGAATTAAAAAAAGTGGATTTTATTATGTTGATATAACAACGGTCCCTTCTTCACAGTAGCCCCCATAAAAGACGTATGGCGTCTAATCACAGCATCTTGGCTTATTTTTGCCTCCGCAAGTTGAGAATAATCCTAACATATGGTTCCACACGCCGAGAAAAAATATGGTTACTATATGGTCATGGCAACAATAATATGTGCTCTGCAATAAATTTAACAATAATATGGTTGCGGCAATATTAATATTGTTGAAATGAAGCAATAGTATTATTGCCCAACTTAAAAATGAAAATATGGTTGGAGCAACAATATAAATATGGTAAACGCAACAAAAGGATTGCTTCTTTTGGGTTTTATGTTATCAATAATATGATTACCGCAATCATACTGCATGCTTGTAATTTGTCTAAATGTTTTTTAGAACAATGTTGTTGCCACGAATCTTATGCAATAATAGTGCATATTATATGTAAATTAAAATTTTTCAGATTAATTGCTTTGGATTTGGTTAACTGAACTATTTTTAATAAAAGAATATTGTTATCGACTTCAAATCTGATTTCGACACTCCCATAAGAGATCAACTATTTGAAGCCATGTCTGCGTATGGGATACCATCAAAACTTGTACGCTTTTGTAGAACGACACTGATTGGCAACAAATCTTCAGTTAAACTTGGAAGAGACCTCTGCTAACTATTCCCTACGACAAGAAGTTTCAGACAGGGTGACAACTTATCGTGTTACTTCTTTAACATCTTAATGGAGAATATCATAGATGACTCCAATGTAAAAAAGGCACAATTAACACCAAGGGCCACATCCTTCTCGAGTTTTTAGGCGATATTGACATTGTCGGAGGAACAGAGCGAGATATAACTAAAGCTTTTTCATAGGTTAAAAAAGAGTCGTCTAAGATGGGTCTAATGGTAAATGAGGGCAAGACCAAAATAATGCTGGAACCTGCTAAAGATGCGCCGCGACGATAGAACTTCTTCGCCCGGCATTTGGAAGAGAAATATGTATAGAGGAATTTGTATACCTCGGATCCGCCACAGACCACAAGAACGATGTCAGCACTGAAATAAAATGAAGGATCGTGTTGGAAAATACGTGGTATAGCTTGGTAAACAGCTTAAGAACAGAGCCCTCTCTCGAAAAACGAAAATAACAATTTTTAATACACTGATACTACCTGTGCTTTTTTGTGGCGCCGAAACTTGGATGGATGCTTTCAAAAGCTGATGAAAATGAATTGGCAATCTCTGAAAGAAAAATCTACGACCCCTGCTGCGTGGGCATGGAGTATATGCGTCGGATGAAAGCTGTATGATGAACGTAGCTAAGCGCTTAAAAATACAAGGATTGCGCTGGCTTGCTCATATGGGTCGAAAGGATACATACGCTACAGCCAGAAAGACGTTAGACGATAACTTCCACGGAAAGCGCAGACAGGAAAGACTGAGACTCTGGTGGAGAGACCAAGTAGAGAATAATGCAAAGATCCTTGGGATTTGAAAATGGAAAAAGCACTCCTAAGACTAAAGTGCTTAATAGAAATTTATTAAGAAGGACCGGACTAACAAGAAGTTGTGGAACCAGCCTAAGTAAGTTAGTAAGGATCAGAGTCAAAATCCTAAGCGTTTACATTAGCATACAATCCTCCATACTTCCTGTTTGATGCGGAGGCTTCATCGTAACTTTTTTTCGGTCTTATTTGGGCCACCCAGTGGAACTTCTACGTAACTACTTTGGTTTGGCTTTATAGCCATTTATTAAGAAGGACCGGGCTAAAACGATATTGTGGAACCAGCCTAAGTAAATAAGTAAGGATCAGTGTCAAAATCCTAGGCGATTACATCAGCGTTAAATACAATCCTCCAGACTTACTGTTTTAGGCGGTGGCTCCATCGTAACTTTTTTTTCGTTATTATTAGGGCCACCCAGTGGAACTTCTACGTAACTACTTTGGTGTACCCTACGGTCTTATTTGGGCCACCCAGTAGAAACACTGTACTATTAACATAGACCTTAAATGCCCTCTACTTAAAAGCATAAATGCAGCTTCAAAATATATGGTTCCATTAAGATGAAGCCACTGCGCATAGAGCAAAAGCCACAATGGAACTTCTTCTTAAATTTTTTGGTAAATCCTATAGTATTATTTGGGCCACCCAGTGGAACTTCTTCATAACCTTTTTGGTATACCCTTCGGTCTTATTTGGGCTACCCGGTAGTTTAAACAATTTAGATAAAAAGTGAAATTTTTTAAAATCCTCATAGTGGTTTTGCTATACAGACAGACCGAAGTTGTTGTTTATGATAAAACTCGTACACTCAGCCAACCCATAGGTATACCCGCCTTGATTTACTTTAAATTCCTAATCATGTAAAGAAATATAAATTAGTCTTAGAAGGTTTCGTTTCGCAGCATCTTTAAAGCCACCCAACATATTCATCCTCCGGGCTACCAAAAATGTAGCACATCAAGAAAACTATGACAACCGGCTCCTGATGATGCCGCCACAGCCGTGTGACCCAATTTCCTCATACGTGGGTGCCCGCCGCCTGCCTTGTGGATGGATACATGTTGTAATGCTTCCAGTGCATAAATTACGAAATGGAACAATTTCTTCTTCCACTTTCGCTCTAAGCACAATAAAGCGAAACTAAACTAAACGGGAAAAATAGCTTCTATTTCATCCTTTTTGCGGGATCATAGAATTTAGAATGATGGCGAAAAATTTGCATAACACGACAACGACGACGACGGCAGCGGCAATGATAACGACACAAAATCGAGATATATATAACTATAGCAACATATGTATACATACCTATATGGTATATACATATATAAACATATGTGTCTCTATGTGTGTGTGTGTGTGTGCCCTTATGTGCATTTTACTATTTACAAAATTTTAAATCCTTTTCGTCTCGTCGATGTCTGTGGAACTTTTGCGGGTATATGTTTTTCTTTTTTTGTTGTTGTTTTTCTTTTTTGTTTTTTTGAAGGGGGGAAACGGATATTTAACAAAAGCAAAACACAAACTTTTCCACAACACAACGAAAGGCACACAACAGCACAAAAGTTTGAAAAGCAAAAACTAAAAATGCCAAAAATAGTTTTGGTCTACGCAATTTTATACACAGGCAGACAGCGAGCGAGAGACGGCCGGTGCAGCAAAACTTAGGTGAACATTTGCCATCACTATTTATAGTGTGGAACAGTGTTTCGAAATGGCAAAAAAGCGATGTTCAATTTAAAGTGGGTTGTAAAATTACCATTTTTTTAATAAAAAACTTAATATGCTTTTTTTCAACTCGTGAATATAATTGACTTTGCGGGTATGAAATTATTCACTTGGTCATGTAAAGAGTTTCTCTTGAAAAAGAATTAGGCTTTACTGTACTATTTAGTATCTATTAGTGCAACCGAATGTTAGTTAGTTTACTGAAATGTTCAGTACGTGACACCAAATATATCGGTTGAATTGACCAAGTAGATACCTACAAGGGCGGTTCGGAAACTTCTTAGCCTAGCACAAAAAGCGCGGTATAAACAGAAAAAAGTTAAGTGTTTTGAAAACTTCCATCTCTGCTTTGAACACATGTTAAATTTTGTTTCGATCTGGCAACTCCTTCATATAGAAACAGGTGTTCACAAAAGACGCATCCGCGATTTTTTTACAATGGAAAAATTAGAAATGCGTGGTGTCATTAAATATTTACATAAAAAAGGTTTATCGGGACAAGAAATTCATAATGATATGGTGAATGTGTTAGGTGAAAGTGCTCCTTCATATGCAACAGTAATATGAAGGGTTGCTGAATTTAAACGTGGTCGTACAAGCATTGAAGGTGAACCACGTAGTGGACGTCCAAAAACAGCAACAACAACAGAAATTGTAGCCAAAGTGCATGATATGGTATTAAATGATCGACGAATAATAGTGCGTGAAATAGCTAATATCATGGGCATCTCAAATGATCGAGTCCATTTAATTTTGCATGAAGAACTACAGATGAAAAAGCTTTCTGCAAGATGGGTGCCGGAGTCGACCAAAAACGCATAAGAATGAACATTTCTCAAGCTTGTTTGGGTCGTGTTCAGCGAAATAAAATGGATTTAAAGCGTCGTTTCATAACTGTTGATGAGACATAGATCCGCCACTATACTCCAGAGACAAAAGAACAATCCAAGCAATGGACTGAAGCTGGAGGAAGTGCCCCAAAGAAGGCAAAAACAATTCAATCGGCTGGTAAGGTTATGACAACGGTTTTTTGGGACTTCAAAGGTATTTTATTGATTGACTATCTGCAAAAGGGTAAAACAATAAATTCAGAGTACTATTGCAACATTTTAGATCAATTAAATGTACAAATTCGAGAAAAACGTCCTGGCTTACAACACAAACAAATAATTTTCCATCAAGACAACGCACCAGCGCACAAGAGAGTTTTAACAATGGCTAAAATCAACGAATTAAAGTACGAGTTGCTTGACCACCCACCTTATTCTCCTGATTTAGCTCCCAGTGACTTTTACCTGTTCCCAAATCTAAAAAAAATCCTTGCTGGCAAGCGTTTTACCTCAAATGAAGATGCAATTACAGTTGTAAACCACTATTTTGAAGACCTTGAGGAAAACTATTTTAATCAAGGGATAGAATTGCTAGATAAGCGTTGGACTAAGTGTATTGAAGTTTCAGGAGATTATATTGAAAAATAATAATATTTTTGAAAAACTAACTACTCTCTTTCATTGATAGGCTAAGAACTTTCCGAACCGCCCTCGTATAAATAATTAAATGATATTTGGATTTCAGTTAAAAATAAATAATTTTATCAGGATTTTAAATTTCAATTGCGATTCGAAAGTTCAATTAAAAAAAATTCAAGGCAGCGTTTAAATAATATTATCCAATTTCGGGACATACTGATGTACTTTTTCGCGTCCGCTTGGGTATTGGATGTATCCTAATTTCAATTCCGACAATATAAGTTTCAGAAACCTTGAAATTTCGCAGTACTGCCTTTTTTTTATTAATTTTTATATTTGATTTTTGCAATTACAGTGTTTCTAAGATGTTCGGTTCAGATTAAGAAGATATAGCTCCTGCATATACTTATATGTTCCATCGGTTTACCAAAAATCAATGAAATTTTCTTCCAAATCTAAATATGACATACGATTTAAAATCTGGGTTTATTTAGATTACGTGCAAGGGGGTCGAAAACCATTATTTGCTTCCACTGCTCCCATCAATTACCAGCTGTTAATAGACTACTGTCAAATTTTGATAGAGGGTTAACGAATTGGAACCTCATCCGCCATATTCTCCGGATTTAGCCCGGAGGGACTATTTTATATTACCAAATTTAAAGAAATGGTTCGTGGAAAGAGGTTCAGCTCCAACGATGGAATTATTGATCAAATAAATGCGTATTTTATGGACCTCGAAAAATCCTATTTTATTTTGAAGGGATACAAAAAAAACTGTTTTTAATTCGAAAAGTCACGGAATAATTAATATGCCATCGTAGTTTTTAATAAGATTAAAAAAAATTTCGAACTCTGATAAAGTATCATCTGCATCTAGTTTTTAATAACATTAAAATTAATACTGTTATAAATATTTCTGGCCGGTCAAAAAGTCGCTGGTTTGAGCCGATGTGTGAGAGCTCGCATCGTCATGGTGCACAATGATTCGCCTTCTCTTGTTCGTTTTTCGAATTTCTCCGAAGACTTCAGGCAAACAAATTGTGGTGTACCACTCAGAATTGGCCGTCCTACGATGCTCAAGCGGAACAGTTGCCACATGACCAGTTTTGCCGCAGAAACAGGCGGTCATTTGCTGCGAAGTACTTCTTCCACGAACAACTTTCGTTGGATTTGGCTCGTCTTCGAAGACCCACACGGTCGATTTCTGTTTTGTTTCGGGCTCATACGCATAGATCCATCATTCGTCACCTGTGACGATCTTATAAACGTCTTTTGAAGCACCGCGATCGTATTTTTTTAAAAATTTCTTTGCACCAATCGACACGAGCCGTATTTTGAGCAATTGTCAAATTGTGCGGGATCCAAAGAGAACAAACCTTTTTTACCGCCAGGTGTTCATGCAATATCGAATGTATGCTGGTGGAAGAAATGCCCAAGGATGCCTCTATCTCACGGTATGTCACATGACGATCTTGCATTATCAGCTCACGCACGGCATCAATGTTCTCTGGCACAACGGCCGTTTTTGGATGACCTTCACGACGTTTGTCTTTGAGCGAGCGTCGGCCACGATTGAATTCATTAAACCAGTTTTTCATAGTGCAATAGGATGGTGCTTCATCGCTATACAAAGGTTTAAGTTCGTCGATGCACTCTTGTTGTGAAAAATGATCGCACGAAAATGTTCACGAGTTAATTCAATTTTTTTTTGCCAAATTGAGTTTTTGTAAGTCACTGTAAACAACACAAATGATGGTCGTACGTCAAAACGTTCTGAGTGCGTTTATGCTAAAAAAATGTCAAACTTTCTAATGGAAATGTCAGATGGCGCCAGGCAACACTTAGTGTTGCCTAGGCCAGAATTCCTTATAACCTACCACGACCTTTAGGTAACTTACTTAAAGACAAACGGCCAGATCTGCGACGACAATATTAAATGTGACCTTTTGAGTTTTCTAAAAATGTTTACCCAAGCCTGTAGTTATAGTCGTGCTTGCATTGTTACAACTCCTGCTCATACTTTGATTGCATTTTTTTTAACTCTGTAGTCCTGCTCCTTTAGTCGCATGTATACTTCTGTTACAGTATAATATACTCCGACGTTACCTTGGACATCTGGTAGTAAATTCCTATTTCCTAATAACATTTGTGACAGCGCATAGAGAAAGGGACCTAAGGGTAAAAAAATCAATTTTCATTTTTTTTCTTTTTTTGATGTGGACAACATCTGAGCATCGAATGAGACCGATCCCATGCCCCAAAAGTGTTTCCTATCAGAGATATGCGCGTTTTATGAAAGTGAAGTCGACGATTCTAGAAAGGGACCTAATCTTTAAAATGGCTCTCCTGAACAAAACTTTGCATCAACTTTTTACTTTTTTTTGATGTGGACAACATGTGAGCATCGAATGAGACCGATCCCATGCCCCAAAAGTGTTCCCTCCCAGAGTTATGCGCGTTTTATGAAAGTGAAGTCGACGATTCTAAGCGCAAATAGAAAGGGACCTCATCTTTAAAATGGCTCTCCTGAACAAAACTGGTTTTTAACCTTAGGTCCCTTTCTATTTTGCGCGTCACATATGTGCTCTCTTATATTGGAACACCATTGACCATTTTTGGTTAAAAACCTGTTTACTTCTTTTGAAGGGACCCAATTTAGGCTCCACTTTGTGGCACTATTTTTAAAAGGCAGCAAGGAGTAACGGAGTATCCTATAATAAGGAGGACACTAGCGAATCGACAAGTTTTACACCGTAAAATGTTCAAACTATAATTACGTGCACAACAAAGGACAAGAGCAAAACTAACCGTCTCGTGGATATTTCCCCACTACACCCATACTGACATGCCCCGGAATATAACAAGCCACGCTCACAACTCGGGGGGGGGGGGGGGGGGCCAAACTGAATGACAGGATGGCAGAGTGAGGCTGCTAGGGTTGAGCATACACCACATGTTGTCTGGTAGCAATGCAAAAAAAAGTATATTGAAAATAAAGAAAAACCTAAATATTTTCCACCGTCGCAGTCGTCCTCATAGTTTGTTTTCCTTCATTTTTCTATGGTGCTTTTCACTTTCATGCAAAAATTCCGTATGGAAAACCAACGAAAAAAATGTTGTTCACAAAACTCTAACAAAACAAAAATTCCTGTCTACTTCAACAAATATGCAGCAGCAGCAACAACGCAAACATGCACTCTACTCCACTCCACGGGCCACAACTGCACGACGAATGAACAGAAATATTTTGAAAAAAAACAACCAACTTTAGTCAACAAACATCATCTCTACCAAAAATTTGGTAGTGCACACGTTTTTCGTTTGGGTTTTAGTGTACAATTTCCCTCCGCTGTTGTTTACCCCCCTAACAATCAACACCCGGCTCCCTGCCGTCATGCCTTCCGCCGGCGCAAATCGTCCATTTAACCGGCCAAGAGGACACAATTCACGTTTTCTGTGTTGTCTGGCCAAAGTCGACGCGGCAAGACAGAAACAACATCGTTTGCCGTGCTGGTTGTTACTCTGTTGTTTTCTTTTTACTCCTTTTATTCATAAACGTTTGTTTTGCGGGTTTACTACTTTGCTTTGGATTTCTCTGGTCTTTCTCTGTCCCTTTCTCGGTACTTTTCGGTTTCCCCCTTGAAGTTTTGGAAATTATTTTTGTTGCTTTGATTGCAAAATTTTTCCCTTTTCGGTTAGTTTTGTTTATTACAAGTATTGTTATCCCCCTCCCTTCTTTTGTTATCGTTTGTTGCTCTTTTCCTTCTCGTCCTTTACAAGGTTCTTTTGAAGTACAATCGAGCCAAGTTAATGTGGAACAGTTTTGCGTATTTGGGTTAAGGTCTTAAGAATACGGCACAAGGAAAGGGAAAATTAACGCTTTTCAAAGAAGTTTTAAAGCGGAAACGGAAGAAACCACGGTGGCTTTAATCATATGGGGTCTCAAAGGAAACCAAAACGATATTCTTCTGTCTTCGAACAGTGTGAGATAGATATGCAACACAGAGATTTAAAGAAGAAAATATAACCTATATGAGAAGGGCCCAAAGAGCTCACAGGGAGAGGTTTTCTCTAGGGTCCTGAGGCAGTTTGATGTAGATTCATGGAAGATAGCACTCAGACACATTAAAATTACGCAACCTAAGACAGTTTGATGTAGATTTATCGAAGATAGCACTCAAACACATTAAAATTACGAAACTATAATTAAACTGACCACGATAGCTTGATTACCACCCCTGCTAGAAAAACCTTCTTATGTACTCAGATGAACAATAAATGTCTCTTATACAGACACTTCCCCTCAGTAGCCTCCACTTGTTTGAATCAGGCTTGTTCCAGAGAAAGCTGTTCTCCGTTGACAAAGACAGTCGGAGGTAGACTCTTCCTAAAAAAAACTGCCTTCAAATACACTCAAGGAAAATCGTATGGTCCAATTGCACTGAGTTATTTGTTGATTCCCCTTAACGTACTATGCGAAATTTGAGCATGATTGTACAGGGTGGAGCGCATTAATTTGCTTGTTTGCAGTGCAGGCTGTGACGGCACTGTTAATCGAAGAGAGTGGAGAGTGTGCGTGGCTTATAGTGGCTGACGGGAGATTTCTATTCGTCTGCCTCTCAGTTACCATCATTCATTGGACACGTGAGGAGAGGTCATTTTGTGTTGAAGCGTATCTTTCAAATGCGCACACGATCATTGCAGTGCAGCGTGCTTTTCGTTGTGGGTGTGTAAACAAACAAAATATGCGGTACTGGAGTGAAACAAAGCCCAGAGAACTTCACCAGAGACCTCTGCATTTGGACCGCATCACTGCACGCAGAAAAAAAGTATGGTTGTGGTGACAATATTCGAAGAGGATAATACTATTGTTGCTTATATGGTTGTGGTACAACAATATTATGATCCTCACAACAATAGTGTGATTCAAATACAACCATACTATGATCCTCACAACAATAGTATGATTCACACATAACCATACCATGATCCCCACAACCATAGTATGATTCACACTTAACCATACCATAATATCCACAACCATATTATGATCATCACAACCATAGTATGTTTCACATACAACCATAGTATAATACTCACAGCCATAGTATGATTCACACGCAACCATGTTATGATCCCTGCAACCATAGTATAATCACACTCAATTATACTATGATCCCCAATATAATTTATTAGAATTTGTTTAAGTTGTCGACAATAGATTTGAGTTATGAAAATTATTCAAAAATACATTAAATTCAAAACAGTAGGAGTGATTTATTTCAAAGTAGAAAAAATAAGTTTAAATAAACCTAAGCGTTTTTGTTAAAAATATTTCAGATAAACAAAGCCAAAGCAGCTTGTTTAAAAAAATTTAATTTCGATAAAAAAAAGTACTATTATTGCATTAGATCCGTACCAATAACAGTTGTTCTAAGAAGCATATTTAAATGAAGAAAAATTACAATCATACAGTATGATTGCCGTTATCATATCATTGTTAACATAAAACGCAAAACACAACCACATCTATATTTTTGCTATAACCATATTTTCATTTTTAAATTTGGCAATAATACTATTGTAACATTTCAACAATATTAATATTGCAGCAATTATACTATTGTCAAAACTAAATTCAGTTAACAATGATATGGTTGCGACGAATATACTTTTATTGCGGAGAACATATTATTATTGCCGTGACCATGTAGTAACCATGTTTTTTCTCTGCGTGTGTGTGGAGAGCCATATCACGAGTAGACATCGTTGGTCCTTACTTTTTCCAGGATAGCCTTCTTGCCGTAAGTGTGAACTCTGAACGATACTTGACTATGATACAGGATTTTTTTCAGCCGGCTCTTGAGGCAATGCAATTAGATACATGGATACTTGGTTCCAACAGGATAATGCCACTAAACACACATCGAGGGCTACCATGCCAAATGTTTTCTGGACGGCTTATTTTTTTGAGGGGTGATTGTCAACTGGCTGGCACGCTCACCAGACTTAGCCCCATGAGGTTATTTCCTTTGGTGTTACCTGAAGTCGAAGGTGTATATTAACCGTCCCAACACCTTGGAAGACCTAATTAAAAATATTGAGGCTGAAATAGGCAGAATGCCAGTCGACATGCTTGTTAGAGTTCATTAAAGCTTCAGAAAACGTATGCAGCAGTGTGTAGATAGCGAATGTCGACATTTTCCATATGCACTATTTGAAACCATGTAATTTAAAAATTCCCTTGCCATTCAATATAATTAAAATATAAAATAAATTTTTCTAAGGTTCATAATTTTTTTTTATTTCATTCCTAAATAAGCAAATTAACGCGCTCCACCATGTACATACCGTGGCAGATAGTTAGACTTGTTTTGGAGAATTTCCCCTAAATACATGAAGAGACCAAAAGTTTCCTTAATACAGCACGCGGTAAACTTTTTCTGCAGAAAAATAACCTCATATATTCTAGAGAAATCTATTCTCAAACTAATGTAGGAAATATTTTGCCCAGGTGCTCTAAGACATGTCTCGTTTATAATTACTCGTAGAAAAAGTAAAAAAGTCAATTGGTTCGGCCTAACCTTACCTTAAATACTCTCCACCGTGCCTTTCCAACTAAAGCGCAACAAAAATGGTACATTTTTTGGGCCCCTTCGGCCGTCGCTAATCTCAGCCAGAACTTTAAAACTACTATATTTTGGGATTCGTATTAAACTTTGCTTAAACTTAAGTGCACATCTGCCCATATTGACTAATAATTGCCCGTTTCGACCATGTGGGACGTTTTTTGGGCAACATAAGGCAAAAAGTCCAGAAACTATGCCCCTTTGTGAGTGCGTATTTAGTGCGTCCCAATTAACAGTACCAATTATAACCATTGTTCGTCCAAAAAAATTATTATTTTTGTTAAGTCAATATTTTAAATGGAGTACTTCTTAGAGAGGTACCTTAACTTTCTTAAAGGCAAACTTTTTCCTCCAGGGCCGTTTTCGCCCATTTTGAATCCCAAACAGCTCATGACCATAAGCCATACTATCTTCCCTTTGGTAGAGGATATACTTAGTAGGGACATAAATACGGTTACACACGTTTTATGCTGTAAAATAAAAAGTACTGAATGTTTTTGGACCAAATATATTTTAATATATTTATTGATGTATATTGTATCCAAAAAGAATCTACTTATTCGATATGTCCGCCTTTTGCCTTTACACACGCCTTAAGTGGCACTGGCCAATCGTCAATAGCTGCACGAACCTCGTCGTTGGAAAATTGGCCACAGCTCGAACCAAAGCAGTCTTAGAAGATCCAATGTTGGGGTATCTATTGTGACAAACCTTGTCTTCTAAAACCGTCCACAATTTGTAATCCAATGGGTTCAAATCTGGACTGCCTGAGGGCCATTCTTCAGAGGATATGAACGCTGGCAAATTGTTTCGAAGCCAGACCTGGGACGTTTTAGCCTTATGGGCCGGTGCAGAATCCTGCTGGAAAGTCCATGGCTGGTTTTGGAACAGGGAATTGTTAAGAGGTTTCACAACAGCTTACAAAACGGTTTCTTGGTAAACTTTGGCCGATGTTTTCACTACTTGTTCGCAGAAGTGTAGGTCAGTGAGCCCATCGTCAGAGCCACCCCACCAAACCATGGCTGAAACTGGGTGATAAGCTTTTTCCACCCATGGGATCAGTTCAGATGCTTCCTTAGATGACCGCGCATACACTCTATCATTTTGCTAGTTAAATTTTTTCTGAACGGTTAAAATTTTTTCATCGGTGAACATAATTTTTCTCTGCAAGTTATCAGCGTGCTTCACCAAAAGACGTTTGCATATTTCAATCCTATTTTTTTGTTAAACTGCAGTCAAAAAATGTCCGGTACGTCGTTTGAAAGCCCCAAGTCTTTTTTAATGATTCGACTCATGGACTTTTGCGTGATATTCATCTCACAGGTCATTATTTTTTGTTTTTGGAGCGGATTTCTATGAATTCTTAATATAACGGCTTTGATGCATCGGTAGACGAACATGCGGCTAATCCCTAGTGGGCGGAGCGTTTTGAAAATATCGTTTTTTTTTTCATTTCACACTTAAAAGCGTTATTACAGCGATACGGTTCTCATTATTTGACCACTCCATGATGAAAGTTAAAACCAAATTTTTAAATCCCGTTACAGACTAACGCTATTAAGGTTAGCTTTCAAAACCCATATGACATTAACAGTGTATGTTTAGTTCTACTTTTGAAATGGGTGTGTTCAATGTTGTAACCGTATTTATGTCCCTACTAAGTACAAATATATTTTATACAAGCATCGGTAAACACATCCCCATAGAGATTTTACCTTAGCTAATATTAATTGGAGTTGCTCTAGAGAAAAATGTTCTTAGGAAGTTGGCAGTCTAAAGGTAGACTTCTTCTAGAGAAAGTGTTTTCAAAACAACTCTTACTAACTGTCAGGTGGTATTCATATCCCTAAGGTAACGTAAGCGAGTATAGTAGAATTTTCCAAGTGAAACGAGCTCTCAGCTTGTTTAAAGATATAAGAAAAAATCGCACCAAACACTCTGAGCAACAAAACATCTCTAATACAGCTCGCGGTCGATATTTCGCCATAGAGAGTTTACCTAAGCTAGAATAAAGTAGAATTATCCAAGAGAAAAGTGATTTTAGCAAGTGCAAGAACATAATTCTCACAAGTGCGTTAAGACAGTTTAAGGCAGTTTTCGCACAAAATGTCAGATGGTAATCATTTCCCCATAGAAAGGAAAGGTACGCTAGTGTGAAGTAGAATTATCCGAGAGAAATGGGCTCTGACCTTGTTTAAGGAAATATTTAACCCATTGCTCTAAGAAGGCCCTAGAGGAAAAATGCCACTAAAGGCTCTGGGCAACAAAACATCGCTTATACAGGCCGCGGTAGACATTAAGCCATAGCTTACCTAAGCTAGAATGAAGTAGAATTGCCCGAGAGAAATATGCTTTCAGCTACTGTGAGAATTTAATTCACTCAAGTGATTTAATACAGTTTTAAGGCAGTCTTCTCACAAAATGACAGGTGATAATCATTTCCCCATAGAAAGGAAAGGTAAACTAGTGTAAAGGAGGATTGTCCGAGAGAAATGCGCTCTAAGAAGGCCTGAGACGAAAAAATGCCACCGAAGGCTCTGAGCAACAAAACATCTCTTATACAGGCAGCGGGAGACATTAAGCCATAGAGAATTTACCTAAGCTAGAATGATATAGAATTGCCCGAGAGAAAAGTGCTCTCAGCAAGTGTGAGTTCATAATTCTCTCAAGTGCTTTAAGACAGTTTGAGGTAGTCTTCTCACAAAATAACAGATGGTAATCATTTTCCCATAGATAGGAAAGGTAAGCTAGTGTGAAGTAGAATTGTCCAAGAGAAATGCGCTCTCAAATTGTTTAATTAATATTTATCCAATTGCTCTAAAAAGGTCCGAGAGAGAAAAATGTCACTTAGGGCTCTGAGAAACAAATCATCTCTTATACAGCCCGCGGTAGACATTTTTAAGCTAGAATGAATTAGAATTGTCCAAGATAAAAGTGCTTTCAGCAAGTGTGAGAAAATAATTCTCCGCTAATGCTTGAAGAGAAAATTTTCTTTCAACACTATAAGGTAAACCATATCTCATCGTTGACGTTTTATAATAGAAAAGTAAACTAAGTTAGTCCCTAGCAGACTTGTGAGTAAGAAAAGTGATCTTATTTTGGTAACAAATTTCTCTAGTTTGTTAAGGTAGTGCGAGGCAAACATTTTCTATAAAAAGCTGATTTAGATATTTTAAAGTACAGATTTCCTTAAGAAAAGTGCTTTAAACGTTATCTTCTTTCGATGGTAAAGTGCTTGAGACTAACTTAAGGGAGTGCTCAGGCCAACGCGAGACTTATGTTTTTTTTTATTATATGAGTAAAAGAGAGGTGCGATTGTCACAATAAATGCTGAGATCTGCGAGCTGCTTTACATAAAATGTAGCAAATATTCTGCGCTACACTTTTGATATAGCGAAGTTGTCTGGGCTGATTTGCTACACCATAGAAAAAATCTCCAAAACAGCCAGCGGCTATCAATGTTTAAGAAACAAAAATTCTCGACAATAGGTGAAAAATGCTTTGTAAGATTTAAAATTCTAGACTAGCTGTTCATTTTGACTTAGCCATTGTTTGTCGCCGTTTCTATAGATAAATGGCCTTAGACACCTTGAACACATGATATTGAAAAAATTCTAAGAGAGCAGCCTACGATGAGGCTTTGAGATAGCTTCAGGATGAAAAAAACTTAGGAGTAAGTTTGTCTGAAAAATCTTAAGAAAATACAACAAATTGACATACTAAAATAGTTGTTGAATAAAATAACTTAAACTAATATTGATTTCAAACATATATCAATTAAAAGCTGGATTTTTGATTTTCGAATCTGAACAAAGAACGCGTGATAAAAATTGATATACAAAAAAGCCTAACATTTGGACTCTGGGGTTATATCAAAATTCGCACTGTTGTAGAGGCATAGCTAGTGCGCAAAGCGGGTATACTAATAAAACTTCTGATATCCTAAACTTTTGCAAGAGTAGCCCAGCCAGTCTGTATGTCCCGTGGCTACACCATTTCCAAGCTTTTTCATCCTGTAGCTATCTCAGTGTCCTTCTTCGTATTTTTGAGATTAAGCCCTCATACGTATATCTGCCTATCTGCTTCAAAAAAGGGGGAACATCCGTATCAGAGGAATTTTTGAGAAAAAGAGCTGAGATTTTGAGATTTCTACAGTTTAACTTGAAAACACGATGAGAGGCAATGGAAGAAATGGTGCAGGTGTGGAATATTTGTGGAGAGTAGACCCCGCCCCCCTATCCACCGTTCAATTTTGACAGCAAAGACCTCACAAATGCTATGGGATCTGAGAGAATTATGAAACAACAGGGTCAGAATATTTAATACGTACCTTAACATTTTTTTTGCTCAAAAACTTTATAATTTTTTTTTATAATCATATAAATAGCTGCTTTCAAACAATTTTTTTTGGTTTTAAAATGTAAAATGTTCAAAAAAAAACTGTATAAGTCTTACAAATCCAAAACAGTATTGCGATTTGGCCCGCCATAATTGTTGAAGTTATAGGCATAACATAAAAGAAACAACATTGTGCTTTAAAAAAAAATCCATAGATTTGTTTAAAGAAAATTTTATCATTCTTTTTAAAAAAAATTTATAATTTTGTTTTAAAACTATGTAATTATCTTTTTTTATAAATTTTATATTAATATTTTTTAAAATTTCTAATTTTTTAAAAAACATTTTTAGCATAGATCTAAAAGTCTTTTGATTTACACGTTGACAGGGGTTAACCGGCTCGAGACCTCTGGTATATATTTAAATAGGAGACACGTTTTTTACAAAATGGCAAAGTGACATTGATCTTCGTGGCTGCACACTGCTTTTATCGAAATTTCGGGTCCGTGACGTCATCAGCAAGCCTCGCAGCAATTGTTGAAAAATTTTTAAAAACATGTCTTCATTTTAAATATAGATGCAATAGGTCTTCAGCCGGTTAATCTCTGTTCAATGTCAAAAGTTTTTAATTTGTTTGTTTAAAAAATGTTACATTTTTTTAAAAATCTATTTTTTTGGACTCTAAAAAATTTCTACATAAATCGAAAACAGTAATTATATTTATGGTAATGACATAATTGTTGAAGTTATGTGTGAAGGCTTCCTCCCAAAGCACACGTGCGAAACCCGCTGTAACCTATTAATGACGTGGTTCTCACCCCAGTTAAGCTATGTAAGGCGTTTCTCCAAAAAAGTGTAGTTCACCTTTATACTCGTAGAGCAAAACTCTCTGATTTTTTTTGCTTAGATATTATATATGAAGTACTCATTCACTTTTAGGCAACAAAATCTATACCTTTTTTATTTAAGATCTCATCTGGAAAATCTAGAGTTAAAAAGATCTCCGATGACGGTATAAGGATTTTGGGTTAAGTTGTCCGTTTATTCTTCAAGGGGATTTTGAGGTAGGTAGTTTATGATAGCAAGTTTTAAGATTAAGAAAGACTAAGGCAAAGTTTATAGCTCAATTGCCACATATGCCATAGATTGTGTAAATCTAGGAATTATCGTAGAATTGATACTATTTTAAAGGTTTAAAGCTTAACATGGCTGATGTTTAAAACTTCGAAAAAATCACTTCCTCCTACTCCTGCGACTTTTTGGAGAAAAATAACAGAAATATATCACCATTCATGCTATGAACAAAAGAATAAATTATATGAAATGTATCCTTGTTTTTTGTTCCATCAATACACAACACACAATACAAAAAAAATAGTTGGAGTATGTTTTTTTTTGATATCGCAGGGAAAACAATTTCAGTCCTTTGGAGTGACTACAGTTTTCGAAGAGGGCGCATACAAATGGCTGAGAGCATTTTGGTGTCGAACATTTACAATTTTGTAGCCAAAACTGAGAACATAACAATTCACATACTATCCTCTCGATATGTATCCTTCCTGGAAAATATTTAGTCTACTGATAGCCTAAGCCAGACATTTACTTCTCAAAGGATTTAACCATTACACTTTTTAAGGAACAAGTAAATGGTCCTTTATTCGCTGATCTTTCATTTGGAATCTCCTTTCGGGTTTTCCGTTTCCCCTTCAGTTAGTCTTGGTACCCGTAGCTAAATTATTTCTCATGCCAAACTGTCTGAGCCTTTTGCCATGCTTTCATTCACTTATAATACAGCATCAACAACATCATCGCCATCATCAGCATCATCCATTATTTAGTTCTGTTCTGTTTTGTTTTGCTACCGTTTTTATTCCACCTCCTTTTCAGCTCTTAACAAAAACATAAACTGTTTTTCTTTGCTCGGTTCTCGGCAGCATGTGGAACTCCTCCGAGTGCTTGAAACACAGGCTGTACGGCTGAGCGGTTCGTTAGCCAGGTCCTGCGAGATTCGTTTTGTTTGGAGTGCAAATGTTGCTGCTGCCGCTGTTATAATTCATTCGAGGACTACTCTGTGAGCTCTGGGGTTTTTGTCCCGCTTTCCTCGTACGACCATTGTAAGTTTGAAGAGTTTAAGCGTCGAACACTGGCATATGAGAATGCACCATGAACACAACATGCCCGAAAAACATTTCTAGTAATATTTTATTCTTTTCTTAGAGCACAAATGAAAATATATGCGAACGCTTTTCTTATATTTTATAGAAATATACAAAAAAAAAATAGTATATCTAAAAAAAAAACAAAACCCGACACAATATTTTTGTAAGTTTAATGCTCTGTGGAAGAGGAGGCCAATTTCGAGTATGCGAAAGGGCCAGAATCTTAAACGAAGAAAGAAGAGGTCGAAAAAAATTAATAGTTTTAAGCAGAACATATAGACTGAGGAGATTAAAGGACTTCAGTTTAATCTAGGTTTTATAAAGGTCATTGAAGATAGGCAGTACTTTAAGGGAAATAGTTCAGCTTTAAGTCCCAGATAGAAGAGGCTTGTAAAAGTTCGATTTAAAAAGTCGGACTGTCATCAAGAGCTCAAGTTAATATTGAACTTTTTTTCAATCTCGGTCTATAATTTTGAATTAATCCAAATTGATCTAAATCGTCTCTTATGGAATGAATATGTCATAGACTGGGATTGCCTCAAATTGCACAAAGCGACTGTAGTCAAGGTGTAAAGTCGAGTAGAAGAATGGCCAGGCGCAAAAGGGAATGGCTAGTGGGAAGGACAATTAAGTAGATAGGAATATGGAATGACCGGAGGAGAGAAGTCGCACAAAGGTAAGTACGAGGGAGGTTCGGAAAGTTCTTAGCCTATCAATGAAAGAGAATAGTTAGTTTTTCAAAAATATTTTGATTTTTCAATATAATCTACTGAAACTTCAATACACTTAGACCAACGCTTATCTAGCAATTCTATCCCTTGATTAAAATAGTTTTCCTCAAGGTCTTCAAAATAGTGGTTTACAACTGTAATTGCATCTTCATTTGAGGTAAAACGCTTGTCAGCAAGGATTTTTTTTTAGATTTGGGAACAGGTAAAAGTCACTGGGATCTAAATCAGGAGAATAAGGTGTGTGGTCAAGCAACTCGTACTTTAATTCGTTGATTTTAGCCATTGTTAAAACTACTCTTGTCTTGATGAAAAATTATTTGTTTGTGTTGTAAGCCAGGACTTTTTTCTCGAATTTGTACATTTAATTGATCTAAAAGGTTGCAATAGTACTCTGGATCTATTGTTTTACCCTTTTGCAGATAGTCAATCAATAAAATACCTTTGAAGTCCCAAAAAACCGTTGTCATAACCTTACCAGCCGATTGATTTTGCCTTCTTTGGGGCACTTCCTCCAGCTTCAGTCCATTGTTTGGATTGTTCTTTTGTCTCTGGAGTATAGTGGTGGATCCATGCCCCATCAACAGTTATGAAACGACGCTTAAAATCCATTTTATTTCGCTGAAAACGATCCAAACAAGCTTGAGAAATGTTCATTCTTATGCGTTTTTGGTCGACTGTTAACAAGTGCGGCACCCATCTTGCAGAAAGCTTTTTCATCTGTAGTTCTTCATGCTAAATGAAATGGACTCGATCATTTGAGATGCCCATGATATTAGCTATTTCACGCACTTTTATTCGTCGTCCATTTAATAC
The DNA here is from genome assembly GCA_963513945.1 of Hydrotaea diabolus. Taxonomy (NCBI): domain Eukaryota; kingdom Metazoa; phylum Arthropoda; class Insecta; order Diptera; family Muscidae; genus Hydrotaea; species Hydrotaea diabolus. The sequence continues at coordinate 17,757,525 of OY740719.1, forward strand.
CATATCATGCACTTTGGCTACAATTTCTGTTGTTGTTGCTGTTTTTGGACGTCCACTATGTAGTTCATCTTCAATGCTTGTACGACCACGTTTAAATTCAGCAACCCAATTTTTTGATGTTGCATATGAAGGAGCACTTTCACCTAACACATTCACCATATCATTATGAATTTCTTGTCCCGATAAACCTTTTTTATGTAAATATTAAATGACACCACGCATTTCTAATTTTTCGATTGTAAAAAAATTGCGGATGCGTCTTTTGTGAACACCTGTTTCTATATGAAGGAGTTGCCAGATCGCAACAAAATTTAACATGTGTTCATAGCAGAGATGGAATTTTCCAAAACACTTAACTTTTTTCTGTTTATACCGCGCTTTTTGTGCTAGACTAAGAAGTTTCCGAAGCGCCCTCGTAATACAGACCGATGGTCCACAGGTACGCACAGAAATAATAATTGAAATCGTTTGGGACTACTAAAATTCTGTTGCAAACAAGATTTTCCATTGCAATCAACAAATTTTTATAATTGTAATTAATATTTGGTTCGACATTATACAACATGATAAATATGGTCATTGTATTGTACACACCATTAATTGATCAGTCATGCCAATGAAACCTGGAAAATGGTATTCAGTTGCCACAACTGGTGGTCGTGGCAATCAATAGCTTTGCAAAAAGTTTGTTATTGTATTCAATTATTACTGAACGTTACTAAAATTTTATTTAAAAAAACGGGTTGTTTAAAGGCAATTTTGTTTCGGTTTGAAAACTGACTTGGAGCCTATTAATTAATCCAAAATTGTTATTAATTAAAACTCCATCATCAACTTTTCTGACTTGGACTTGCAGCCAATTAATTAATCCAAAATTTTTATTAACTAAAACTCCATCATCAACTTTTCCACTTTTTCTTCGACAAGACCCTCCCAAGTACTTCAAGTGTGTAGCAAAATTTTATTTTGTCTCTGACGAATATTGTAAATTTTTTCCGGCATGTGGATTTTTTGATCCAAAACATATTTTCTAGAGGTTCAAATACTTTGTATGTTCCACCGCTACTTCAGTTCCAATTACTGAAAATAACAGAGCAACAGCAAACATTTGGTTGTACTGATGGAATGTTTGAGATGCATGCATACTCAATCATTCGGTTCACAAAAAAATTCAGTTGTAACAACAAATCTGTTATCAGTGTGTACAACATGGACAAGAAACGGACTGCCAGAAAATAAGTACAGGGTGGAGCAAAACTACCGTAGTGGTTTGAATGTTTAAAAACTTTTTAAATTTATTTACATTTTTCATTTTTATTTCAGAATTTTGTGAAACAAACTTGGGGAAAACAGCGATCAGCAATTGCAAGGGACACTATGGCTCTGTTATGGGACCTTTTTGGCGAAAGCATTATTTCGCGCAGAAGGGATTTCAATTGGCCCCCACGTTCGTTGGATTTAACAACGCCTTCGCGGTTATTTAAAAAAACCGGATATACGTAAATAAGCCAGCGGCCTTTCCACAGCTAAAACAAGACATCCGCCATGAAATTCAAGCCATAAGACCAAAACCTTTACGAAAAGTTATGCAAAATGTACTGGAAAGAGCACGAATGTGCGCAGCCGGAAATGGCAACCACTTGCGGGATATAATTTTTCATATTTAAACCAAAAATATTCCCCATTAATATACTATACAACAAAAAAAAAATAATAATAATAATAATTAACCAATAAATACAAAAAAATTATTAAACATTCAAACCACAACGGTAGTTTTGCGCCACCCTGTACATATATATGGAAGGACGTACATTGAAAGGCAAACAAATATAAGAGCCAAACGAGCTAAAGACGGTCGACGAGAAAAACTCTACAAAAAAAAAAAGTTGGAAACCGATTGGAACTACAAAATTCGGTTGGATAAATCGGAATATAATCTCTTTAAGAAATTATCGTCATAACCAATATCTTTGGTTATGACGAAAACATATTTTGAAATCTCCCAAAAAATGTATAGGGTAATCCACCTAGAAGAATTAACAAAAGATTTGACTCATTTTTTGTTTTATATAGGGTGATCTATCTATAGGTATTTTTCAGAACAAAAAAAATATAAAAATTCAAATCAAGTGTGGAATCTGTATTGGTAATTTGAAAGGACATTTTATGGCATTTATTTTTTGAATATAATTTTTTTCAAATGTTGGCCGTAACTACGTTTCAGGGTTTCCATTCTGAAGGTCCAATTTTGGATGACTCGTTCGAGCATTTCGACCGGTATGGCTTTAATAACACGCGTAATGTTGGCTTCCAAAACGTGAATCGTAGCTGGTTTGTCAGCATAGACTTTGGACTTTACGTAACCCCAAAGAAAAATGTCTAAAGTTGTGATCACTCGTTCTATGCGGCCAACTCACCTGTACAAAACGTGAAATTAGCGGCTTTTCGAAATGACCTCTCAATAGATGCATTGTTTGAGCAGCTGCATGGCGTCAAGATTACGGGCTTCAATTTCAGGTAGCATAAAGATCGATATCGTGGCGCGATAGCGAGCACCATTCACGGTTACGTTCCGACCATCATCATTTTTGAAAAAATATGCACCGATTCCACCAGCTTATAAGCCGAACCAAACCGTGGTTTCCTCTGGGTATAATGGCATCTCTTGAACCTCATCTTGTTGCTCTTCAGCCCAAATGCGACAATTTTGTTTATTGACTTTGCCGTTGAGCCAGAAATGGGCCTCATCACTGAACAAAATTTTGGTCGAAAACAGCGGATCTTTCCGTTGCTCATCGAACGCTCAATTCCATAATACAGTTGCCAACATTGAAAGGTAATTATTTTCAAAAAATAAATGCCATAAAATGTCCTTTCAAATTACCAATAAAGATTCCATACTTGATTTGAATTTTTATATTTTTTTGTTCTAAAAAAATACCTCTAGATGGATCACCCTATATAAAAAAAAAAATAAGTCAAATCTTTTTTAATTTCTTCTACGATACAGCCATTGAAAAACGAACTATAAATAAACATTCTCTACAATATAAAAAGGACTTAACTGTATTAGGACTTAACTTTTTAGAATTTTTGCCATAGATAATTCTCCTTATTATTCATAAACAACAACCACTATTTTAGGTCGCGACCCATACTTCCAGAGTTACGATGCCACAAAGCTTGGCAATAAATATTGTTAAATACCTTAATTATTATTAGACTGGGGCAATATGGGTTTGACTGCCAAGCTTTTCGGAATATTTAGCCCAAGATGTATTGTATTTTAATGACAAGTTAACCCATTGAGAAGCGGTTCAAATATATAATTTATTTCCACCGATGTTTATACAATAGCCCCTAAGTGCTCACAAACATTACATCTTGGCTACATTCTGTCTGTAGCCAAGACTTCAAACAATCATTTGAAATCTTTTACATCACATTAGCACTTAAGTAGCCGGAAATCCACAGCATTAAAATAAAGGACTAACTAAAGGATTTATTAACTTATCATATTCAGATTTAGCTTCGAGTTGCCTTAGACCCTTTGACAAAACAAAAATTTAGTTTTATGACCCACTATAGCAAATTTTATGCAGAAAATCGCTTTACTTGTGCAAAAACAACTTTATTAGATTCGAAAATAACTTCCAAGTTTTCAAGAAACTTCAACGAATACAAATAACAGAATTAATATTTTTAAATCCTTATGTATTCGGCCAGATAACCGAATACATAAAATGAACCATCAGTTGGTCTAGTTAACAATGTACGCGGTTATGGCAAACGAATTCAAACAGTACTTATAACTAACGATTTATAACAACAACCAATATATGTGACGCGCAAAATAGAAAGGGACCTAAGGTTAAAAACCAGTTTTGTTCAGGAGAGCCATTTTAAAGACTAGGTCCCTTTCTATTTGCGCTTAGAATCGTCGACTTCACTTTCATAAAATGCGCATATTACTGGCAGGGAACACTTTTGGGTCATAGGATCGGTCTCATTCGATGCTCAGATGTTGTCCACATCAAAAAAAGAGAAAAAATGAAAATTGATTTTTATCCCTTAGGTCCCTTTCTCTATGCGCTGTCACATATGTACTAATTTAGTTCCAATAATCATCATCTGAATACGATTACCGATATTTTTCTCTTTAACAGAAAGTGTCAGTCGCCTCTACTGAAAATTGCTGTATACCCAAACAACATTCGGTTGAAGGGATGTAATACATAGGTAGTACGCGTGTAAGCGCTAACATTCGGTTGGCATAAAATTCGGTTGTGGCTACAAATCTGTTCTCTGAGTGTAGAAGTCTGGGATGGCTACCGATACTTTTTTTCTATTTAGCCGAAAATTGCTATGTACCCAATCCACATTCAGTTGAAGGGATGGAATGCATGAATAGTATGCGCGAAGAACTGACATTCAGTTGGCAAAAAAATCGGTTGTGGCAACAAATCTTTTCTTTGTGTGCATATTTTAGCACTGACAGGCTGCTACAAAAGTCCGCAGGATTTCTAGAAGGGATGGAAAGGCAATTGAAATCCGGTAGATGGATGCAGGAATACTGCACATCGAGAGAGATTTTAGAAAGATGTGCTGGGAAAATGCTGGCAAAGAAGGACCGAATATGTTAAGCCAAAAAGAAAGAAAGGAACAGTCGTAAACAAAGATCTGATTCGATTATCTCTACCATTTTTTATAGTCGAAGGTTTGACAGTAGCTGTCTTATTGAGACTTATTTTAAACGCTTTTAGTCGGTTTGAAACCCTATGCTTGTGCGAGGTGAAACAGATTCATTTGCCGTCGTTTTTTTTTTGTTAAACCCTTAAAGCCGTGCCCAACATCAACCATTCCGGATTGCTACGGCTGCATATCAACACCGTGGGGATACTCTAGGATGAATACTCTTCTTTTTTACGACGACTTGTCCTTATGCACATACACGAAAGCAGTTACAAAACATATGAGTCCTGTTCGCTCAACATTTCAAATGCATAATGAAATAAAAACATTAATGTTTTCAGCGATAAAAGAAAGATATTTTCTTTTTTCATAGAATAACAAGAATTGAGAGAATTTTAATTAATGCTAACAATTTTTTATTTATGTTTTTTTTTTTAAAAACAACAATAAAAGGAATAGAGAAGACAGAGCCAGGGGGTTGTACGAAAACAGATATCTGTTTTGTCAAAAAAAATAGAAGGCTATTGAATTCCTTAAGAGAATGCACTTAAGTTCTTTATTCTGTCTACACTTGTTGAACAGAAAAGTATCACTAGACACTAATTGGTACACAACTCAGGGGACATATAGTTGATGAATTGCTAAGGTTTGCATATTTTTTAAACAACTGAAAAGTATATTTTTTAAATCAAAGAACCGCCAATAAGGGCAGAGACACTTTTTTATGATTGACTATATCAATTTGATGCAAAAAATCGTACCACTTGTGCAAAGAAACTTTATAAGATTCGAAAAAACTACTTAAAATTCGAATACTCGTAAGAAAATAAATATTTTCATTTCGTTTAATAAGAAAATTAAATAAAAAAAACTTTTTTATTTCGGTCAAAAAACTGAATACATAAAATGAAACCATTAGATAGTCCATTTAACCAATGCTTGGGTTATTGCTTTCGAATTCTAAGAGTTATTATAGCCAATAATCTATAATACCAACCAATACATGTACAAATTCAGTTCCAATAATCATTCTTATTAGTTGGGGATGCCGATACTTTGTCTCTTCAAACAATACTGTCAGTTCCTATTACTAAAAACTACACCCCATCAATATTCGGTTGTAGCAATGGAATACATGGATAGTACGTGCAACCACCAACATGCGGGTTGGCAAAAAATTCGGCTGTGGCAACAAATTTGTTGTGTGGCAAACACAAATTTGAGCTAAAATACTGTCAGTTCCTTTTACTAAAAATTTCCATTCACCAAATCAATATTCGGTTGTAGCGATGGAATACACAGATAGTACGTGCAACCACCAACATGCGGGTTGGCAAAAAATTCGGCTGTGGCAACAAATTTGTTGTGTGGCAAACACAAATTTGAGCTAAAATACTGTCAGTTCCTTTTACTAAAAATTTCCATTCACCAAATCAATATTCGGTTGTAGCGATGGAATACACGGATAGTACGTGCAGCCAGCAAATTTTGGTTGGCAAAAAATTCGTTTGTGGCAACAAATCTGTTCTTTGTGACAAACACATATTTGAGTTAAAATACAAAAAATAGATCGGTTAAAGATGAACGTTGTCGTTAATTTCTTCAGCGTCTGTTTTAAACTAGACAAATTGTTATTTCAAAGGCCTCAAAGGTCTCAAAAACTAACTTGCAAACGACTGCCTGTGTCAGTCCCATGTTAATGTCTTGTCCAACATTCAGTTAGTAAAAAGCTTCTTTGATTTTAAGCTAGTTTTTCCATAGAAACTGAAAAACTTTTTCCAATATTAAATGGCTTTAAAGGCCGTCTAAAAACTTGAATGCATTTTGAGCCTTTAAAATTGAAAATATTGGAATAATTAGGGATTTTTTTAAATTCGGCCCTAATTAATATTAATCATACGACACCTTGTTTAATATAAAGAATATTCATATGAATATTGTCCCGAATGTCTAAAAAATCGATTTAAAAGTCAGAGCATGGCCGAAAATGTGAAATATTTAAACAATTGTGGAGTTATAAAGGATTTCGAGCCAAAATTAATATTTATATCCAACGCACATTAGTTCAAAATTTAGAAAAACTCGTTAAAAAGTTCAAAAACAAAAGGAGGCCACTTCGATGGAAGTTAATACAATTGTCACAGTTATCGGTTTCAGCTTAATTGATTCGGAGAGAAAACAGTTCTACTTTAATCTAAGCCACAATAAAATCCAGAAAACTACGATTTGTCTAAAAATATAGATATTTATAGGATTTCTCGTTTAAAGTCATAATTAATATCAATCATACGCCCGAGTGTTCTAGACAGAGAGAAATGAAATAGCTCTAAGGATACGGTTTATGAACCATTTATCGTATGCAACTTCGGGTAGTTTTTCATTATCTTTTTATCGTAAAAAAGAATTCCCCAATTTCTGCTGTTTTTCAAAAATGAGAACATTGTTTTAAATCATAGACACATAATTTGAGCTGTTTAAGCTGCGGGAAAATGTACAGCAGATTAAAAAATAAATAATCAAAACAAATCTGGACCTCTAAGCTACAATCTAAGCTCGTAATATTAATATTGTCTAGAATATTGCCCATGCTATAAAGGTGTTCTTATAAAAATCTGCCGAATATACATAAATCTCACGTCCAGCTGTCAAATGAGAATTATAGAATCATTCTCTACTTTCTTGGTTTAATTATTTTTGTTATCAACATCTTTCTAAAGCATTTTTTTTCCAGGAATAATCTAGATTCCTTAAGGTTAAAATTCATATATTTTGCATTTTTACAAGCACTCTTTCCATATTTACAAAGAAAGAGTGCTTGAAAGGCTGAACTTAAATCAGTCATCCAAAATTCAGCATTTAAAAAGATATACAGCAAGCCATTTTATTGCAGATAAGTAACATTAACTTTAACTTTCTTCACTCCACGATGAAGGTGCAATATCTAGGCTGCCTTCGCAATTGAAAAACCTAAACTTCTTACAAATCTAAGCACGCTAGACAAGTTTTCATAAAGCAACTACCGAATTAATATCAATCATACGCTACAATGTACAAAATACCATTATAATTACTTCTATCCCGTCGTTTGCTTAAGCAGATTTAAATAATTCCGATTTGCTCATTAACTGCTTTGGTACAATTATCCAGTCTAGTGAATACAATGCAAATTCTTCAAATTGATAAGTAGATTTTCTCTATAAATTCCGAATGCTTAGCAGATATTGATATAGACAGGCGCTAGCCATGGTTCACGTATTTCGCTTTACCTTTCAGAGCACTATTTTTGTTTTGTAGTTTTTATTTCAGTTTCTATTTATTTGCTTGGGTTTTATTTGCATGGCGAAAAACTCTTGTAATCATCACCTGCAAATGACCCTTAATACTTTAATAGCCACTATTACCGAGGCAACGACAAAGGCGATTGCTGGGTTTGCCAGTGTTTCCACTACATAATTTCTAAGGCGATTAGTAAAACGTTGTCAATGTGTTCCGCTCACCTCTGCACCTCCAGCATTCTTTTCAGCCCACTCATTACAGTTGTCTTTACATTTCCAATTTCTTGAGTTGGTGTTGGTTTTACTCAAAAAAAATTTGTCGTTCGGACTATCAATTAAAATTTATCGCCTTTTCGCTAACGCATTATGTGTGTACGCTTCGGGGGTGTTAGAAATGCGTTGCTGTCGGTGTTTTCCTTGAAGATTTTCACACATTTTCTAAAAGCTTTTCACGTTGTTTCTTTCGTGTCACTTTTTTTTTTGCATTCCTGTTCATATTCTTGCAATACGCACGGTTAAATGTTAAGCGTTTTATGGCAAAAGAGACCTTTTGCTGCTATAATATTTATTTGTCAAAGTAATGGTTGTTGTTTTGGCTGCTTTTAACGTAAGTACATATGTAGAGACAAATGTTTACACCAAAGTTTACAAAATGCATAATTGCATTAGTCTCGTTTCTTGCCACTCTCACTTTTTTGCTTTGGCTTTCTTGACCGACGTATTTTTCTCATTTTTTGCTTCTCTGGCCGTTTATTAATTATGGGCCAAAGTTCTCGTTTATGTGGATTAACTCTTTGACTTTGAAGTCATATCACATTACATTTCATACCTAGAAGTGTAAAAAAACAAAGGCGCAGTATAAGCCAACATATGCTAGTGTGAGCGGAAGAATGCTTCACATTCTTTTGATTCGTTTGAAAAAAAACGTATTTAGAAAATGACGTAACGTGCTTTCAGAGGCGGCGTTATGGTGTGATACCATTAAGGTCCATATTTGGTGGATATTAAAAATATGAAGAGCACACAAACCGTTTTTAAGAGGTGTTAAATTAAAAGTATTTTTGTTTAACATTTAAGATGTTTTCCTTTAAAAAGCAATACTTTGTTCTTTACATCAAAAGAATGCGAAGCCGAGAATGCAATTTATTTATAAAAATATTAAAAAGTTATGTATAAATAAAAGAAAATAACGAATTTTTACTTTTTAGTCCATGTGGCGTATGATTGATATTAATATAGATGTTTTCGAAAAAATGCCCAAGAACTCACGAAGCTTGATCATGATCAAGCATTGTAAATGCGGATATTATAGGCCAAGCAATATTGACTGTTTGGCTTTAAAATGTTTTGATATCACTGTTAGAAAGTTTGTTAGGAAATCGACATTGCTTAAATATTTTAAAATCAAGCTATCAAAATATAAGTCGAACCACAATTATTCATAATATTTTACTTACTTCCCTGAACATACTATTAAGGACTATCTAAGGATCTTCTACCAAATCTTTAAGCTTTGCACGATATATTTCTACTATAAGTAATAGCCGAGGCCTACTGCTCAAAAGACTAATTAAGTTTATTGAAAGGTCGCAACTCACAAAGTCGGCAACGTTTACGAAGTATTTAATGAAATCGGCGGCGTTTATGAAGTAGTTTTTTGTTCAACACATAATTTAAGATCAATTTCCTTTAGAAGACAATACTTTGTTCCTAATATCAAAAGAACGCGAACCCGAGAATGCAATTCAGTGATAAAAATATAAAAACATTATGTATAAATCACAGAAAAAGTTTTTTCTGTTCAGCCCATGTGGCGTATGATTGTTATTAATAAGGTTGTTTTCGGCAAAAATGCCCAATAACTTCCGAAGCAATACCAAGATCAAGCATTGTAAAAGTGGATATTATAGCCCAGACAATATTGACTGCTTGGCTTTAAAATGTTTTTCATATCACTGTTAGAAAGTTTGTTAGAAAATCGGCATTCTTTAGAGCTTAAATATTTTAAAATCAATTTATCAAAATATAATTAATACCATCATTAAAAATCGTTATATATTTCTTGCTTGAATCAACGTGCCCTTAAGAACGAACCAAGAATTTTCTTTCCGATCACTCATCATTGCACGGTACAATTCCTATAAATACTACTGCTCAAAAGACTAATTAAGTTTATTGAAAGATCTTAACTGCAACTCACAAAGTCGGCAACGTTGATGAAATATTTTATGAAGTCTGTGGCGTTTATGAAGTATTTTTTAGAAAGTCAGAAGCATCAAAAACGACTGCCAAATTATCATATGAGACATAAGAAACTATGAATAAATTGCACTTCTGGTATTGTATTGCGTCCTATGACTTCTTTTTGTTTTTAATACAAGCAAAAGACTTAATAAATATTTTGCATGGTGGTACAGGTGGCGTATGATTAATAATAATGATAGGTTTTTTAGGAAAATCTTTAATAGCCGATGTATTGTCCTGATCAAAAACTTGAAAACTAGATATAAAAGATAAGACCATTTTTTTTGCAAAATATTCATGGCGTCCTATAAGTTTTTTTCGTTCCTAATGAAAGGCAAAGGACGTAATGAATATTTTGCACAATAGTCTAGGTGGCGTATGATTAATAATAATGATAGGTTTTCTAGAAAAAATCTTAAATAACCGATACATTGTCCTGGTTAAAAACATAATATTGAAGGTAAGAAAAAAATTGTTCAGAAAATTCATTCCGTCCTTTGATTTTTTATTGTTCCTAATAAAACGTAATGGACTCAATAAAAATTTTGCATAGTGGTGTAGGTGGCGTATTATTAATAATAATGATAGGTTTTCTATGGAAATCTTTAATAACCGATATATTGTCCTGGTCAAAAACTTGTAAAACTGGAAATAGAAGGTAAGAAAAAAATTGTGCAAAAAATCCAAACCGTTCATTGCTTTTTAATTGATCCTAGTAAAGGAATCAATAAATATTTTGCATAGTGGTCTTGGTGGCGTATTATTAATAATAGTGATAGGTTCTCTAGGGTAATCTTCTAGTGGAAATTGAAAATAAGTAAACGTTATTATTGGTTTTTAAATACTTGTAATACTTAAAATATTTTTTAAATCAACAGTATCTAAAATATTAGAATTTGTCTTTTTGATTGTGGCGTGTAATGTTTTTCGACTATTTCATTAACCAGCAATTGGAATAAATTCAGTTATTATTTAGACCGTAAGATCAGCTGAAATTATGTTTTCAAAAATAAAGGGCACACGTCATTTTGGTTCTTTAAGAAACATAATAAATAGTTCAAGTCGTAGTAAAGCGGTCGAAATCATCTCCGGTATCTAAAGAATATTAATATTCTCAAGTATCTGCTGGACAACCCGAGCCAATATCTCCTTTTCGCAAACATCAACAGAGTACGAAATTCAGCTGTATTAGTAGCGAAAGATAGACTACCATAGACAAAGGCGTGTGGACTCTGTCTTGCTGATGTAGCCGTAAATAGCAGTAAAGCACTTGGACGAGCCAACAGCTGGATTCTGGGGGACATCATTCAACCAAAAGAGGTCATCCAAATGGCAAACCCTAGCAACTACGGTAAAATACCAATGGTCCCAATGGGCTTCAAAATCTTCAAAGACCATAACATAAGCGACGACTTTTATGATACCACAAATTATTATTTATCGTCAGTTTCTTATGCAAACCGCTGTCATAAATTTCTCTACAAAAGTTTTGTTAATTTTCGCAAAAAGAATATTTGACAATAGTATTGAGAATAGTTGTGAGTAATTGAGAATAGTATTAGCGAATATATGCTTCGAATATCCTGCTTTCCAAAAAACTTGATACATAGTTTGGCATTAAAAGGATAAACTCCTAGCCTCCTCCTTTTAGGTAGCTTTGATTTGAGCTATTTAAATGTACTGTGTGATGTAAATTGCTAAAGTTAGCTAAGGTTTACTAGAGTAACCAATGAATTAATATTAATCATACGACATGGGGTAAAATATTAGGAAAACTCGTTTTTTCTAATTTTACGTAGTTAATTTTGGATTTTGTCATTCAAAAAACCCTAAACTACATAAGTGTTCCTTTTAACTACTACTTTTTAGATTAAATCAAATTGCCATACGAAGCTATAATTTATAGAAGCCCATTTCTACCTACAATAACTTAGTGGAGTCTCTAACAATCAGCTCGCAGGAGAAGTACCATTTATGATTTCTTTTCATAAATCCAAAGTTTGAAAGACACCTGCAGTTAACCCATACCTTGAGTAAAACTAAAATATTATTTGGATACATAAACAACTCCTACGAGCATTTTCTTACTTTTTGCCCCTTAAATTGTCAATCTTTTTGTACATCCACCGCATGTTGCTTTGAATGAACCCAATATTTTATATACTATTTTTATGGCTTTAATTCGTTGTTTTCAACTGATAACAATGTTGCTGATAAGAATGCGCAAAGTATAAACAATTTCTAAATATATATTTTTGTTTTATTTTAGGCAAGAACCCACCTCAAAGCAAGCATAAACAAAAATCTCAAGAATAAATAGGGGAATTATAACAAAAATATAAACAAAATGATATACCTGGAGGTAAACATAAAATAAATTCCGGGATAAATACTTTCCGGTGCGAAAACAAACACATTTTTTTTTTAAAAAAATATTTAAAATGTGATTTTCTATTAAAAAAGTATAAGAAAACTAGAACGAATGAAACTAATCATATATAAAGCATTTCCTGCAGGTTCACAGAAGAAAATTACATTTACTTGTTTAAAAAATAAATTATTTTCTTTAAAGATGTTGGTAACGAATCGTTTTTTTGGGAGTTTAATAATATTTGAATTTAAAATACCATAGAATGAACCCTTTAGAGTCCATTCAAATCACCTTTGTTTGATTTGCTATTATTGCTTTTCTGTGAAACTTATTTCGAAATTGTTTACAGCCTCTATAGAAAGTGAAAATTGCCAGCATAGATAACGTATCTCTCTGTCACCAAATAGTAGAAGGCAAAGTCAATATGGCAAACTGACACAAAGAAGACAACGAATAAGATGAAAATGAAATCGCCAACAACAAACCAAATCTAAGTCAATCGCACGCTCTCAAAAGATGCGATGCCAAAAAATTATTTCAATGCTTTATTTTTAGACCATCAACAAAACAGCGAACACAGCGCGGCCAAAACAACATGTTCACACACACACACAAAGGGGACATAAAATAAAAACCGTAAAGGTTAGTGAACCATAATGCAATGTATATAGGTAACAAAACGAAACGAATAATAAATATAAGTAAATCTATTAAAAACAAACCAAAAGTCAACCGGAAATATTTGCTAAGTTATGCTATATAAGATTTGAAATCCATGTTTTGGTATTTAGGTTTAAAGTTTAGAGAAAACTAAAGAATCTATAGGATAAACATCATTTTTGAGTACTTATTGCCTTCAAAAAAGTTTGCAAAAACTTTGTAGAAAACTATTAAAAGAAGGATTTATTCTTAATGGACCAGGTGACGTATAATTAATATTAATATGGAGATGTTTGAAGCAAAACCTAAATAACTCCTTTAATATTAGCTCAAATTTAAAAGTTCAAAGTGAAATTTAGAGCTAAGAAAACAAAGATTTCATATCTTTAAATCGATTAGGAAAAAGTTCGATTACTGAAAATTTACAACACTAAACGTTTAAAAAAATAAGATTTACAAGAAGTTGTTAATTTTTTTCTTAACAATTTCGCAAAGTTTCCAAGTAATTTGTAAGACTTTAATAACATTTACCGTTTGTGTGTTAGAAAATAACGATACTGCTTTAAAGATCTGTTAGTAAGGATAAATGTCATGGAATATTTCAATCATCAAGGCCATCGGAACTCTGGTCACTTTTGCTGCAATAGATGGTAGTTATAACAAAAACAACAAAACTAACATTAAAGCGCGTATAATCCTTAGACAGAGCTGCAGACACAAATGAAAAACATAAAAATATGTACAAACATAGACGAACAAAGCACCGGCATATGTTCATATGCTTGTGTCTGGCTACAATCAGCCAGCTGCGGGTGGTCTGGTAAGCTCAGGTCTTACTCCCGCTTTTATACTCCCCACCTATTGATTTACTGACTGTGGGTGTTAGGTTTTCGCCGCGTTTTTCCGCTCGTATCCACACGTTTTTAGTTACCAGACAAAACACAACATGTGCGTTGTTAAACAGAGAGAGAGAAAAAGAAACAAAAAGTCAACAAGCAAAGACTGTTATTGTCATTTGCAAAATACCGGTGCCACTCGATTTTTCGCCTTCTCTTGCCCACTCGAATTTCGAATTGTCTTTTTTCCATCTGACCATTTTTTTCGGGGGGTACTGCATCTAAACGTTACAAATTTTGGCCGAACTTGTTTTTGATAGAGAGTTTTGTTATCAAAACTACACTTTTTTTGGTGGCGGTGGCGTTGTTGTCGTTTCTTTCCACACTTTCACTACCAACTAAAACTGCAAAAAGGTAAAATAGAAACGTTGTTGGCAATTTTTTGGCCATAGATAACGGTTTGCTTTGGTTTAGACAAGTTTTGCGATTTATTTATCTTTTTTCGATGCTGTGGATTTCTAACTGAAATGGAAAGGACATGAATTTGTTTGAAACTAAACGCGGGCAATACTTGAACTGTTGAAATATTTGAATCGTTCGAAAAATCAGAAAAAAACTCTGAGTGTTGCATACATTAAACTACTAAAGATTTGTTGATCCATATAAGTTGGTACACTGTAAGGTTGAGTTAAAAGCGGTTTGAGGAAACCGACTGCCTTAGCTCTTTATGGGCATACACAATATATGGGATCTTACCATTAACGAGAGTTTATTCTTTGGTTTAACCTCCTAAAGAAAATCAAATTATTGGCAAGATTTTATTCTGCGTGATATATCTTTATCATAAATAATTTTGAGAGTTTTTGCTGTAAAATATTGTTTTCATTTACGATTTTCTTATATATTTAAAAAAAAAAGATTCTAAATAACTTATAAAATCAACTATCCCCGCTTCATATGTTGATTGTTCCTAAAAAACGCATTTGTTTTGTATAAACTGGTAGAAAACAAACGACGTATATTAAACGGTGTTATCGATTGAGATATTTTAAACGCTCCTAGCTTAACTTTTAAGCTATTTAATTAACATTTGTTTTCCTTTGGCACAGGTGACGTATGATTGATATTAATACGCAGGTTATTATAGAAAAACCTTTATATCTCTTTCAATATTTGCCCAATTTTATAAATTCAAAATGACACTTAAAGCTACAACAGATATTATTTTTACTATTAAAAATAAAGTCTTGGAATGTTTGAACTGTACATAATATTGAAATAAAAATTGTCAAGTATATATTTTTAAATTTAAAATTATTTCCTTACTAATTTCTGTTTTATTTAAATTAAAAAACCAAATAATTTATGTGACTGCGAAACTACAACACTATAGTCTGTCTATGCTTAAAAGACACGTTAAAATTAGAGATAAAACAAATGTTTATCTAGTTTGTTTTTTTCGGTCTTCTGCTTTAACACATTGAATAGGGATTAAACGGCTCAAGATCTATAAATCTATTGTTTTTAACAAAATGGCAAATTGATTTTCGTGGCTGCACACCGCTTTACTTTGCCATTTTGTTAAAAACTTCTATTAAAATGTAGATGCAAGAGGTATCGAGCGGGTTAATCCCAATTTAATGTGTAGAAAACAAAACATATTTTTTTGGTTAATACCTACCACCTACTGCTACCAACATAAAAAAAAACAAATTTGGAAAAGGCATCACTTAAGATTGTGAAAATGGCATTCTAAATTTTTTTTATTTCGGCCAAACGTTTCAAGAAACATAGTATGATCAGTATTTAATTCCTCAAGACCTGGTGTCGTATGATTGATATGGATTGGGAGAATGTAAAAGTATAACCTTTTTTGCCCCTTTGGTTATTTCCTCAAATTCAAAAACTAAAAAACTTTTATTGGACATACAACATACTTATGGGGAATACAACCCATTCCTAGAATTTTGCAAAAGTTTGTTGGAAACTAGTAATCTTCATAGATAATTCTTAAAAGACCTGGTGACGTATGATTGATATTTATTGGGAAATTGCTGAAACAGAACCTTTAAAACTTCCTGCGTAGTTGCTCGAAATTTTATATAATGCCACTTTTAGTAACTTAAGAGAACCGCGAAAACAATACGAGTAGTTTACTAGATATTGGAACATAAATCTGGTACGATGGTACTAATTAGCAGAAAATAAATCAGTAAATCACATGATGTCGCCTTAGCAGTCCATTGCCCTAGCAGTCCGATCTCCAGGGATCCATTCGCCCACTTCCATCAATCTTTTTGCAGTGACAACCGCCACGTGTCTGATATAAATATAAATCGGACTTATATTAGGTATTACTTTCATTGCTGTAGCAGAATATGTGCATATTGCTCCGTTAATACCTAGACAGCAGTTTCGCTGCACCTTATCTAGTTTTTAAACGTTTTAACGTTTTAGTCATTGAAGTCCATCAAACTATTGCCGCGTATGTAGTAATTGGCCTTATAAAGCTAGTGTGGCATCTAAGGCCTAAAGGCCCATTCAGATCCGATTGATCTTCTGCACATTGAAGACCTACATAGTTATTAGATAAAACATGCCACTGCTAAATCTTCATACATGCATCAATAAATTTGTAAAGGCTGCTTAAAAATTTCAAGTTTTGTCCACTATTTTTAGAAGAGTTTTCAGTAGTCATAAAAATATACCCACTTCGGATGTTGGGAAAACCCACAAGGGTTCCATGAAGTTTTTCCTTTAAGAGGGGAGTTTTTTTACGAGATATTAATTTCTAGGTAATATTCTTCAATTTAGTTCGCCTGAGCTCTTTATTTGCCCACAACTGTACAACATAGGGGCAGTCATCACGTCTGATAACAGGCAAACAACGCATTCACGGAAGTTTTCCTCCGCTTTATTATGTTTATCAGTGTTTTTTCTCCCATTTTTTTTCATAATATTTTTTTATTTATGTTGCCACATGACGCTATCCATGTGTGATGGGTGCCCACGAGTAAAAAAATGTAAAAAGAAAAACCTTCAGAATGCAAACGTTCACTCACATAGGAGATGGCAGCAATGGAGGCGACGATGAGGACAACGGCAACGACCACTGCCACATTTCTGTTTACCTTCCATTTTTGTTGCCTCCTGTTCCTCCTGCTAGTTGTTTTTTTTTTGGTCTCCTTTTATTACACATGGCACAAGGCTTTTCCATCTTTCTTTTTTCATTGTTGCTGTTGTTTTTTGTCTTTTATCATTGAACTGCGCTTGTTGTTTCAGATGTTTCTTTTTATGGGTTATTTTTTCATCTTCATCGCTTTGTCATTCATTTTTTGAAGTTTCCCCCCTACCAAGTTGTTGTGCATCCACAGCAACTCACATGCGGAGAACGTGTCTGAGTTGGGTTTCTGTTTGTTTTTCCAGCTCGCTCCATTGCTGCGTGCTGCTTGAAATCGTTCATATAAAAATCATTTTTATTTAAGTTTTCTTCGCTTTTTTGCACTTTTCACGTTGAATTTTCTTAATTTTTATTGCAGTTTCGCCATACGAGGCTGTTTGGTATTGGCCAAATTTTTGCATTTTTGTCTTGTCTTTTTTCAAGGACATGCCTTTTACTTCTCCCCCTTACCTTTCTTAAAAAAAAATGGAGGGGAAATTGCTTGTTTTTATTTAATGTGCCGCGATATATTTTGTTCTTTTGGGTGGGCGAAGGAGGACTGAAGAGCCTGTGTGAAATGTTAAAGGAGAAATTGGGGAGGGAATCCTTCTCCCTTGAAGAATGTGTGAGGGTGCATGAATGGATGGAGGCTCTGGATCAACAATAAGCACGCATCGTTATTAAAATAAATGTGTCTGTCATTGGGTTGTCGTTGAAATTTGAATAAATCCCTTAAAATCATGTGGGAAATAAAAAAGGAAGACTTCTTTTCAGGTCTACCAATCAAAGGCCGAAATACGCCCATGCAATAAGTGAAGAAAACGACCAAAAGATCAGAAAAGTTTTAAAATGCCTCCGTGTCGGACATATGAAGTTTGAAATTTGAAAATTTTAAACCCAAAAAATCAAGTTATGTTTTCTGTATTCCATATCATTTTTTGTATGAAGAAAACAAAATTTACTAAATTTCTTATTGCATTTCCTCAGATTCAGGCAAAAATTGTCATTTTTCGCGAGAAAAAGAGTAAATAGTTTCACTTAAAAGAGTCCTTTAAATGTTGTCCTTGCTAATATTAAAGTCAGAAGTGGGATTGAAAAACATGAATATCAATTCTAAAACATGAAACGAAAACGAAATTTCCTACGTTATTTATAAAAATCTTTATTTTCGGAAAGAACTTTAATAATTTACTAATACTCTCTTTACTAATACTCTCTATTAGTTGATTGACTTTCTTCGCGAACGCCAATCAGAAGTGGGATAAAAAATTAACCCCAATCTTGAAACATTATATGAAAGAGAAATCTAAATTTGCTACATTATATATAAAAATCTTAATTTTCGAAAAGAACTTTACTAGAGAATTTTAGTTAAAGGCTTTTTTCGCCAACGTCATTCAGAAGTGGGATAACATATAAACATTAATCCTTAAACATTATATAAAAGAGAAAACTAGATTTTCTACATAATATATTTGGTTCTTCCAGTTTTAAGTCGAAATATTCATTTTAGGGGAGAACTTTACTTAATGGTATGAGTTAAGGGCTTTCTTGGCGAAGTGTCAGAAGTGGGATAAAAAATTAATTTCAATTCTCAAAAAATTTATGAAAGAGAAAACTCAATTTCCAATATTATTTATTAAGTTCTTCCAGATTTAAGAAGAAATATTCATTTTAGGAGAGAAATTTACCTTAGAGTACGAGTATTATTTCTTCGCGAAGAACGCATTAGTCAGAAGTGGGATATTAACGAAAGAAGATAACAAAATCAAATTCGCAACTCAATGGGAATAACATTTAAGAATTTATTATTTTAGAATTTAATTTGATTTTAAGTTAATAGAGATATTAATCAAATATAAACAATGGCTTCTAGTTAACGGCTTTATTTATTCATAGTGAATTCAGAAGTGAGATAACGTATGCGGAATGAAATCGCAACAAAAAAAAACATTTTTTTTTCTTTTAAACAAAAACAAAAATTTTATTTCAATTTTTTTTAAGAAAATACATTGTACTAGTTTAATGTAAAAAAATATTTGGTCCCATTCGAGCTGCTTTGCGGCAATTTTGAGGAACTTTTTCCATGGCTGTTGAAAATGTCGATGTTGGCATGTTTTAAAGCTCCTTTCGAATTTTTTGAATCAAGTTTTTGGTAGTTTTGGGTCTGAAGTTATTTGCATATGCTTTTCGTTTTAAATTTGCCCAAAAATACTCAATTGGGCGTAATTGGGATACATTGGGTGGATTTTCTTCTTTACATACATATGGAAGTTGAAGGGTGTCCATGGCTTCCAATGTCTTCTTGGCGTAAGGACTAAGTCGGGCCAGAAGATTACATTTAAGTTTCTATGCTTCTTATTCATAAATTCTTCAACTTTTGGTAAGAAGAAATTAATATATCTTTCAGAATTGACGGCCAAACCGGGTTAAAAAAAACTGGTTCTGACATTTCATGCTGACTAATTGCAAGCCACAATAAAACTTTTTTAGGAAATTTTGAATGCTCCACATACTTTATTTTATCGTCTACGTGTTTTTTTCCTTCAAAAAAATGTTTTCCTTGCCATTCGTTTCCATCCAATGTGAAATATGACTCATCGTCCATGATGAATACAATGTCGCTCTTGGCATTGAATGTATTTTTGACCAAACTTCTAAGTCAAGACTTTTGGGTAACTTCTTGAGCTTCTGGCGCTTTTGCCTTTATTTTTCTGGACTTTCTCTGAATTCCCATATCACTCAAATACTTTTTTACTGTTTTTCCATCACATTGGAACTTTTTCCCAAGCTCCCTATTGGATTTAGCGACTTTACCATCGGTAATTTTCCGAAGTCGGCTTCTCATAGAAGAGTCGTTCAAACACACTTTTTTCCAGAACCACGTTTTCTTTCTGTTGTTTGTCTTTTCTCATATATCGCCAGTGTTCTATATACCGAACTTCGATGTTCTCCTTGCTCTACAAAATGTGAAACGATATCGGATTTCTTCCAATCAGGATGATGGTCGAAAAAATTACAAATGGTTTTTCGACGTTGTTCTTCTTTTGACGACATTGCAAACAAAATAAATGATCAACTTTAGCAAAAATCAAATAGCAATATCACAAAACATGTGGTAAATGAAAAATAACGGTACTTTGTTTACATTATTAATTTTGCTTTGTAGCCAGCGTTGTAAAATTTGTTGCGATTTCATTCCGCAAACGTTATTAACGAAAAATAGGTTATCAACTTCAAACTTAACACAAAAAAATACCTAAACTCCTCATTAAGTTTTGTCCAGTTTTGTAATGGAAATCTAGTTTTTAATAGATAAGGCGATTAATTTCACTTAAAAGTGCCTGTTAAAGTCGTTCTTAGCTTTAGTTGAAGTTGCATATAAACACAAAAAGGATAACAACTTTAAAATTCAGTACTCGTACATGTAAGTAATTCGAGTTAAGTGATATATTTTAAAAGGATATTTAACGGTTCCCAGCTTATACCTCTCTTTGTTTATGCTGAATTCAGAAGTGGGGTATTTTGAAGTAAAAGAGATATTAACTTCAAAACTCAATATATCGAGAAATCGTTATATAATTATTAGTCGAGTTAAAAGAGATATTTAAAACGGATAATCAACGGTTCACGTTTAATGACTTCCTTTGTTTATGTTTAATTCAGAAGTGGGATATTGATGGAAAAGGGATACTAACTTTAAAAGTCAATATACCGGGAAATCGTTATACAATTATAATTTTATCGTTGAACATGATGTCGAGTTAAGAGAGTTATTTAAAACGGATAATCAACGGTTCACGTTTAATGACTTCCTTTGTTTATGTTAAATTCAGAAGTGGGATATTGATGGAAAAGGGATACTAACTTTAAAACTCAATATACCGGGAAATCCTTATACAATTATTATTCAACCGTTAAACATGATTTCAAGTTAAGTTAGATATTTAAAAGGGATAAGTATGCCAATTAAGGACTTCCTTCGCTTATGCTGAATTCAGAAGTGGGATATTAAACGATATTCACAACTCAATAGAGCGAATATTGCCAAGTAAACTAATTTTTTAAGTCAAGTGGGATATTTCAAAAAAATAAAAAGGGCGTTGCTTCGGTAATATTAAAGTCAGAAGTGGAATTGTTAAGAAAAGAAGATATTAACAAAAACTCAAAATACAGATAATTTTTGTATCCTTCACCGAAGGATGCCATGTATAATAATTTTGTTATTACGAAATATTGATTGGAGATCTTATAAAATATATGTATACTTATATATATACTATTGATCGTTGTTTAATTCTAAGACAATCATGCTATGTCCGTTCTGTTGAAAGCACATAAGCGGTCAAACGAATTCTTTAAGGACCCTGTAAGTTCGCCCGATGCTATCAAAATCGTATAGTCATAAGGTGTTCGGGAATAAAACTGGGTGAAATCTGCCAAGCGAGCTGTGCGGGTGGGGGACGCTTCCATTTAAGAAACAGTGAAACAGTTATCAGCCTCCCTGATAATTCTTCAATAGTTTATGCATTTACAAAGAACTTTTCCATATTAGAATTTAATTTGGGGCTTCAGGAACGACAGGAACTCCAATCGGGAGGGGTATTATCATAAAATGCTATTAATCCAATTTTACCGGCGTTAAATAAAAAGCCCTCATAATGCACTTTGTGCAATTAAAGTATAATCAGATGTAAAAAGTGGCTTGCAGAACAACAAATTGGGAGGAACCTTTGTATGGGGGATTTATGACAACACCAGTCATAAAGCGCTATGTAAAGCTTTAAACACTTAAAGCAATAAACGTAATTTTTGCGTAAGATCGGCTTATTTGTTATTGTAAAATAAGAAAATATTAACAAAATAATAACTTGTTTAAAACTTATAAAGTTCAAAACTTCAAAACAGCTGGAGCAGTAGTTATGAAGATATGAGAGACACCGACTTTGAAAACATGAGTTGTGGAAAATGTTTTGAGCTCTATCAAAAATTTAATTAAAGCATTTATAAGTAAGTATTAAGGACTCGTTAACATATGCTCCAATTTATCTTAAATTTCCAATCAATACTCTTGAAAGGTTCTTCATTGAGAAAATCAAATTAAAAAAATGCAAAAAAAAAGTAAAAGGTTATCCTCCTTTTTTTTAAAGACACTTTTAGCCCCTGAAAGCATACTAAAGGGTGGTTAAATTTTAAGGGCCGATGTTGAATGTGAACCGCACCTACCAACGTCAAGCTTTTTCTGCATTTCATTTGATATTTCTCAATTTAAGACTAACTCAATTTGAACCATGGAAAGATACTTAAGCAAGAAACGCGTTTAAGTTATTTAGTTTCATTATTAAAATGAAAAATCGATTTTCGAAGAAAACCATCTTCAGTGATGAGGTACATTTTAACCTCAGTGGATTCGCCAATAAGCAGAATTGCCGCATTTAGGTGAATGAGAATCCAAGAGTGATTTTCGAAAAAGCAATGCACCCACCAAGAGTGACTGTTTGGCTGGCGGCATCATCGAGCCGTATTTTTTCCAAAATAAGGTCGGTCAGGCGGTTACTGCGAATATAGCTCGCTATTGTGAGATAATAACGAACTTTTTATGGCCCGAATTGAAAGATATGGATGTGGACGATATGTGGTTTCAACAGGACGGTGCCACTTGCTACTTAGCTAACGAAACAAAGGCTCTTTTGCGCGACAAATTCAATGGCAGTGTTAGCTCACGTCGTGGCGATGTTAATTGGGCGCCAAGATCATGAGATTTGACATCGTTGGACTTCTTTCTTTAAGGTTATTTAAAAGAAAAGGTGTACGTCGATAAGCCAGCAACAATTCAAGAGCTAAAGAATGAGATAATTCGGCACATTAACGGCATAGAACCTCAATTATGCCTCAGCGTCATCCAATATCTGGACCATCGGATGGAAGTGTGCCGCCGAGGTTGCGGCGTTGATTTGGCCGATACTTTATTCCATACATAATGAAACCATAATATTATCATAATAAAAGTAAATGACAATAATTTCCTAAATAGTTTGTTTTATTCAAAATCAACATGGGCCCTTAAAATTTAACCACCCTTTTTAACGATTAAAAACACAATTTCAATGGAAACTCTTTTTTTGCAACGGACCTTGGAACTACAAAAATTCCAAACGATTTAAAAAAATAATAATTACGAGGGCGACCGCAAAACTAACTGGCCTGGCACATTTTCTGTTTTACTAGCAACTTTTTTTGTTTTGTTTTTAAAAAGCAATCTTTTATAAGCCATCGGTCAAAATTTCCGAAATATTTAATGATTATTTTCTTTGTTACAGGTGATTGAAGTAAACAAGTTTTATAATTTTTGAAAAATGGAAAATAAAGAGTTTCGTGCGGTAATTAAACACTTTTACTCGTATATGAAAGGTTATACGCCACAATTAATCAAAGATGAATTGGATTCTGTTCATGGTGATAATGCACCATCATACTCCACCGTGAAATCCTGGGTTCAACAATTTAAAATGGGTCGCTCAAGTACGGAAGATGAACAACGCTCTGGAAGACCGAAAACTGCTACTACTATTGAAAACATTAGAAAAATATTTAATGAAGTGACTAAAGATAGACGAATAAAGTTCAGATAACTTGCTGATATTGTTAAAATACACGGAAAACCAGTTTGGAGTATTTTACATGATGAACTCCACATGAAAAAGCTATCCGCAAGATGGGTGCCGCGTTTGTTAACTTTGCCCCAAAAAATCGTCCGTTGGACCAAATCCGAGGAGCTTTTAGTGAATTACCAGCGTAATCCAATAGAGTTCTTGCGCCGATTCATAACTGTTGATGAAACATGGATCCATCACTACATCCCAGAATGCAAAGAACAGTCAAAACAATGGATAGAAGCTGGTAAAAGTGGTCCCAAGAAGGCGAAAACTGTTAAGTCAGCAGGAAAAGTAATGGCCACAGTATTTTGGGATGCAGGGGTATAATATTTTTTGATTATCTTGAGAAAGGAAAAACTATAAATAGTGAATATTATTGTGCATTATTGAAGCGGTTGAGTGAAGAAATCAAGATAAAACGACCGCATTTAGAAAAAAAGGAAGTTCTTTTTCATCAAGATAATGCTCCTTCACACACTGCATTTTTAACTCCGCAAAAACTGGCCGAATTACGATTTGAAATTGCTCCGCATTCACCATATAGTCCAGATTTAGCTCCTTCTGATTATTGCTTGTTTCCAAATTTAAAACAATTTCTCGGTGACAAAAAATTTTCGTCCAATAGCGAGGTTATTGCTGAAACTGAGGCATACGAGGGCGGTTCGGAATTTCTTAGCCTAGCACAAAAAGCGCGGTATAAACAGAAAAAAGTTAAGTGTTTTGGAAAATTCCCTCTCTGCTATGAACACATGTTAAATTTTGTTGCGATCTGGCAACTCCTTCATAGAAAAACAGGTGTTCACAAAAGACGCATCCGCGATTTGTTTACAATGGAAATATTAGAAATGCGTGGTGTCATTAAATATTTACATAAAAAAGGTTTATCGGGATCAGAAATTCATAATGATATGGTGAATGTGTTAGGTGAAAGTGCTCCTTCATATGCAACAGTAAAAAATTGGGATGCTGATTTTAAACGTGGTCGTACAAGCATTGAAGATGAACCACGTAGTGGACGTCCAAAAACAGCAACAACAACAGAAATTGTAGCCAAAGTGCATGATATGGTATTAAATGATCGACGAATAAAAGTGCGTGAAATAGCTAATATAATGGGCATCTCAAATGATCGAGTCCATTTAATTTTGCATGAAGAACTACAGATGAAAAAGCTTTCTGCAAGATGGGTGCCGCACTTGTTAACAGTCGACCAAAAACGCATAAGAATGAACATTTCTCAAGCTTGTTTGGATCGTTTTCAGCGAAATAAAATGGATTTTAAGCGTCGTTTCATAACTGTTGATGAGACTTGGATCCACCACTATACTCCAGAGACAAAAGAACAATCCAAACAATGGACTGAAGCTGGAGGAAGTGCCCCAAAGAAGGCAAAAACAATTCAATCGGCTGGTAAGGTTATGGCAACGGTTTTTTGGGACTTCAAAGGTATTTTATTGCTTGACTATCTGCAAAAGGGTAAAACAATAAATTCAGAGTACTATTGCAACCTTTTAGATCAATTAAATGTACAAATTCGAGAAAAACGTCCTGGCTTACAACACAAAAAAATAATTTTCATCAAGACAACGCACCAGCGCACAAGATTGTTTTAACAATGGCTAAAATCAACGAATTAAAGTACGAGTTGCTTGACCACCCACCTTATTCTCCTGATTTAGCTCCCAGTGACTTTTACCTGTTCCCAGATCTAAAAAAATCCTTGCTGGCAAGAGTTTTACCTCATATGAAGATGCAATTACAGTTGTAAACCACTATTTTGAAGACCTTGAGGAAAACTATTTTAATCAAGGGATAGAATTGCTAGATAAGCGTTGGACTAAGTGTATTGAAGTTTCAGGAGATTATATTGAAAAATAAAAATATTTTTGAAAAACTAACTATTCTCTTTCATTGATAGGCTAATAACTTTCCGAACCACCCTCGTATTTTGAAGGTCTTGAAAAATCGTATTTTTCGGATGGAATTAAAAAACTTGAAAAACGTTTGATGAAGTGTATTGAGTTGGAAGGAGATTAGGTTGAAAAATAAATAATAATAATTCAAAAAAAAACGTTTCTTTTTATGTTAGGCCTGTTACTTTTGCGGTCGCCCTCATAAATTAAAAAAATAGTTGAAATACATTATTTCCAACTAGATGCATGTCAGGGCCAACCCGGCAGCTCAAACATTCACAAATAATTTCCATTAATTTCTTTAATGTGTAATTAAAACGATAATATATTAAAAAATTATGTAAAACCAAGCAAAAAAAACGAACGTGTGCATTAAGGACGAAACGAAAAAAGTAGATTGCATTAGCCAACGGAATTAATGAGCTGCCCCAACCAAAGAGCAGAGGAGGAGGAGGAGAAAAAATGCGGAAACGGAAATGAAATTATGACCAGAATGACACTTTACAAGCAGATTTTCAATTTACACACATAAAGGCGGCAAGGAGGAAAACAAAAGCATACGCTTAACGAAGTGGAAACGGAACACAAAAGGACGAACGGCCAGCTACGTATGTAAATCGAAATGATAGATAGGCTCTGCCAGGACCACTCACAACTCGCTCCAGGCTGATTTGCGAAATAAAATGAAATGACTAAAGTCGATATACGAGTATGTACGAGTATGTAGGTATATAACTGACATTATATTGTACATATGTAGGTATATAGTATACATCTGATTGTTTCTGTATATATGTATATAGAGGTATTTACTTTTCTGTATGCGTTTATTGTCTGTTTTTTGTATGGGCGAGTGTGTGTATAGTCCATATGTTTATGTCTGCATTTCAAAACCAATTGTTTTAAAATACATTTTGTTGGCATAAAAAAGTACAGTTGCGTTGTCAATGATGATTTGGTTTGTTTCGCCTTTATTTTCCTGCTGAAAATTTCAGCCTCTTTCCGTTGGGGATATTTTGGTGTTTTTTTTCTGTTTGGAGTAATAAGGCAATTGCAGCCGATGCCAGGCAACTGACAGAAGTGGACGCGCCGCCATCCCTTTGAAAACAGCAAACCTCACTGGCAGCAATGGCAAACAACGGCTGATATGAGGAGACACAACAAGACTGGAGTAGGCTATGCTATGTCCATGTGCCATATACTGCTGCTTTCTCCCTCCCCTTGAAAAAGAAACTCATTACCCCCCAAATTTGTGCACAAAAAACTTGCTGATTTCCCCAAAAAACAGCGAAGGGAGGCTTCAAAGAGCATTTCAGGTATTGAGTTTGGGCTAAAAAAAGGAGTTCGTTTTATGTTGCTGCTGCTGTTAACATCACCAACATTAAGCGAACGGCCAGACCAGCATCCTCCTGCCACCCTAGCCAGAGTCCTTCTTTCACATAAATCCTGTGGAAGCCACAACATTCATTGTGTCTGTCATTTCGAAACAAACAGCAGCCCCCTTAAATGTGGACATGAACGTGGACATGACGATGGACGAGGACATTAATAGCATGTAACCTCCCCCATGCAACACACACTCTCTCTCTCTCTCTCTCTAGCACACACTCTGTCCTCTTAACCCGCCGCCGCCACATAATGACCACACACATGCACACGAATTTCTGCCATGGCCAGGAAATTAAAAGGCTGGGTGGCAGGTTGATAAGCCTATAGCCCCAGTCTAGGGCTCTGCGACCACACAATACACGCAGTCATATGTGAGGAGTAAAAATATTGGGGGGGGGGGGGAAAGAAACAATTACCGAACAATTGGACGCCGGTTGCATATGCGAAAACAAAAGGCAACAGCAGTGGCAGCGATGCAACCGAAACCAACGCCACTGCATCCTGCCTGCATGTCGCATGCAACTATGAAGTGCATCAGTAATAGGCCGAGCAAGTGGTGGCCGAAAAGCATCGCACGCAATCAAGCCAACCTACCCACTTCCCAAAAACATCCTTGTCAGAGTTAATATAAATCCTTATATACTTGAAGTACATATATAAAATATAAAATTTATATATAAACGCACACATACGAAACGACCGTTGCAGTTGCAGCATAAGTGCAACGGAAATCATGTGAAGTTTAACCAAGGGTGGCCGGCCAAAAATTGGGTGCTTATATAAAAGCGTAGACCTCTTACCCCAAACACTGCCCACCCACCCAATCCAAAAAATCCACATATTCTTTTATATACCCACTATATATAAAGTACATGTACATGCAAATGTCTAGCTGTATATGGCCTCCGCGCCGCCATGTTGCTCATCATTAATGACAGCAACAGTAGCAACAAACATGGCTCTGTTGTTAAATTTGCATTTTTAATTTCCGTTTCCACTGTGGAGTTGTAGCCTCTCTTATTTTTTTTTATTATTTGTATCAATTTGCAGTTTTTTTATTTCGATTTTGTATTTTATTAATGCTCATATGCAATTGTCATTAAAAATATGTAAATGTACGTTATATAATAAATGATTATATACATACATAAATATATATGTACATATTTAAATATAGTTATGTGTATAGTACATATCGAGTACTTCATTTCGAAGTACAGTTTATTTTCAATTAAAACACACAATTCTGACCCGCCTCTTTTTTTGCATTCGATAATTCTGGCCACCCCCTCCACCCTGGCTGGTTAATACAAAAATGAAATCCATTCGCATATCATATTTGCTGTCCTTAGTTAATGAGGGTATTTATGAAAGCCCCACACCATCAGAGGTCCTTGCCATAAAAGGGTTATTAATTAAGAGTGGCCTGAAGTAAAATCCATTATAATGCCTGCACAGTGGGTAGTGGTCTAGTGATGCGAGGCTAATATAAACAATTTTATAAAAGTAAACCAAATTTGATTTTCATCCATAATCCTAAAGGTTTGAAAAAGTGTTCATAGTCTGCTCATCTTCTGAAAATTTTCTGAAGAAAATAAGATACAGCTGAAATAAATCTATGGTAAAATACCTAAGTTATAAAAATTACTGCAAAAGATAAAAAAATAACAATTCTCAAATCTTTACTTGTCTTCGGGTTTTAATACACCGCAGACAACCACAACCGGATTTTTTGCCAACCAATTGTTAAGGGTATTCCATTGCTACAACCGAATGTTGATTGTGTACACGGCAATTTTTAGTAGAGGGAACATGCAATATTGGTTAAAGAGACAAAGCATCTGCAACCCCAGCTAATAAAGATGCCAATTGGAACTACATTTCCACTTGTATTGGTTGAATTCGGTTATCATTACCATGAATATACGTTAACTGGACCAACTGAATGAAAAATTTATGTTTTCTGAATAATTTAAATGTTTCAATACGATTTGTATTCGATTTTCGGCAAAAATTCGAAATAAAGTTTTTATTTTTGAAACTGCTGGCGACTTAAAATCGTTCGACCGGCTTTTAAATAACCTTTTTGTTATATTAAAATGTTCAATTAAAACATGTGTGACTATGAACTAAACATATTTTAGAAACTATTAAATCCAATTTGGGAAAAAACTTATCAAAATTCTAACATTTTTTAAACACTGATACCACACCTACTTCTATTTTTATTTATTTTTTTTATTAATCAATGTTTTTGCGTTTTCAACAAAGATTTTAGTGTGACTGGACTAAATAACTATAGGGATTGTAATCTGATGTTAGGATAACCAATAATATTTTACAGCAATAGTTTGGTTACAAAACAAAACATATCTTCTGTCACCACCAATTATTGATACCAAAGTTACATGTACTCCATAAATGGTTGGTTGACACAACGGGCAGTTTTTGTTGAATTCGGTTGATATAACCGATTCATTGGTTGTGAGTGTTATAACCCAATTTCCAGCTGACTTTTTCTTGGAGTGTAAGTATACCCAACGTCATTCTGTTGACAACACCTCGAAATACAAGCCGAGGAGCCCATAAAGTATATGTGACAGCGCATAGAGAAAGGGACCTAAGGGTAAAAAATCAATTTTCATTTTATTTTCTTTTTTTGAGGTGGACAACATCTGAGCATCGAATGAGACCGATCCCATGCCCCAAAAGTGTTTCCAGCCAGAGATATGCGCGTTTTATGAAAGTAAAGTCGACGATTCTAAGCGCAAGTAGAAAGGGACCTAATCTTTAAAATGGCTCTCCTGAACAAAACTGGTTTTTAACCTTAGGTCCCTTTCAATTTTGCGCGTCACATATTATCTCTGGATTGTCATGTCTGGTTGTAGCAACCGATAGTTTTGCAAAAAAAAAATATTTTGTAACCAATTTTTGGTGATGATAACTAAAATTTCATTATAACCAATAAACGACTTGTTTATTGGTATTGTTTATTATTTTTGCTTAAAAAGGCGTCATTAAAATAAAATTATGTGATTATCACTGACTTACAGTTAAACAATAAATTTCAATTTTTTTGTTTTGATACAAATCTTTTTCACATTTTCACGACAGGTCCCACCCTTTCTTTTCAAGTGTGAAACAGTTCCTAGCCTCTAATGATAATTTAAATCGTTTTCGTTGAACAACTGCATTTTACGAGGGCTTTTATATATTTCTAGCCTGATAATGAAAATGCGAATATTTATCATCAAAAATGGTTTTATTGTTTTTCAAAGTATTCTCCACCATGATTTATAAACTTTTGCATGCGCTCAATCCAATTTTCGAAGCACTTTTTCCACTCCGATTGAGACACCTCCAAAACATGGCTTTTGAACGCTTCAACAGCTGCTCCGGGCGATGAAAAACGTTGACCACGCATTTTTGTCTTGATGCTAGGGAATAAGAAGAAGTCAATCAGGGCCCATCAATTCGATGTTTTGGCCGGTCAAAAAGGCGCTGCTTTGAGCCGATGTGTGAGAGCTCGCATTGTCATGGTGCACAATGATTCGTCTTCTCTTGTTCTTTTTTTGAATTTCTTCGAAGACTTCAGGCATACAAATTGTGGTGTACCACTCAGAATTGACCGTCCTACGTTGCTCAAGCGGAACAGTCGCCACATGACCAGTTTTGCCGAAGAAACAGGCGACCATTTGCTTCGAAATGCTTCTTCCATGAACAACTTTCGTTGGATTTGGCTCGCCTTCGAAGACCCACACGGTCGATTGATGTTTTGGTTCGGGCTCATACGCATAGGTTCATAATTCGTCACCTGTGACAATCTTATAAACGTCTTTTGCAGCACCACGATCGTATTTTTTCAAAATTTCTTTGCACCAATCGACACGAGCCTTTTTTTTGAGCGATTGTCAAATTGTGCGGGATCCAACGAGAACAAACCTTTTTTTATGGCCAGGTGTTCATGCAATATCAAATGTATGCTGGTGGAAGAAATGCCCAAGGATGCCTCTATCTCACGGTATGTCACATGAAGATCTTGCAATATCAGTTCACGCACGTCATCAATGTTCGCACAACTCTCGTTTTTGGACGACCTTCTTCTTTGAGGGAGCGTCGGCCGCGATTGAATTCATTTAACCAGTTTTTCACAGTGCTATAGGATTTTTCTTCATCGCCATACCAAGATTTAAGTTCATCGATGCACTCTTGTCGTGATAATCCACGTCGAAAGTTGTGAAAAATGATCACACGAAAATGTTCACGAGTTAATTCCATTTTTTTGCCAAATTAATTTATTCAAATCACTGTAAACAACACTAATGATGGTTGTACGTCAAAACGTTCTAAGTACGTTTATGCTAATAAATGTCAAACTTTCCAATTGAAATGTCAGATGGCGCCAGTCAACACTTAGTGTTGCTTAGTGCAGAAATATTTATAACAACCCTCGTATGGTCCAATATTGCAAGTTCGGTTTTATTCGCTTATAATCTTTTAAAAATTTGAGTCGAAATTAAAGCAGCATCTTCTTAAATTGAAAGGGTCTTTGTATGAGAATCATCCGTTTCATCAATCATCATGTTTTCAAAGGTCAAACTTCAAATTTGAGTCAAAATTTTTTTCAAACTTTAAAAAGTTTTTTTGTTTATAAACATTTAAAAAAAATTGACTCAAATTTGAAGTTTGACCTCAGAAAACACTATGAAGGGTCATAGCTAGGTCAAGAATTGTGTAAGAGAAAAATGTTTGCCTGTATATTTGCAACACAAATGCTTAAGGTGTATTTTCCGAAAGTCGCCTGGCTTACGAGTTATAGCTCATCAAAGCTTGCAACTAGTTTTACTCCATTTTTAAGGCTAAAAGCCGTGACGGACTGGCCGGTTTTCATCCGATTGAAAAATTGTTTGCATGGATATTATTTTTGATGCCCAATATACTAGAAGATGAGCGGGGAGCGGAAAAGATAACACTTTTTTTGGGGGGGTTTTGGTAGACATGCATCGTAAAAGTTCAATTTTCCTATCAAATTTTAGAGGGTGCGTCCTTAGACCAGTAGGCTTCTAAATTTTGTTTAAACTGTAGAGTTTTATTCGATTGTTGTTCAATGTTCTATGCGGGAGACACATTCGCATCAGTGCTAATATTCACAATACCGAGCCCTAACCGCTAAAATGATGTAAGCGCCAAAAAGTGAATTTTACAGGAGACGGTTTTTTGAATATTTAAGCTAAAGAGCGTTGTACACGTTTCTATCGAATTTCGTTAAAAATCGAGTGACGCTTATGACTTTTTCGCGGTGAGGGCTCGATAGTAACATGAATGATTCCACAAATAAAGGTATTATGCCAAAGAGTACATAATCCATTTTGGATGGTAATATTACGACCATGTCCTACTTGTATGTTCTATAAGACTCCAGCTCCTTCGGCTAATACTCGTATGACCCTTATACTATCAAGAAGTTTTTAGTATAATATGTGAGCTCTGTTATCTAGCCTAGGAAACACGAGATTAGCTGGTGTCTTCCTCGTGGTTTCTGGAGGTGCTTTAAATAACGCTAACTTATTCAGCTTGTCTTCAAGGCGGTCAATGATAAAATTCCTACCTAGACGATATAACCTGTACAACTGATAAAGTTAATCAATTCATTCGCAAGAGTATATGCCTGATACTTAATAATAATGAGTAATATTTTTTGATCCCAAACTCATTTCCCCAAAATAGCGGACACCCTGCATTAGTCTATGTAGCCTTATAGTTAATTCGGTCCTGATGAACGTTTATTAAAAAAATTGCGATTTACCTTCTTAACTGGATTTTTTTAGCAACAAATATTTTTTTGCTTTTAAATGTTTTTTTCATAAAAAAATGTCCTAGTTTTTACTTTTGCTATTTTTTATTGTCTATTGAATTTTGTGGTTTATAATGTCTTTAGCCAGGGTTTCCTTCTAATTTTTTTATATCTAGTAGTGGGGTAGTCAACCAGAAATAGGTACTTACCTTTTGTCAAACTTTTCCGTGGCGGTTATAATTTTGAATTTTCAAAATGCTTTAGACAATTATCCAGAATTCCTGTATAACAGGGATGTATTTGGCCGCATGCAGAGTTGTATTTCTCACGACGCTGAGTTGTTTTCTTACACCCTAGTTATAGTTGCCGTTTAACAGTAACCGATGATTTAGTTATTTTTTGCCAAAAAAAAAAGAAATTTGGAGTTTCTTTTGTTTTTAAAATTTTTTGTTTGTTTTAAGTTTTGTTAATTTAATGCAGTAAAATGTTTGTATTTTTAAGACATTGATTTGTTTTGTAATAATTAATACCTTAGAATATTTTCTGTTTTTTGTTATAATAAGTAATAATTTATGATTTTTTCTTTTGTTTTAGTTTTGCTTTTGCTCGCACATACACACAAAATGTTAAATTTTATTTATATTTTTTGGATACTTTTTCAAAATGTTAATTTATGTTTAGTTTTTTTGTTTAATACCAAAATTTAGGAAATTCTATCCCGGGATATTTTTTATTTTTGCTTTAATTTTGCCACAAACATTTTTTAAGAGTTTTTAATTCGATATATTTTCGAAATGCCAAAATATGAATTTGGATAATTTTTTTGGGAGTTTTTTTTCTCACACTTCGGGAGTTTTCTGCTCCTTAATTTTTTGTTTTGTTTTATTTTCAAACTTGAAAACTTGTCTTTTAGATGCACGTCGGTGTGGTTTTCCTTTTTTTCAGCGGTTGCCTTTACGCGTTTAACGATTTTTCAAAACTGTCTTTTCGCTTTCGAGTGTTTTCATTTTGTTCAGAACATTGTGCTTGTGATTTTGACCTTTTTTGTTTAAAGAAACATTTTTGTTTTTTTTTTTCATAAAAAATCACGAACTTAGAGTGGTTAGAACACAAAAATTATATAAATTTTCTTTGTAACCGAAATTTTGCTTACCGGGCGCGGGGAGAGTCTTTTGGGCAAAATTTAAATTTTGGCGGTTTTCTTCTCTTTCTCATAGAAATTTAACAAATTTTGGCTATTTTTGGTTTGAGAATTTTGACGGGGTGTTTTTGCTTTTGGTTACCGGGGGGAGTTCTGAGGGCGTTGAATTTCTTCGGTGAGGGATGGTTGGCGGTTCTTTAACTATTTCCTTGGTATTATTGTTTTAACTATTTTACTGCATATAATTTTGCGTTGGTTTTTGATGGACCGAAATTGTTTTTTTTTGTGGTTGATGTTTTCAATCTTTTACTATTTTTTTTGTCTGAGTGTAAGTTACGGATTTTTGTTGTTGTTGCTGCGGTTGCTTTCTTTGTTACTTGTATTTGTTGTTGTTGTAGTTGCTTTGATTTATAAGTGTATGTGTGTGTTAGAGAGTGAAAGGGCTGTGGAGTTTGAGGCGTTTTGAGGGGCAGGTTTTGAGATTGATTTTATTAGTGGTGTTTTTTGTTATTTTGTTTGATTTGATTTTATTTCTTTGCTTTTGGAGTTTTGTTACTGTTGCTGTGGTTGCTTTTGTTGTTGTGTTGTTTTGTTTGTTATTTTGTTTTATTTCGTTTTATTTTCTTTGTTATGTTACTTTTATTTCCTTTTCTTTTGCTTGGTTTTTGTGGTTTCTTTTTATTATTGTTACGGTTTATTGTTGTGATTTGTTATTGTTGGTTTGTAGTTGCTGGGGGTTCCTTATTTCCTCTGGTTGTTGTTGTTGTAGTTATTTTTGTTTATTATTTTTTGTTGTTGTTGGTTTCCAAATTTTGTTGTTTTGAATTTTGTTTGTTAAATTTTGAGAAATTAAACTTAAAATTCTTTTTCGTTGGTTATTATTTTTGGAGAACTAAAAAAAGTTGACTATTTTGTTTTTGATTTTGTTACGTTTTTTTTGCTATTTTGTTGATTTTGTTTTGTAACTTAACTTAAAGTTAATTAAAATTATAGTGAAACTAAAAGTAAACGTAAAAAATTGCACTTTTTCTTTCGAACGTTTTTGGTGGAGGAGAGTTTTTTGTTTTGTTTTTTTGATAGGGAATCGGTTGTGTTTTTTTTTGTTAAAGAGGTCGGTTAGGTGGTTTGTGTTGTGACTTTAGTGTTTTTTTTTTTTATTTTTTTGTGAATAAACAAAACAAATATTAATAAGTATCAACAACGTTTTAACGTAAGTTTTTAAAAAATGTTCCAAACAGTCAAAAAGCACCTGAAAAGAGACAAGAAAAAAAGGTTTCAGTTAAACTAATCTAATAAAGAATTTGAGTGTACAAAAATACATTTTTTTTGATTTAAAAAATATTATTTTTGTTTTTGGTGTAACGATTATCTATATAAATAAATTAGTTAAAAAAAGTTAAATAAAAACAAAACACACACATAATCTTAACGAAATATAAAATTGAAGTGAAAAATAAAAAAAATAATTTTAAAATTTAGATAATATTTAAAACAATTAAAACACATAAAATTAACTACAATATTCATAAAACAAAACTAAAAAAAATCATTAAAATAACCAAAATATTCACAAACAAAATGAACATACAATTCAGCACAGTCTAAACCAAATGTAAAATAAAAAATAATTATAAAAGTAAAAGAATAATTAAAAAAAACTATCTAAACAATTTCATAAAAAAACAACTGAGGAATCCTTGCAGCAGCTTATCACTCAAAGAAAACTCACAAAAAACACACAACGCTATCCGAAAAGAATTAAACAAATAAAAACTATAATAAACAGAAAAAAATTAAAAAAGAAAATAAAACATAAAATTTAAAAAAAAAATAATGTAAAACACAAGTTAAAAAATAAAATTAATTTAAAAATAAATTAAAAAAAAATTAAATAAAAATAATTTTTTTAAAAAAATTTAAAATAAATGAAAAAAAATAAGAAAGAATTAAACAAATAACTTCTGTAATAAAAAAAATAAAACAAACAAGGTAATAAAAAATAAATGAAAGAGGATTTAAACAAATAGAAACTATAATAAAAAGAAAAAAATTAATATATATATATTTAAAAAGAAAATAAAACAGTCTTTAAAAATAGAAAATAAATTAAAAAAAATAAATTAAAAAAAAATTGAAATTAATTTAAAAAAAAAATAAAAATAATTTCTTAAAAAAAAATAATATAAATTTAAAAAATAAATGAAAAAATGTACGCAAGAATTAAACAAATAAAAACTATAATTAAAAAAAAATTTAAAAAGAATATAAAACAAAATGTTTTATTAAAATAGAAAATAAATTTAAAAAAAAATAAAATAAATTAAAAAAAAATTCATAAAGAAATGAAAAAATATTTAGAAAGAATTAAGCAAATTAAAACTATAATGAAAAGAACAAAAATAAATGAAAGAAAGAATTAAACAAATAAAAACTATAACACATATTAAAAAACAATTAAAAAAAATAAAACAAAGTTTTAGAAAAATAGAAAATAAATTTACAAAAGGAAATGAAATTAATTTTAAAAATATAAAAAATAAATGAAAAAATTTAAGAAAGAATTAAAAAAATAAATTGAAAAATATAAATATAAAAAGAAAATAAAACAAAGTTTAAAAAAAAAATAAAAAATAAAAAAAAATTAAAAAAAAATAAAATATATTTAAAAGAAATTTAAAACGAAAATAATTTTTTAAAAATAAAAAAAATATTTTTTAAAAAATAAAATAAAAAAAACCTTTTAAAAAATATGTATAATAAATTTAAAAAATAAATAAAAACAACTTTAGGAAAGAATTAAGCAAATAAAAACTATAATAAGAAGAAAAAAAGAAATATAAAAAGAAAATAAAACAAAGTTTTGAAAAATTGAAAATAAATTTAAAAAAAAACTGAAAAAATAAACTGAAAGAAACTAAAATATATTTAAAATAAAAATAAATTTAATATAAAAATAATTTAAAAAAAAAACATAAAATAAATTTATGAAAAAAAAATTACAAAATTAATGAAAAAGAATTAAAAAAATTGTGAAAAAAAATAAAAAAAAATTAAACAAATAAAAACTATAATAAAAAGAAAATAAATTTAAAAAAAATTAAAAAATAAATGACAAAATATATAAAAGAAAAATCTATTTAAATTTACAAAAAAAAATTAATTTTAATAAAAAATAAATTTGAAAAAGATATAAATAAATACATAAAAAATGCTGATAAACTCCTGCATCACCTCAATACTGAGGAAAACAACCACCACACATACAATATTGTCTTCAAATCAATAAAAGAATACTCGTAACACAAATAAGAAACCCTTCAGAGAAAATTCCTAGGAACCACAGCTTCAGCAAAGCAATCAAGGAACACAAACAAACATACAATATCACTTTCAGTCATTCACATGTGTAAAAAATCACTAAAATCCTGAAACAATCACATCCAGAAGCAAAAAATAATTAATAATCATCTCAAGAAAAGCATATTTAGCACTAGTCCGTAGCTGTTCATAAATAATGACGATGAAGACAAATAAACTGAATAATAGCTTCCATATTATGGTTGTGCGATCGATAAAACTTTTCAAATTAACAAAAAAATATTTTGTCAAATTTTTTTTCTAACCTTTTCTTATTTTCATTTTCTTATTAATTCATTTAATTATTTATGACAAAAACTTTTGAATAATTTTTCATTAGAATATGTGTAGACGAAAAACCATGGCCCTACCGTCTCTATACTAAGTAAATTAACCAACTTCATGTCGATAGAACAGAGGTAAAACCAAAGACGATAAATTCTACAAGATGGGCGATTGTTTGAGTTTCAATTTTGACCTTTTAGCGTTCTTGTGATTTGGTACAAACGAATGTGCAAAACTAAACCCCGAGAATTTGTGCGTTACTCACAATTACCATCGTGCATTTTGATTGGAACACCCTTTAACAACCGCAAAAAGTGATCTATCTTTTTTTAATTCCTGAGTACTAAGTTTTTCCTAAATTCGAAGTTTTAAAGAAATTTGTGAAACTATAAATGAGATTGAACCAAAAGCCGTCAATTGTCATTTAAATAAATTTTCAGAAAAATGTTCCCTAGTAGCACCACTGGTAGAAGCAGTCCTGATCATATTGCAACTTAATGGTTCTCGCTGTGTACTGACGTTTAACGTTTATTTGGGAATCTGAACTACTACTTAATAGGTTGGTTCCCGCTTAGCTCAGCCCTGTGTCTAATTATTCGAACTTATGCTCGAAAATATTTCCACTAGACTTCTAAGGAATTGCATTTAAAGGAAAACAACTACTCGTACGGGGTTTTCCATTAAGGACATTACAATTTTATATATTTTGAACAGTTTTTATTCTGGTTCAAGACCTTTTTGTTGTTTCTTTTTCAGAATCAACCAAAAAATGTGCTACGGTTGCCAGGCAGACTGTACAGCTGTTTCTAAATCTGCCAAGGTTTTTCTTCAGCAGTCTTTGGCAACGATTACTTTGGCTACAAATCAAATGACTTATACGGCAGTCTCATTATGATAAATGAGAATTATCCTTTGCGTATAGTCTTCGTACTGTGCGAAGAACAATCTACATAGCGCAATATCATTTTCACCAATTCTGTTTCTCATGGGCCTTTGTTGAAAACCACAGAGTGTGTGTGTGTGTGTTGTACATGTATTCAAACATGCGTTGCACATTTTTTGGTTGATTCTGAAAAAGAAACAACAAAAAGGGTTTGAACCAGAATAAAAACTGTTTAAGTCATAAAAATTATAAAAGACTGAACAAAATTTTGTTTTCTTTTTCAAAAACAATTAATAAAACACAACACATTTCAGGTATAGAGTTCAAATTTATTCCGGGTGTAGTGCAAATGTTCCATTTTAAGAATGAAATTCAATTTCGGTCAAAGGACCACCACAAGCCCGTGTCAGCGATCTTTTCTTTGGACCCAATTCTCCACCACTCTTGCACACATTTCAACCGGGCAATTTCGCGTTGGATGTTGTCTCTGAGCTTGTCTAAAGTTGTTGGCTTGTTGGCATAGACCAATGACTTGAGGTGGCCCCATAAAAAGAAATACAATGGCATGAAGGAGGTGGCCATTCAACCGGAGCATTTCTCGAGATAGCACCTTTACCGAATCCGCCTTTCAGTAAATCGATTGTAACGCATGCTGTGTGGCTAGTGACACCGTCTTGTTGTGACCACATATCGGCGAAGTCAAGCTCGGCATTTCTGGCCAAAAATAATTTTTTAACATGACACGATAGCGCTCTCCATTGGTGGAAACATGACGATTGTTTTCATCTACGAAGAAGTATGGCCCAATCACACCTTCGGCATGAAAACCACACCACACAGTATTTTTTTGGGATGCAATTGTGTCTCTTGAAGCACATGTGCGTTTATTGCTGTCCAATAATGTTTATTGACAAACTCAGTCAGGGATAAGCTTCATCGCTCATCTTGTCGGGTATGACGATTATTACGCCCGAAAATTGGAGTAAGGGCTCTCAAAGTTGCAACCACCAACTTAGAATTTCCGCAATAATTTTTAATGATTTTTCACCGTTGCTCGTAAGTGATCTTTACCATGAAGAAAATGTTGACTTCGACTAACGTTTTGACTTTAAAGGATCATTAAAACTGTTTGAGGGTGCGTTGACATAAAGATACGAAATTTGTATGTCTTTATTGGAAAACCCGTCACATGCAAATGTCAGTCAAAGTCCCCCAGTGTGCAGTGTAAGGTAGGCAATATATAAAATGTGCTCATAATTGTGTAAGCTCCAAATCTAACTTTTAATAAAAATTGTTCACTCAATTTAAATTTCGAATATTCACAAAATATACACGCACAAAAAAAGTTCGTTGAATCATCCTCCTTTAAAAAATACGCGAAGGTACACCGAAAAAAAACAAACAAACGAATCCAATAGAACAAAACACTCAAACACACACGCAGGCATCCTCGTGCTGCGTACAAGTGCATGTACCTACGTAGATATACAAATACATACGAACGTACTCGTGCAAACGTTCAATGAACGTAGTGTAGTGTGTATCTAAATAAATCTAATTCGCCCTCACGTGTACGCTTTCTTAATTTGCATATGAAGTATATGTCTGTCCGCCCATCCGTCCGTCCGCCTGCCGCCGTATGTATTTTTGCATCAAAGTGTGCTCCAATGTTCGTGTGGGTGTGTGCGTTTGTGTTGTTGGTATTTGTGTATCTATGAAAAAGTTTTTGTTCTTTTTGCTGTTGTTGTTTCGTTTGTTTGCTGGCTTCCTTATTGTTGTTGCTGTTGTTTGCCTGCCTGCCTGCCACATATGATGTTATCATCATCGTCGTCGTCGTCATTCCATATCCTCATTTACCCCGCGCCATTCTCGAGTTTCGTTATAAATTGTGCTCTTGTTGATGTTTTTTTTTTTTGGTTTTGTTGAGTTCGCAAATTTTGCCTCCATATTTATTCCTGTATCTGGCTGGCGGCGTTTTGAACTTGAAAACATTTATTGCTACTGCTGTTGTTGTAGTTGTTGTTGCTGCTGCTGTTCTTTGTCGCTGCCTCTTATTTTATTTTCTAAATTCTGCACGAGTTGGCCGCTGTTACTGCCGCCGCCATCGCCACCGCCATCGCCACCGCCACCACAACTCACGGCAGCTTCTATTGTTTCATGTTTTGTTTAGGATTTGATTTTATTTCGGCGGAAACATGTGGCCAACACAAAAAGGAACCCAAGATTACGTATCCCACATTTTGTTCGGCTGAAACTTGTTGGGAATGCCGCATACTCGAATGTGTAGTTTTTGCTTGGCATCGCTAAATTCTTGGTCCTTTTGGGGTTGGTTACAGGTAAGCTGACATAGTTTTTGATGCCAAAAAAGGTACTGGAGTGAAATGGTTGTATGTAGCACGGGAATAGGATTTCTAATTGCCATCGCACATGTCGGCGTAAGCTTTCTTGTGACTAATATATTATATCTATAGATACATATGTGACAGCGCATAGAGAAAATGACCTAAGTGTAAAAAAAAATCAATTTTCACTTTTTTTTTTGATGTGGACAACATCTGAGCATCGAATGAGACCGATCCTATGCACCAAAAGTGTTCCCTCCCAGAGATATGCGCGTTTTATGAAAGTGGTGGTACACCAAAGATACACGTATTTAAATCTTTAAAATGGCTCTCCTGAACAAAACTGGTTTTTACCCTTACGCCCCTGTCTATTTTGCGCGTCACATATATTAACAATCAAAATATAAAGCGAAATATGAAAGAATCTTTAAAAAACGTTTCACAGTGGTTACAAAATAAATTACCGGTTTTTCAATAGGATCATAACATTTTCGTATCTTAATGTCAACGCACCCTAAAACATCTTTAATGATCTTTCAGTGGCAAAACGTTAGTCGGAGTCAACATTTTCATCATGGTAAAGTTCACTTACGACCAAAGTTAGGAAATTATTAAAAACTACTACCGAAATGCTGAGTAGGTGGTCGCAACTTTGACTGCGCTTACTCCAACTTTCAGCCATAATAATCGTCCCACCCTACAGGCTGTGCGGATAAATTTGGTTACAAGTTTTCACTTTTGGATGTTCCGGCGCCAACAAGAAGTCGTACCGCTCGAAGCGACGAAAATATCGCAGCCGTAAGCGTAACCGTTCAAAATGAGCCAAATCAGTCGATTCCACGTCGATCTCAAGAATTGGGCATCTCTTACACCACACTGTGGTGTATTTTGCGAAAAGAACTTGGTCTTCATCCTTATAAGATCAAACTGATTCAAGAACTCAAGCCTTCATCATTTGAAACGTCAAAACTTCTCCGTTTAGGCTCTGGCAAAGTTTTACGCAAATTCAGAATTTCATCTAAAAATCATAATAATCGTCCCACCCTACAGGCTGTGCGTACTATAGTGGATAAATTTGGATCAGCCGTAAGTGTATCCGTTCAAAATTAGCCAAAACAGTCGATACCACGTCCTTCTCAGACCACACTGTGGCGAAAAGATCTTGGCCTTCATCCTTATAAGATCAAACTGATTCAAGAAGTTAAGTCTTGATCATTTGAAATGTAGATACTTTTCCGTTTGGGCTCTGGCAAAGATTTACGAAAATCCAGAATTTCATCGAAAAATCATTAACAAACCCACATGTGCTTTAAGATACACAATTGCATCCGCAAAAAATTACTGTGTGGTGTGGTTTTCACGCTGGAGGTGTGATTGGGCCGTATTTCTTCGTAGATGAATGCAATCGTCATTTCAACGTCAATGGAGAGCGCTATCGTGCCATGTAAGAAAATTATTTTTGGCCAGAATTGGATGAGGTTGACGTCGCCGATATGGGGTTTCAACAAGATAGTGCCACTGGCCACACAGCACGCGTTACAATCGATTTACTTAAAGGCAAATTCGGTAAAGGTGTTATCTGGAGGAATGGTCCGGTCAAATGGCCACCTCGTTTATGCGATTTAACGCCATTGGATTTCTTTTTATGGGACCACATCAAGACATTGGTATATACCAACAAGCCAACATCTTTAGACGATCTTAGAGACAACATCCAACGCGAAGTTGCCAACGTTCCGGTCGAAATGGATGCAAGAGTGGTGGAAAATTGGGTCCAAAGAGTAAATCACGGGCTCGTATGACCGAAATCGAATTTCATTCTTAAAGTGTAACATTTGCACTACACCTGGAATAAATATCTTAAAAAAAATATAAAAATTCAAGTCAAGTGTGGAATCTTTATTGGTAATTTGAAAAGACATTTTATGGCATTTTTTTTTTGAATATGATTTCCTTCAAATGTTGGCCGCAACTACGCCCCAGGGTTTCCATTTTGAGGGTCTAATTTTGTATGACTCGTTTGAGCATTTCGACCGGTATGGCTTTAATGACACGCGTAATATTGGCTTCCAAAACCTGAATCGTAGCTGGTTTGTCAGCATAGACTTTGGACTTTACGTAACACCAAAGAAGACTGTTTAATGGTGTGATAGCACTCGATCTAGATGGCCAACTCACCTGTCCAAAACGTGAAATTAGCTGCTTTTCGAAATAGATCCATTGTTTGAGCAGCTATATGGCAAGTGGCACCGTCCTGTTGGAACCAAATGTCGTCAAAATTAGGGGCTTCCATTTCAGGTAGCATAAAGATCGATATCATGGCGCGATAGCGAGCACCATTCACGGTTACGTTCCGGCCATCATCAGTTTTGAAAAAATATGCACCGATGATTCCACCAGCTTATAAACCGCACCAAATCGTGGTTTTCTCTGGGTATAATGGCACCTCTTGAACCTCTTCTTGTTGCTCTTCAACCCAAATGCGGCAATTTTGTTTATTGATTTTGCCGTTGAGCCAGAAATGGGCCTCATCACTGAACAAAATTTTGGTCAAAAACAGCGGATCTTTCCGTTTCTCACCGAACGCTCATTTCCATAATACAGTTGCCAACATTTGAAGGTAATTATTTTCAAAAAATAAATGCCATAAAATGTCCTTTCAAAAATAAATGCCATAAAATGTCCTTTCAAATTACCGATAAAGATTCCACACTTGATTTGAATTTTTATATTTTTTTTTGTTCTGAAAAAATACCTCTACATGGATCACCCTATATATAAAATTATCATATCCTTAATGGAAAACCCTGTAGTTTAGGGAAGGGTAGTAGGTTTGACTTTTTTAAAGGGTCAACAATTTTTGATTTCAAGTCAATCCATCTAGGGGAAAGTATCATGTCTTCGCGTAAGGAAATAAATCGCGTTACGCTCCAACAACGCACAGTCTTTGGAAAAACAATTTTTGGAAATAAGTCTCTTACTTCTGTTGTTTGCCGTATTTCACAGAGATTCACAGAGAATAGATTTGTTGCCACAACTACAAGTTATTGCCAACACAATGTTGGTGGTTGCAAGTACTATTCCTGTATTCCATTGCTACAACCAATTGTTTATTAGGTACAAGGCGATTTTCAGTAATGGGAACTGACAGTACCGATTGGAGGGACAAAATATCGGTAACCATTACTAATTAGGACTATTGGAACTGAATTTGTACATGTATTGGTTGTTGTTAGAGATTATTGGCTATAAGAACTCTTTGAAATCGGTTGTGAATACCACGATCACTTGTTAACTGGACCAACTGTTGCTTAATTTTTATGTATTCGGTTATCCGCCGTAATCATCTTTTTATTATATTTATTTTTTACCACCATATTGTGTCTAAGATGCTACCGTTTTTGGTTATCAGAGCGAAATAATTTGTTGTCATTACAAATTATTGGTTGCATCGAACATTTCTTTACAATATTATCAAATGCGACAACAGGCGGTTCTTC
This sequence comes from Hydrotaea diabolus, assembly GCA_963513945.1. Classification (NCBI taxonomy): domain Eukaryota; kingdom Metazoa; phylum Arthropoda; class Insecta; order Diptera; family Muscidae; genus Hydrotaea; species Hydrotaea diabolus. Next base: position 17,802,026 of record OY740719.1, read on the forward strand.
AAACCAACAATTTTGCCATCATTCGGTTAACGTGACCAAATAGCAAGTTGTGTAAACTATAATATTGGCAAAGCAATCATATTATAGTCCGTACAACCGAATTTCCAGCACAGTTGTTAACAACTGAATTTTTGTACTTCGGGCCGATTTCCAACTGATTTATTTCTCTGTGTGAAGGTTTTTTTAAACTTGGCTAATAAAGTTTGTTTGGACAAGTGAAATGGAAAAAGTAGATCGAAAAAAATGCAATTTTTAAATCTATTCTGTTCTTCACAGTAAGTTCCGGACAAGTGACTTATCCAAAATTTGCCTTCGAACGAATATAATTGACAGATTTAAGTGAATTGACTCAAAGTATGAACCAAAAGATCGCCAATGTGGTAAACCTGCGGCTAGCCTATGTTCATTGGATGAGAACCCATAAAAAACAGCTCGTATAGAACGATCTCTAGGGCAGCTCGATATAAATCGAGCAAAGGTATACCCGACACCAAAGGCGACTGGCGATGAATGATATGTTGAGCAAAGACTTCAAAAAGTTTATTTTTTACGAAGGCGATACTTCTTTCTTCTTACCAAAATATTTCCGGCTTCTTAAGGGTAAATGTAACACAAAATACCTCAAATGTATGCTAGAAGTATTGGCTATAGATGTGAAAGCGGATATATTTTCATACCGGTCAAATTTTGTATTTAAAAAAAAATAGGTGGAAAAAATTTTGGTTTCCATATTTAACATTACTTCTTCCTAAAATGTTATTAAATTTATTTTTTGAAAATAAGTTGAAAACTACCTGTTATCTTGAAGATATCTGATTTCGTTTAGACAATGGTAGTAAATAAACGGCAATTAAAAAAAAAACTTTTTACAATTTCAGTCAGTATCCATGGTTGCGTTGGCTGTGTGACATGTTGCTCGGTCTGGTTAAAACCAAATATGAGTCATGTCATTCCTTTGAATTTTTGGAAACAAAACTTGTAAAGCATGGGGCTCCTTGCTCATTTTCGAAGAAAAATGGCACAATGGTGCCGCCAGCCCAAAATCCACACCAAGCAATTAATCTTAGTGCACGCAGAAAAAAGTACGGTTGGGGTAACAATATTCGAAGAGCATCATACTATTGTTGGTTATATGGCTGTGGCACAAAAATATTATGATCATCACAACAATAGTATGGTTCACACACAACCATACTATGATATCCATAACAATATTATGGTCCTCACAACAGTAGAATTATCACACACAACCATACTATGATACCCACAACCATAGTATGATTCACACTCAAACATACTATGATCTCCATAACCATATAATGATCCTCACAACCATTGTATGTTGCACATACCTATGGTGGTATGATCCTTAAAACCATAGTATGACTAACACACAACCATGCTATGATCCCCAATTTTTTTTTTTGTAAAGATTGGGTTAAGTTGTTATTCAACAATAGAGATTTTTATTAAATAAGTTATGTAAAAATACATAAAACTCTTTATAAAGGGAGTGATTTATTTAACAATTCATTTATTAAAAATATTTCAGTTATACTAATCCGTAGTTTGTTTTGAAAAAATTTAATTTATATATAGAAACTACTATTATTGCGTAAGATTCGTAAAAATAACATTGTCAAATTAAAAATAAATTACGATTTTGCCTGTATGACTTCCGTAATCATGTTATTTTTAACATAAAACCCATGAAACAATACTTTTGCCCCACCAACCATATTTATATTGTTGCTACAACCATATTTTCATTTTTTAATTTGGCAACAATGCTTTTGTTACATTCCAACAATATTAATATTGCCGTAATCATACTATTGTCAAAATTAAATTCAAAAAACAATACTAAGGTTGCGACAACCATGCTTTTATTGCAGAGAACATACTATTGTTGCCGTGACCATATAGTAACCATATTTTTTCTCTGCGTGTGGGTGCATTGGCATCTCAATAGTGAATGTCGGTTTTCTGAACCCCATATGTGGCAATTTTATAATTGACGTAGCCACCGAGATTAAAATGAGCTTCATCTAAAAACACGATTTTTCGGCGAAATTTTTCATCTCCTGCCAAACAATCTTCAGCCCGTTGGACGAAGTGAAAACGCACCGGCTGGTGTTTCCTTTAAAAATGACAAAGTTCAACCAACCAAAAAAAAAGAACAGTAATTTTTCAAAATTATCAGTACTTTTTTTTACAGCCGATTCAAATTTAAAATTTTAATAGCTGCCATCTCATGGTAAGTCGAAACATATAACCATTTTTACAATGGAATGTTTGTGATTGGAACAGAAAGTATGTTAATCCAACCGAATGTTTGTAGTTCGGACTGATTTCCAACAGATTTATCTCTGTTTGCATATTAAATTTATTTTATACTATGGCTTTTTATGTATATGGCTTTACTAAAACCTGGTTTTACCGAAAGGATAAGGTAGTTATCAGAGCTGAAATATAAGCAAAATTCGGTAGAAGTCCAATTCGCTGCAATGTAACAGTTTTTTGTGTGTTACAATTTTACCACCAGTATTTTTTTTTTTACCAATTTTCACTTAAATTGTACCACTTAGAGAAGAACTTTTGGGGAAAACTAATTAGGAAACTTTTAGGAATCTGTACAATTATTTTTTCATTTTTAATTTTTTTGGGAACATTTTTTTATTTATATAAACACACATTAAGTTATTTTTGCAAATTAGCTTTGTGATTTTCTTAAGTTTAATTTTAGTAAGCGTAAGTGGCTTTAACCTGCAAAAGCATTTTTTTTGTGTTTTTTGTTTTTGGCGGAAATTAGCACTTGTCTTCTTTTGTGTTTATAAATTCTTTTTTTTAATATCTTTTCTGTCTGCTTCCGTTTAAGCGGAAATGTTTGGTTTGTATTCTTTTCTATTTTGGCAATTAATTTTCTTGCTATTTTTTATTTTATTTTGTTTTTTGCTGTTTGATCGCACATTTTTATTTATTGTATTTTATTATTTTTATACATATGTGCATTTATTTGTTTGTTTTGTTTGCTTAATTCATATTTCCTTTGCCGTTTTTATGTCACACTTGACTTGTATTTGCTTTTTCTTTTGTGTTCTTTAAAAGCTTGCATTTTTTTTCATTTTTTTTAGGTACTCTTGTTTTGTTTTGTCACGCAAATTGACGACGACGTCACACACGTTTCTATTTTGCCGGTTAGAAGATAGATAGAGACATAGTAGAGGAGAAAACAAAACACACATGGATGTACAATGTACTCGTACATACATTGGCAATAGTGGCGGCACAAACTCGCGAGCAATGTTAGCAACAACAATATTAGAAGAGAAATTTCTATGCAGAAGAACAACATTGTACAGCAACAAAATCATAAACAAAAACCGCACGCTCCATCAATAGAAAAATAAACAGGCACACTCCCAAAAATGCTTATGTATCTAAACACAAAGTTTCAAAAACAATACTTTGATGTGCTTCTTCTTAGTTGTTTGTTTGATCTTTTTTTTAGCAGTTCTATGTTTTGTTGTTTTTTTAAAAAAAAACAGTTCATTTTCTTGGTTCACACAGCAAATCAAGCAAAATAAGTCTCGATACACATGTTTGCCACACCAAAAGTCTCTAAACATCTATTGACGGCGGCACGGGGTGTTGTTTGGCGGCATCTTTGTTGTGTATTTCTAGCTCTCACACACCCACACAGTCATAAGCACAGACACAGTTAGACAGACACACAACAGGCACAGTCAGGCACACTAGTTCAAATCACACTCACTAACTCACTGTACCAACAACATTATCTCAAAACCCCAAGACGTTTTGTTTTTGTCAAGGTTTTTCGGTCTTCGCGTAGATTCATTCTTTTTCTTTGCGCTTATTCTTCTTCTTTTCGAAATGCCACCAAACAAAACATCACAGAACTCAACAAAACATGTCTAAGAAGAAGAAAAAGAGACATCACAAAAGAAACGGTGTTTTCTTTTTGTCGAATTAAAGGAGCCACAACACACACACACACAGAAGAACTTCAAGATGAAGAAACCAAAACGAAGGAAAAAAATATTACAAAAAAAATCCAGTAGAAGATGTTGAAAAAGAACTAATAAAGAAGTTGTATATTTTTTCCCGAAAACGGAGAATTGGACAAAAATATATTTTTCTGTAAAAATGCTTAACCAACAAGCGCCACGCGAAACGCACCGAAAACGGCCAAAAAGATGAATATAAGCAAAAATCTTTTGTAAATGTTCAAGAACCACACAAAACTGCTCAGAGATACACGTATGGACGTATGCGAACTACAGGCCGGGCAGGCACATACACGCACACACAGCACCGTATGTGCATCAGTACATGGGTGTATGTGCAAGAGTGCTCAGACAATAAAAAAAACCGATACACACCACCACCACCAACACCAACAAAAGAAAAAAAAACGACGACAACTCATCACACCGTACACCAGGCTACGATGATGACGACGACGGCGGCTACGACTTCCCATGTTAAGTGTTAAGTATGAGAATGGGGGTGGTGGGGTTGATGTTCGAGAAGAGTTGTTGTTTTTTTTGTTATTCTTGTTGAGAAGAGAAGGAGATGTTGCTGGGCCAGCCAGAGTGCAAGATGTTATGGGTGTATGATGAATCGTGATGTTGACAACATTGTGTGGGGTTTGTACACATGTAAATTTTTTTCTTGCTTTTTTTTTTGAAGAATGTGTGGAGCACATAATTGTGAGCCCCTCTTTTTGGCTAGCCTTCCCCACAAACATGCTGAGTATATGCACACCCTTCTCTTGCAACTGAAAGCAGAGCACACACACCAAAAAAAAAAAAAAAATGCCGGTCTCAAACAAGGAAACCCCCCACGAAAAAAAATAAATTGATTGAACCTCTCGCTCAAACGACCGCTACCCGCTACAATGATTTTCTCGCGTCCATTCAATACCCCCACCAGAAAAAAAAACAAAAAAAGAAAAACACCAAAAAGATAGCCAAAGAATTGTAAACACAAAATGCCAAACAGTAACAGGAAAGAAAAAACAAGGCACAAAAGAAAACAACAACGACGACGTAACGTTTATAACGACGTAACAAGCAACGACAGGCCCTACCGAACAGTTGAAATGTGAGCGACGTACTAAACGAAAAAGCAAGCAAAAAAGTTGCATATTGCCCGCGCAAAGTGGAAGCCGCCGTCGGACGGACGAAAGCAGCAGCAGGCTGCTACACAAGCAAAGAAACAACAGCACCAACAACATTATCTTCGTGGCCTTACACTCTGAACGAGAAGCAACAACAACACAACAGCAGGGAAAATGAAAACGAAACATCACACACACACACTCACACACATAGTCCCCAAAAGTGCATACTTGAGATGGATGCACTGGCAAAACGCAACGCAGGAGTAACTAACTGCTGCACATCCAAGAAAAAGACCAACGAAAAAACGACTCACACACACACACTCGGACATACTTTTTAGTACTACTCTCCCCATAAGAGGCCACAGACTCCTGTGGCTCGCTCTCTCTATCTCTCTTTACAGCTCCAATTCTCACTTATACGCTTGCAACCTCAAACATACACAATACCTACTCTTTCTCACTTATACTTTCTGGTCGGCCAAGAGATACAGCCACCTCGCCACGGAGACTAATTAGCAGGCAGGCAGACAAAGAAACAAACTCAGTTGTGTCGTGTGAGAGGCCCATACACACATGCATACGAGTACATACAATGATGGCTCTATATTGATTGCATTTGTTATGCCGGCAAAAAAAGCGCCAACCAACCAACAGAGAAAAAACTTCGCCGAAAATACAATCTCCCCCCATTTACTGCAAACGCACATACATACATTGAGACAGGCACACTCTCGCACACACACACACACACACGGTATTGTCACGCATACAAACATTGGCAATCAGCGCACGCGCCTCTCAGTGCCAAACATTACTTTTGTATTGTTCGATCTATAATGCAATTTTTTTTTGGTTAAGTCAGAACTGAGAACAGACCAGTCACACACACACACGGAGGCACACCATTTTCGGTCTTTACAAACTCTCCAACAACAAAATGTGTACAAATAAAAGGCGGCAGCAACGAACTGCAGGTGTGCCCTATTCATTTGGCGTATTCGTAATATTAATATAAAAACATTAGTACTTATACCAAGTACAAAATATATGTGACAGCGCATAGAGAAAGAGACCTAAGGGTAAAAAAATCAATTTTAATTTTTTTCTTTTTTGATGTGGACAACATCTGGACATCGAATGAGACCGATCCCATGCCCCAAGCCGACGATTCTAAGCGTAAATAGAAAGGGACCTCATCATTAAAATGGCTCTCCTGAACAAAACTAGTTTTTAGCCTTAGGTCCCTTTCTGTTTTGCGCGTCACATATGCATTAATCCATAATCGAGCAATAAAGAAGTAATGACTTGTTCATCCATTTGGAGTAATAAGCAAGCGAGCAGTCGAAAAGTTTTTATTTTGTTTTGCTCAAAAATTCGTCAATGTTAGAAAAAACAAAGTTGATGTCTCGGTTAATACTCCAAATGGATCAAGAAGGTATTGTTTTTGCATGTGTTTTATTTTTTTGTTTGACATAGCTGTTGTTTAACTGATGTTTTCGTCATGTTTGCCTATATATAAGTACTCCTTTTATGCTTTTTCAGGAGATAAAAAAGATTACTCCCCTTGTCCTCCTTTCTGAGATCCAAACGAATACTCCTTTTGTACTCCATAAGAAGCTCAAAGGGAGTGCTCGCTTTTACGGACATGCAGTGTTAAAAAGGAGTACAAAATGCATGAGGCTCGGAGTTTTATAGAGTAATCCATTAATCGCAAAGGAGCGATCCAAGAGTACACAATGCATGAGGCTCGGAGTTTTATGGAGTAATCCATTAATCGCAAAGGAGCGATCCAAAATAAATTTTTGGATGATCTTATTTTTTACTGGGTGCACACGAAATTACTATAAAAATTTAATTAAAAAAGGGTAATGAAATAAATTATAATAACTAAAATTAAATCACTCTTAAAATTTGTTGAACGGTCGGACTGGCTCCGAACAACTCGAACCAGTTGATAAACCATAACGTATTGTAAAATAGAACTGAATAATTGTCTGCCACACATCTCTATTTCAAAAATACACCCCCTCTCCTTCCTATAACTCCTTATCTTCCTCCGTTCCGCAATGGGACTTTCGGACCTCCGAGCGAACTCGCCATTTCTTCCTGGCGAGCTACCCTTAACCTAACCTAATATAAAATTAACAGAAGATTTTAAAACAATAAATAACTCAATTTTTAAATAATACTTTAATAAAAATTATTAAATTATTATTTTTATTATTTTTTCCTGGCGAACAATAAATAACTCAATTTTTAAATAGTACTTTAATAAAAAATGTTAAATTATTATTTTTTCCTGGCGAGCTACCCTTTCAACCTAACCTAAACTAAATTAATAGAAAATATTTCAAAAAAATAAATACCTAAATTTTGAAATATCACTATATAATAATTAAAAATTAAATAATTGAAATACCCAAATAATAAAATCTATAGACCCATATTCATAGAAATTTAAAGAAGGTTTAAAATTTAAAATTTGCTTTATAAAAATTGCCTTTAAGTTTTTATGAATAAGGGTGTAAATTTATATACCAACTAAAAAAAATCGTAACCATTTAAACTGACATATATTACAATAATTTATTGTTTAAATAATAAAAAAATTATATAATAAAACAATTGCATAATTAAGCACTTTATAAACCGTCCACACCACCAGCTGATTATACCCGAAATATGAAAACAATTAAATTTATAGAAATAAAATATTAACGTACGAGTAATTATCAAAATATTTAAATATAAGAGTTATCAAATAATAAAAAATTTAAATAAACAAATAATTAATAAAAAATTAAATAATTGAATAATAAAATTCCTTGATATTTATTTAAAGGCAAGGAGGTAAGAAAGCATTTATGCTTCCTCGTTAAGACGTCAATAAGCGTGATATAAAGGGTCTTGATCCCACAACTCGGGACCGCCTTCGAATAACTTCGAGAGGGTTGCCCGTTCGGCCTGTGTAAACAAGTAAATGGTTGCTAAGGCGATAACTTGAAACTTTACGAGACATTTTTTAAATATCTTTGTATACAAAAACTGATTGACTTAAACCGTTTAATTTGAAAATTTGTAATTTGTAAAAAAGATTATTCAAGAAATACTATAAGCGAGTAATAACCGAGAGCTCTTAAACTCGGTAAATTCTTGAAAAACATTTTTCCTGAAAAATTAATTTATTTAAAATAAACGGGTTTTAACGCAAATTATCTATAGTTTTCCGTAAACAAAATCATTCTTAGCGAGTTGCAAGTAGAACACGGCCCGCGTTCGTTTTGTAAGTTAGTTTTATGGCAAATGTTTGTAACTAACACAAATATTTCAGCTAGACGTACTTTTAGTATACCTGCTGACTTCATTGAACGACGTCAGTCTGTCCGTCCGTCCTTCCATCTAAAGTTTCTGATCCAACAACAGGTAGCAATTGTTGTTCGATTTTCATAAAATTGGCAGAAGTAAGTTTTTTGGACCAAGGATGTTATTGAAATTGAAGAAAATCGGTTCATGCTACGTCCAATCTTGATACATTATTGAAGAAAATCGGTTCTAATTTAGATATAGCTGTCATGTATATGTTCATCCGATTTTATGTCTTAAGCTCTAGAAGCCACATATTACATCCACTCTTGATGACATTTGGCACGCGTTAAGGACATTGTTTAAATTGAAAAACAGTTCAGATTGAGATATAGCTCCCACCTATATGTTCTTCCGATTTTAGTAGCCACATCTGACATTCAATTTTGATGAAGCTTAGCATGGACCATGTAAGGACGTTATTGAAATTCAAGAAAATCGGTTCAGATTTTGTTATAGCTCCCACCTATATGTTCTTCCGATTTTCTGTTTTTAGATTAAAAAGCCTCATATTACATTCAATTTTGATAAAATTTAGCATGAGTAAGTTTTTTGGGCCAACTAAGGACATTATAAATATTGAAGATCCGATTTTTATGTTTTAGGTTAACTTATAGAAGCCACATAATACAGCAAATCTTGATGAAATTTTGACCGAGTAAGTTTTTTGGGCCAAGGAACAGCGTTATTGAAATCGAAAAAAATCGGTTCAGATTTATTTATAGCTCCCATACATTTAACATTTTAAATCTTGTTGATCATGACAATTTATTACAAAAAATTAAGTATTATGGAATTTGTGGAAACACATTGAAGATTTTGAAGAGTTATTTACAGATTAGAAAACAATATGTAGAAATAAATGGGTGTAAAAGCTCATATGAATTTTTGGAACATGGTGTACGACAAGGAAGTGTACTTGGACCGTTGCTTTTTAAGATTTATCTTAATGATATAACAAACCTGGGTCTGACCGGTAAAATGTTTTTATATGCAGATAATATTTGCCTTATTTAACCCTACCATCACTAAACAGTAGCTAGAGCATATATGGAGCGAAATGCTGCCCTGTTAAGTGAATTTGCTAGAATAAACAAATTATTTTTAAACGCGGATAAAACAAAAGTTATACGTTTTAAATCCCATATTGATGACAGGAATTCCTTTGCCATACACATTGATGGTAAGGAAATTTTAGAAGTTCATTCTTTACAGTACTTGGGCTTGGAAATACAGAGCAATCTCTCCTGGGAACTACATATTCAGCAATTGAAAACCAAATTATCTCGAGCTGTAGGAGTCTTATATAAATAAGTTTAAGAATAAATTCAATTATGAAACCAAATTTTTGATTTACCAAGCATTAGCACAGAGTAACCTAAATTACTTAGCTTTACTGTACGGTTACAAAAAAAAGTGTTGAGTTCAAATCTCTATTCAGGTTCCAAAATAGAGCATTAAAAACTGTTGCGAATCTTTCGTTAACATATTCTACTATGTTTTTATACATAAATGTATTTCCAGTGGTGTTACCTCTTTATGGAATCTATAAAATGCAGCTTTTATTGTATGTATTAAGATGTGTTCACAAAATTGGATATCATACAATTTCTTTTGCCATAAACCAAAGTTTATTTAATACCAGAAATAACACAAACTTGAGGGTAGCCAGATGTAGGCTTGAGCTTACAAAACAGAGAATTGAATATATGGGCTGTAATGAATTTAATATAATTACCAAATTATTTGAAGACTATGAACAGAATTTCCACATTTAAGAATCATCTAAAAACTTATTTGTTGCAACATTTTGATGAATTTATAAATTAAATGATCCAATCTCAATAATTTAAAATGTTTTTGCCGAATTTTTCGAAAGAAAGTAAAGTGTAGCTAAATATTTAGAAAAAAAATTAATGCCAACTTGCCTCTGTAATGTCTATAAGACGCTGAGGCTTCAATATCAATTATGTAGAATGCTATTACAAATATTTTTTTTAAATATTATATTTTTTTTATAAAATATATAATTTGTGTAATATAATATTTAAGAATGAAATTGTAGAAAACAAATAAAAAATATTGAATCGGCTGTAAAAAAGTACTGATCATTTTTCAAATTTCTGGTTTTATTGAAAAGGTTGAACTTTGTAATTTAATAATGGAACACAATAGCCGTATTATTTTTAGGTTACTAAACAAACATTTGTAAGGAAGTTACTTGGGAAGCAAGCGAGTTGGCTGTTCCTCGGTAACGAAACGACTTAGAGTTACCTGACTTACGAAACGAGTTAGAGTTACCTGACTTATTTTATTAACAAAAAAAATATTATGACACACCCGGCCGGCTTCTATAACAAAATCAAAAATATAAGTTTTTTGTTATTGATACAAAAGGAAAATAAAAAGAATAAAAGAAAAAGAAAATAGAAAAAGCGGGATAAACCCATTTCCATAAATTACAATGAGATTTATTTTAAGATTTTAAGATTTAGAGAAATTTCGAGGGAGCTATATTATTTTAAGAGTGACTAAACGAAAATTATGGACTAGTAAAGAGACATTGAAGCTGCTGGCTTGCTACAAAGCCAGAAAGGACGAATTTGAATGTGCCCGGCGAAAAAGAAATGCCTACCAACGAAATTAAATTAAACAAAACAAGAAACTATACGAAATAAACAAAATTCGTTTTCCACAATTTGCTTTTTCTTTTTGTTTGTAAACAAACTTTTGTTGAGCTTATGCTGCCATCTAATTCAAAATGTTTTTGAATGTTGCCAGAATACCATATTGCTAACAAACTAGGTAACTAAGCTGGTTACCTGAAAAGACACGACTAATTTCGTTCATATGACCACCGCAACTGGCTCGGGAGGTACTACCGATCTGATCAACCAAACTTTTCAGTACATTTTCTATTGTTTGGGGTCGAAAATAAAAAAATAAATTAACAAATAATTAAATATTCAAACAATTCAAAAATAAAATAAATAGTTAATTTAATAATTTTAAAAATAATTAAACATTTTAATTTCGAACGACCTGCACTGCCTGCTGGTCATCGTCGCGTGCATAGGGTATTATGGCCTCATCACTGAAACAGTTTCATACAATCTGGTTAAGGCATTCCAGCGGTATTCATGATTACGTTCGTATGTATGAATGCACGGGTGTGTTTATGGCAGCCAAATGTACTGACGGCTCCCCACAGTTTTTGGGAGCACACGGCCTTAGTTGTAGTTGGTGTTGTTGCTGTTGTTCGTGTTGGTGGCTGCGTTCCATTGTGCTGGCCCGAGTGAAGGTGTTTTGTGGTGTTCATGTTCATGGAGTACATTAAGACTCCCCGTAATTTCACATACTACTTGCTATGTACAATTGTATATGTGCCTGCACTTGTCTACATACACAGACACACACTCACACACACACACAATCTATCTGCCTTTGTATATAGTGTCTCCATTTATCTGTTGTTGTGTAGTATACGTACTCTATATAGTGTGCATATTTATAACATTCGTATATTTATTCCTTCTATAGTGTTTTATTACTTTTCTTGTATTCCCTTTTCGTATAGTATGGCATACATACAAGAGTATGTGTAAGCAGAAGACGATGATGACGACGAACGACGAAGATGAAGAAGAAAATCTATAAATATTTCACATTTCAAATACATTGCATTACATTTGGAACTGTTGTTGTTGGTTTTTGTTTGTTTTTGTGTAATTCCTTTGAGAAGCTGCATTACTGTGGCACGACCGTTGGAGACGGAACAGTGGGGTGAAATAGAAGACAGCACTCGAACAAAAGGCAAATGGTTTGAGTGGCTTTCGAAATCATAAAAGATTATCTTGAATGTAATGAAATTAAATGTGTTTGCATGGTCAATTGTCCGTTTTGATGATATTTTTCAGAGCGATGTTTTCAATGGTGGACAGTGGGTTTAGAGCCATTTGAATGTAGAATTTAAAGGCTCTTTAAATAAAATAAATCAATTGTGGAGTTTTAGGAATTGTAAACTACACACAGAGAACAGACTTTTTAACACAACCCAATTTTTTGCCAACCGTACTATCCAAGCAATTTTCAGTAGTAGGAACATACAGTATTTGTTGCAGAGACAAAGTAACGGGGACCCTAACTTATTAAGATGACTTTTGAAATTGAAGTTTTTATGCATTAATTGTTGTTCGGGATTGTTGGTTGTAAGTACTCTGAAAATTCGGTTTTTATTACCACGACAGTTTGTTAACTGGTCCAACTGATGGTTGAATTTTATATATTCGGTTATCTGACCGAAATAAATTATTTTTTTATTTAATTTTTTTATTCAACGGTTTGAAAATATGTATTCTATTATTTAAGTTAAAAGCAGGTTTTTTTTAAACTCGGTTTTTGCTTTCGAATCTAATTAAAGTTTGTACAAGTATGGGGAAGTGGAACGATTTTGTGCATCAATTTGGCACAGTGGATCAAAAAAATTCAATTTTAATTGTAAAGTGTCCTAAAATTTCATAATAAAGCTAATTTTGATATATTATTTAACCCTCTAATGCATGAATTTTTGTTTTGACCCCTAATTTTTTATTAGACTAATTTAAGGTCGCTGATCACGAATCTGAGGTTGTTTTTTTTGATTGGATGCCTCGTTCACCTTTTACAGGTAAAAATATTAAATCCGCCTTGAGGCGGGCCTATGCATTAACGTCTTAAAATTTATACAGCTAAATTTTTATTCAAATGTAAAACAAAATAATTTTATCTACATAAGTTGTAAATTTTTATTCATTCTTTATTATGGAACTTGTAAAAACATTTATTTGTTGTTGAATTACATAAATTAATCTTACATTTAACGCAAAATGCTTGAGTTTCCGATTTACATCCTGGATACTTGCATGTTTTTTTGCCGGAGCGGTCCAAAAAATCGGACCAATGGCCTATTTGATCGTATCTCATATTATGCACTGGCAAATACGTCTTTTTAGCCGTTGTAGGGGGAGTTAAAGATGATGGACGACCACGTTTGCCAGGTTGCACCGTATGAATCAAACACAGTGTTTTTGCCACTTCTGTTCTGAAGTCAGGTAGTGAACAGTTGACGACGTCCTTATTTAGTCTATTATAAAGACAATATGCGTTTACCCAAGCTACGTCCAAAATATGATAAAATATTCGAATAGTCCACTTGTTACTCTTCATTTTTATGTGGTATCGACCAATTAGTCCGTCAACATTATCCACACAACTCATATGCTTGTTGTATTCTTTTATAATTGTTGGACAATTCACCTCTATATTTTGCTTTGTTTTACGATCCCAACGATTCACTTTTGAAGAGTAAGTATTTTGCTTACCAACAATTTGTTTTGTTCCAACGTAAGTATATAGTAGTCGAACTGCTCTTGTGTCATACCACAAAACGCTGCTTACATCTACTCCGCAAACTGCTCAAACGTACTCCTCATCGTACCCACGTTCGACTTTTTTAGACTGTAACTCAGTATCGGTTGGAAGTTTTATGTTTGGTACCCGATTTGCTCTTACTGTACCTAAACTGTGAATTCCACGGCTTCTCAGGTATAATAACAGTCCCATTGAAGTATAAAAATTGTCGAAGTAAAGTATGTGATTGATATTGTTAGGAATGTTTTGTGACAGTCTTACTACGACATTGGATGCAGCACCAAGGTCAGGAGCATTTGGCAAAATTTTATTATCGCCAGCGCCACAATAGATTTCAAAAGCATAGGAATACCCTGAAGAATCACAAAGTACAAACAGCTTCGCTCCCCACTTGTGCGGTTTTGCAGGCATATATTGTCTAATAGGATTTCCTTTCATCTTTGTGGCGCACATTTGCTCATCAACGCAAAGGCGCTGGAGCATTAGGACTTAAGCAAAACGTTCGTTGAAGTGTTTTATAAGAGGTCTTACCTTATGCAAGGGATCATAACCAGGTTTACCTTTCTCTATACGCAATGAATCATCATTGAAATGCAGGTTACTTCGGATAGTTTCAAAACGATTGCATGTCATAGCTTGACGAATAGGATGCAATCCATATTCCCCCAATGCGAACGACTATTGGGAAAGCGGTAAATAGACGTGAAAATCAAAATCCCCAAAAACTTACGCAGTTCCACCTCATCGATTTTAAATGTTGAAGAGATGTCTTTTTGCAGGGCGTACAAATTCATTTGTGAAGCTATAGCCTGAAAAATAAAAAATCAATATAAATAGTGCATTATTATATATTGGTTAGTACATACCTTTAGGAAATCTTCTGTTACAAAATATTCAAAATAATCGTAGGGTGTTTTCAAACTTTTCAAATAATCCGGTATATCCTCCGGACCTTGAAAAACCAATTCGGTTGCATGCAGCTGAAGATGTTTCTTCTTCCAAATTATTGCTTTTAACGCAGGCATATCATTTCTAATGTCACTTGCAGTTGGTAACCCACCGGTTGCTTCTAGTACTTCTAATGTTCGTTGTCTGGAACGTGTGATTGTCGACGAAGCAGATCCACTAGGGTTAGCAGCATCAGCAGCAGATGAAGAACAAGTATCAGGTGCACTAACCGTGGTAGCTTGCTCATAATCCGTCAAATTTAAATTGGATTCAAGAGCATTACCCATCATTACAGAAGAGTCAAGCAGGGCTTCAATAAAAGAATCATCTTCAGGGAATACGTAACTAGGATCCCTATCATCATCTTCACTATCAAAGTCGCATTCATCGCCAGAAGTATAATTATCGGATAGTGTTTGTTCAAAGAATTCGCTAATTTCATCCTCGGTCATATGTGTTTTACTTTTACGGAACATGTCCAATGCTGGTACAATGAGAATAAGTCCGATAATTTTAATAATAACACAATAAATTTGAAACTGGTTGAAAGATGGTGGCTGAACAAGTGAACAGCGCAATGCATGAGCCCGCCTGAAGGCGGAGTTGAATATCTTTCAATTTACTCACCTGTGAAAATTTTTTTTTATCAAAATACAATTACTCACAGAAAGAACGTAACATTTCTTAAACGCTGGTATTTTTTTTAAATGAAATCGACACAAAAATGTATACTTTTTTTATTTGCAAAAAGTTGTCAGTTTGCAAAAATAATAAAAACCACGCGAAAGTAGTCATCTGTCACTTTAAATTGACATTACTCGAAAGCTAGAAGGAGTGTTGCCAATCTGAAAAAACAGAAACGCGGCTTGAAGCTTTCACTACACTTTAAGAAAAGTCGGAATTTTAGAATTTAAAAAAATATTTATCAAATCGATTTTTTTCTAGACCCCGTCTAAAGGCGGGGCTATGCACTAGAGGGTTAAGTAAAGTAAAGTAGAATTTTAAACCTTAATATTTCCGGTTACGTAAGGGTAATGTGGCACAGAATACCTCAAATGAGTTCTTAAAGTCTTGTGTGATAAAAAAAAATATATACTTTCATATTGGTCATATTTTTAGGTTATTTTAAAAAAATTAATTTATTGAATAGTCCCTCTGTGTCGATTTTGGTTTCCATTTAGAACACAACTTATCATTTAATTTTATTAGAAACTTTATTTATTTTCTTGAAAAAGGACGATAATTGTCAGTATATCTTGAACATATTCTGATTTTATTTTAGACCGTCTACACTAAAATGACAATAGTAGTAATTAAGTAGAACATTTTAACCCAAAAACGACCAATTTTACAATTTTATTAAAAAACTGAAATGAATTAGACAACTTTTTTCACTTTTTCGAGAACTGATCTAAAATGAAACTCCAATTTTTGAGATATGATGTTTTGTTCTACAAAAAAAGGCAATACGATTTAACATAAAGCCACTTATCACGAAATTCGGTTAAATGAAGGAATATTTACTATTATTTAACATATGTATGTGACAGCGCATAGGAGAAAGACCTAAGGGTAAAAAAATCAATTTTAATTTTTTTTCTTTTTTTGATATGGACAACATCTGAGCGAATGAATGAGACCGATCCCATGCCCCAAAAGTGTTCCCTCCCAGAGATATGCGCGTTTTATGAAAGTGAAGTCGACGATTCTAAGCGCAAATAGAAAGGGGCCCAATCTTTAAAACGGCTCTCCTGAACAAAAATTTTCATCAACTTTTCACTTTTTTTTTTGATATGGACAACATCTGAGCGAATGAATGAGACCGATCCCATGCCCCAAAAGTGTTCCCTCCCAGAGATATGCGCGTTTTATGAAAGTGAAGTCGACGATTCTAAGCGCAAATAGAAAGGGACCTAATCTTTAAAACGGCTCTCCGGAACAAAACTTTTCATCAACTTTGCACCTTTTTTTTTGATGTGGACAACATCTGAGCATCGAATGAGACCGATCCCATGCCCCAAATGTGTTCCCTCCCAGCGATATGCGCGTTTTATGAAAGTGAAGTCGACGATTCTAAGCGCAAATAGAAAGGGACCTAATCTTTAAAATGGCTCTTCTGAACAAAACTGGTTCTTAACCTTAGGTCCCTTTCTATTTTCAATACAAAATAGAGTTTAGTCCCATAAATCATAACTCGCAACTACTATAATAACTTTAGTCTTTCATTTCTTAAAGAAATCATTCACTCTCGGAGGAAGTCCCAACTTTTGTTGCATAGTGTAATGTGTTACAACAGCGAACTAAAAGGGGTTTGGTTACAACAATGAATTTATCTGTTGTCACCACCCATTATTGGCACCAAAGTAAAATGATCTTCGTAATTGGTTGGTTGTTATAACCACCAGTTGTGGCAAAGGAAGGTGGTCACCTCACAGCGAACGTTCATCATTGTCATTCCACGCTGACCTCGCAACCATTTGTTGTTCCTGACCGGCTCCATTAATAATTCTTAGCCACTTCGGTCTAATTTGCTATGGCAAGAATTCTCGTTACCTCCTGCTCTAGGTCCCCCCACCGCCGGGAGGGTAGTTATCGGCTAACGCTCTTTCATTCGACCGAAAAGGTGTTTTTCCACCCCAACAATTTGCCACCACTTTAGACTAGCTAATGGTCAACAGTCTAAAAATATTTTGAACCTGCTCCTTGACACACTGTCAGCAAAAACGAGGCGGTTATTTAAATGATGATTTCAAAAAAAATCTCATAAAATTAGCTTCTAAATGCTGTCGGAATAAATTCGATATCTCACACCATTTCGTCCCAGCTTCACTTAAAACAGTTCATTTATGTATAATCTCCAACTGGAGTCTCTATAGGGTCAAAAAGTCAGCATCCCTACGGAACCTCATCTAAACTAAACATAATATTTTAGTAGACCGATGTAAATGCCAGTAACAACGCCAACAACAAATGAAGGTTGCCTTGTAACACACCTTTCTAATAAATACTAAATTGAATTTGACACAAACTGAATTGTGCAAATGTATACAAGCATGTTACGGAGCTGGTGGTATCTAAACGAAATTATTTTGCAAAAACGAAGCATCCCTTGCCACCCTACCCCTCCCAGGTCACTTGATACGCCGTATAAAAAAATCAACCCCACCCTAAAATTGCAACTGAAAACAAGTAAAAACGTTTTAGTAGATTGCTCCGACTAACATATACTCTCAGCCATATGTGGATTCTAAATTTTGCTTCGTTCCGTCCTCTGTTGCTTAAGGAGTAACGATTTTACCGAAATTTCATAAAGGGTCAACTAAGTGGGAGGTGTTGCATGGGGCGTGGCATCATTTTTCTTATGCGCATTCTCAGCTAGTCTAATTTATTGTCAACTCTCAGAATCGTATAAATAGTAGTATAATTATTATCCGAATACCAAAAGTGGGCGGAATAAAGCATTTCCACTGAAGGTACCTGAAGGGGGCGTATCATCCACTCTTTTTTACACGTCTTAAGCCGTTAAAAAATATAATGGAGTTAAAATGTTTCATATTCCGTTCTCCATTGCTTAAGGAGTTCCGACTTCATCGAAATTTCGCAAAGGATGGGAGGTGTTAGCATGGGGCGTGGCATCTTTTTTCTTATGTGCATTCCTCAGCTAGCCTAATTTATGTTCGATTCCGTAATTTTCAGCAGAATTGTATAAATTAGAATCGTAACAAGTTATTATGCAAATGCCAAAAGTGGGCGGAACGGTGCATCTGCCTGGAAGTAACCGTATGGGGCGTGTCATCCACTCTTTTTGTATAAATCCGTTATTAAAATAAAAAAGAGTTCACAGTTTAAACGATTTTCAAACTTATTTTGGTTAATCTCCACTAAAAAGTTTCACATGTGTATGCGAGTCCCAGAAGGGGCGTGCCTAGGAATCCAATTCTTTGTCACTATGTTAAGCTTAGAATTCTTTTCTTGAGTGTTGCTTTGGTCTAAAATGCTTTTTTTTCGATGCATTACACTTTTGGTCCGTACCAAATGATATACGAGGTCTGTTTAAAAGAAAAGGTGAAATTTAATTTTTCTTAAAAAAAATATTAATTTATTTAATAATTCCTATTTTCCTCCCTTCAAAGTATTCCCCCTTTAGATATAATACACTTGTGCCAGCGTTCTTTCAACCCTCGAAGCAGTCCTGATAGTCCTCAGCAATTCGGCTTTTACGTCCTCAAACGCCGTCCTTTCATTGGTCTTTTCAATTTGGGAACCAAAAAAGTCGCAGGGACCAAGTCTGGTTGTTGTTGTTGTAACAATAATATATTTATTTTGAAGTCTTGTTCGTCGATGGGGATCTGCTTCGATATCCAGATGGAGGAAACGCACTATATGAACTGGATGCGTCCACAAGTCTGGTTGTTGTTGTTGTAACAACAATATATTTATTTTGAAGTCTTGTTCGTCGATGGGGATCTGCTTCGATATCCAGATGGAGGGAACGCACTATTTGAACTGGATGCGTCCACAAGTCAGGTTGTTGCTGTTGTAACAACAATATATTTATTTTGAAGTCTTGTTCGTCGATGGGGGATCTGCTTGGATATCCAGGTGGAGGAAACGCACTATTTGAACTGGATGCGTCCACAGAGACCTAGGGGTCAGCTGAGTGGGCTTGGCCGGACAATTGAAGAGTCGCAGCACATCATGTGGTCCCATGATGAACAAAAGACACATATTGTTGAGGTGACTGCCCCTGGCCGAAGAGTGTTTGTTTCGGGTCAATCTGGTACATAGAACCGGCAGTCGCGTGATTGACCAAGTCTGGTGAAAATGGTGAATGAGACAAGCGACGCTTTTTTTTTGTTTAAAATTTAGTAATTTTGGAATAAACTTCGCTGCCACAAGCTTTATGCCCCAAATTTGCAAAAAAAAAATATGCCGACATCCTCTGCAACTTCTCTCATAGCGATTCGACGAAATCCATAACAATTAATCGTCTCAAAACGTCGTTCTTTTATTAATCTCCTCCTTTCGGCCAAAAAATTACGAAAAAGTGACGGTTTTTTTTTGCTAAAAAAATCAGAAATATTGGAACGCTGCCACACGTATCATGAGCAAAATTTCATAAAAAAATTGTATGGCATTTGCCAACCGGTATGCCGACATCCCTTGAATGTTTTCTAATAGTCCATAACAATCAATTGTCTCAACAGGTCATCCTTTCATTGATTTCTCAAATTTTGGGAACCGGAAAAGTCGCAGGAGGCTAAATCTGGTGAATATGGTGGCTGACGAATTTACGAATTTGGGTATTCCTTTCGAAAAATACGAACAAGCGCCGGTTTTTTTATAAAAATTCTGCAATTTTGTAACGAACTTCACTGCCACATGCTTTATGCCCAAAATTTTGGAAATATTTTTATGACATTATCTAGCTGGTATGCCGACATCCTCTGCACTTCTCTTATAGTGATTCGACGATTCTCCAAAACAATCTATCGTCTCAAAACGTCGTTCTTTCATTGATCTCTCAAATTTTGGGAACCAAAAAAAGTCGAGGGGTCCAAATCTGGTAATAAGGTGGCTGAGGCATGATTACGGTATTCCTTTCGGCAAAAAAAAATGACGAACAAGCGAGGGTTTTTTGTTTGAAATTCACTAATTTTGGAAATTTATGTCCGAATTTTTTTTTGAAGAAGTTGCATGACATGAGCGGAACCGATATGCCGACCTCCTTTGCAACTTGTCTAATAGTGACTCCACGATTCTCCATAACAATCAATCGCTGAAAAACGTCGTCCTTTTTGCCGTCGTCGTCAATTTTGTGAACCGAAAAAAGCCGCAGTCGTCAAAATCTGGTGAATTCGGTGGCTGATGGAGGCATGATTACGGTATTCCTTTTGGCCAAAAAAATACGACAAAGCGAGGGTTTTTTGTTCGAAATTTAGCAATTTTAGAACCAAATTGCTTCCATATGCCCAAAATTTCCGAAAAACTTGAATGGCGTGAACCACACCGATATGCCACCATCCTCTGCTATTTAATTAATAGTGATTCTACAATTCTATATAGCAATATTCTTCACTTTCGCAACATTTTCATCGGTTTTAGATCGGCCAAAAAAATGACGAACAAACGACGGTTTTTGTTCAAAATTTAGCAATTTTGGAACAAACTTCGCTGCCACATGACCAAAATTTTCGAAAAAATTTCGAAAAACGTGAACCACACCGATAAGCCGACATCCCCTGCTATTTATTTAATAGTAATTCTACGATTCTATATAGAAACTTTCTTCACTTTCGCAACATTTTCATCGGTTTTAGATGGGATGGATCTTCCAGGACGAGCGTCGTCGTCATTCGCATCTTCCCAACCTTCTTTGAAAAGCTTGTACTACTTGCAAACATTTTTCTAACTCAGAGTACAATCACCATATGTGACAGCGCCTAGAGAAAGCGGCCTAAGGGTAAAAAATCAATTTTCACTTTTTTTTATGTGGACAACTTCTGAGCATAAAATGAGACCGATCCCATGCCCCAAAAGTGTTACTCCCAGAGATATGCGCGTTTTATGAAAGTGATGGTACACCAAAGATACACGTAAATAAATCTTTAAAATGGCTCGCCTGAAGAAAACTGGTTTTTACCCTTAGATCCCTTTCTATTTTGCGCGTCACATATGTCACTCTAAAAATTTTAAGTACTTTTGACATAATTCAGTTTTTTTACACAAAATTTGAGACAACACCTTTGACCTATTTTTTTATCACAAGCAAACTCAACTAAAAACATATGTTTGAGACAAGTGTGCCAACATAATGAAAAAAACAGCCTAATCGAATGCACGTAGTCAGAGAAATTTCAAAATTCAACTTTACTATTGAACAGACCTCGTATACCCTTTAAGCCAGTAGGGTGAGGGTATAAAAAGAGAAACTTCCGTACAACCAAATCAGTGACAGAGGAGATTTGGATATACCCTTCCCACACCTTTCCAGGTGGTTAAAAATCCATAAAGCCGGTGACTGTTTAGAGGGAGTATGGGAAATGTACTCACCAAACACACACAAAAATTGATGATAAATGAAATTAATTTTAACAACTGATAGCTCATTTTTTTGATATTTTCAAAAAGAAGCAAACAACAACACAAAAGAATGGAACGAAAGCGAGGAACAAAACTTCACACTGGGGGTAGTGAGTTCTTAACCTATACCACACAAAATACCATTGAACACAACATAAGGAGGTACGTAAAGCATACATACGTACGTCCACACGTCGTCTCTCCATACGTACTTATCACACTCAACAATACAACTCTGAAATGATGGTTGAGGAGAACAGCAGCACACACACGCTCACGCACACAGTTACACAAAGCACGAGTACAATAAGAACAAAGAAACAACAAAGTACGATTAAAATAACACAATCTGAACACTAAACTTACATACCCATACACCCCAAATGGGAAATGTTGTTGCAAAACAAAAGAAAGGAATAAAGAAAGAAGGAGAAACAAAAACAACGGCAGAAATCGCACAACCCACCAACACTACACAAAGTTTTTCACTTTTTGAATGCCGAGGCCAAAAGGTAATCGTACCGAAAACTTAACTCTCGACAACCATAACAAAAAAAATGCTACTGATGCAGCAACACCAACAACAAAGTACTACACTATCATAGCGGCAACAATAACAACCAACAGCAGTCGCAGTCACTCGCCATTACATTATGACAACAACACTAGTATTCAATACAAAAAAAAAAACAATCAATAAAAAGAAAAGAAAAAAGGTTATGGGCTCAACTCTGTTCGTTTGCTGCTCTTAAAATACCATACAGTAATAATAATGACCATCATCTTCGTCATCATCATCGCAATTGCAACAATACCACGCGGCTCTCTATTGTCCGTGTTATCTATAGAAGAGTACATAAACACTAAACACTCATATACAATTGGCTCCGCGACAGTGATGCCAATATTTCAGAAGGTATATATGGAGCCCTAACCGCGAAAAGAGCTAAGTACGAATCAAATTTACAGGAGAGGTTTTTTTCTAATTCTAATTCATCTGAAAGCCTCTGAAACAAATGAACGTGCTATATCTTTGTAAATATAGGGTGATCCATCTTTAGGTATTATTTTCAATAGGGGTTTTTCACAGCTTACGCGTGAGTTGTGTTAAACTTTTTTTCCTTTCAGTATTGTTTGCCATTTCATCTTTGAAAAGACTTACACCGCAACGAAGTCGCCAAATTGTGCAACTTTTTTTGTGAAAAGGAGAATAATGGGATCCGCTATTTTCGACCAAAATTTTGTTCAGTGATAAGGCCTATTTCTAGCTCAACGGCAACTTCATTAAAGAAATTTGCCGCATTTGGGCTAATGAGCAACTAGAAGAGTTTCAAGAGGTGCCAATTTACCCAAAGATAACCACGGTTTGGTGCGTTTTATGGACTGGTGGTATCATCGGTCCAACTTTTGATGACCGGAACGTAACCAAGAATGGTGCTCGCTATCGCGCCTTGATATCGGCCTTTTTGCTACCTGAAATTCAAGCCCGTAATCTTGACGACATTTGCTTTTAATAGGACAGTGTCACTTGCCATACAACTGCTCAAACAATGGATTTATTGAGAGGTAATTTCAAAGAGCAGCTAATTTAACGTTTTGGACCGGTAAGTTTGCCGCCTAGATCGTGTGATATCACAAGTTTAGACCATTTTCTTTGGGGCTACGTAAAGTCCAAAGTCTTTGCTGACAAACCAGCTACGATTCAGGTTTTGGAAGCCAAATCATTTATTTAACAATGAATAACGGCTGCTTCTTTTACACTGCTCTACACTACAAGTCTTCCGTGTAGAAATAAGTGCAAAAGTCCTTCGTTTAAGGTGGGTTAAGCCTAGCATTTTGTACCAGACTACAAAATGTATTGAAATAAAACTTTCATTGCTAGTTAGAAATAAGCCAAACATATTTTTTTGGTTTTTTATACCCAGTGAAACGGGGAATTACAAGTTAGTTTCATAATTTTTAAAAACATATTCAATTTCATTACCAAAAATTTCTTATTATTTAATAAAAAACAGAAAACTTTTTCGGCCGAAATCATGGCAGCTGGTACAAAATGGGTGAAGGGTTCAGCACAAAGGCCCGAGTTGCCATTTTGGTCATTTGGATTTTTAGTTATACGATTTGGTCGGATGGTAGGTCAAATTTGATTTTGGTAGGTTTTGGGGGTAATCGTCAATCTGTTACTTGTCTTTCTACTTATCTAAATAAACTAATAGTGGTATAATACTACGAGTAAACGGTGGCGTTAATCGCTTATGTGCCAACGTTCTTAATTGTGTTCATAAATGGTGGTCCAACCATAACGCACGATGTTAATTGTGATTCACACCTTCACATCAAGTTTTTTTTTGGACCTATTGGCTTATAAAAACGAACTGGTCCTAACAAACTTTCCTACTGAAAATGGGCATATATATGGTGACTCAAATATAATCAAATCTTGTTATTATTTGAAATATTTTTTTTCAATTCAAAAAATTTATTTATTTTAATTATAAATGTTTTGTTAAATTGTGGCTCGGAAGTAGGAATCCAGGGCTTTAAAAATGGCCGCTATATTTAAAGTAAGCGTCCGATTGTTAATATAAACAAATGGGAACTAACTTAAAGTAACTTGTACAACAAAAACACACAAATCGTTTTTTTATGGATTAAGCTGAGTTTTGGGCTCAAACTCACGGACTCCTGGGCACATGTGGGCCATATTTATAGTGAATCACTGTATATTTATATCAGTTTATGTTACCTTTTATAAGTCAACATTTTTCCATATCCGAGGTGGTTAGGGTGCCCCTCCCATTTTTTGTCTTTAATTTTTTTACGAGTTTCATATCAAAACATATTATAAAGGGTCTTTTCTTTTGACATGTTGTTTTCAATCTGGCCACACTTTTTTCGGAGTTGGTCTTTTTGACAGCTGTCTCTTGATTTAAGTCTATTCATAATGAATAGACTTACACCGGCACAAAATTTGCTAATCGTGGTAAATGGGCCCAAAACGAGATTACCACCGATCCTGGTTTTTACAAGAAAATTTTATTCAGCGATGAAGTTCACTTTTGGTTGAATGGGGTCGTTAATAACTAAAATTGTCTCTAGTAATGAAAATCCACAAGCCATTCTTGAGTCGTCGTTACATTCTCAAAAAGTCACTGTTTGGTGCTCTCTATGGGCAGAGGGAATCTATTTTTGATGGCCACCGATCCTGATTTTTACAAGAATATTTTATTTAGCGATGAAGCTCACTTTTGGTTGAATGGGTACGTCAATAACCAAAATTGTCGCATTTGGAGTAATGCAAATCCACAAGCCATTGTCGTAATATTCTCAAAAATTCACTGTTTGGTGCGCTCTATGAGTAGAGGGAATCTATATTTCTTCAAAAATGAGGCCGGCCATAATGTTGCAGCCAATGGGAACGCTAAAGAGCCTTGATTAATTTCTTTTTCGTGTCTGAATTGGAGGATGTGGACGATCTTTGGTTCCTGCAAGACGGCGCGACATGTCATACAGACAACGAAACAATCAATTTATTGAAGGATACTTTTGGTGGGCGTATTATCTCGCGTCGTGGGCCCTTGGCGTGGCCTCCAAGATCGTGCGATTTAACACCGCTGGACTATTTTTTGTGGGGTTATGTGAAGTCGCTCGTCTTCTTAGATAAGCCCGACACGATTGACTCCTTGGAGAGAATATTTGGCGCGTTATTGTTGAGATACGGCCCCAAATGCGGCAAAAAGTCATCGAAAATTTGGCCTCTCGGCTGGATTTTGTTCGAGCAAGAAGCTGCATCCACTTGCACAAAATTATATTCAAAACATAATGTGAAGCCCTTACCTTTATAATAAAGCTAAATTCTTGGCCCATAACATTAAATTATATGCGTTTTATTTCTTCTTGAAAATCACATGTCTGGAAAAAACCCTTTATAATAGAGAGTTACAGTAGTAGCTCTCTACAATGTCGTTATAAATTTTGTATTAAAATCGCCAACTTGACAACACTGGCGCAATAATACACACATCCGCCTAAACCTCTAGTCATGTGAATGCACTATTCCGAAGAGCAGTAAATAACTCGTACTCTCACTTACAGTAAAAAACAAAACAATGCAGCAAGCACTGACATGAAAGTATTAGTAAAGTCTCGCATATTCGGCAAAATTTTGGCGCGCTAGTATGCGTGGGAGTCAGCACACGACTAAATAATACTGCCGCCGCCATCGTCGTCATCATTGTCTCTAAACAACTAAACCGGCTCACTGACTAAATGGCAAAGTAAACACACATAGGTTTTTTTTAGAGAACAAGAGAGTGAGAGCAACTTGAGTACGAGAGAAGAGCTGGCAGTGTGCTAATCACAAGAATAAACACAATGAGTGACGGCCAACAGCAAAACTTTCGCTCAGTTGTGTTTTTTGCAGTAAATCTCTTTATTTCCTTATCTACGCGGGAGACTAATGAACGTTGTTGTAGTAGTTATACGTGTAGGTACGCCACATTACCGACGTAGATGACTTTGTTGTTTAATCTTCGGGCGTATGGCATATTGTTGTTGGCGTCGTCGTTTTTTTTTTGTGTTCGTTGCCGAAAAAACAACTCCCCGAAACATTGTGCGGTGCGGCGGTGTTGTCATTGTTGGCTTGTCGCCGTTGCTGTCAGTGTACTCGTATTATTGCTGAATTCTCGCAGTGTTTGATTGAGATTATAATGGTGTTTAAGTGTTTTCTGTGGCCATCTAATGTATTCCAATATTTCACATAATCATCGTCATCATTGCCGTAGTCGTGGTCGTCGGACGTCGTCATTTTTTCGTCCGTCCATACAGCCATCCGCACACTCTCTGGTATACTCGCTCATCTCAGGCTGCTCCTCGCCTCCTTAGTCCTCATCTTGTTTTCCTTTGGATGCATGGATGACTAGCTAGCTGGCTGGCTGACTGCCTGGCTGTTTGCTCTAGTATGTGCTGGGTTGTCAAATTTCATCTTTTTTACTTTCATTCGTTTGTTGTTGTTGTTACTTGTTGTGTGTGGTGTGTGGATGGATGGATAGTTTGCCATTATTTCGGGTGACTTGTGGGTGTCAGTTGTTTTTTTGTTGTTGTCGCTTTTGGTTCATTGGAGGCGATTTGGTTGGTGTTTGTAATTCCGTCCACCCGCCTCCTGCCCGAGTGTGTTCTGTATCTGCGTAAGTGTCTATGGGCATTTGCTGCTGATGATGTCAAAGGGGATTTTCTCTGCTGGTAGATACTTAATCAGGTTTAACAAGAAGCTGAGGCTGGCTGGGTAATTGATATCAATTCTTTTTGCCCAAATTAACTTGAATAAGATTAAACAACTTTAGCAGAGCTAGCTAAACAGCGAGCGTAGACTGGCGAATAATCAATAGATTCGAAGATGTAAAACCTACAGTCTGTGGGTTAAGGCCCACAAACATCTTAAACCCTTTGAAAGGTTGTAATGGAATTACCAATAAAGGCCAAAATGTGGTATCCTTGCTAGCGCATCAAATGTTAAAGATCTATGGTAATAAAACCCCTAGGGAGACCTCTTTTGGACATACAAAATGCTTTGAGTTCAACTTTATGTGATTTTACCTTATTGAAGACGCTAGCCACTGCGACGAAAAATCGTTGACAGCGAGGACCAGCCACGATCGAGCGTCTATTCAAGCCCTCAGCTCATGAGACGACTAAGGAGTACAGGGTGGCCCAAATAAGGCTGAAGGATTAAAAATATTTATATTCTGCTTATAAATTACCGTTATCAATTTTACGTAAACAATGCTGATTTCAACTGGACATATAAATGGCACAATTTTTTAAAATAAACATTACTCGCGGAATCAGTTAATATTTTGAGTAGTTAAAGGAGAGTAGGGTAAACTTAATAGTAAATAAGAAGTATTCGCAAAGATTTCCGTCAAATCATTTGCTATTTTGCATAGAAAATGGGAACAGCCAAACATACCACCATTCAAGAAAGGCAGATCATATGGAAAATACATGGAGATGGGTAAAAAGTGGCGGAAATTGCTATATTAATGCATATTTCTCGGTAAAAAGTGAACAAAGCAATTAAATCATGTGTTGAGCATCCCGATGTATTGATTGATGGCAAAAGTCGGAGGCAAAGGCCTCGAAAAACAGATGTGCGTACGGATGCACTTATAGTAAGAATGCTAAAAATTGATCAATTTAAGTCAAGACGGCAGATAGCAACAGATATAAATAAATCTTTGGACTTGAAAATATCAAGCCGACTTGTCAGAAGAAGACTAAACGAGGCCAATTTGTTTGGCCGCATTTTCAGGAAAAAGCCACTGTTCTCAAAAACCTTCGCCCGAACCCACAAAGAAAAACCTATCAATTTTTGGAAAAACGTGTTATGGAGAGACGAGACGAAAATAATTAGGATAGGACCAGATGACAGAATCTTGGTTCATCGTCCTAAAGGCCATGAGTTCAATCCTCGATACACTTAAAAGACGGTAAAGTACGGAGGTGGCAGTATAATGGTTTGGAGTGCATTATCTTGACATGGCGTAGGTCTGCTTATAAAAATCAATGGTAAAATGGACAAGTTTCAGTATTTAGACATTTTGAAAGAACATATGGAGCCATATGCCTTCAACTCCATGCCAATTAAGTGGACATTTATGCAGGACAATGATCCCAAACACTCAGAGAAGATCGACGTTTTGGATTGGCCAGTCCAGGGCCCTGACTTAAACCCATTATAGAAACTGTGGAACAAAGTCAAGGTTGAAATCGCCAAAAAATTACAAAAATATGGACGGTTTGTGGTAGGCCGCACAGAAAGCTTGGTATGTCATACCAAAATGCCAAAAACTCGTGGAAAGTATGGGTCGCAGGTGCGAAGCTGTCATCAAAAACAAAGGCTACAGCACTAAATATTAATACTTAAATGTCTGTTCATAACAAGAAATAAAAAAATCCAAGTTAAATATGACTTTTCTCTCTTTTTCTAAGATTGTGCCATTTATGTGTCCACCTCATTTTAGGGGTGTCTTTTTTTCTTAACGATAATTTTTTATATTGATGAATTTCCACTTATGTTTATATAAAAAATAAATACGAATAATA
This sequence comes from Hydrotaea diabolus, assembly GCA_963513945.1. NCBI lineage: Eukaryota > Metazoa > Arthropoda > Insecta > Diptera > Muscidae > Hydrotaea > Hydrotaea diabolus. The sequence goes on from OY740719.1 coordinate 17,831,082, forward strand.
AACCTTTGAAAAAACCAAATATTAGTTGTGTGTTAATATTAATTACAACATTGGAGCGTATGAAAGAATTTACGATTAAATGTGCCATTTATATGTCCATAGCTGTATACACCTAATGAGAATTTCGAGGTGTTGCAAACGGAATATACCCCCATTCATAAAAATTCAAATAAAATGAAGTGAAATAACTTCATTGGCTTGCAAATAGACATTTACGGTCGCAAAAGCTATGGTGATAATGGCGACCAACGTAGAAGTACCTCCGTAGATTCGAAGACCAATACTTTTAAGTATGACGAGATCATAGATTCGAAGACCAATATTTTTATGTATGACGAGATCAGCAGTTCCATTTAAAGAAGTTCCAGTTGGAGAAGTGTGCACGACTAGCATTCCAGTTAACCAAGTTTCAACCCCGGCTCAGCTCACAAATGCCGGCTACTTAACGAGTAAGAGATTTATCTCTAAGCCATGTAAAAACTTCTCTATAAAATGCATTAGCCGCCCGAAGCCAGCGTTAAACAGTAGGTCCCGGTCAGTGAGCTTTAGAATTGAATCGTGCACGGCCTACTGATTTGAGATAATTTTCCCCTAGCTTCTTAATGGGATGTTGTGGACTGAAGTAAGTTGGAACGAATGGAAACTGGGACACAGCCAACAATTTCATTCGAAAGGCCCTAATGTAAACATAACGACCCCGAGTTGTAATACCCGATGATAATGAGAGTAGTTGGATAATGGCGGAATTATGTAGTACGTACCCTGACTCATAGTTATTTCAAGAGCTTCTCTGCAAGGTTAAATTACTTTTTGGAAAATCCTACCCATCCTTAAGTCTTGAAATTGGCATAGATCCAATCATTGGTGTAGATTTTATTCCAACAGTCAAAGCGTGCTGGGCTCGAACTGGAAGTAGTCGGATTGAAGACTCAAGCCTGGTGTCGCGAGATGTCGAGAGCCCCTAGAGCTGTTGTTTTAGCCTGACCTGTTGGAAACGGCCCTTTGGGGAGTTTAGCGGTGGCTGCGGTTTACCACCTCAATTGTCGGTTAAGTAAATGACGCAGAGTTGCGCAGCAACCGTGTGCTTCTTCCCATAAAGAATCATAGATGTAAGTTAGACATTAACCCCTCACCAAGAGCCAGGTAAAAAAAAGTATTGAAACTGTTTTCAAACTTGAAATTCAAACGGTTGTAATGTTTGACTGTTTTACTATTTTTACTCGTAGTACAAATTCGCACCTCTTTTTACAAAACTCTCCTATAAAATAAATGAGCTCATTTAAAGAATAATTGAGTGTATAGAACGGCGAAAATTGTAATTAAATTTTTTTGATTGCGCATAACTCTTGAACTATTGGAGAAACTATAAAACAGTACTGTCTAACGCTTTCCCAAAGTCAACCATAATTCAAATTGGAGAGAAATTGTTTGGTACCACAGCTAAGGTGACCAACTTCGAAGCCATGCTACAAGACGCCTCTTTTTTTGCTAGAAGAATAGTAAGATATTCCAGTAAACTTGAATGCATGCAAATTTAATGAATCTACAGGGAGGCTGACGAAAGCTGCTACAAAAAAAAATAATTACTTTTTTTCTGTTTAATGAACCTGGTGGGTGAATCTGGTTTTCTATTTTGCAGATTGATTTTTAGATTTAACAAAAATGGATAACTGGCACACTGAAACAAGAATTTGGATTGTCCGCCGCTATCACGCACTGGAGTCCGTAGTTTCGGTTCAAAGAGAGTATAGGTGCACGTTTGGCGGTAATCCTCGGAGACAATAATCCTTTAAACAATTTTGCCGAACATGGGCTAGCCAACAGACGACCTTACCATTGAAACTCTTAAGTTCGGAAGGAGGAAACAATCGCTGCTGTCATACAAAAGAATCCAAGAGTTTCGACAAGAAGCTTTTCTGCTCAAATGGCCATAAGCAGACAGTCATTGCAGTCAATTATGCACAAATATTTGGACTTATTCCCATATAACATTCAAATGGCCAACAAACTGGACACAGCAGACTTCCCGTTTCTTTTGGAATTTGGCCAGAAGATGCTTCGAATGGTGGAAGAGGACGGAAACATGTTGAACTGTCTTTTCATGCCTGACGAGGCCCATTTCGATTTAAACGGCATAATAAACAAACAAAATTGTCGAATATGAAGTGCTTTCAACCCACAGTTACTCCATGAGACGGAATTGCATCCACTTTGTGTCACAGTGTGGTGTGCAGTTTCATCACGCTGCATTGTCGGGCCCTACTTCTTCGAAGAAAATGGTCACACGGTTACAGGCGACCGTTACTAGAGCATGTTGAGAATTACGGAATTACTCCGAATGAGAATTTCTTGCAACTCTGTGTGGTTTCAGCAAGATGGTGCAACTCCTCACATAGCCCGGCCTGTTATGACAGAATTGCGATGAAAATTGCCCAATAAGCTGATATCTAGAAACTCCACATTCCGTTGGTCCCTCCAGGCCGCCCGACCTTTTTCTTGTGGTTTTATTGCAAACAGGAATTTTACAAGGCAAGATCAAGAAATTTGAGGGAACTAAAACAATCCATTCTAGAAACAATTGCGTCTATTCCTGTCTCAACTCTCAGTATCTCAGCAGTAATGAACAACTTTTTGGTTAGATGCAGCACATGCATCAACGAGCAAGGGGGCGGGGGGACATTTAAATTCCATTATTTTAAAACTAACTAAGCTATATTTAATAAAATTGAATGGGCTTTAACATGAATAAAAGACAAATGATGTCATACACTGAAAAATAAGTTATTTGAGTTTCCTAATGTAGTAATATTCATCAGCCACCCTGTACTTGAAATTATTCCACTCTTCTGAGAACAGTTTAAAACTTGGGATATTGAAAAGAATAGGTATTTGGCATTGCCAATTAAAATTAACTTATAACTAGCGAAAATATTAAGATAAGGGTGATCCATCTAGAGGTATTTTTTAGAACAAAAAATATATATAAAAATTCAAATCAAGTGTGGAATCTTTATTGGTACTTTGAAAGGACATTTAATGGCATTTTTTTTTAAATAATTACCTTCAAATGTTGGCAACTGTTTTATGGAAATGAGCGTTCGGTGAGAAACGGGAAGATGCGCTGTTTTCGAGCAAAATTTTGTTCAGTGATGAGGCCCAACGGCAAATTCAATAACAAAATTGCCGCATTTGGGCTGAAGAGCAACAAGAAGAGGTTCAAGAGGTGCCATTGTACCCAGAGAAAACCACGGTTTGGTGCGGTTCATAAGCTGGTGGAATCATCGGTGCATATTTTTTTCAAAAATGATGATGGCCGGAACGTAATCGTGAATGGTGCTCGCTATAGCGCCATGATATCGATCTTTATGCTACCTGAAATTGAAGCCCGTAATCTTGACGACACTTGGTTTCAATAGGACAGTGCCACTTGCCATACAACTGCTCAAACAATGGATCTATTGAGAGGACATTTCGAAAAACAGCTAATTTCACGTTTTGGACAGGTGAGTTGGCCGCCTAGATCGAGTGATATCACACCTTTAGACTTTTTTCTTTGGGGTTACGTAAAGTCCAAAGTCTATGCTGACAAACCAGCTACGATTCAGGTTTTGGAAGCCAACATTACGCGTGTCATTAAAGCCGTACAGGTCGAAATGCTCGAACCAGGCATCCAAAGTTGGACCCTCAGAATGGACACCTTGAGGCGTAGTTGCGGCCAAAATTTAAATGTTGTAAAATGTCCTTTCAATTAACAATAAAGATTCTACACTAGATTTGAATTTTTATATTATTTTTTTTGTTCTGAAAAAATACCTCTAGATGGATGACCCTATAGAACAGATATTAAAAAAACTATTTCCAGAAATTTTCAAGGATCTACGAGAAACACTACAGTAATTAGAGACTTATTTCTCAAATATTTTTTTCCAACCAATGTGTAAACAAGCCATAGTCAGGACCTGATACATTACCTCCATAACTGCGGTAGCTCCTGAAGCATTACCTCCAGTGTTATCTTTTACAACCGGTTAAAGGGAAAGTGGCTTTGACTAGTCCTTTGTATGACTCATCTTCTATTAATACACTAGATCTTCAAAGTGATGGCAATATTGTGATAATTCTCGGCATGAACAGAACGGGTTGCTAAAATTTAGTGAGCGAGGCCATTGTTCCAAAGTGTCTTATCTCTGGGACAACATCAACCAGCTGCTCTATCATTGTTATCGTCAGCGGCATCGGCTTGCGACAGGCAATGCCATTGTATTGCCAACTGATTATAAGCATCTTTGTTGTACTTTGTAATCAATTCCCTTTGTTGTTGCTGATGTTGGATGTTTTTGGGCAACACGGTTGAAGCCGCACGTCGAACGTAATCAGCAACAGCAACAACAACAGCAGAAAAAAACCAAAGGACAACGCATACTCAACGTCATGTCAAACTTATAAAAATGTAACATCAAAGGAAATGAATTTTCATTAATCATACGTAGCAAAGATAGACAGACATATACTTATACTTATATGTATATATACCTATATGTATATAGATGGATTGATATATGTACTATATAGTATATAAAAGATATTCGTTTTTATAGGTGGTACATGAGGAAACAGGAGACGAGGACGGCGACATCATCGAGCCATTCAAATATGGCAAATGTGCTCGATTGTAACAAACAAAAACAAAAACGGAAATGATATGGAATAAATAACCCGCTGCTGCACCTGTCGTTTGGAATATTCCTTTAATGCCAAACACTCTGGCGGATGTACATACACATGACCAGCACACACTCGTCGAGCGACAATTCCTTTCACTCCACATCAGACGCCTTTCCACCCAACTGTAGTTAACTCTGAAGGCTAATGTTCGGGTAGTGCTTGGAGTACGGGCGCAATGGGATAAAGCACGCACACACATACAAAGGCCACGCTGGCAACTACTTAATTTTGCATCAGCCAAAGGGTTGAGCAACTTCGTGTGTTGGCGTAGAGTTTGGAACGTCAGCAGGAGCTTGCTCGCATTTGTGCTACAGTGCGAAAATTCGCCAAGAGATTAGCAAAATGCTGCCTCTACGGCTGCCGCCGTTCGCTGGTGTTCCATGTTGTTGCAGTTTCCACTTGACATGTGCAGTGAGTGGATGACACACACACACACACACACTCACTCACACACACTCACTCACACACACTTCCAATAATATACGCAAATTATTAACCAAAATACATGGCACCCCCTCTGAAATCCTCGCCTACTCGACATCAGAAAATTCCCAAAACAAACTGACCCCCAAACCCCAACATAAGTTGCCCTTTTACACCTCACCTCACTTCCCCGCGCTACCTTAATCAATATCTGTGTTATATAAGTGCTGCATATGTATGCGTGTGCATATATGACCAAAAGCACTAAGTATGCCCATGGATGTGTGTGTGACTTTCAGCTTTACCGAAACCTCTCTCGTGCATTCAACCCAGCCGAACGACCACACACACTCACACATCCATGCACTCGCATATCCTTGTAGTCATTTACGGCATCCCTATACTGTTTCTCCCATACACACACAACTGCATTCTATGTTTTTCCTGTTATCCGGCCCACTCAGGCCACACGCTTGCCACTGCGTTTTATCCTCTGCATTCTGCCAGATACCCACAAATTTCGCAGTCGTGCTCTCCTGCTAGATACAGAAATTCTGCTGTTCCGACTGAAAAAAAATCGCAAAAAACAACAACTACAACAGCAGGACCAAAAGGATACGGAAAAACTATTCGCTGTCATAAACGCTGACGTTCGTTTAGTCGTTCATTCGTTACCTTATCAAAGTTTTGGGTTAATGTTTTGGTTTTTGTTTTTTTTTATTTTTGGTTGATTTTTCTTTGAATCTTATTGATTCTATGTAGTACTAGATGCTTGCGCTAGATATAGTACAAAAACAAGGGACGAGGGGTCCCAGAGAAGGTCCTTTGAAACAGCTTTGATAAAGTTAAAAAAAAATTAGAGCCAAGAGGCTAAGAGAAAGGGATTCTTGAAATAGAGTCCCAAGCCTTCTTAAAGAATTACACATAAGGATCCTTGATGATCCTTTTCAGAGAGATCGTTCGGGATATTCTTGCGGTTAGTGGAACTAATCTCAAGTAAATATTTTCCTCCAATATAATAAAGTTAATGGAAAATATTCATCAACCCAATAAAGACTTGCATATGAGGATCCTTGATAATCCTTCTAAGAAAGATCGTTAGAGATATTCTCCCTGTTAGTAATACCAAACTCGGACACATATTTTCCTCCAGTATAAGAAAGGTAATGGCAAAAATTCATTAGTCCACTAGGGACATTTTTCCATTACCCTCCTTAAGCTGAAAAGGGCCCCCAAAATATTCATGAGCTGTTTTTATCAGGTTATGGGCCTAACACGGAATAACTCCTTCAGGAGCTGAAGTCAGACTGAAAAGACAAAAAGAAGGAAAACCACTACTAGACCACTGTCCCAGTTTGCAGGTAGTACATCACCTCGACCTCGAACAGACTTCGTTCAAATGTTGGGAAAAAACTAAAGCTTTATTTTAATAACAGCCATTGTTTGCAGTCATAGCTTCCTGAAAGAGTTTTCAAATAACCTTGAAAGAATTTCAAGCCCTCACTAAGGCTTGTACAAGATTATTGCCTCAAGAAATATATTTGAGAGCTCTCAGGAGCTGCAGCGTTACTGAAGAGGAAAAATCTGTAAAGCAACTACTAAGCCACTGTCCGAGTTTGTTAGTAGGACGACACCTCGACCTCGAACAGGCTTCATTAAATGTTTTAAAAAACTCAAGCTTGATTACAGCCACGGCTTCCAGCCACGGGTTCCAGATAACCTTGAATGTATTTCAAGCTTTCCATAGATGGCCCTTAAGATATTTCTTTGAGAGCACTCAGGAGCTGCAGTAAGACTGAAAAGGAAAAATCTGTAAAACTACTGAGCCACGGTTCAAGTTTACACCTTGACCTAGAACAGGCTTAGTTAAGTAAAAACAGAAGCTTGTTTTTAATTACAGCCAAGACTTTCAGCCAGAGATTCCAGATAAACTTGAAATAATTTCAAGCCCTCTTATGGGCACGCACAAGATGATTGCCACAAGAAATTTTTTTTGAGAGCTCTCAGGAGCTTCATCTTTACTGAAAAAGAAAAATCTGTAAAGCAACTACTGAGCCACTGTCCGAGTTTGTAGGTAGAACGACAGCAAGACCTCGAGCAGCCTTCATTCAAATGTTGTGAAAAAACTTAATCTTGTTTCAATAACGGACATGACTTCCTGCCACAGATTCCAGATAACCTTAAAAGAATTCCAAGTTCTCTCAAAGACTTGCACTAGATCATCCCTTGAGATATTTCCTTGAGAGCTCTCAGCAGCTGCATCGTTACTGAAGAGGAAAAATCTGTAAAGCAACTACTAATCCACTTTTCGAGTTTTTTGGTAGGACGACATCTCGACCTCGAGATGATTAGCTATAGATATTTCTTTGAGAGCTCTCAGGAGCTGCAGCAAAACTTAAGAGACAAAATCTGTAAAACATCTACAGAGCCAATGTCTAAGTTTACAGGTATAGGACGACTTCTAGACCTTAAACAGACTTCGTTCAAATGTTTTGAAAAAACTAAAGCTTGTTTCAATAACAGCCATGACTTTCAGCCCGAGATTACAGATAACCTTAAAAAGATTCCAAGCCCTCTTATAGGCAAGCACAAGATGATTGCGTAAAGGCATTTCTTTGAGAGCTCCCAGGAGAACTACTACTGCGCCACTGTCTGAGTTTGCTGGTAGGACAACCTCAACCTCGAACAGGCTTCGTTTAAACAGAAGCTTGATGGCTTCAAGACAGAGATTCCAGATAACATTGAAAAATTCCAAGTCCTCTAAAAGATTTGCACAAGATTATTCCTAGCGATATTTCCTTGAGAGCCCTCAGGAGCTGCAGCAAGGCTGAAATAGAAAAATCTGTAAAACATCTACTGATCCACTGTCCGAGTTTGCAGGTAGGACGACACCTCGAGCAGACTTCAAATGTTGTAAAAAAAAAATGAAGCTTGATTTTAATTACAGCCAGAGATTCCAGATAACCTTGAAAGAATTCCAAGACCTCTCATAGGCGCGCACAAGATCATCCCTGAAGATTTTTCTTTAAGAGCTCTCAAAAGTCATTCCCGATATTATGCCTGTAAGGCCTTTCCACCACTATGAAAGGAAATGGAAAAAAAATCCTCAATCCTCTAATAAGTTCTTTCATCTCCTCTCATGTCGGAGGAAGATGTCTTAGCATTACTAAAAGGTATCCGCTTCAGGGACCCAAAACTATCATTGGCCAGCTTTCATCATGTTTGGTATAGGTTTATCTCTCATAGGCTTGCACAAAATGATTCCCAGATGATGTCTCTTTAAAAGCTCTTAGGAGGCATTGCCGCAATTATCATCTTATCATTATCATCTCAGAAAAGTATTTTCCTCCGCTATGAGAAACGATTGGAAAAAATCTCAATCCCCAAATAACTCTTTTAATCTCCACTCATATCGGAGGAAATGTTCTAGCTATACAAAAAGGTAACCGCTGAGAGGACCCAAAAATATCCTTGGCCAGCTTTAAGCATGAATGGTATAGGATTATCTCGGTATGACTTCTTAAGAAGATGTAGCGAAACTGAAGAGGAAGATGAACCAATTAAACATAAACTGGGCTACAGTCCAAGCCCACAGATAGTACGTCTCTTTAAGCAATCTTACAGGTTCCCCAACGACCTCCAATAGGCTTCTTTTAAATGTCTTGTTAATACGAAAGCTTGATAGTAATTACAGATAAAGCTTAAAGCTTCAAAATTTAAAAAGCTGGAAATATAATTCCTTTCATAGACTTGCACACACGGAGCGTTGCAGGAATTCTCACTGCAAAAGTTTTGATCTCGGCAAAGCATCTCTATCTGAACGAAGATGTGATACAAAAAAATCCTTAAGCCCCCCCATGACTTTTTTCCGACCCCCCCCCCCCCCCCCCCTACCCTAATATTGGAGGAAGATGCGTTGCCAATACCTAAGAAGTCTGACCCCCCATGATTTTTTCTGTCCCCCTAATATTGGAGGAAGATGCGTTGCTAATACCTAAGAAGTCCAGTAAGGATGTCTTCTTCGTTATTTCGAAAGAACTGTGGTCCGAAGATGCCGTCATGCCAAAAGCCACATCACACGGGTAATTTTTGCGGCAACAGTGTTGCTTAGTCAAACACTAGACTAATTGTTGACATATTTGATTAAATATTTAATCGATTGATTATTTATTTAATAGCAACTGAGAGCTTAGTAAGAAAATTGAACATTTCATTTAAAAGGAAACAAAAATTATTTAAAAAGCTGCCCACAATACCTATTTGCCAAGAAGGGTGAAAGCAGTTTCGGCGATCGTTCCCTCACTATCACCAGACCTCAAGCAACGAATGTGCTAAAGTGGCTTTACACTTTAGAGCAGAAAAATTCACATTTAACGAGAACTGCCAGCAGTAGTTTTCTGCCGAACAAAGTAAACACCATAAAAATCCGTCGCACTGCATACACACCAAAACACATGCACACACACTCGATACAGTGCGTGGTCGTCTTCCTTCGTCAAACACTCTAGTATAGAGCAAGACCTCAAAGGTCGGCTCTAGTATAGAGCAAGACCTCAAAGGTCGGCTCTAGTATAGAGCAAGACCTCTGAGGTCGGCTCTAGTATAGAGAAAGACCTCTGAGGTCGGCTCTAGTATAGAGAAAGACCTCTGAGGTCGGCTCTAGTATAGAGCAAGACCTCTGAGGTCGGCTCTAGTATAGAGCAAGACCTCTGAGGTCGGCTCTAGTATAGAGCAAGACCTCTGAGGTCGGCTCTAGTATAGAGCAAGACCTCTGAGGTCGGCTCTAGTATAGAGCAAGACCTCTGAGGTCGGCTCTAGTATAGAGCAAGACCTCTGAGGTCGGCTCTAGTATAGAGCAAGACCTCTGAGGTCGGCTCTAGTATAGAGCAAGACCTCTGAGGTCGGCTCTAGTATAGAGCAAGACCTCTGAGGTCGGCTCTAGTATAGAGCAAGACCTCTGAGGTCGGCTCTAGTATAGAGCAAGACCTCTGAGGTCGGCTCTAGTATAGAGCAAGACCTCTGAGGTCGGCTCTAGTATAGAGAAAGACCTCTGAGGTCGGCTCTAGTATAGAGCAAGACCTCTGAGGTCGGCTCTAGTATAGAGCAAGACCTCTGAGGTCGGCTCTAGTATAGAGCAAGACCTCTGAGGTCGGCTCTAGTATAGAGCAAGACCTCTGAGGTCGGCTCTAGTATAGAGCAAGACCTCTAAGGTCGGCTCTAGTATAGAGGAAGACCTCTGAGGTCGGCTCTAGTATAGAGGAAGACCTCTGAGGTCGACTTAAGTTTATAAAGAAATTGAAGAGATCACCCTTTTGACAGCCCCATGTCAATCGTCCTTTCACCCATTACCATTTTGCCTGTCATCGACCTTTGGCAACTTTTGCCTCTACACCTCGCTGGCCATCCATGCTCTATCGCATGCATGTACGTGTCTACGTGGGTATCTGTCTATCTTTCTATGAATTGCCTTCGCTTTGTTTGTTTTTCATTTCCACTCGGTTTATTTTTCCCAACGTTTTTCTGTTTATTTTTCTAGCAAAGTTTTTCCACATTTTGTTGTTGTTGTTGTTGATGTTGTTGTAGTTGTTTCTTCCTTTTGCATACGTTTTGTTTTGTATGCAGTTTCGGTGCTTGTTTTGTTTTGTGTTGTTCTGCTCTGCTCCGTACTGTTTGTTTTTGTTTGAAGTTTTAGCTATATTTTACTTTGACTTTCATTCAAGACATACATTCCATTCTATGAGCCCCTCCGCCCCCTGCCCCGCCTACGCGCCAACACTGCCAGTCGCCGGCGTTCATCGTCATCGTCGTCGTGTGCCGGCAAACAAAATTGTGGCGCAAAATGTATCCAAAACAACCAGCAGCCATTCGCCACCATGTGGCACCGTCGTCGACGTCGTCGTGTTGAGGGAACCAACAAAAAAAGTATTATTACAACAAAACAAATGGAAAAAAATATAGAACCATGACAACAACTAAAGAAAAACAAAACTCTGAATCACACACACTCACTTACATGCATAGTGGGAAGGGGGTTGGGAATATTCTAATAATAATTATGAAGAAGCAAAAAAAAAGAAAAGAAAATTCAACATTTCCCGCCAAAAACCGTGCTGAACTTTAAGTGGCAGCAGGAAGGAATAAGGGTAAGTTGGCGTTTTCTGTTGCACGAAGGAATTCCTCAGAGGAAACATATGCTTAGGTGAGTGTATGTGTGTGTATCTCCCTCTCTTCCTTTGTGTCTCTCTGAAGGGAAATTTAGATAAATGACTTTAAGAAGCTCAATGGCCCAGTGAAGCTTAATGGGTTATGAAAAGGGGATTCCCAAAGTGATTTAAAGTGAAAATTTCTCAATGGACCAATAGGAACTTGACTTAAAGTTGAAAGTATTAAGAATCAGGTTTTTTTATTTGGTGGAAAGATTCACATTACTCGCACAAAGTGGAATCTTTCAGATGCGAACCCCATGGCAATGAAATGCGAATCAACAGACACCAACAGCAATTTAAGGCCAACCGACTGTTTCTAAAACGGCAGATTTTGGAACATTTTTTCGTGCGCCATCTACATGTCAAATTAAAAAATCCCCCAACTCCTCTTAACATTCGATACCAAAATTTTTCCAGCCGCAGAATTAAATATTACATTGTATACTTATTTAAATTCCAACATCAAACAGGAAAACGATAGAAATTTTTGCGCCCTCTGTATATCAAATATAAATATCATAGATATGAATATATTTTTGAAAGTAGAACAAAAAGCAGTCGGACCAGTTTAAGATAACGTCCAACTAATTTGTATACCCTCCATCATGGGATTGAGGGGATATTCACTTTGTTATTCCGTTAGCAACACCTCGTAATACTTGTCGGAGAAACAATAAAGTATATGTATATGTCTTCTGAGTTGTTGTCCAAATCTAAGATGATCCAAGTCCGTTTGTCTTTGGAGGGCAAACTACAGGTGACACTATTAAAACTAGGTGGCTGAAATTTTGCAGAAACAAGATATTTTAATTTTCGGGCTATAAAACATTTATATTTAATTCTTACGTAGTCAGATTTGAGACCATGTATCTGTTGAACATTTTATTCAATAAAAAACAGAAATGTTTCAAAAAGCAGTCGAAAAGCCTATTAGTCGCAATTAGTTTTAGTGAGCGCTAGTTCATCACCATCAGACCACAAGCAGCAAATGCACCGTAACCATAGTCAGCGGCTATACACCTAAGGGCAGGCCAAATCGCATTCAACGAGAACTACCGCTAGTAGAGTTTTCCACCTTACAAAGTAAACACAATTAAAATCCCTCGCACTGCATACAAACCGCTTACGTAGTTAGATTTGAGACCATGTTTCTGTTGAACATTTTATTCAATAAAAAACGAAAATGTTTCAAAAAGTAGAAGCAAAGCCTTTAAGTCTCCAGCAGTTTCGGTGAGCGCTACTGCATCATCATCAGACCCCAAGCAGCGATTGTACCATAACCATGGTCGGCTGCTATACTCTTTAGGGCCGGCAAAATCGCATTCAACGAGAACTGCCGGTAGTAGAGTTTTCCATCCAACAAGGTTAACGCAATAAGAATCGTACCAAAACAAATACACACACGTGAGCAAGACAGTATATGGTCGTTGTCCATTAGAAAGCAGCAACAAGACAAAGCAGGCAATGTTAGCCTCATCTTATAATTTTCTTACCCCTCTTCATAGGATTCACTTTGTCAATCCGTTTGCTATACCTCAAAGTACTGATCGGAGACCCCATAAAGTTTATATATATTCTGAATTGGCGTAAAATTCTAAGATGATCTTTCCACGCTCGTCTGTCTGTGAAAAGCAAACTACAGGTCGCACTTTTTATGCTAGGTGGCTGAAATTTTGCAGAAACATGTGATGAACGACCAGAAGGTGGGTATAGAAAATTGGCCAAATCGGTTAAGAGGTAAAAATCTTCCCCTCACAAGGACTGGGTCAACCTCGGAAAAACCGTGTTGAACTTTAAGTGGCAGCAGGAAGGAAAAAGGGTAAGTTTTGCTGAAACATGTGATGATCGACCAGAACGGTTGGTATAGAAAATTGGCCAGATCGGTTAAGAGGTAAATATCTTCCCCTCACAAGGACTGGGTCAACCTCGGGAATGATTAGCAATCCTCAACTTTAAAATGCAATATCTCAAGAAGTAATAGAGATTTGAGGCTGATATTTGGATCGATGCAAACACATCCTTGAGAAAAGTGGGGCAAAGCCCGGCTCCCTTTTAAGAAACCAATGACACGAAATTATTATGGACTATGTCATGGTAAAATTGAACAAGGGGGCGTGGCACCGCCCACACAACCCTGAATCTAAAAAGACTATATCTCATGGACAAATTGAGATGTAACGATGATATTTAGAACGTATGATGTAGGCATTGGTCAAAACACATCCTTAAGGAAAATAGGGCGAAGTCACGCCCCCTTTTAAAAAATCGCATTTATTACAAATAAATAATAAAATAATTTTTTAACAAATTGAAATTAAAGACTAGGAAACTATCATAGAATATGTAATGGTTAAATTGGACTAGGAGGCGTGGCATCGCCCACACAACCATGAACTTAAAAAGACTATATCTCATGAACTTATTGAGATCTAACGATGACATTTGGAACGTATGATGTTGGCAACCTGGAGGAAAACTCAGCGAAGCCAAGCCCCCTTTAAAAAATCGCTTCCTTGGCCAAAGTAATGGATCAATCATTATATATATTTAACAGAATAAAATTAACGATCAGCATGTTATTGTAGATTAAATTGTATTAAAAGTATACAAAAGGGCAGCTAGAAGGCTATAACCCATGAACTAATATCGATAGAAGTTGGTGTATATGATTTTGGTATGGCAAGAAATACACCCTGATAAAAAGAGGCGCCAGTTTGTCAGTGACAAGACAAAAAACGTACTCCTTACATACTTGAAGTACGAGTACTCTTAAGCATAAAGAGGGTCATGACGAGGGAAAAGAGGAAAAGCTGATGAAAAATCCTTACAGAATAAATTAGATTAAAAAGTTTGCTGAAAGCTGCAATCATAGGATTATTTTCGCTTTTGGTTATGATAAAGCTTTATATATCCTTACCAATATTCGGTGGCAACAATACAGTGTTGGCAACACTATTGGTTGCCACAACCACCAGTTATGGCAACTAATTACCTTTTATGTGTTTCATTAATATGACACATCAATTAGTTGCGTCTACAATACGATGATCCTTTTTATCTTTTTGTGGTTTATTGAACCGAAACGTAATGGTTATAAACCTTTGGTAATTGCAACCGAAATTATTTTATTTAAATGTCACTTCGCCATTTTGTTTAAAACTTGTCTTCTATTTAAATATAGATGCAAGAGATCTTGAGCCGGTTAATTCCTGTTCAATTTTGGAAATGTTTTATTTGTCAAGCTTTGGCAGACCAAAAATCAGGAAATATGGGTTGCCGTCCTAAAACAAATTGATTGTTGTTTTTCAACATTACGAAGGATAATATTGGAGAAAGATGCGTGGCCAAAACATAAACCGTCCGGTAAGGGTGTCTCCTTTGTTATTTTGAAAAAAAAAACTGTGGTCCAAAGATGCCGTCATGCCAAAAAAAACACATCACACGGGCAATTTTTGCGGCAACAGTGTTGCTTAGTCAAACACTCGACTAATTGTTGGCATATGTAGTTGATTAAATATTTAATCGATTAATTAATTATTTAATAGCAACTAAGAATTAAGTTTCTTTAATGGTTTACTATATTTTATGCTGTTTTATAGGGAAATTAAAATATTTAACATTTCATTTAAGAGAATACAAAAATTATTCAAAAATCAGTCGAAATGTTATAGTTGCTAGGATGGGTGACTGCAGTTTAGTGATTGCTTCTTCACCATCACCAGACCTCAAGCACCACCTATCTATGGTGAAAATGTTGATCAAGTCTGTGTAATGTTGTTCAATATTCCGGACATTTTTTTTTATTAATGTATAGTTGGTTTATTTATCATTTGAAGGGAAGCTTAAACTAACTAGCCCAAAAAGCTTAAACTAACTAGCACAAGAAGAAATTAAACAAAATATATTTACTTTTTGTTTTTTTTTAAATCGGGATTTCTTTTTGGGTTTCTAAATATGTCTTATACAAAGATTATGAAGCGGCCTGAAGCCATACATTACAAGATCTGCTATATATATTTCTGGCCTAATAATAAAAATGCAAATATTTATCATCAAAACTGGTTTTATAGTTTTTCAAAGTAGTCTCCAGCATGATTTATACACTTTTGCATGCGCTTAAACCAATTGTCGAAGCACTTTTTCCACTCCGTTTGAGACTCCTCCAAAACATGGTTTTTGAATGCTTTAACAGCTGCTTCTGGCGACGAAAATCATTGACCACGCATTTTTTCTTGATCTGCGGGAATAAAAAGAAGTCATTGGGTGCCAAGCCAGGGATGTATGGCGGATAACCCATCAATTCGACATTTTGGCCGGTCAAAAAGGCGCTGATTTGAGCCGATGTGTAAGAGCTCGCATTGTCATGGTGCACAATGATTCGCCTTCTCTTGTTCGTTTTTCGAATTTCTCCGACGACTTTAGGCAAACAAATTGTGGTGTACCACTCAAGATTGACCATCCTACATTGCTCAAGCCGAACAGTCGCCACATGACCAGTTTTGCCGAAGAAACAGGCGACCTTTTGTTTCGAAGTGCTTCTTTCACGAAGCACATTCGTTGGATTTGGCTCGTCTTCGAAGACCCACATGGTCGATTGCTGTTTTGTTTCCGGCTCATACGCATAGATCCATGATTCGCCACCTGTGACGACTTTATAAACGTCTTTTGAAGCACCGCGATCTTTTTTTTCAAAATTTCTTTGCACCAATCGACACGAGACTTTTTTTGAGCGATTGTCAAATTTTGCGGGATCCAACGAGAACAAACCTTTTTTAACGACCAGGTGTTTATGCAATATCGAATGTATGCTGGTTGAAGAAATGCCCAAGTATGCCTTTATCTCACTGTATGTCACATGACGATCTTGCATTATCAGTACACGCACGGCATCAATGTTCTCTGGCACAACGGCCGTTTTTGGGCGACCTTCACGACCTTCTTATTTGAGCAAGCGTCGGCCACGATTGAATTCATTAAACCAGTTTTTCTTAGTGCTATAGGATGGTGCTTCAGCGCCATACAAAGATTTAAGTTCATCGATGCACTCTTGTCGTGATAATCCACGTCGAAAGTTGTGAAAAATGTTCGCACGAAAATATTCACGAGTTAATTCCATGTCAGATGGCGCCACTTAGTGTTGCCTAGGCCAGAAATATAAAGGGTGTCCCAAGAAGAGCGCAATTTTTAAATGACTGATGCAGCAATTGAATTGTTTCTCTGGCTGTATGACATGTGACGCCGTCTTGTTGGAACCACATGCCCTCCACATACATTTCTTCAATTCTAGGCAAGAAAAAACTGGTTATCATTTCACGATACCAAACACCATTGACTGTTGTTTGCGCTTGACCTGCCTCATTTTCATAAAAAAAGGTCCAATGATTCCTCCAGCCCAAAAACCACACCACACAGTGACACGTTGAGGATGCATTTGCTTCTCGTGAATCACTCGAGGATTTTCCGCACCCCAAATGCGACAATTCTGCCTATTGACGAAGCCATCAAGATGAATATGGGCCTCGTCACTGAAGATGATTTTATTGGCAAAATCAGCATTTTCATTGTTGTCCCAATTAACGAACTCCCTTCGCAGTCCATGGTCAGCTGGCTTCAGTTCCTGAGTCAATTGAATTTTGTATGCATGAAGATGCAAATCTTTCGTCAAAATTCGCTGCAAAGTGGATTTGGAGACACCAATTTGCTGAGCTCGGTGTCGAATTGAGGTGGATGGAGTTTGAGCGACATCATCACGTACAGCTGCGACATTTTCGGTCGATCGACCTGGTCGATGGCGCGTTGTTGTCTTTACATCACTAACAGACCCAGTTTCGGCAAATTTATCCATTAATCTCTTTACAGTTGACTCTTTTGGAGCATTATTGTGACCCCAAATTGATCGCAATTTGCGAACTGTAGCCGCAAAACTTTCACCATTTTGGTAAAACAATTTCACAATGAGAATGCGTTGTTCATTCGTGTAGCGCTCCATTTTTACTAACCTCGTACCTTCTACTAACAAACAATAACAATTGTTCAAATGTCAAACAATGACACTTCGAATGTTGCCAGATTTAAAAATTGCGTTCTTCTTGGGACATCCTTTATAAAGCAACCGTCGTATTATAGGAAAAGTATTCGTATGTAGGGATAACTAATAAACGAGATTTGTTTACTACAAAGAACATTTCTGTTAGCACCACCGATTATTTATGCTAAGAAGGTACTTGTCCATCATAATTGGTTTGTTGCCATATCCACCGGATGTGGCTAACAATAGTTTTACGTTTGTTATAACCACCTTATTGCCTATAAGTACCGTGATATTATCGTACGTACATCTTATGGTACGTCGAACCACGTTACCATTATTGTGCACCATGGAATTTTGGTAATTTAAAAAGAAAGTACGTTTATCTAAACAAATATTTGAAGTTTGGACCGATTTTCAACTGATATTTTCTCTGGGTGTATACACCTAAACTAAGCAGTTTTAGGCAAGAAATGCAGTATTTATTCTGTTTCTGACATCAAGTTGTTCTTATCGGGACTTTTTTAGAAAAAAAAACATACATAATTCTTTTTATACGAGGGCGGTTCGGAAAGTTCTTAGCCTATTAATGAAAGAGAATAGTTAGTTTTTCAAAAATATTTTTATTTTTCAATACAATCTGCTGAAACTTCAATACACTTAGTCCAACGCTTATCTAGCGATTCTATCCCTTGATTATAATAGTTTTCCTCAAGGTCTTCAAAAAAGTGGTTTACAACTGTAATAGCATCTTTATTTGAGGTAAAACGCTTGCCAGCAAGGAATTTGTTTAGATTTGGGAGCAGGTAGAAGTCACTGGGAGCTAAATCAGGAGAATTAGGTGGGTGGTCAAGCAACTCGTACTTTAATTCGTTGATTTTAGCCATTGTTAAAACACTCTTGTGCACTGGTGCGTTGTCTTGATGAAAAATTATTTTTTTTGTGTTGTAAGCCAGAACGTTTTTCTCGAATTTGTACATTTAATTGATCTAAAAGGTTGCAATAGTACTCTGAATGTATTGTTTTACCCTTTTGCAGATAGTCAATCAATAAAATACCTTTGAAGTCCCAAAAAACCGTTGCCAGAACCTTACCAGCCGTTTGAATTGTTTTTGCCTTCTTTGGGGCACTTCCTCCATTTTCAGTCCATTGTTTGGATTGTTCTTTTGTCTCTGGAGTATAGTGGTGGATCCAAGTCTCATCAACAGTTATGAAACGACGCTTAAAATCCATTTTATTTCGCTGAAAACGATCCAAACAAGCTTGAGAAATGTTCATTCTTATGCGTTTTTGGTCGACTGTTAACAAGTGCGGCACCCATCTTGCAGAAAGCTTTTTCATCTGTAATTCTTCATGCAAAATTAAATGGACTCGATCATTTGAGATGCCCGTGATATTAGCTATTTCACGCACTTTTATTCGTCGATCATTTAATACCATATCATGCACTTTGGCTACAATTTCTGTTGTTGTTGCTGTTTTTGGACGTCCACTACGTGGTTCATCTTCAATGCTTGTACGACCACGTATAAATTCAGCAACCCAATTTTTTACTGTTGCATATGAAGGAGCACTTTCACCTAACACATTCACCATATCATTATGAATTTCTTGTCCCGATAAACCTTTTTTATGAAAATATTTAATGACACCACGCATTTCTAATTTTTCCATTGTAAAAAAATCGCGGATGCGACTTTTGTAAATACCTGTTTCTATATGAAGGAGTTGCCAGATCGAAACAAAATTTAACATGTGTAAATAGCAGAGATGGAAGTTTCCAAAACATTTAACTTTTTTCTGTTTATACCCCGCTTTTTGTGCTAGGCTAAGAACCGCCCTCGTAGACTTAGGTCGTATGTGCCCTAGATTGTTGTTGTTTTAAGTTTGAGAAGAACAATCGAATCCAGTTTTTTTTTACTAACGTTGATTTATTTCAACACTTTTTTTTAACAGCTTTCAAAATGCTGTTTTTAAATGTTTTCAGAGTTTTAAAAATTCCAATTTTTAAACGTTTTATGGACAATTTTTTATTTCTCTTTCTTTGCAGTCCTTTTAAACATTTAATGGTTCTTTACCTTGACATTATGTCATTCTGCAAAAAACACTCGAGTACACTTGGGTCTGGCAGTCGAATTTGGCACCAAAAAGTTCCACTATAATTTAGTTTCGTATTGAAATCCTTTCAATATATCGCGTCGCGGTGTCTACATTTTCGGTTTTTTTTTGTGGTTGTTTTTTTTTTCGTTTCGTGCTGGTTAGATAGGAAAAACAAATTAATGTTGCAACACTAACGGATATTTCTAAACTAAATTTTGTGTTAATCATTTGGCTAACAAATACTAACAAACAAAAAAAAGGCCCAAAGCACAAAAAAAACACCAACAACTACAATAACAAATACTCATTACACACACACACACAGAAACACAACCATACATAAACCAAAACCTACACTAACACTCGCGCACACACACACTCTGGTATAGCAAAGGGAGAAAAGGATTCAGCAAATGGCGGGATGAAATCAATATGGACATAACAATCATTACAAATACATGCAGGCAAACACTGACACACACACTTACACGTAGCCATAAGCATAGAAACAACAACAATAGACTCTAGCGAACAATGATAAGGACAACAACTACAACGACAGTAGCAGCAACTACATCAGCAACATCGCCAACAACAACAGCCACATTAAAATATGCAATATTGCACATTTACAATATGCATTAATGCATATTTATTACATTGTTAATTACAGTGATGACAATGCCCGGGCATGCTGCCGCATGTTAGACGGCCAGTGGTGGGTGGACGTTAATAGCTGGGTGGCGGTGTACCTCCGGTTGCCATGAGATATGAGTGGGTGCCCTAGCGCAGCGTGATCGGGGTGACTGGAGGCTGTAAGGCTTTACCCATATGCCCCCCCTCCACCGAGTGCAGGTGATGATTGTGTAGTTAGACAAATACATGTACAGGAAAAAAGTATTTATGTACATATGGAGAATATTCAAACATACACACACACACATGTGCAGGGATATTATTGCATAAAACTCATCTGGCCAATATTAGCCTGAAATAGTTGTCTGTGGTAGTTCAAAATATGCAATTGTCGAATTTACATGGGTTAGCGGGCAGGGCGAAGGTTTAATATGCGCAGAGCATATATGTACAGTAGAGTGGGTTTGAAACTAATCCTGTATAAAGACATGTGACAATTTGTAAATACGGGTGGGCCAAGCATTTATACTCTACTCCAAACAGAAACAAAAATCGGTTTAGTTAAAAAAAAATCAACTACTCAAACAAAAAATATAATTAGAAATATTGTGATAAAACTTTTCACATATTGACTCAAATACATTACGAGGGCATATCAATAATTCCGTGACTTTTCCAACTTTGTTTGATAGTTATATGAAATACAACACTGATCAATGAAATACAAATACTTTTCAATTTTGAGAGAGTTCTGTCATTTAAATTGTGCCTAACAGCTGTTCAAAACATACAACCTCGTGGATTTTGTTAAAATGGAAAAAACTGAATTTCGAGTGCTCATTAAACATTATTTTTTGCGGAAAACAACCGTCAATCAGACCAAGGAAAAGCTTGATAAATACTATGGGCACTCTGCACCATCGATTTCAATGTTAAACAAATGGTTTACTGACTTTCATTGTGGTCGAACAACTACTAATGACGCTGAACGTTCTGGACGGCCAATTAAGGTCAATACACCCGAAAATGTCGAAAAAATCCCCGATGTGGTGTTGGCCGATCGAAATGTAAAAGTGCGTGAGATTGTTGATGCCATAGGCATTTCATATGGCAGTGTGGTTTCGTTTTTACATGATCAGTTGGGTTAAAGAAAGCAGTCTGCAAAATGGGTGCCGCGTTTGCTCTCAAGTGACCATAAACGTAATCGTGGGACAACTTCAAAAGATTGTCTGGAGTTGTTTAACCGCAATTCGAATGAGTTTTTCCGGAGACTAAGCAGCAGTCTAGACAATGGGTTTCTCCAGGTGAACCGGCTCTGAAGAAGTTCAAGGTGACTTTGTCGGCCAATAAGGTGGTGGCAACTGGTTTTTGGGATCCACGCGGGATAATCCACATCGATTACCTATAAAATGGAAAAACAATAAACGACAAATATTATGCCAACTTATTGGACCGATTTAACGAGGATTTAAAAAAAAAACAAACCCATATGGCCAAAAAAAAGTTGTTTTTCACCAAGATAAAACACGGGTGCACACGTGTGCAGCCGCAATGGCAAAATTGCATGAATTAAGTTCGAATTGGTACCTCATCCGCCATATTTTCCGGATTTAGCCTCCAGTGACTATTTCCTATTTCCAAACCTAAAGAAACAGCGCGGTGGAAAGAGATTCAGCTCCAACGATGAAATTACTGATCAACCAAATGCCTATTTTATGGACTTTAAAAATCCATTTTTTGGAGGGATATAAAAATTGGAGAAACGTTGGACCAAGTGTATTGCTTTAAAAGGAGATTATGTTGAAAAAAGATTATTTTTTCTGGCGAAAAAACTGTGTTTTATTCGAAAAGTCACGGAATTATTGATATGCCCTCGTATCATAGTTTTAAGTCTGAATTGAAATAGTTCTTATGATTTCTGTTAAATATTTATGCAAGTCTTCGGTGATGAAAAAAATTTACATTTTTACAAAAAAAAAAACTTGTAAGCCGTTTATGGATAATTTCGTATCCGGCGATAAAAAATTCACATATTCAAAAAAGAACTTGTAAAATGTTTTCAAAAAAGCAAACTTTTAGTTTCAGGCAGGTATGACTGCAGTTTTGTTGAGCGCCACTTCACCAGCATATGACTCCAAACAACGACGTGCTGTAACTATGTCTAGCGGCTGTACACTTAATGGCATGCAGTTTTGCATTTAACGAGAACTGTATAGTTTTTTACGAAACACAATAAAAATCCTACGCACTGCATTCATAGTAAAACACGTTCACCCACACAAGCAAATTTTATGAATTTTATGATTTTTGTTGTCATTTCCATTCATTAAATATCATTGCTATGTCGGATAAATAGTTTAGCTTATTTACGAAATTTTTAACTGAGTGGTGAACAATTTACATTTTAATATTTTGGTTGAAATCTAATTTCTTATTAATTACTGCAAGTGAAACATTCGTAATAATTGACATTTGCATGTTTTTACCAAGGAAATCGTACAAAAGTCATTTTACCCAAATAAAAATTACTAATGTTGAGTTGTTATAAATATCCGAGCTTTGTCGCATATAAGTATCAATCAAAATTTAATCAAAACAACAAAATAGTTATTTACGTAATTTTGACTATAACTGAAATAGGATACAAAGTATCAGTTAAAATGTTAAATGAATTAGTAAATAAACTAACGAGAGTAAGTACGACCAGCCGAATCTTGTAAGTACTTCGCCATGGATTCTCGATTCAAATGGGAAAAATAACAATCGTCATTTTTATGCTCATCGTTTTGTGGATCCCACAGGGCCAGGAACTAAACAGAGTTTTTAATTGTTTTTGACTTAGTTTGAAATTAAAAAAAAAAACTTTCAATGTGACTTTTTTTAAATAAGTTATATCCTGTAGGATTTCTTTAATCTTCCCAATCCCCCAAATAAAAAATGTTAATTTCAGAATTATCCAAATCCCTTGGTATTAACGAAACGATTGGGAAAGCCTGCCGAAAATGTTTGTCAAGGTGTGATATATGTGGCAGAAACGTAATCTCGATTCTAAGGGATTATTCAGACTTATAGAAACTTGTAATTGTTTTTGACATAGTTTGCAAATAAAAAACTTTCAAAGTGACTTTTTTGAATAAATGTTATATCCTATAGGATTTCTTTAAGCTTCCCAATTGCTATATCTCAATGTTTATTTCAGAATTTTCAAAATCCTGTTGTTTTAACGAAACGAAACGAAAAGATCATTCCTACTGTGTCATATATTTGGCAGCAACGTAATCTCGATTCCAAGGGACTATTCAGACTTATGGAAACTAGAGATTTTTCAGTTCGTTTTCCTACGCACATCCGGCATATGGTTGGCAGCTCTAAATTTTTTTTCGTAGGTAGATCCCCAGTCACACTATGCAATTTTAATTGCCACAACTCTCAGTTTGTAGTAGAGAGAGAGAGAGAGGTAAGGGAATGGAAAGGGGAAAAATTGCTTGTACTGTCAATTCATTTTGAGTTTTTCGTAGTGTGAAGTTGGCTGCAGATTATATTGACATTTTGCTTTTATAACTTTTATAATAGTTATAAATTATAATTAAAATTAATTGAATAAAGATATTTTTTAATTTTCCCCATGTTTTTTTTCGGAAAAGGCAAAGATTGCCAAAACCGAATTGCCTTGTGTGAACACAAGTGGCAAGTTTAAAAGGGACAAAATACAAATTGGTGCAAGTAAAATTGCCTTGTGTGAATGGGGACTAGGCAAAACTAGTATATTTAGCGCTCGTTTTTTTCACAATATTAAAAAACTAAAGTTGAAACTGTTGGTCGAATTTGTATATGAAAACCAGTAGTAATACCCTCTACCACTCTGTGGAACAGGGTATTATACTTATAAGTTAGTTTTATGGCAAATGTTTGTAAGTTCCAAAACTATTTGAGCTAAGTCCACCTTTAAATGTACTCGTACTAATTGACTTAGAAACATAAGCTGATTTGATCTAACGATGGTTGTCTGTCTGTCCGCCCGATAATCTTAAGCTTGTAATCAAACTACAGGTCGCCATTTTTGAAAGAGGAATTACTCCACAAGCTAATAAGATCAGGTTTGTTGTTGTTTGTGATAGAGGGAAGGAAAAGTACGTCAAGTTACAGCAAACGCGTCTGGTAGATGCGTTTCGTCGTAATGTGTGCTGCCGACATGGCCCCTGCTCGTTTAACGATCTATAAATATACGAGGCATGTATTGATTTTGCATATGCGAAGTATTATTGTCGAAGAGTGAGACACAAGCGACTCACTCAAACAATTCCAACCATATTGTCAGACTGTCCGACTGACGTTTTTTCAGTACGAGAATATTTTTTGTCCGATCTTCATGAAATTCTGCAGAAGTTAGTTTTTTGGACCATGACTGTCCGACTGACGTTTTTTCAGTACGAGAATATTTTTTGTCAGATCTTCATGAAATTCTGCAGAAGTTAGTTTTTTGGACCATGGAAGGACGTTATTTTTAAATTGAAGAAAACCGGTTCAGATTTAGATATGGTTTTCACACATATATGTTCATTCGGTTTTTATATTTTTAGCTATAGAAGCCACATCTTACATCCATTCTTGATGAAATCTGGCACGGGTAAATTTTTTGGCCAACCAATGAAGTTGTTGAAACTGAAGAAAATCGGTTGAGATTTAGATACAGCTCCCACACATATATGTTAATCCGATTTTTATGTTTTAACCTACGTACACGCAGAAAAAAAGTGTGGTTGGGGTAACAATATTCGAAGAGCACCATACTATTGTTGGTTATATGGTTGTGGCACAAGAATATTATGATCATCACAACAAAAGTATGGTTCACATACAACCATACTATGATCCCCATAACAATATTATGGTCCTCACAACAATAGAATCATTCACACACAACCATATTATGATACCCACAACCATAGTATTATTCACATTCAACCATACTATGATCCCCACAACCATATTATGATCCTCATAACCATAGTATGTTTAACATACAACCATAGTATGATCCTCACAACCATAGTATGACTAACGCACAACCATACTATGATCCCCAAAATTGTTTGTAAAGACTGGAATACGTTGTTATTCAACAATAAAGAATTTTATTAAGTTATGTAACAATAGAAGTGATTTATTGACCAGTAACAAAAAATCATTTATAAGTATTAAAAATATTTTAGTTATACTAATCCTTAGTTTTTTTTTGAAAAAATTTAGTTTTATTACTATTATTGCGTAAGAATCGTAAAAATGACATTGTCAAATTAAAAAAAAAATTAAAGTTTTGCCGGTATGATTGCCGTAATCATGTTATTGTTAACATAAAACCCATGAAAACAATACTTTTGTCCCACCAACCATATTTATATTGTTGCTACAACCATATTTTCATTTTTAAATTTGGCAACAATACTTTTGTTACATTTTAACAATATTAAAATTGCCGCAATCATACTATTGTCAGAATGAAATTCAAAAAACAATACTATGGTTGCGACGACCATACTTTTACTGCAGCGAACATACTATTGTTGCCGTGACCATATAGTAACCATATCTTTTCTCTGCGTGTATATAGAAGCCACATCTGACATCTAATCTTAATTAAATTTAGCACACGTTATTCTTTTGGGTCAAGGAAGGACCTTATTAAAATTATAGAAAATCGGTTCAGATGTAGCTCTTATACAAATACATATGTTCTTCCAATTTTTCTGTTTCAAGCTATGGCAGCCACATCTTACATCTAATCTTAATCAAATTTAGCACGAATAAGTTATTTAGGCCAAGAAAGAACTTTCTTAAAATAGAAGAAAACTCGTTTAGACTACCCAGTTTTGTTCAGGAGAGCCATTTTAAAGATAAGATCCCTTTCTATTTGCGCTTAGAATCGTCGACTTCACTTACATAAAACGCGCATATCTCTGGGAGGGAACACTTTTGGGGCATGGGATCGCTCTCATTCGATGTTTAGATGTTGTCCACATTAAAAAAAGGAATTTTTTTTTTTACCCTTAGGTCCCTTTCTCTATGCGCTGTCACATGTTCAACCAATGTTATCTAAAATAATAAAATATACTAACAAATTTAAATATGACCTTAACATTAAAATCGGGGTAAATTTAGAACCCGTCCAGGGTGGACCAAAAATAATTTTTCAGTTGCCTTTTCGGAACATCTAGAAATACAGTATGTAATATATTCGGCCACGCCCGACTTTAGCTCTTTTTTTGCTAGTTTTTATAAGGAAAAAAGTACTATTTTTTTAGTCTGAATATGTGCTAAAACATAAAGTTTTTCCAGATAATTTTTTTAAACAAATTCTACAATTGTTTGGGGACTCTATCATTTTGGACGTTGGAAACAGGATAAACGCGTGCTGATTTTTTTGTGTAAAAACTTAGATTCAGATCTTTATAAAGTTGTTCTATTTTAAATTTCTTTTTAATCTGTTTTTGTTTTTGTTTTGTTTACATTTACAAAGAAACTACAAAAATGTCTCGAACCAGAATAAAAGCCAATCAATTCATTCTTTTAAATCGTAATCCTTTAGTAAACACAGAAGGGGAACTATTCAGACTGGCGAAAACAGGTGGTTTTTCAGCTTGTTTTTTTTGTAAAGAACAATATAAATAGTTAGTTTAAATTTAGTTTAAGAACAAAAAAAAACAAGTATAAATACAGCAAGTTTTGTCAGTCCAAAAGGCTATTAACAAGCAAAAAGTTTTTATTTTTTGAAAGTTGAATTACTTCACAATCTTTTTCTTTTTTCACAATGTAGGCGAAATATTTGCTAAGCCTTCCAATGATTCTTTGTTCACATGTCCCCTTTTTAAACCTCCCTTTTCACACCACAACACATTTTTTGCACTCCAAACTCCATTCTAAAGCACTTTTAAATTTTTTTTCAATTATCCACTGGCATGGGGTAGAGTAGTCAAGCTTTGTTTTAGATTTATTATTTTATCGCACTACTTCTCACTCACATTTGTTGGCGACCGTTAAATTTGAATTTGGAATGCATTTTCCATGACATCTAAAGGCGGCTTCTGGTTACATGTATTTTTTTCCTTCTTTGTTGCTCTTGTTTTGTTTAATTTTCTATTTTTTTCTGTTGTTTTGTTTCACTCGATAAACTTCAACGACCGGGGGGAAAATGCTCTGTTTTTTTTGTTTTTGTTGTTTTTTTATAAAAAAAAGTTATTTTTGTTGTTGGAACTAAAATACAAACTAAGTTTTTTGTTTGAAACCTTGCAATGGACTAAATGTTGATTATGTAAAAATTATCACACATATTTGGTTTTGTGTGAGCAACGAAACCCGATTTTTTTCCTCGTTTGTTGCAACTGAAAATAACGCAAAAAAACCGAAAAGATATGGTGTTGGTGTTGTTGTTGCAGTTGACAATGCATTATGGCAACTGTTAGTGCAACATTTTGTTGCATTAACTCATCATCATAATGTGTGCGTGGACGGGCAAGCGAAAAAAAAATCGAACCAAAATAAAAAAAAAAATATTGAACATCCTCATTCTCGTCGTCGTTATCATTTGCATTCGCTTCACAGGACAGATTGCAGCCAGCCTCGCCTGTAACGTCATCATCGACAGCAACAGCAGCAGCATCATCACCATCGTCATCATTGTCGTTGTCATTTCACCCCTTTGAAAAGCTTTTAAAACTCCCTCACACCCGCCTGCAACATACGCTAGGGAAAACGGCTGCTGTTGTACTCGTATTGTTGGTGGTTTGGACTGACATTTGTTGGCAGTGCCTGCTGCTGCTGCTGTTGTTGGTGTCCTCACTGACATGGCGGCTAATTATCACAGCCAAATGCAATTATTGAAAACATCGATGTTTTTTTTTTTTTTTTGGTTGGCTGTTGCAATATTTTTCCGTTTTTTTTGCTCTTATTTGAATATGTTTTATACTTTTTAGTTTTTTTTCTCTCTCTTTAGGGTCAGTGAGCTACAGTAGGTATTAAATCCATAAGTCAACACACAGAGAAATCGGTCCAAAGTACAGATTTTCTGTTTGACGAGGAGACACAAACACAGAGAAATCGGTCCAACGTACAGATTTTCTGTTTGACGAGGAGACATTCGGTTCCCATCACCAAAAGTTAATCAACCTAATGCAAATTCGCAAGAATGTACCATAAGATGATAGCCATGCCAGTTTAATGGTCCGGCAACTTAATTTTTGGATTATAAACCGAATGAAGGTCCAATTATTGGTGGCCAAAAATTAAATGCCTGTTGTGGCAACTGTTAGTTTTATAAAGAATTGCTCGATGCAACCAAAAATTGATAATGACACCACCTTACGAGGGTTGCTCGTTATATTTCGGGTCCCAGACACAATACTAGTGTTCCCAGATGGAAGCTGGAACTTCCATTGGAAACTTTGACATTTTTTTAGCATAACTTCACTCAGAACGTTTTGTTTGAGGGCAAATTGTTTTGTTTACAGTGCGTTGAAAAATTGATCACAGTCAAAAAAATGGAATTATCCCATGAACATTTTCGTGCGACGATTTTTTACGATTTTCGGCATGGGTTTTCGCGACAAGAGTTTTTAAATCAACTTGTTTCGACTTTTGGCGACGAAGGACCATCAAAAACCACTGTTAATCGCTGGTACGAGGGTTGTTATAAATTTTTCTGGCCTAGGCAACACTAAGTGTTGCCTGGCGCCATCTGACGTTTCCATTGGAAATTTTGACATTTTTTTAGCATAAACGTACTCAGTACGTTTTGACGTACGACCATCATTCGTGTTGTTTACAGTGACTTGAAAAAATCAATTTGGCATAAAAATGGAATTAACTCGTGAACATTTTGGTGCGATAACTTTTCACAACTTTCGACGTGGATTATCACGACAAGAGTACATCGATAAAATTGAATTTTTGTATGGCGATAAAGCACGATCCTATAGCACCGTGAAAAACTGTTTTAATAAATTCAAGCGTGGTTTCTTCTCGTTGGATCCCGCACAATTTGACAATCGCTCAAAAACAGGCTCGTGTCGATTGGTGCAAAGAAATTTTTCAAAAAAAAGATCGCGGTGCTTCAAAGGACGTTTATAAGATTCACGCTGATGAAGTCACAGCCTCAGCGTCCAGCTATTTCACCAAACGAGAAGACACTACCCCGGCAGACGAGCGTGACTCTCAGTGCTTATTGGGCGCAAATTAATGCTAACGTCCCGGACGTTGGTCCCGCTTGTCATCAGGTTCCACATGACGTGTTGCAGCTTTCCGGCCATGTTTACTCAGCTGACCCTCAGGTCTCTTTGGACGCATCCAGTTCAAATGGTGCGTTTTCTTTACTTCAATATCAAAGCAGATGCCCTATAGACGAACAGGACTTACAAAACTAAATATATATTATTGTTATAACAACAACATCACTTTGGACTAGCTTACGAGGGCGGTTCGGAAACTTCTGAGCCTAGCACAAAAAGCGCGGTATAAACAGAAAAAAGTTAAGTGTTTTGGGAACTCCCATCTCTGCTATAAACACATGTTAAATTTTGTTTCGATCTGGCAACTCCTTCATATAGAAACAGGTGTTCACAAAAGTGGCATCCGCGATATTTTTACAATGGAAAAATTAGAAATGCGTGGTGTCATAAAATATTTACATAAAAAAGGTTTATCGGGACAAGAGATTCATTATGATATGGTGAATGTGTTAGGTGAAAGTGCTTCTTCATATGCAACAGTAAAAAATTGGGTTGCTGAATTTAAACGTGGTCGTACAAGCATCGAAGATGAACCACGTAGTGGACGTCCAAAAACAGCAACAACAACAGAAATTGTAGCCAAAGTGCATGATATGGTATTAAATGATCGACGAATAAAAGTGCGTGAAATAGCTAATATCATGGGCATCTCAAATGATCGAGTCCATTTAATTTTGCATAAAGAACTACAGATGAAAAAGCTTTCTGCAAGATGGGTGCCGGACTTGTTAACAGTCGACCAAAAACGCATAAGAATGAACATTTCTCAAGCTCGTTTGGATCGTTTTCAGCGAAATAAAATGGATTTGAAGCGTCGTTTCATAACTGTTGATGAGACATGGATCCACCACTATACTCCAGAGACAAAAGAGCAATCCAAACAATGGAATGAAGCTGGAGGAAGTGCCCCAAAGAAGGCAAAAACAATTCAATCGGCTGGTAAGGTTATGGCAACGGTTTTTTGGGACTTCAAAGGTATTTCATTGATTGACTATCTGCAAAAGGGTAAAACAATAAATTCAGAGTACTATTGCAACCTTTTAGATCAATTAAATGTACAAATTCGAGAAAACGTCCTGGCTTACAACATAAAAAAATAATTTTTCATCAAGACAACGCGCCAGGGCACAAAAGTGTTTTAACAATGGCTAAAATCAACGAATTAAAGTACGAGTTGCTTGACCACTCACCTTATTCTCCTGATTTAGCTCCCAGTGACTTTTACCTGTTCCCAAATCTAAAAAACTTCCTTGCTGGCAAGCGTTTTACCTCAAACGAAGATGCTATTACAGTTGTAAACCACTATTTGAAGACCTTGAGTAAAACTATTTTAATCAAGGGATAGAATTGCTAGATAAGCGTTGGACTAAGTGTATTGAAGTTTCAGGAGATTATATTGAAAAATATTTTTGAAAAACTAACTATTCTCTTTCATTAATAGGCTAAGAACTTTCCGAACCGCCCCGTAAAGGTAAAAATCGTTTTTACAATTTTGTACGTTTGCAGTTGATTGATGGATGTAAGGCTCAGCTGAGATCTGGATGGTGCAACCGCCTATGTTCGTATTGGCCGCGAGTTGATAGGAACGTCTGTCCCGCTCGCCAGCAGCGACCACATGGCGTACTGCACCTCTTCAGTTGTGTAGCATACGCAGCTGACCCCCAGGTCTCTTTGGAAGCATCCAGTACAAATGTCGCACTGAGAAGAAAAATAACCTTATATAAGGTTAACTTAACCATAAATTAACATGATCTGACTATGTTATATAAGGTTAATTTGAACATTTTGTTGTTGACGGGTATTTAACAATAATAATAGTTAATTTAACTATTTTACGGTTGAATTTTTTACCATGAAAATTGTTAATTTTAAAATAATTATTGTTGTTTTAACAATGAATTGTTGAGTTTTTTAATCATTAAAATTGTTATTATTAAAATAATTATTGTTGTTGTCAACAATCCATTGTTTTTAGCCATAACATTACCTGTTCAGTTTAACAATGAAATTGTTAATATTATTAACTATGAAGATCGTTATAGAAATAATTTTTATTGTTATGTTAACTAATTATTGGTTACCTCTATTAACCAGAAATATAGTTACTGTTACAATTTTTAATATTAAATGAACCTACTAATTAAGTTTTTGATTTGTTTACATTATTACGTATGACTTGAACAGTTCTTAATCTGGTTCGAGACCTTTTTGTTGTTTCTTCTTCAGAATTAACTAAAATATTGATGAAATGTGTTGTCTACGGTTGCCAGGCAGACTGTACAGCTTTTTCTAAACCCGCCAAGGTTTTTCTTCAGCAGTCTTTGGCAACGATTACTTCGGCTTTAAATCTAATTACTTATACGGGAGTCCTATTATGATTAATGAGAATTACCCTTTGCGTATACTCTTTGAACTGTGCGAAAAGTAATCTTTATAGCGCAATATCATTGCGATATGAAGATTGTACAGCTAGCATTTGCAGTTGGTGGTGGTTTTTTAAAAGAGCGAAATAAATTGTCTTATGATCTTTCTCACAATTACAAACGTTCATAGCAGAGGAAGAACGGAAAACGAGTGGGGTATAAGACAGTCTCAATCGTTGCAACTTGGTGTAACTTAATTCTAAACTTCGTATAACGCAAAGCAGATCAAAAACTTCGATACAACAGAGCCGAATGATCTTTAAATTTTTGTTTATGTCGCACATTTTTGTGCCTCTCGCTTGAAAAATCCAACCATTTATAATGTTAACACAACCTTATATAATGTTTAAGGTTGTAATTTGCAGTAGTGGAACTGGCCCTTTCTAAGATCAATACACTTTTGCATGCGCTCAAACCAATTGTCGAAGCACTTTTTCCACTCCGATTGAGACACCTCCAAAGCATGGTTTTTGAACGTTTCAACAGCATCTTGTGGCGACGAAAATCGTTGACCACGCATTTGTTTCTTGATGAGCGGAAATACGAAGAATTCATTGGGTGCCAAGTCAGGTCTGTACGGCGGATGACCCATCAACTCGACGTTTTGGCTGGTCAAAAAGGCGCTAGTTTCGTCTTCTCTCGTTCGTATTTTGAATTTCTCCGAAGACTTCAGGCAAACAAATTGTGGTGTAGCACTCAGAATTGACCTCCGACGTTGCTCAAGCGGAACAGTCGCCACATGACCAGTTTTGCCGAAGAAACAGGCGACCATATGCTTCGAAGTGCTTCTTCCACGACGATCTTATATACGTCTTTTAAAGCTCCGCGATGGTATTTTTTCAAAATTTCTTTGCACCAATCGACACGAGCCTTTTTTTGAGCGATTGTCAAATTGTGCGGAATCCAACGATAACAAACCTTTTTTACTGCCAGGTGTTCATGCAATATCGAATGTATGCTGGTAGAAGAAATGCCCAAGGATGCCTCTATCTCGCGGTATGTCACATGACGATCTTGCATTATCAGTTCACGCACGGCATCAATGTTCTCTGGCACAAAGGCCTTTTTTGGACGACCTTCGTCTTTAAGCTAGCGTCGGCCACGATTGAATTCATTAAACCAGTTTTTCACTGCGCTATAGGATGGTGCTTCATCGCCATACAAAGATATAAGTTCATCGATGCACTCCACGTCGAAAATTGTGAACGAAAATGTTCACGAGTTAATTCCATTTTTTTTGCCAAATTGATTTTTTCAAGTCACTGTAAAGAACACAAATGATGGTCGTACGTCAAAACGTTCTGAGTACGTTTATGCTAAAAAATGTCAAACTTTCCAATGGAAATGTCAGATGGCGCCAGGCAACACTTAGTGTTGCCTAGGCCAGAAATGTATATAGCAACCCTTGTACATATATTCAAATCTAACATTGTCGCATGGTCGACTCTATCGGTTTCACATTGTCGATTATTAGTATTTGACTAACACATATTTAACGCGCAAAATAGAAAGGGACCTAAGGGTAAAAACCAGTTTTGTTCAGGAGAGCCATTTTAAAGATTTAAATACATGTATTTTTGGTGTACCATTACTTTCATAAAACGCGCATATCTCTGGGAGGGACATCAAAAAAAAAGTGAAAATTGATTTTTTTTTACCCTTAGGTCCCTTTCTCTATGCGCTGTCACATATAGTCAAATCTTACTATTTACAAAGTCGATTCTTCTATTTTACATCGACAGTTGTCATCGACAGTTGTAACTTTTAAATATAATCGATTCTAGGTATTTCACAAAGTCGTTTCAAACTAAAGGGTGTTTTTTATTGAGGTATAGAACTTCGTATTGAAATAAAACACAAGAAAATCGTTTTAATGTCCATCAATTTGGCTTTATTGGAAGGATAATTTTATGCCATTAATGTTTAAATATGATTTCGGGCATGTGGCCGCCGCGGCTGGCTCGAATAAAGCCAATTCTACAGGTCCAATTTTCAACCACTTTTTCAAGCATATGGGGCCGTATGTTGGCAATAACGCCACGAATGTTGGCTTCCAAGTTCCCTAACGTGTTTCTGGTTTGTTGGCGTAGACGAGCGACTTCACATATCCCCAAAGAAAATAATCCAATGGTCCATGTTAACCGATCCATGGTTAACCGAATTAATTGCTCTGATGGACGATTATGTCGACC
The DNA here is from genome assembly GCA_963513945.1 of Hydrotaea diabolus. NCBI lineage: Eukaryota > Metazoa > Arthropoda > Insecta > Diptera > Muscidae > Hydrotaea > Hydrotaea diabolus. Next base: position 17,865,096 of record OY740719.1, read on the forward strand.
ATAAAATGGACGGAGCTTGCGGTGAACTTCGCGAACTGAACCACTACTTTCGAAATAAATTTGCACGATTTGCAAGCGTTGTTCTTTTGTCAACCTGTTCATGATGAAATGGCAAACCAAACTAAATATTAATCACTTGACAGCTGACAAAATGGCCGCCAGTTAAAAAAGTGATGCCAACTTGAAGTTCTATACCCCAATAAAAAACACCCCTTATTTTACATAGTCGATTCTTACTATTCGACCATTCAATACAGCAGACTTATCCTAGTCAAGCGCAAAATGTAGTAGATTTTTACTATTCGGCCATTACAATCGTTCCTAGTGGACTAATACATATGTTCGAATTTTATTTTTAAAGATAGTCAATTATAAATATAGGGTGATCCATCTAGAGGTATTTTTTTCGGAACAAAAAAATGTATAAAAACTCAAATCCAGTGTGGAATCTTTATTGGTAATTTGAAAGGATATTTTATGGCAGTTATTTTTTGAATAAAATTTTCTTCAAATGTTGGCCGCAACTACGCCTCAGGGTTTCCATTCTGAGGGTCCAATTCGAGCATTTCGACCGGTACGGAGTGAAAGACACGCGTTATGTTGGCTTCCAAAACCTGATGATGGATCACCCATTATTTCTCTTAGATGATTTCACTGATTAACTATAGCATACAGCCGATCCTTACCGACAATAGTTTTGTATCCTATTTTTTTTATATTTTTTTTTCTTTTTGGAGTGCGTGTTTATTTTTATAACAAATTATGTATACGGTAATAACTTTTTAATCATTATTGCGAGGACCATCCCACCCAGCCAGTGTCCTGAGTGGCCCAATGCCACCCAAAGGATGTGATTAACCAATACATTTTGGGATGCATGAACAACAAATGCATATGCACTAGGACATACATATACAAACGTCTGTACATGAATACATGGTATGCGCTTATAGTGAAATTTTTGTACATATGTGCACTTATGTATGTATGTATGTATGTGTGCTTATGTGCAGGCATATAAATTTTCATGTGTTTATGTTTTGCGGTTTTGCATTATCGTGTATTTTTGCATGTTTTTCATGTCGTTTCTATTCGTTTTTTTTTTGTTTGCGCGCGTACATTTTTTCCACAACATGAAAAGCCACACCAGCCCTGCTCCTCTCGGAATGAGAAGTGCATTTCATTATGTTGCCTTTGGTTTTATTGCCCGATTTTCCCCGTTCCTTTATGGATGTTTCGGGGGTGTTTTTTTTGTATTTGTTTCGACAATTTTCATATGTATATTGATTATGGTTTTATTTTATTTTTGGGCGGATGTCAACTATGGCGTTGTCGTTGTCCTGGTCCTTTATTTCGTCTATTGTGCCTTTTTGTTGGCATACGCCTGAGTTGTTGGTTGGCGTTGTTGTTGTCTTTTTAATTAACCACCAACAACATTTTTAATAAATTTTATAATTTTTTTTTTACTTTTTTCTCCCAATATATTGTCATTGTGAATGTTTGTATGTACAGATGTATGCATTTATGTGCAAATCATCGCTCATAGAGTCCTGTGAACTGGCACTGTACATACCCTTTGCTTCGGTGTTGTTGTACATGCACTTTGGCTGCATACATTCATTCATACATAAGGAGTTTTTAAAATGCAGCGCCCAATCTCACAGCGCTTTCAGTAGCAGCTATAATTTTCATGTCGCTGCGCTTTCCTGGTCATTAATGAAAAGGACTTTAAAAAAACAATTTTTTACTTATTTGGGCTATTGTTTGGCCAATAAAATGGTTTAGTCTCCGAATATATTTGCACTTTCCGATTATGAAAATCCGAAAATTGTCAACGCTTTAAGGGATATCTGTTGTTAAAATTATAGTTTGTACCAGATAGTTATTAAAAGGACTTTAAAAAAAGATTCACCTTTCAGGCTGTCATCCAAAAATTCAAATGATTTAGAATCCAAATATTTCTCTCGGAAAACATTTTAAATTCTGGAGAAAAAATTGGGATTTTATCCTCACGGCGAAAAATTTGTAATTAACTATAAGAGCTAACAATCCTCGTCTCCGGAGAATGGACAAAACCTTGAAATTTTCCCCTTCTTGTGAAACTTACGAATTTTATATATATTTTTTAATAAAAAATAATTTCTAGCTTTGAGGTCCTGTAAAAAGGACACTGGATTAGAAAACGAAAAACTCTGACGTATGCAGTTTGGTTTATTTGTCAAATTTACTTTCGAACGGTGTAATCATTAAATTTATTCTGTTAAAATTTTATAACCCTCGGTACATTACTTTGGCAATAAATACGCACTTTTAAAGGGTGCGTGAGACCGGCCACTTTTCGTTCAAAATGTGTTTCGATTACTGCCAACATCATATTTTCCAAATATTACCGCCATATCCCTAAAAGTTCTTTAGATATTGTCGATTAAAGATCAGGGTTTTGTAGGCGGTGATACGCCTCTTTTCGAATTTGACCATAACATAATCTATAATAACTTTGGCCAGAAAAGCGATTTTTAAAAGGAGGCGTGGCCAAAATGTCCAAAATGTGTGTTCGACCAGTGCCAACATCTTATTTTCCATGATATATGGTTTTTTTTTTAAATTGTCTATTGAAGTTCAGGGTTGTGAGGGTGGTGCCACACCTCCTTGTTAAATTTTACCACAACATAGGTGGTGCCACGCCTCCTTGCCCAATTTTACCACAACATAGTCTATAATTATGTTCTAGTCATCGATTTAATTCTGTTAAAGTTTTATAAAGGTCGATCCATTAGTTTGACAATAAATGCGATTTTTAAAGAGGGAGTGTCAAAGCCCACTTTGCCTGCGGGATGTCTTTTTGTCTTTTCCAACATCATATGTTCCTAATAGCATCGTTATATCTGTATTAGTTCTTGAATATCTCAAGTTATCGCCCATACAACCCTTAACTTTAAAGTTAAGGGCTGCAAGGGTGGTACCACGCCCCTTATCCGATTTTACCAAAACATAGTCTAAAATAATGGTCTAGTCTTTAGTTTAATTCTGTTAATTATTTATAACGATCCGTCAATTACTTTGGCCAGAAATGCGATGTTTTAGACTTAAGGGGCGTAGCACAGCCCACTTTTCATCCAGAATGTGTTTCGATCCATTCCAACGATCCTCATGTGTCTATTAGTTTATGAGATATTGCGTTTTTTGGTAGAAAATTGTAGATTTTTCAGAGCTTGACCCAGTCCTTATGAGGGGAAAATTTTGACCTCTTGACCGATACAGGTACGGAGTCATTTCTGTGAAAGGTACCAGAAGAGGCGTGGCGAGAAATGCAATTGTTTTGTTTTTACCAAGTTTACATTAAAACGCTAATTAATATCTGTAATTTTAGTGAATCGTATGAATAGCAATAAATGAAAAGCATTACAAGTGGGCGAAATGGTGCACTTGCACAGAAGCTACCAAAATAGGGCGTGTCACTCACTCTTTTCGTACGCGTGTCTCAAGCAGTTTTAAAAATATTATAAAGTTCACAATTCAAACGAATTTCATGCGCTATAACCCAAGGAATGTGGGTTCTAATCTTTATGTAAAGAGCCACATTTGTGTGATAGTTACCAGAAGGGACGTGGCAAAGAACCAAATTATTTATCACTAAGTGAATATAACACAGTTAGTTCTTTTTAATTTCGAGTTAGATCGTATGTACTTGTAAACATATTACAAGTTCACAGATAGTTGGCGTAATGGTGCATTTGAATGGGATGTAACAAAAGGGGTGTGACAATATGACCCATTTTCAATCTAATATTCAGTTTTGAAAAATTGTTACGACAAGCTTAATTTAAAAACAATTGGTACGTACAGGCGGTCAGACGGGCATGAATCAAATGACATAAAAATTCATCAGATGGATCTGGCCAGAACACATCGGGCCCTAACCGCGAAAAAGACGTAAGCGCCAAAAAAAACATTTTACAGGAAAGGTTTTTTTTGTTGGTTGTTTGCCTAATTTATCTGAAGGATTTAAAGGCAAATGAATTTGTTATATCTTTGTAAATAATAATATTTAATATGTTAGCTTAGGAGCGTTGTAAAATTTTCTATCGAATTTTATTAATAAACGAGTGGGTGGCGCTTTCGTCTTTAAGGGCTCGATATGTAGGTTCTTTTCGATGCTTCTTTCACTTTATTTTATCGGTTCCACATAATATTTAACCCTCCTACTCAGTAGGGTATAGGTATAAAAAGTTTATATTCCTTTATTTGAGCGAATTTGAGTGGTGCGATGCCTTAGGGGAAATCGAATGGGACTATTTTTGTAAAACACTACAAAGTCTAGCGTCTCCATTTTTTTAAGAAAAGTACAAAAAAATATTATTTTATGAGAATTTGGAGTACTTAAACATTCTAGAAATATGTTGCCCACTTAATTTCAGTAGGAGTCACCAAAGAAGAAAAAATAAGTATACCATCTAATTATCCTTTGGAATGAGCGGTGAAATTGTTGGAATGAGCGGTGAATCGCCTGCTGTACTACTTTATTCCATTTAGTATAGAGCGTTTAAAATAATATCGGATCTTCGCCATAATAAAGGAGTTCTTTTCGTCATTATATAATGTTTTTTTTTTAAAATAACGTTTTTTTTGGAAGTCTAGGAAATTTAGTATTTGTAGTTTGTCAATTATAAAAACGAATATTTTCCAAAGTCTTCTATTAAAAGGAATTGTTTTATATATGCACCCAGAGGACAGATTCGTTGCCACAACCAAATTTGTTTGCCAAACGAATGGTTGAGGTTGCGTGAACTGTAAACATACGATCTTTACAACCGAATGTTAGTTGTTGCATTGCAATTGTCAGTAAATGGAATTGAAAGTATCGGTAGAAGTGACAAAGTATCGGAAGCTTTAAAATTTGTTTCTAGTTATACGCATTCGTATAATGCACTTGTAAAAACAGTAGTTTTTTTAATGAAAGGAGGGAGAAAATGAGGAAAGACTTTTTCACAGAATATTGGATATATGTATTTTAAAAAAGATTTAGATTGTAAGACTTTTATGAGACTCCATTTTGTAAGAGCATTTATTACCAACTCACCACTATTTACCCTATAAAACATTAGGCAAGGAATCGCTACGCTCTCCTCTAGCTAGTTTTATAAGAATAATTGCCTTAAGAAGAATTTAAATAAACGAGTTATTATTTAATTTTAGCTTAGATTGGTGTAATTTGTAGCGTTATCTCGGGACATTAAAATTACACTTCCGACTTTATACAGTTCATACCGATCGGCTTGAAGTTATAATTATTTGAATATATTTTTTTTAAATAAGCTTATATTTGAAACCAAAAAAAAGAGTTACCCACACAATCCTTTATAATAAATTGTGTGTTATTACCACCAATACGAGGGCGGTTCGGAAACTTCTTAGCCTAGCACAAAACAGAAAAAAGTTAAGTGTTTTGGAAACTTCCATCTTTGCTATGAACACATGTTAAATTTTGTTTCGATCTGGCAACTCCTTCATATAGAAACAGGTGTTCACAAAATACGCATCCGCGATTTTTTTACAATGGAAAAATTAGAAATGCGTGGTGTCATTAAATATTTACATAAAAAAGGTTTATCGGGACAAGAAATTCATAATGATATGGTGAATGTGTTAGGTGAAAGTGCTCCTTCATATGCAACAGTAAAAAATTGGGTTGCTGAATTTATACGTGGTCGTACAAGCATTGAAGATGAACCACGTAGTGGACGTCCAAAAACAGCAACAACAACAGAAATTGTAGCCAAAGTGCATGATATGGTATTAAATGATCGACGAATAAAAGTGCGTGAAATAGCTAATATCATGGGCATCTCAAATGATCGAGTCCATTTAATTTTGCATGAAGAACTACAGATGAAAAAGCTTTCTGCAAGATGGGTGCCGCACTTGTTAACAGTCGACCAAAAACGCATAAGAATGAACATTTCTCAAGCTTGTTTGGATCGTTTTCAGCGAAATAAAATGGATTTTAAGCGTCGTTTCATAACTGTTGATGAGACATGGATCCACCACTATACTCCAGAGACAAAAGAACAATCCAAACAATGGACTAAAGCTGGAGGAAGTGCCCCAAAGAAGGCAAAAACAATTCAATCGGCTGGTAAGGTTATGGCAACGGTTTTTTGGGACTTCAAAGGTATTTTATTGATTGACTATCTGCAAAAGGGTAAAACAATAAATTCAGAGTACTATTGCAACCTTCTAGATCAATTAAATGTACAAATTCGAGAAAAACGTCCTGGCTTACAACACAAAAAAATAATTTTTCATCAAGACAAAGCACCAGCGCACAAGAGTGTTTTAACAATGGCTAAAATCAACGAATTAAAGTACGAGTTGCTTGACCACCCACGTTATTCTCCTGATTTAGCTCCAAGTGTCTTTTACCTGTTCCCAAATCTAAAAAAAATCCTTGCTGGCAAGCGTTTTACCTCAAATGAAGATGCAATTACAGTTGTAAACCACTATTTTGAAGACCTTGAGGAAAACTATTTTAATCAAGGGATAGACTTGCTAGATAAGCGTTGGACTAAGTGTATTGAAGTTTCAGGAGATTAAATTGAAAAATAAAAATATTTTTGAAACACTAACTATTCTCTTTCATTGATAGGCTAAGAACTTTCCGAACCGCCCTCGTAATTGGTTGCAGCAATGTATAGTATGCAAAACTATTGGTTGCAACAACCACTAGTTGTGACAACTAAATATTTTTTTTACGCATTTGATTGGTATGATAAACTTATTGGTTATGTGCACAATACTTTGATCATATTTATCATCTAGTGGTATGTCGAAACTAATTATTTTTCCACACACCGAGAAAAAATCATTTAAAAATTAGTTGGAACTACAAAAATTCATTTCCAAAAGAAGAGTTTAAGTTGCCATCACCAAATTATTTCACTAGTAACGAATATTTGGTTCGACATGCAACTAAATGATAAATTAAAATATAATTATAAGTATATTAGAGGGCCAACGTGAGATTATCATTGTTAAATGTAAGCAAACACCGGCATATGTGACGCGCAAAATAGAAAGGGACCTAAGGTTAAAAACCAGTTTTCTTGAGGGGAGCCATTTTAAAGATTAGGTCCCTTTCTATTTGCGCTTAGAATCGTCGACTTTACTTTCATAAAACGCACATACGAGTGCGGTTCGGAAACTTCTTAGCCTAGCACAAAAAGCGAGGTATAAACAGAAAAAAGTTAAGTGTTTTGGAAACTTCCATCGGTGCTATGAACACATGTTAAATTTTGTTTCGATCTGGCAACTCCTTCATAAAGAAACAGGTGTTCACAAAAGACGCATCCGCGATTTTTTTACAATGGAAAAAAGTGCTCCTTTATATGCAACAGTAAAAAATTGGGTTGCTGAATTTAAACGTGGTCGTACAAGCATTGAAGATGAACCACGTAGTGGACGTCCAAAAACAGCAACAACAACAGAAATTGTAGCCAAAGTGCATGATATGGTATTAAATGATCAACGAATAAAAGTGCGTGAAATAGCTAATATCATGGGCATCTCAAATGATCAAGTCCATTTAATTTTGCATGAAGAACTACAGATGAAAAAGCTTTCTGCAAGATGGGTGCCGGAATTTTTAACAGTCATTTCTCAAGCTTGTTTGGATCGTTTTCAGCGAAATAAAATGGATTTTAAGCGTCGTTTCATAACTGTTGATGAGACATGGATCCACCACTATACTCCAGAGACAAAAGAACAATCCAAACAATGGACTAAAGCTGGAGGAAGTGCCCCAAAGAAGGCAAAAACAATTCAATCGGCTGGTAAGGTTATGGCAACGGTTTTTTGGGACTTCAAAGGTATTTTATTGATTGACTATCTGCAAAAGGGTAAAACAATAAATGCAGAGTACTATTGCAACCTTCTAGATCAATCAAATGTACAAATTCGAGAAAAACGTCCTGGCTTACAACACAAAAAAATAATTTTTCATCAAGACAACGCACCAGCGAACAAGAGTGCTTTAACAATGGCTAAAATCAACGAATTAAAGTACGAGTTGCTTGACCACCCACCTTATTCTCCTGATTTAGCTCTCAGTGACTTTTACCTGTTCCCAAATCTAAAAAAATTCCTTGCTGGCAAGCGTTTTACCTCAAATGAAGATGCAATTACAGTTGTAAACCACTATTTTGAAGACCTTGAGGAAAACTATTTTAATCAAGCGATAGAATTGCTAGATAAACGTTGGACTAAGTGTATTGAAGTTTCAGGAGATTATATTGAAAAATAAAAATATTTTTGAAACACTAACTATTCTCTTTCATTGATAGGCTAAGAACTTTCCGAACCGCCCTCGTAATTGGTTGCAGCAATGTATAGTATGCAAAACTATTGGTTGCAACAACCACTAGTTGTGACAACTTAATAGTTTCCACATTTCATTGGTACGACAAATTTATTGGTTATGTGCACAATACTTTATTCATCTTTATCATCTGGTGGTATGTCGAAAATAATTATTTTACCAAACACAGAGAAAAAATCATTAGAAAATTAGTTGGAACTTCAAAAATTCATTTGCAAAAGAAGAGTTTTAGTTGGCATCACCGAATTATTTCAAAAGTAACGAATATTCGGTTCGTCCTACAACTAAATGATAAATTAAAATATAATTATAAGTATATTAGAGGGCCAACGTGAGATTATCATTGTTAAATGTAAGCAAACACCGGCATATGTGACGCGCAAAATAGAAAGGGACCTAAGGTTAAAAACCAGTTTTGTTCAGGAGAGCCATTTTAAAGATTAGGTCCCTTTCTATTTGCGCTAAGAATCGTCGACTTCACTTTCATAAAACGCACATATCTCTGGGAGGGAACACTTTTGGGGCATGGGATCGGTCTCATTCGATGCTCAGATGTTGTCCACATCAAAAAAAAAGTGAAAATTGATTTTTGTATCCTTAGGTCCCTTTCTCTATGCGCTGTCACATATGTTAAGAAGTTTTAAAAGTTTTTATTCTCTTTTGTTCGTTTGTTTTATATCGGTCTTTTGCTTAACACGAGTAGGGATTAAGCGACTCGAGACCTCCAGCATCTACATTTCAATAAGAGACCATGTTTTTACAAAAAGGTGGGTTTTTTACAAAAGGTGGAGGGTTAACAATTGCTGCAAAGCTTTCTGAGGAAGGACGCCACGTGCGCGAAATCCAGATAAAGCAGTGTGCCGCCACGAAAATCAATGTAAATTTGCTATTTTGTAAGAAACTGGTCTCCTATGGAAAGGTAGATGCAGCTGGTCTTAGGCCGGTTAATCCCTATTCAAAGTCTTTATATTCTAATCTCTAGGTTAAAGGTATGAAAAGTGCAATACTAACGATTCCACAAAAAAAAACTTCTCAATCACAAATCACTTCATTGACAAGCTATAGTTTCAAAAAACTTACTTTCAAGGCGGCAATATAATGATGCTTCAAACTTAAATTCATATACCTACTGGTTAATTTTCAAAAAAAAAAATCCAAGTCCTCAGCACTTAAAAAACTGCAGTACACAGGAATTTATATAGTGAGTTTAAATTAATTAAATTTTCTAAAAGGCCATCTACAATTCACAGATGCCTGTACTTATTTCCCCTGTTCTGAGAACATATTTTGCCAAGCTGCTCCGCAGGTAGCTCAATTTCATATCCCACCCAGGAAACATTAAAGTCATTCGTAAAGAAGAAAAAAAAGCCCACAAAACAAATCTATTAAAATATGCAAATATATACGAAATATTTATCATTAAAATGAGATTAATTATAATCGCCACACCTAAGCCACAGCTACCATAACTCGTGAACAATCGACGGGAACGGACAGACAGACAAACAAACAAACAATAATCCCAAACGAAAATCTATAGCGCAGATCTCGATATTATTTTTTTAAACCCATAAAAAATGCCCATCAAAAACCGATGAAAAACGCATTCGCTTTTCAGACCTCGTTCTTATGTAGCCTGTCTGTTTGTTTTTGGTGTTTTTTGCCTATCGTCCCTTGTTTTCCCCTCTGGTTCCTGTTCACTACACTTTATTAACCACATTGGTGTCTGACAATAGCACTTTGTTCTCACAGGACACTGGACACAGGACGCACAAACACACGCATCCACCCACCCACACAGTTCGCTATATCAACTCCATAGCAGCCACCGAGTGGAGACCAGGGACATTTCATTTCCATTCCAATGATTGCTGGGTTGAAAAAAACTGTACTTTTGTCCGGAAATACACTCCGCCGGACACGCACAGTCTCCTTTCCTCAATACTACCACTCAACATGGCCACAACAGCACGACGCATATATTTTATAATGGCTTTACTATATAAACATATAGAACTCCGATTTCGGGGATTTTTTGTTAAAATGGTTGCCATGGAACAGCAAATATTTAGAAAGAGACAGAAATAGTAGCTGGACGAAATTCGCACAAAAAAGTGTGAAAAACCATCAACTCAGTTTTTTAATAAGGCCAGCCAGATGGACAGTGGTTTGCAAAGATTTTAACATAAGGGGAGGTTAATGATCGAGAGCAGTTCATATAAGCGATAACGTTTTCTTTATTGTATGAATAGGGTGATCCATCTAGAGGTATTTTTTCAGATAAAAAACATAAAAATTCAAAAAATCTTAAAATAAGGAAAGATTAATGATCGAGAGTAGTTAATATAAGCGATAATGTTTTCTTTATCGTATGTATAGGGTGATCCATCTAGATGTATTTGTTCAGAAAAAAATATAAAAATTCAAAAAATCTTAAAATAAGGAAAGATTAATGATCAATGAGCTGGTAAAATAAGCGATAATGTTTTCTTTATCGTATGAATAGGGTGATCCATCTAGAGGTATTTTTTCAGAAACTATATAAAAATTCAAAAAATCTTTATTAATTAAAAAATCTTTATTTAATTTTTAGTAATTAAAGGACATTTTATGGCATTTATTTTTTAAAAATAATTACCTTCCTCGTAATGTTGGCAACTGCATTATGGAAATGAGCGTTTGGCGAGAAACGGGAAAATCCGCTGTTTTCGATCAAAATTTTGTCCAGTGTTGAGGCCCATTTCTGGCTCAACGGCAAAGTCAATAAACAATATTGCCGCATTTGGGCTGAAGAGCAACAAGAAGAGCTTCAAGAGGTGCCATTATACCCAAAGAAAACCACGGTTTGGTGCGGTTTATAAGATGGTGGAATCATCGGTTCATATATTTTCAAAAATGATGAAGGCCGGAACTTATCCGTGAATACTGCTCGCTATCGCGCCATGATATCGATCTTTTTGCTACCTAAAATTAAAGCCCGCAATCTTGGCGGCACTTGGTTTCAACAGGACGGTGCTACTTGCCATACAGCTGCTCAAATAATGGATCTATTGAGAGGTCATTTCGAAAAGCAGCTAATTTCACGTTTGCACAGGGTAAGTTGGCCGCCTAGATCGAGTGATATCACACCATTAGACATTTTTCTTTGGGGTTACGTAAAGTCCAAAGTCTATGCTGACAAACCAGCTACGATTCAGGTTTTGGAAACCAACATTACGCGTGTCATTAAAGCCATACCGGTCGCAATGCTTGAACGAGTCATCCAAAATTGGACCCTCAGCATGGAAACCCTGAGGCGTAGTTGCGGCCAACATTTGAAGGAAATTATATTCAAAAAATAAATGCCATAAAATGTCCTTTCAAATTACCAATGAAGATTCCACACTTGATTTGAATTTTTGTATTTTTTTTTTATTCTGAAAAAAATACCTCTAGATGGATCACCCTATATATGGGTCATTTCATGTCAAGTGAACCAACTTTTAGAATCAATGTCATTCGATTAGAATGAAACTTGCGCAAAGGTTAGGCCTATAGGATAATACTTAAGACACAAACTAGGAACGAGTTTTGTCAAAGGATCTGTGCGTAAGAGGGGGTCACATTTTGGCATTCAGCAAAATCAAAAATGTGTTTTTTCTTTTTTCCAAAAATAGTCATTTTGGCTCAAAAGAGGGCTTAGGTATTACCTTTTTATAAAATAAATAAAGTACGTAAAATAAATAAAATAAATAATATAATGTAGCATACCTCTATTCGATGGTCCATATTTTCAATGATATATAATGGAGATCAATGTCGTTGAATGGGCCGAATTATCTCATCCTTAACTCTTGAATTGTTCTTGACTTATGGACACACACTTTTTCTTTTAAATGTCCCAAAGAAAGAAGTCCAACGGTGTTAAAACACATGATAGTGGCGGCCAGTTAACATCACCACGACGTGAGATACCAGCCCTATTGAACTTCTCGCTCAAACAATCCACTGTTTCGTTGGATATGAGGCAAATTTCATAATCCTGCTGGCACCACATATAGTCCAGCTTCATATCCTCAATTTCTGGCCACAAGAATTCCGTTATCATCCTCGAACACCATTCACGGTAAATGCTTGGCGTACTTTATTTTCGTAGAAGTACGGCCCGTTGACGCCGCCAGCCCAGAAGGAGCTATAAGAGCATGCAAATATGTCCACCTGATTGTGGACATATTTGGTCGGTTTTGCTGACCAACATAATCCCGAAGTGAACGAAATGCTTTTTTGATTTGTACGCCCATTTTCGTAAAAGGCTTCAACGATCATAACGCGCTGCTTAATTGTGTAACTTTCCATGGTTGAATTTGTGCAACACTGAAACAAGAAAATAAAGTAAAAAATATAAATTAGGCTCAATATGAACATTTTGTCAGGGGCGTTGCACCGGCCTCTTTTCTATTAAAGTGTGTTTCTTGTATGGGCGCGGCCATGCCCTCTTGTGCGCGGCCATGCCCTCTTGTCCAACTTTAACACAATATAATCTATAATAATATGTTAATCGTTGGCTTCATTTTGTGACAGTTTTATAACAAACGATGCATTACTTTGGCCATAAAAGGGGATGTGGCACCGCCCACTCTATCTCTGGAATGAGTTTCAACACATGCCAACATCATAGTTTCCTTCTTTAATAGACAATATGTCTATTAGTTTATGAGATATTGTCTATTTAAGTCTAGGGTTGTTTGGGCAGTGCCACGCCCCCTTATTTATAAAAAAAAATTTAGAATAATTGGCTAGTGATTGGTGCTCTATAAATGTTATAAGGATATAAATGTTATAAGGATTGGTCCATTGATTTGGCTACGAGTGCGATTTTTTAAATGGGGCGTGGCACAGCCTATTCTTTATCCAGGATGTGTATCGATCTATGCCAACATTCAAATGTTCCAAATATCATCGTCATATCTCCATCGGTTCATAAGATATTGTCTTTTTGAGTTAATGGTTGTGTGAGCGGTGCCACGCCCTTATCCGATTTTACCATTAAATAGTCTAGAATAATTGCCGTCATTGGTTTCACGCTGTAAAAATGTTATAACGATCGGTCCCTTTTTTGGCCATAAATGGTATTTTTCAAAAGGGGAGACATTGTATTTTTAAGTCTAGGGTTGTGTGGGCAGTGTCACGCCCCCTTTATACAATTTTACTTTAAAATAGTCTAGAATAATTGCCGAGTCATTGGTTTTATGCTGTTTACATTTTAAATAAATTTGGCCATAAATGTGATTTTTAAGGAGGACATAGCACCGCCTCTCTTTATCCAGGATGTGTTTTACTCTATGCCAATATCATATGTACCCAGTTAAGTAGGCGGGGCCACGCCTCCTTAACCAATTTTATCATAAAGTAGTCTAGTATAATTGCCTAGTCAATGGTTTCATCCTGTTAAAATTGTATAACGATTGCTACATTACTTCGGCCATTAAAGCTATTTTTTAAAAGGGGGCGTGGTATCGCCCACTTTTTCTTTCGAGTGTGTTTCGATCCATGTCATTATCTTATATTTCAAGCCTCATATTTCATGAGGTATTAAGTTTCTTAGTTTTGGATTGTTGATTTTTCCAGAGGTTGTCCCAGTCCTTGCGAGAAGAAAATTTGTACCTCTTGACCGATCTAGACCATTTACAACAGCAACCGTTTTCGCCCATCAACATAACATTTCTGCAAGTCAGTCACCTAACGTCGATAGTGCGACTGTAGCAGTGCTTTTCGCAGTTCATGACTAGGTCATCATATAATTTTACGACGATTCAGAATATATGAAAATAACGCATATAATTTAATTGTATGACTAAGAATTAAGCTCTTTTTAAAAGATAAGGGTTTGCCATTATGTTTTAAAAATATTTTCGAGCAAGTGGCCGCCGAGGCTAGCTCGAATAAATTTCAGCCAAGAGGCCTAATTTTCGACCACTTTTTGCAGCATTTTGGGCCGTATGTCAGCAATAACGCGCCGAATATTCACTCTCAAGGCGTCAATCGTGTCGGGATTATCTGCGTAGACAAGCAACTTCACATAACGCCACAAAAATTAGTCCAGCGGTGTTAAATCGCACGATCTTGGACGCTACGCCACAGGACCACGACGCGAGGTAATGCGCTCACCAAAAGTTTCCTTCAAGAAATTGATTGTTTCGTGGCTGTATGGGATGTAGCGCCGTCTTGTTGGAACCAATGGTCGTCCACATCAACATCCTCCAATTCAGGAACGAAAAAGTCATTAATCATGGCTCTATAGCGTTCCCCATTGACTGTAACATTATAGCTGGCTTCATTTTCGTAGAAATATGGACCAATGGTTTCCTTTGCCCATAGAGCACACCAAACAGTGATTTTTTTGAGGATGTTACGGCGTCTGGCTTGTGGATTTTCATTACTAAATGCTAACTAAATGCGACAATTTTGGTTATTAACGTATCCATTTAACCAAAAGTGAGCGTCATCGCTGAACAAAATTTTCTTGAAAAAATCAGAAGCGGTGGCCATCTCGTTTTGGGCCGATTCACCTCGATTTCCAAACGTTGTTCCGTAGTAAGTCTATTCTATTCTATTATGCAAACCAAACTTAGCATAAATCAAGTGACAACTGTAAAAAAAGACCACCCCCAAAAATGTGTGGTCTGATTGTAAATCAACACGTCTAAAAATCACCCTTTATATAGGGTCTCCGAACAGTACTTTTAGGTGTTGCAAACGGAATGACAAAGGGAATATATCCTCTATTCTATGGCGGTTCTTTCGGAACATGCGCCCATCCCAAATCTTAGCCAAGGTTCTAAAAATTACTCTTTATTTGTTTTAATTTGAGTATCCATAAGTCCACGTTGACTATAAATAGCCTTTTTGACCATGCGGGATGTTTTTTAGGTCACATCACCCAATATTTTATGAAGGTATTTAAAGCGTCCCAACGAACAGTACCCATTAGAAACATTCGCTATCCACACACTGCTGCATACGTTTTCTGAAGTTTTCAAGAACTCTAACAAGCATGTTGACTGCTATTCTGCCAATTTCAGCCTAAATATTGTCAATTAGGTCTTCCAAGGTGTTGGAACGATTGATATGCACCTTCGACTTCAGGCTACCCCAAAGGAACAAATCGCATAGGGCTAAGTCTGGTGAGCGTGCCGGCTAGTCCGCATCACCCCTCAAAGAGATAAGCTGTCCAGGAAACATTTGCCTCAAACAATTCATCGTAACTCTCGCTGTGTGTGCAGTGGCAACATACTGTTGGAACCATGCTTCCTCTTATTGCATTGCCTAAAGAGCAGGCTGAAAAAAATCGTGTATCATAGTCAAGTACCGTTCGGAGTTCATAGTTACGGCAAGACGGCTATCCTGAAAAAGTAAGGGTCAATGATGCATACTCGTGATATGGCGCACCACACAGTAACGCGGTCCTAGTGCAAAGGTCTCTGGTGAAGTCCTCAGGGGTTTGTTTCACTCTAGTACCGCATATTTTGTTTGTTTACACACCCACGTGGGGGAACAGAAAATCGTAAACGAAAAGCACGCTGCACTGCAATGATGGAGTGCGCATTAAACAAAAAAAGCTTCAACACAAAATGACCTCTCCTCACGGGTCCAGCCTGCAGTGCAAAATAGCAAATTACCGCGCTCCACCCTGTACACTTACTCCTATGTTAGAGGGTAATAATTTATTTTATTTTATGTGAACAAGAAACAGTGTCTTATAATTTAAGTATAGGATTCAAAATGATCGAAAGTACAATGAAATAAAAAAATAGTAAAGTTAGGGTTTTACAAGAGATAAAGAAACTAAGTAACAGGTTGAACATGCTTTCCAAACCACTGTGCCAAATTTTATTTCATGTACGACCAAAAGTGCGTAAATCCATAAGGACAACATGCAAATATTTGGCATTTCATTTATCTGTTCGCTATGTATGTAGGCATGGTATATCTGTTCGGCCACCAGCATCAACCGCCCCCGCCCCCTGCCCATATCCTTGCCAGTGTGTATCCATGCAATTGAAAATCGAATCGTTGGTCGGCTTTTGTTTTTGTTTTTACTGCAAACTGTTCATTTGTTCTGCCGGCTATTATGGCAGCATCGCACCGCACGCACCAACCCCTACCGAAATCCAATACCCCCCACTCAAAACCAAGGTAAAATCGAACAGTGGGTGGCGGAGGATTGCAGCAGCACCGAAATGAAGAGCATGATGATGACTCTGATAATATTATGTTCACTCGACAATATTTTTAATCGAACTAGTTACAATTTGACCACCACTAGGGGGGCGCACAGAGAGAGGCTGGGATGCAGAAAACGGACAGTGAGGGAATGTAGCTTCCCCAACATGGACACAAGCACACACACACACTGCACAAGTAAAGGGTGTTGTATGACATTTTAGGTTTTTTTCTGTTTGGACCATTTTTTTTGTGTGTACATGTGCGTATGTGTGTGTGTTCTTTTTTTTTGGGTAAACGGTCATGCGCCCTTTTCGGAAATAAAAATTATTTTTAAGTGTCGTCTTTTTTATGGACAATTTTTTTTATATTTTTTTTATTTTATTAACAATTTTTTTGTTCAATGCTTGAATGAGTATGCGAAAGTGGTCCGATAGGTGAACGGATATTGAATATATGTACACATATCATTTTTTTACATTATCTCTGAATTGAGTGGCAAGGATTGCGGTTGAGTTGCACAGCTCGTTATACTTCTCGACTGAAATAGGGTGTTCAAATCAACACCAGCTTAAGAATGGCAGGCTTAATATTTTAATAAGACAAATCCTCAAGTCAAGAAGACTAGCACCTATAAGAAGTTGCCATAGGCCAGTTTTTTTTTTTGGCAAATTTTGCTTAATTAATGTTTCATTCGTAACATTTGTTTCGCTTGGGACTGGCTATCTTTGGCGGCAGTGCGGTTCTGTTTTCATTAGTCCTCCTACAACTGTGAGTCCTCCTCCTCGGTGAGGAACGGGAAGATCCGCTGTTTTTGCCCAAAATTTTGTTCAGTGATGAGGCCCATTTCTGGCACAACGGCAATGTCAATAAACAAAATTGCCGCATTTGGGCTGAAGAGCAACAAGAAGAGGTTCAAGAGGTGTCATTATACCCAGAGAAACCACGGTTTGGTGCGGTTTATAAGCTGATATTTTTTCAAAAATGATGATGGCCGGAACGTAACCGTGAATGGTGCTCGTTATAGCGCCATTATATCGATCTTTATGCCTCGTGAAAGTGAAGCCCGTAATCTTGACGACACTTGGTTCCAACAGGACGGTGCCACTTGCCATACAGCTGCTCAAACAATAGATCTATTGAGAGGTCATTTCGAAAGCAGCTAATTTCACGTTTTGGACAGGTGAGTTGGCCGCCTACATTTTTCTTTGGGGTTACGTAAAGTCCAAAGTCTATGCTGACAAACCAGCTACGATTCAGGTTTTGGAAGCCAAGATTACGCTTGTCATTAAAGCCATACCGGTCAAAATGCTCGATGGAGTCTTCCAAAATTGGACCCTCAGAATGGAAACCCTGAGGCATAGTTGCGGCCAACACATGAAGGAAATTATATTCAAAAAATAAATGCCATAAAATGTCCTTTTAAATTACGAATAAAGATTCCACCCTTGATTAGAATTTTTATATGTTTTTATATTTTGAAAAAATACCTCTCGAATGAAATAGGGTGTTCAAATCAACAACAGCTTAATACGGGCTAGCTCCACTTTGGAATAAGAATAAACCTCAAGCTAAAATGACTAGCACCTATAAGGATCTAAAAAAAAGTACATTTTGCCTAATTGATGTTTCCTACGAAACATTTGCTTCGCTTGGGGCTGGCTATCATTGGCGGCCGTGCGGTCTTGTCTCCTTTAGTCCTTCTACAACTGGTCACCTAAAGCTTTTGTTGTATTTTGGTTCTTAATTAAATACAGGGTGTTCGCCGGGAAGGTACACTACTTTGTTTTGCCGCCATTTGGGTAAACATTAGACTTGACACGTCATATTTGACAGTCGTGAAGTAGAGACGTGGCAAATTTATTATGGAAAAATGTTCGATAAACCCACGAGTTTTAATCGTTAAAACATTTTATCAGAATCAATTCTCGTTTGCTGTGACGATGAGAAAGTTACGTGAAATCTTTGGGAGAAACAACGCCCTATTTAGCGTGTAGTGAATGATTTCGAAGAAAGAGGGTCTGTAGCTGATAGGTCCAAGCATGGACCACAACGTACTGCAAGATCGGCTGAAAACATTACGGCTGTTCAAGAAAGTGTTCAAAGCAATCCATCAACCTCAAGTCGACGCCGTGTGGCCAAAGGAGTTCTTTGAAGACCAAGCTTCAAAGAACAACTTTGGCCACAATTTTGCACAAGGATTTGCATTTGTGTCCATTTAATAGGCTGTTTCCACTACGGTCGCGTCCACGTCCGCGTCCACGATTTATCGATAATTTTTAATGGTGTTTCCATTGTGTTTTGGGTCCACGTTTGCGTTCAAACAGCTGTTTGTGTTTATTTGTTTTTTAGGGGTGCGAAAAATGTTAATATTTTTGTGTTGTGACATTATCATGAAGTTAGATGATATTATTTTGCTAACCGCAGTGGAAAATGAGGACCAAATGGTTTATTTTTCACTTCCGCGCCAGTCACTCCCAGCTTCTCCCCCATCTCTTTGTGTATGTGGGTGTTTTTGCGAGCACCCCTCAGGCCATCAATATTTTCCTCCCAGAGGTCCAACGGATATAGTGTTGATACTGCTGTCCATTCCGTCTTTTTGAAATCTAAAATAATTGAAAAAATTAATATTATTTAAACAAAAGCAAAAATATTAACTTACCTCCTGTTTTTTGCATTTTGGATGTTTATATTTATAATGATTAACAGCTGTTTTCATAGGGATGTGCAATTTGCGATATTGCCATTGATAGGTATGGGTGGGTTTCGACTGCAAAAATAATCGAATTTATAGTAAACGCGACTTATCAATAAACGCGTCCAATATGAACGCGACTTTTTCCCATACCTAACTGCCTATGTTTTTTGTATAGGCTGTAACGCGCGTTCATTGATTTTTGGACGCGGACGTGGACGCGACCGTAGTGGAAACAGCCTATAAGATTCAGTTGACACAAGAACTTCTTTTACAAGACCATTTACGCCGCCGTATATATGCCAATAGGATGTTACTGCTCGCCCATGACAAACCCCGATTTTCATCAAAAAAATCATAATGAGTGACGAGGCACATTTTCATTTAAATGGATATGTAAATAAACAGAATAGTTGGTTTTGGGCAATGAAAAACCCAAAAATTATTCATCAGTCCGCTTTGCATCCATTAAAAGTGACAGTGTGGAGTGCAATTTGGCCAGGAGGAATCATTGGACCTTACTTCTATGAAAATGAAAACTGTCAAAAAATGGCAACTGTCAATGGGGAGCGATATCGTGCTATGATTAACCCTCCGTCATGCACATGTATCTGGCCACCAAATTTAACTGTGATTTAAATATATTTTTAATTTGGCTAGGGGTTTGAGTCTCCAGGTACCCTCTACAAATATTGTAAGGTATCGTTTAATGAAAAAACACACTAAAAAAACGACAAACAAAATTGTTGTGGATTTTTCATCTATAAATCGTACATGTCGGAACATGTGCATGACGGAGGGTTAAGAACTTTTTAACGCCAGAACTGCACGCTTTGGGCTTGATCAACATGTGGTATCATCAAGACAGTGCCACATCGCATACAGCCAGTATAACAATGGAATTTTCGGCGAGACCTCTTTCCACAACAAGTTATTTCAAGAAATGGTGATGTTGATTATCCTCCACAGTCGCCCGATTTGACTGCTTCGGACTTCTTTTTGTGGAAAATCTGAAAAGCAAGGTTTATGCAAACAAACCAGAAACGCTTGAGCAACTCAAGCAAAATATTCGTGATGAAATTAATGAAATACCGCGTGAAATGTGTGAGAATGTAATGAAAAAAGTGTTCAAAAGGGCTCGCATTTCTAAGGCTAACAGAGGCGGACATTTATCTGGTATTGTATTCTATACATAATTGCCGACATTAAATAAAATATTTATCAATATAAGATCCATTCTCTTTCATTTAATTAAAAATTATAAACAAACAAAGTAGTATACCTAACCAAAGGACATCCTGTAGTATAACTTCCCGACGGACACCCTGTGTATGCAACTTCCCACATTGCGAAAATCGAATATACGAGGTCTGTTCAATAGAAAAGGTTAAATTTAATTTATGCCAAAATAATATTTATTTACGAGGGTTGCTATATAAATTTCTGGCCTAGACAACACTAGGTGTTGCCTGGCGCCATCTGACTTTACCATTGGAAAGTTTGGAATTCTTTAGTATAAACGTACTTCAGACCTGAAAAAATCAATTTGGCAAAAAAAAATGGAATTAACTCGTGAACATTTTCGTGTGATCATTTTTCACAACTTTCGACGTGGATTATCACAACTAGAGTACATCGACCAACTTAAATCTTTGTATGGTGATGAAGCACCATCCTATAGCGCTGTGAAAAACTGCTTTAATAAATTCAATCGTGGCCGACGCTCGCTCAAAGACGAAGGTCGCCCAAAAACGGCCTTTGCGCCAGAGAACATTGATGCCGTGCGTGAACTGATAATAGAGGCATCCTTGGGCATTTCTTCCGCCAGCATACATTCGATATTGCATGAACATCTGGTCGTAAAAAAGGTTTGTTCTCGTTGGATCCCGCACAATTTGGCAATCGCTCAAAAAAAGACTCGTGACGATTGGTGCAAAGAAATTTTCAAAAAAAAAAAAGATCGCGGTGCTTTAAAAGAAGTGTAAAAGATCGTCACAGGTGACGAATCATGGATCTATGTGTATGAGCCCGAAACAAAACAGCAATCGACCGTGTGGGTCTTCGAAGACGAGCCAAATCCAACGAAAGTTGTTCGTGGAAGAAGCATTTCGAAGCATATGGTAGCCTGTTTCTTCGGCAAAACTGGTCATGTGGCGACTGTTCCGCTTGAGCAACGTAGGGCGGTCAATTCTGAGTGGTACATCACCATTTGTCTGCCTGAAGTCTTCGGAGAAATTCGAAAAACGATCAAAAGAAGACGAATCATTGTGCAACATGACAGTGTGAGCTCTCACACATCGGCTCAAACCAGCGCCTTTTTGACCGGCCAAAATGTCAAATTGATGGGTCATCCGCCGTACAGCCCTGACTTGGCACCCAATGAATTCTTCGTATTTCCGTACATCAAGAAACAAATGCGTGGTCAACGATTTTCGTCGCCACAAGATGCTGTTGAAGCGTTCAAAAACCATGTTTTGGAGGCATCTCAATCGGAGTGGAAAAGTGCTTCGACAATTGGTTTGAGCGCATGCAAAAGTGTATGAATCATGCTGGAGAATACTTTTAAAAACAATAAAATCATTTTTGATGATAAATATTCGCATTTTCATTATTAGGCCAGAAATATATAAAGCAGCCCTCGTAGGCATTTGTTAAATCAAAACATTATTGTTGGAGCTGAATCTCTGCCCTCCGAGCCATTTTTTAGGTTTAAAAATAGGAAATAGTCACTGGGGGCTTAATCCGGAGAGTATGGCGGATGAGGTTCCAATTCGTAACCCAATTCATGCAATAATGCACCCGTGCTTTATGAAACAGAACTTTTTTCTTGACCATAGGGAGTCGTTTTTTATATCCTCGTTAAATCGGTTTAATAAGTCGGCATAATATTCGCCGTTTATTGTGTTTCCCTTTTGAAGGTAACCGATGTGAATCGTAAAAAAACTGTTGCGTTCACCTTATTGGTCGACAAAGTCACCTTGGCCTTCTTCGGAGCCGGTTTACCTGGAGAAACCTATTGTTTAGACTGCTGATTGGTCTCCGGAGTGTTGTAATGAATCTATGTTTTATCCACAGTTAGAAAACGCCGCAAAAACTCATTCGAATTGCGGTTAAACAACTCCAAACAATCCTTTGAAGTTGTCCCACGATTACGTTTATGGTCAATTGAGAGAAAATGCGGCACCCATTTTGCAGACTGCTTTCTTTAACCCAACTGATTATGTAAAATCGAAACCACACTATCATATGAAATGCGTATAGCATCAACAGTCTCATGCACTTTTACTTTTCGATAGGCCAACACCACATCGTGGTTTGTTTGACATTTTCGGAAGTATTGACCTGAATTGGCCGTCTAGAACGTTCAGCTTCATTTCTACTTATGCGACCACAACGAAAGTCAGTATACCACTTTTTTACCACTGAAAGCGATGGTGCAGAGTCCCATAGTATTTATCAAGCGTTTTCCTTGGTTTGATTGACGGTTTTTTTCGCTAAAAATAATTTTTAATGAGCTCTCTAAATTCACTTTTTTCCATTTTTAGCAAAATCCACGAGGTTGCATGTTTTGCACAGCTGTTAAACACAAACTAAATGAAGGAACTCTCTCAAAATTTGACAGTTGTCTATTAACAGATGGGAGCAGTGTTGCCTTCATATAACTACGAGGGAAGTTAGAAGAGCCAAGGAATTATTGATCTGCCCTCTATTATATGCCATTAAAAACTTTCGATTAACTTATTTAAATCACAAGATATGATTTTTGCAAGGAAAAAATTGCAAATAGCGCCACTGTGCGACTATCAGGTTTTGACCTAAAAACCGGTATGACGGTTTTCGGTTTGGATTTTGATCGCGTCCCATGCTGAAGTCCCACTTGAAAGTTTCCTCTTTACTAGCCAACAAATTCTGAATAAAAACTATTGTCCCTGTAAAGTGCAATTTGGAATTGCATCCAGTCCCTAACTTAAAGTACCGCCCTCATATTTGGTTTTAACTAATTTTACATAATGGCACCTCTTTTAAAGTGCAACCACGTTTTCGTCTCTTGTCGTATTTACACATCCAGCCGACAATGTAATTTCCACATAGACCTTGCATTTTCAATTTCCTCTTTTCTTTTTTTTTGTGATGTAACAAAAGGACATGAGTGTGTGCATGCTGGCTGGCTGGTATCAGGATATTGTTAACTCTATTAGTATCTCAATTTTAAATTGTTTTTTGCACCATTGTTATTTAAGTAATACGCGTAATTCAATTAATTTATACCGAGACTTTATGGTCAACGTTTTACAGAAATGGCGCCCTCTCTCCGATATTGTATTTTTTCCATTGTAGATTGTATCAAATTTCATTTGGGAGTTGGCACTTTTTTGTTGCCGTTTTGTCGTCGACTCTGTGGCAAACTAGAGTTTAAAACTTAAATTTGTGTGTGTTTCAGTTTTAAAGGTACGCAATATTTTTGGTAGGTTTATATTTTTTGTATAAAAGGACAAAAATATATATTAAGCACTAGCACTGTGCCCTTGCGGTGTTTTTGTTACACTTTTACAGCCTTGCACGTTATGGCCTGTCAAAAATGTCAAGCGGTGTAGTGAGGCATTTATAAACGGTGGGAGCCGTTGTGCGGGTTTATATGGTCGTTCCTTTGAAAGAAAATCTGCTGTGGCTGTGTTAAATACTTTCAAAAGTACAATTTTAATAGTAACACCACGTTGGGCGCCAATAAAATCAGGCTTATAGCCTGTCAAAAATGTCAAGCGGCTCTGCAGGAGCTGGTGGGCTCCTACATAGTCCTTTCCTTGGAAAAACTGCAGCGGATAAGTTGAATACTTTCAAAAGTACAATTTTAATAGTAACACCACGTTGGTCGCCAATAAAATCAGCCTTATAGCCTGTCAAAAATGTCAAGCGGTAAATTATGCCATTACAAGTTCAGGAGCCGTTGGGCGTCTATATATGAACGTTTCTTTGAAAAAAAAAACGGCTGTGAATGAGTTGAATACCTTCAATAGTACAATTTGAAAAGAAAGACCACGTTGGGCGCCAATTAAATCATATACTACATTTTTATTAATAATTTTCTGATTTTCTAGTGAATGCCTGGAATATTTATGTGATGGATTTTACATTGCACTTCTTCCGTTTAAAGTCTAAAGTTGGGCGCCATTATACAATACATATAGTAATTCCTTTTTAATTCTTTATGTTGACAACGACAGATCCTTTCTGATCCTAGTTTTGCAAAACTGCAGTATCTCCGTAGAACGAAATAAAAAGTCTTGGGCTTGAACAACTTTTGGAAAAAATACAAACTGTGTAGACTAAACAAAGCTTCGGGCGCCAAAAAAATTGTATACTACCGATTTTATTGTCAATGCCTGGAATATTTATGAAAAGGATTTTACATTGCACATCTTCCTAAAGTTGGGCGCCATTATACAGTTGATGCATATAGTGGTTTTATTTGTGTCATTTTGACAACGACAGCTCTTTTTCGATGGAAACTTTGACAAAAAATCAGTATCTCCTTAGAACGAAATGAAAGGTCTTTGTCTTGAACAACTTTAGGAAATAATGCAAACTAATATCCAAAGTCAACGCTGTGTAGACTGAACAGAGCGTTGGGTGCCAATTAAATCATACAATCAATACATGCAGTGGTTTCTTTTTGATTCATATGTCATTGTGACAACGACAGCATTTCTCTGATGGAATATTTGACAAAAAATCAGTATCTCCATTGAACGAAATGAAAAGTCTTACGCTTGAAAAACCTTAGGATATAAAGCAAACTAATATCTCAAGACAACTCGTACGAGGGCGGTTCGGAAACTTCTTAGCCTAGCACAAAAAGCGCGGTATAAAGAGAAAAAGTGTTTAGTGTTTTGGAAACTTCCATCTCTGCTTTGAACACATGTTAAATTTTGTTTCGATCTGGCAACTCCTTCATATAGAAACAGGTGTTCACAAAAGACGCATTCGCGATTTTTTTACAATGGAAAAATTAGAAATGCATGGTGTCATTAAATATTTACATAAAAAAGGTTTCTCGGGACAAGAAATTCATAATGATATGGTGAATGTGTTAGGTGAAAGTGCTCCTTCATATGCAACAGTAAAAAATTGGGTTGCTGAATTTAAACGTGGTCGTACAAGCATTGAAGATGAACCACGTAGTGGACGTCCAAAAACAGCAACAACAACAGGAATTGTAGCCAAAGTGCATGATATGGTATTAAATGATCGACAAATAAAAGTGCGTGAAATAGCTACTATCATGGGCATCTCAAATGATCGAGTCCATTTAATTTTGCATGAAGAACTACAGATGAAAAAGCTTTCTGCAAGATGGGTGCCGCACTTGTTAACAGTCGACCAAAAACGCATAGGAATGAACATTTCTCAAGCTTCTTTGGATCGTTTTCAGCGAAATAAAATGGATTTTAAGCGTCGTTTCATAACTGTTGATGAGACATGAATCCACCACTATACTCCAGAGACAAAAGAACAATCCAAACAATGGACTGAAGCTCGAGGAAGTGCCCCAAAGATGGCAAAAACAATTCAATCGGCTGGTAAATTATGGCAAGGGTTTTTTGGGACTTCAAAGGTATTTTATTGATTGACTATCTGCAAAAGGGTAAAACAATAAATTCAGAGTACTATTGCAACCTTTTAGATCAATTAAATGTACAAATTCGAGAAAAACGTCCTGGCTTATAACACAAAAAAATAATTTTTCATCAAGACAACGCACCAGCGCACAAGAGTGTTTTAACAATGGCTAAAATCAACGACTTAAAGTACGAGTTGCTTGACCACCCACCTTATTCTCCTGATTTAGCTCCCAGTGACTTTTACCTGTTCCCAAATCTAAACAAATTCCTTGCTGGCAAGCGTTTTACCTCAAATGAAGATGCAATTACAGTTGTAAACCACTATTTTGAAGACCTTGAGGAAAACTATTTTAATCAATGGATAGAATTGCTAGATAAGCGTTGGACTAAGTGTATTGAAGTTTCAGGAGATTATATTGAAAAATAAAAATATTTTTGAAAAACTAACTATTCTCTTTCATTGATAGGCTAAGGACTGCCCTCGTATTAGACTCCTTTTAATATGTTGCTTTTTAGGCTCAAATTACGCGTTGTGCGCTATTTAAATTAAAGATTATATTTGGATTGACTGTTGAGCGTTTCATGTTCATATTAAAGTTAATATTACGATCACTCTGTGAAGATACTTGGCACATTAGACATTTGCCCTATGTATTGAGCCTACACGTTAAGCGCCAAAAAAAAAAATAATAGCTTGTTATTCTCATTAACTTATGAAAAGAAATTTTGCTTTCTTCAAAAGGATGTGATTAAGTTTGGCATCTAATATAATAGATTTAATATTTTGCTTCCATGACTTTTATTATACGGTGTATGCCATTTAAAAGTTGTTGATATTTCTAGGATTTTATTTTGTTTATACTTTTCGTTTGAATGTTATCATTAGGCTAACCTTGTGCAGGTGTTTACAATTTACAAAATTTGGCTAGTGCATTTGCAGCTACACGTTGGGCGCCATAATGTATTATGGAGATTTACTTATGAAGGGACAGTTTACGTTAGTATGTAGGATTTTGAT
Organism: Hydrotaea diabolus; assembly: GCA_963513945.1. NCBI lineage: Eukaryota > Metazoa > Arthropoda > Insecta > Diptera > Muscidae > Hydrotaea > Hydrotaea diabolus. The sequence continues at coordinate 17,892,005 of OY740719.1, forward strand.
AAGTTCGCAGTCTGAACATAGGAGACACCGTTTAATATTTTTCTTCTATGGGCTCTTTTTACACGTTGGGCGCCAAAAGAAAAAAACAAGAATTTATTCTAAGCGTACTATGAAATGTTTTATGTATTTAATTCGCATTATTGATACATTAAAACATCGCAGATTTGGCAAATGTATTTTGGGGCACACGTTGGTCATGATGGGTATTTAAGGGTACACGTTGGGCGCCAATAAGATATGATTTTATTTTTATTTCATTTTAAACGGGCATTTTATGTGTAAGTTAAGACGGTTATATAGTTTGCCATGTTCTCATTCTTCGTGTCCTTAATATACGAAATATTTGCCCAGGTTTATACGTTGGGCGCCAATAAAGTAGGTTTTTTGTTTCGATTTACCTATAAAAGGTCACACTACAATTACTGCAAGTCTGTTACAAGGGGAGACTTCTTTTAAATCAGGGCTTATGCATTTTATAGAGAAGTTTTTACATGGCTTGGATATATATCTCTTACTCGCCGGCATTTACATAAACATTCTGTTAGATGTCTAAACCTGGATTTGAGCCTGGGTTTACTGGCATGATAGTGGTGCACACTTCGATCATACCGTGGGAAACTTGAGAGAAGTTTCGCCTTGTTCCTTAATGGGATGTTTTAAGAATTAAGTAAGTACAAGTTCGTATCTTTTTAATACTTGATACCGTAGAATATTTGAGGGCGCTGGTGCAACATTTTCGTTGGGAGCCAATAATATATTTATGTACTTCTTTATGAAGATGAAGATTATCTAGGCATATGTGATAAAGTGTATTATGTCTCAGCGTCTAAAACGCAACCTAAAGGAAAAACACTGCCGAACTTGACACTTGCAAGCTTAATTACGGAAACTTTTGGAATTATCCTGTTGGACTGCATAGAGTATTTTCATATTTGTTCAATTTAGCGCGAGATTAGAGATTATGATGTTGTTGTTGTAACAACAATATATTTTGTTTTAAAGTCCTGTTTTACTACACGGGATCTGCTTCGATATCCAGGTGAAGGAAACGCGCCATTTGAACTGGATGCGTCAAAAAAGACCTGGGGGTCAGCTAAGTAAGCTTGGCCGGGCAATTAAAGAAGTGCAGCACGTCATGTGGTCCCTGATGGCAGGCGGGACAAGCGTCCGGAACGTTAGCATCAATTCGCGCCCCATACGAATTGAGGCGGCTGCATAATCCACATCTTAGCTGAGCCAGAAATACGCGCGTCTGCCGAGGTGGCATTGCTGTTGTGTTTTGAGCGGCACATGGTGCCGGGGAGACAGCCCTTGGCCTAAGAATTCCTTCTTCGGATCGATCCGGTGCATAGAACCGGCTGTCGGGGATCGAGGTGGCATATTTTTCTCTGGGAGAGATTATTACTTTAGATTAGAGATTATTCTCTTACCCACCGGTATTTACGAGGTAGATAAGCCCTGAAAGATATATGTTCAAAGCCGCACTTGAACCCGGGAACATGAGTAATAGTTCTTTTAGGTTTACCTTCCCAACACTGCGGATTAAAAGTACTACAAAAAATTCACACTTTTTTGAGTATGTACACCTTTTATCTCCATAATCCATAATCTAAGCCACGACTTTACTCCAAAATGGTTATGGTTGTTGGATCTACAGGCACCGCTGACTTATATGTCATATTTTACTTGGTCTTTCCAACTGATTTTCGGTACTTCCTGACTGCTCCGTTCGTGGTTTCTAGTCTGATTTCGTTCAGATCCCTTTCAGCCTCAAACCTAGCCCAAGAAATCGCTGGTTTTTGAAGCGCTTAAATATGTTTAGAGTCCAGATTTTATTGCAGCTCCTTATCACTCATGTCTGTCTATCTCTTAGCTTTTCCTTCGCCTTTTATTCTTGGACAAGATAAAACGCATACAGCGTACAATTTCCTTTGCCCATCATTTAATTTCATTACAGCGATTTTATTTTTTTTCCATTTTTATTTTTATTCATATGAAGCCAAAGAGAAAAAACCACAAAAATATTTTATGATGGCTGTCAACAGCTTCACCGTGTGTATCACGCTCGAACCGAGTGAGTGTGAGACCATGGGGGACAGGAGCTGAGGTGGCTCTGCACGGTTTGTGGGGTCTGAAGTGCCGTCGACTTGCAATGTGGGTTTGCAAGCGATAAGAAAGGAATATCTACATGAAAATGCATTAAAATACATTTCCATTCCAATAAAAACAATGAATATTTATGGATATTGTTTACATACGTATATCCTTTCATTGGATTGACAACTTTTTCGTCCTTTTGACTACGCTACGGTTTTTTGTGTGTTTTAATGAAATGAAAGTAATGGCAAAAGGTGCAGGATGTATGAGATGGTGAAACCAATGTAAGCTTACTATACAGGATGCTTTGTAGAGAAACAAAAATCGCCAGATATTCATGGACTTGGCTCAAGGCAAATGGCTCGGCAACATCGGTTATCCACCCTGTAACAACCTGGCGGATTTTTTCAACGTTTCGGTGTGGCCCATAATGGTTAAGCCCAATATTTCGGCTGTGCACTCTGGCTATTGAACCTAATGGATTAATAAATATTTACCAACAAAAATGTCAATGCATAAGACCGGATAATGTCCTGGACCATCGTACACTGAAGGTGGAAGAAGGAAACATTACCCAAGACCATATGCTAGTGGAGGCTCCTCCAAAACCTACAAGGATGCGGAAAATATTACAGAACAAAATGAATGATAGCACATTGGGAAGCAATGCTTTTATGGTGATAAAGCACCATCTTTGGTCAATGAATCTGGCAAGTGCAGGCCATTTACTCTAGCCACAATGATTTTTACTTACATTTCGGATAAACTTGAATTGTAGCTGGTAACACGTGGTGAACCAAAGCTAAAAGAATGTCACCTGATTTTAAAACCAACATTCATTGTGTAATAGTCGCGCACATCACCTGCCTAAAAAAGCCTGCCAAAAGTAGCACATTCTGTATTAATGGCACTTACTTATAGCCCTACTAAAGTCTTTAAAAATATTTGCAGATTTTCATGCGAGCCATTTGCGTTGGGCGCCAATATAGTTTTTGTATGTTATTGTTCTGATCCCCAAATACATGGATGCAGCATGTCTGTCTGTTATTACTTTTATTATAGCCTTTCAAAACTTTTCATAAATATTGATAGATTTTCAAGAGAACCATACGCGTTGGGCGCCAACATAGTAAGTTATCAATCTGCCTACTAGTACATGGAGGCATCATGTTCGTCTGTCTGTCGAGTTATTCGTGTTTAAGCCTAGTATTCAGCTCTAAGCCTACTATTCGCTTAGTAGTTTTACCTTTATCTATGACCCTTATTTAGATTGCAGTTAAATTGAATTTTGACTGTTAGCACGTGGTGAACCGCTGCTAAAAGAATATCATCTGTGCTTATCTGATTTTAGAACCAAAACATAAAGTTCGATAGTCGCACACATCATCCACCTAAGCACTGCCGGTCAAGAGTTCGATATTTTTTATTAATAACAGCTTTTCAAGAGAACCATATACGATGTGCGCCATTATAGTTATTATAAGTTCTTATTATGCTCCCAAATACATGGATGAATCACGTTCATCTGCCTGTTACTATCTTTATTAATGGCAGTTACTTATAGCATTTCTTAACTCTTCATATTTGCAGCATTTCAAGCGAGCCATACGCGTTGGGCGCCAATAAAGCAAGTTATTATTCTGTCCCACTACCTCATGGACGAATAATGTTCGTCTGCCTGCTATGATGGAGTTCTTTGCTTACGAGTAGTAGTTTGAGTTCTATCTCTACACAGAAAAATCGTAGTGAAGACCTGTGTTGAAGAAAACAGCTGTTTTTTTCATTTCAATAAATTATTTTAATTATTTCAATTCAAATCAGCTTGAAAATGTCTTCACAACTTTTATTTTTTTCTGCAAATCTAAAAAATTCTCAGGTCAAACAACTATAAGAATTCTAATGGGAAGCGAAAATTTTGTTTGGGGTAAAACTAGGCCTTGGTGCGAGATCGACATTGGGCGCCAAAAAAGTATCTGATTTCTGTTATAGTTGTCATAAACTAAGAGAGGATGTTCCACTGTTTCTGAGTAAAAATTTCATTGTTTTGGAGAAACCATTGGTACACACGCAGAGAAAAGATATGGTTACACTAAGGTCACCGCAACAATAATATGTTCTTTACAACAAAAGTATGTTCGTCGCAACCATAGTATTGTTTTTTGAATTTCATTTTGACAACAGTATGATTGCGACAATATTAGTATTTTTGAAATGTAACAATAGTATTATTGCCAAATTTAGAAATGAAAATATGGTTGTAGCAACCATATAAACATGGTTGGTGCAACAAAAGTAATGTTGTTTAAATTTACGTTAACAAAAATATGATCACGGCAATCATACCGTATGGTTGCGACTATGAACATAACAAAACAAGTTTTATAGAGCATACATGTATGTGTGTGCGTATGTTTTTTTTTGATATACCAAAAAAACACACACACGCGCTACAGTGCGGGGTTGTTGTCCATTATAAAAAAACAACAACAATCGGAAGGCAGTTTGAGGGATTTTTATTGTGTTTACTTTGTTCGATGAAATACTCTACTTAGGACTGGTTCTCGTTTATTTAAAATCTGCCTGCACTTGAGTATATAGCCATTGATTATGGTTTAATCACATTCGTTTCTTGGGGTCTTGGGGTCTAAAAGAATTTTCGACTGCCGTTGGAATATATATTTTTGCTTCTTGAATGAAATGTTCCATAAAAACATGGCCTCAATTCTGGCTATTCACTTATTGTAATGCAATCCTAAATAATCCTAAATAAAAAATTTCGGGATCATAGTATGGTTAAGTTAATCATACTACGGTTGTAGGAATAATAGCATGGTTGCATGTGAATCACACTATGGTTGTGAAGATCATACTATGGTTGTATGAGAAAAATACTATGGTTGTGAGGATCAAAATATGGTTGTGTAGATCATAGTATGGTTGCGTGTGAATCATACTATGGTTGTGTGGATCATAGTATGATTGCGTGTGAATCATACTATAGTTGTAAGAATCATACAATGGTTGTATGAGAAACATACTATGGTTGTGGGGATCATAATATGTTTGTGAAGATAATAGTATGGTTGAATGTGAATCATACTTTTGTTGTGAGGAACATAGTATGATTGTGGAGATCATAGTATGGTTGTGGGGATCATAGTATGGTTATGTGTGATTCATACTATTGTTGTGAAGATCATAAGATCATATTGTTGTGCTACAACCATATACCCAACAATAGTATAATCCTCTTCGAATATTGTCACCCCAACCATACTTTTTTGCTGCGTGCAGTGCTGAGTAAGCCCTAGGGAACCCCTAGATTGGGGATTTTAACTTAATTAATATTAATTCAGATTTTTTTATACCCAGATGTCCAATTTTCGGACCCCTATGGTCCGGTTCGATTTCCAAATTGCACAAATCTTAAATATAGGTACAAATTTGGATTTGTTAAAAAAAATTTTAGTGTTTCGGGATACTAATATTTCCCCGAACATAAGCGGGCGGGTTTCGGGCCTAGGGCCCATAAACCAATGGTCAAGGCCTCCAATTCAGTCAAATGGTTAAATTTATGTCATATACGAGTACAAATTCGTTAGATAATTTCACTGTTTCCGATATATTCCGAACGTTATGGCCGTTTCTTGGTTCCCAGGGCACTTAAACCACGCCCATAGGTCAAGGCCTCAGAATCAGCCAAATCGGACCCAAGCGACCATAGGCTCATGGGCCAATGACTTAAAATAAGTGGAATCTAAAAAATACCTTTTATATTCGGATCCCTGGAGAAATTTTAATGTTTTCAATATCCATATGTCTATAGCTCAAGCTCAAGGAGGCCCATATGGTCTGGTCCGATTTCCTAATTGGCACAAATCTTAAATATAGGTACAAATTCGGATTTGTTAAAAAAAATTTTAGTGTTTCGAGATACTAATATTTCCCCGAACATAAGCGGGCGGGTTTCGGGCCCAGGGCCCATAAACCACACCCAATGGTCAAGGCATCCAATTCAGTCAAATGGTTTAATGTATGCCATATACATATTCGTTAGAAAATTTCAATGTTCCTGATATATTCTGAACGTTAAGGCCGTTTCTTGGTCCCCAGGGCACATAAACCACGCCCATAGGACAAGCCTCCGAATCAGCCGAATTGGCACCCAAGGGACCATAGGCTCATGGGTCAATGACTTAAAATAAGTGGAATCAAAAAAACTATTTTATTCGGATCCGTGGAGAAATTTTAATGTTTTTCAATATCCATATGTCTATAGCTCAAGCTCAAGGAGGCCTATATGGTCCGGTCCGATTTCCAAATTGCACAAATCTTAAATATAGGTACAAATTTGGATTTTTTTTAAAAAAATTCAGTGTTTCGGGATACTAATATTTCCCCAATCATAAGCGGGCGGGTTTTGGGCCCAGGGCCCATAAACCACGCCCAATGGTCAGGACCTCCAATTCAGTCAAATGGTTTAATGTATGTCATATACAGATTCGTTAGAAAATTTCACTGTTCCTGATATATTCCGAACGTTATGGCCATTTCTTGGTCCCCAGGGCACATGAACCACGCCCATTGGTCAAGGCCTCCGAATCAGCCAAATCGGACCCAAGGTACCATAGGCACATGGGTCAAGGACTTAAAATAAGTGGAATCAAAAATAACTATTATATTCGGATACGTGGAGAAATTTTAATGTTTTTCAATATCCATATGTCTATAGCTCAAGGAGGCCCATATGGGCCGGTCCGATTTCCAAATTGGCACAAATCTTAAATATAGATACATATTTTAGATTTGTTGAAACATTTCACTGTTTCTAAATAGCTATATGTTCCCGACCATAATGGGCGCTTTTTGGATTCCAGGACCATAGACAACGCCCAATGGTCAAGCCTCCAATTCAAATGGTTAAATGTATGTTATATACTTATACAGATTAACTGTTTTTATGTACACATAAGTCCACGTAAGAGAGGAAATTTTGTCAGCGCCTCAAGGCCTCAAATGTCTTCGAATCGTAAAACAAATATGATATAGGGCAAGACCTTCGATTCAGCTAAATCGGCACTCTAGCTACCATACACCCACGGTTCAAGGCCTCAAGTTGATTAGAATCTTAAAAAAAAATAAGATATTCCGATTCGTAACGAAATTTTATTGTTTTTTATGCCCGTATGTCCATAGTTCAAGGAGACCGATTTTTGGATCCCTTAAGCCTATGTGGGCCAAGATACTCAAATTTGGTGATTATACCCAAATTTTGTTTAGTCTTATTAGGGCCTCCCTGTATAACAGTTGGAAAGATTGTCTTTAGTATCGTGCCATCCCATACAAGGGATGCAATGCTTGAAGATGTGAAGAAAGAAATGAGTCGATGCACCATTATACTTCTGGAACTCAACTGGCGGACCTTATGCACTTCTGTGGATAGTCTTTTTATTTTTAGCTAATAGGTTTAAAGGCTGCGCGCATAAGACTTACATTTAAGGACTCCTGTAGCTGCTGTTTAGATGTAGAGGATGGGGAAGAATCAATGTATCACTAGTTATGTTCCTGAGAAAGAACTTCAAGAGTATTGCCTCGCCTACCTTGGGTGTAGGTCCTTCGTTGACCTAAACAATCAAGCAGATATTTACTGGGGTCCCTTGACATTACGCTCAGACTAGTTATGTTCCTGACAAAGAACTTTAAGAGTTATGTCTCGCCTACCTAGGGTGCAGGTCCTTCGTTGACCATAGCAATCAAGAAGATATTTACTGAAGTCCTTTGACATTCGGTTAAGGTTAGTTATGTTCCTTACGAATGACATCAAGAGTATTGTCTCGACTACCTAGGGTGCAGGTCCTTCATAAATCCTAGTATATAAAGACTAAGCAGATGTTTTTCTTAAGCCTTTCGTCTTTCGGATTCAATAAGAACAAATTATGGCGATAGAAACAGAAATTTAGAAATGTTTCTTTATCTCTTGTAGCTCTTCTTAGCCTTTATCTTCTCTCTTCTCTTCTAAATTACATTCTTCCTTAAAGACTTTTTACCTAGGGGAATCACAGTGGACTGAATTTTGCCGTGCCCCTAGTAGACTCGTCAGTAGAACTCTCAACAGGAGGGCGAGCCTATAGAAAGTATGGGTAAGCAAAAAGGGGAACCCCAATATGGGATATTAGGCCAAAAAGCAATCCTTCGAGATTTCCCTAATTACGCTCCCTCTAGGGTTCGATCCCACTGCAGCACAAGCACTTTCCAACCCCACGATATCATTGAAAAATTCCTCCTCGCCCCCCTCATAGAAAACAGCAACAAAAACAAACGACATATTGTTGAAACTTAATCGAATAATGAATGCATGGTTAACACGATAACAAAAACAGGATATGCACATACGGACAGACATCCTTCCGGCAGACAATAGGCAGGCTTGCACATCACATGTCAATTTTGCGATTCGCAAGAACAAAAGCAACAAATGAACGAATGAATGACGGACGGACGGACTGACTGCATGAATGCAAGCAACAATACGCAGCAACGGCATCAATGACGACGAAAAGGAACCGGATGAGGGGGCGGGAAAAAGAGACAGGAAGGACGACGTTGCGCCGGAGGAAAATGAAAAGCACTTCACCAAAAATTGTGAAGTATATTAATTAAAAAATATTTTTCTGTCGGCGCTCTTCGGCATGAGTACACATATTTCCGAAAAAGTTAATGCGAAGGAACAAAAACAACAACAAGAGCAGCAACATCTACAGCTCCAGCAGTCATTAGTAGTCCTGGCGGTCCGAAGCCGGGCGCAAATGGAGAGCAAATGCAAACAATGCACTTTGTCGCGCGCGTGTGTATGTGTGAGTGAGGGAGTATGTGGTATGCATAATGTTGCAGCATCATGTGGTTGCATCGGGGTAGATTGGGAAGGTGCAGTTCGTAGCCAGGATTATTTGCAAATGCCAGCCCGAGGGTATATGCGAAAGTAAAGTGGTGGGCATTAAGAGAGCGCATGAGGATACCAGGATCTAGTATCTTTACTGAAAGTATCTGGCAGAGAAGGTCACCGTTTGTCCTTAATAAGGAGACGAGGAGAGCATATAGGTTTTAGATTGAAGATATTCCTCATCCGATCGATCCTATACTTCGTTAAGTATCAACAAAGTCCTGGGCAGAAATTTCACTTTTCGGTCACTATTAAGGCCACGCTACTATTTTTATGACCCCAACTGTTGCCACAGCACCGCCACAAAAAAAAATATTTTTTTTCAGGCGTTTTATTGAATAATGCACCCAAAATATTTTGGGGTGGCTGCCGTAATTGCGGCACGGAACAAGGAGAGTTTTGGCAAATATTAAATTTTTTCATCTTGCTGCAAAAGTTTAATGTTCACTTCAAATCCTGCCACAAACAAATGCATCATAATTTGCTGCAGCATACAACATTTCATTAAAACCAAAGATGTTGTTTGCCGTGCCCCCTTCGCAGTTGATGATGTTGCCTGTCACAACTATTTGGTTATAGAATCCATTACTCTTGTACATAACGTAACGAATGATTTCCTCATTCTTGTAAACCGTAGTTCATCCATGCCACATAATCAGCAACATCACGAGGTAGCAACAATAAAATATCTATGCAAACAAGTCTACTCATAGTGGGACTTCTTTGCCAACGAATCATCTGCTGCAGGTCTCCACCTTGTTTTGATTGTAGCTGTATTTAAATGGGGGGGGGGCAACTTTTGCTCCTGCCACAATATTTACCATCATCTATCAATATTAATTATAAATCTCCAATGATTGTTGTTTCCACGGGGGAGCAATTTTGTGTTGTAAAGACATTGAATGAGTGCATAATTAAAAAAAGATGAACTAGATTCGCCATGCTCGCAGAAAAAAAACAAAATTTTTAAGATTCGCCATGCACACAGAAAAAAAGTTTTCGGTTTTATTGACTTAAATATTCAAAAAAAAAATTAATGAGGAATCCTGTGATAAAAAAATTCAAATATTCAAACAAAAAATTAATTAGGAATTTTCACATATTAACTAAAATATTTGTACGTTGTATATGTTGTTGTTTTGTTTACATTTATTCGGCCTTTTATCGTTATTATGACTTGAACAGTTTTTATTCTGGTTCGAGACCTTTTTGTTGTTTCTTTTTCAGCACTAAAAAATCAACTAAAAATTAGTGAAATGTATTGGTTATGGTTGCCTGACAGACTGGTATTTAACAATAATAATAGTTGATTTAACTTTATTCTATGGTTAAATTTTTAAATCATGAAAATTGTAAATTTTAAAATATTTATTGTTGTTTTAACAATGTATTGTTGAGTTTTTTAACCATTAACATTGTTATAATTAAAATAACTATTGTTGTTTTAACAATGCATTGCTTTTAACCATGCAAATTGTTAATATTAAAATTTCATAGTTAATTTATTGAAACCATACATGTTAATTTAACAATAAAATTGTTAATATTATTAACTTTGAAAATTCATTTTTCATTTTTATTGTTGAGTTAACTAATTATTGGTTACCTCTTTAACCAGAAATATACTTTAGTTGCTGTTACAATTTTTAATATAAAATTAACCTACTAAGTATGTTTTTGTTTTGTTTACATTCATTCGGTCTTTTATCATTATTATGACTTGAACAGTTTTTATTCTGGTTCGAGACCTTTTTGTTGTTTATTTTTCAGAATCAACTAAAAAATTAGTGAAATGTATTGGCTACGGTTGCCATGCAGACAGTACCGCTGCTTCTAAACCCGCCAAGGTTTTTCTTCAGCTGTCTTTGGCAACGATTACTTCGGCTACAATCAAATGTCTTACTTATACGGGAGTCTCATTTGAATAACTGAGAATTACCCTTTGCGTATAGTCTTCGAACTGTGCGTAGAGCAATCTACGTTGTTTATCGAAAAAAATTGGAATTCAAGCGATTAACAAACTTACATATTTACAAAACAAGTTGTAAGCCTTTCATTGAAATTTACAAAAAAAATTTAAATTTTTGAAAGAAGAAACAGTCCAGGAGACTTTTAGTTACAAGCAGAGCAGAGGACTAAAGTTTCGATGAGCGCCATTTTACCAACATAAGACTCCAATCAACGACTGAGCTGTAACTATGTTTAGCGACTATACTTAAGGGCAGGCAGTTTCACATTTAACGAGAATCGGCAATAGAGATGTCCACCGAACACAATAAAAATCGAACGCACGTACTGCATACATACTAAAACACACGATACTGAGTGTGTATGTGTGAGTGTATGAGTCTGAGCTGATAAATAGTTAAGGTTATTTACGAAGTTTTTAATTAAGTGGTGATTAAATTCACATGCTAATTGTATGGTTGAAATTTAAGGATTGTCTTTTTTTCTGTGCAGGAAGGAACCTGAGTAGAATAGGTTGATGAAGATAACTGAAATATTCAATATAAGAATTAATCAGATATTCTTATTATAAGTAATTTGATTAATTTCTTAATTGATTACGTAATTTATATAAGTAGTAACCAATTAATTATTTCAATAATTAATAATTTCACCAATCAATAAAAAATGTATCCAGTAGTGGAGGGCTATCTATCCAAGTCTAAACATTGCAAGCATGAGTGTCCTCGTGAATCTGTATAGGTGGTGTCTTACGCGCCAAAAATTGTTGTTAACTTTAATTAAAAAATGTTTATATTTTATTAAAAACTTATTCAAAAATGGCCGGAATATATTTATTTAAAAAAATTTATTAATAATTTAAACAAGTAAGAAAGTTTTTAAGTTCAACCAGGCCGAACTTTATATAACCTCATCCGATCCTACTCCACTAAAGTTGAACAAAATTCCATTTTTGGACCCTTTCGGCTCAAGTTCTTGGCAAAACTTAAAAATTACAAACTAAGCATTATTATTCTACTATTCGGTGGAGGGTATTAAATTGTACGTCGCCGATCGGTGCGGCTGGCGAACGTGAATACGACCCATTGAAGGAAAATGCAGACTTACCCAGAGATATCGCCAGAGGAAAAAGACGCTACCTCAGCAGATCCACGTGGTTTTGGCTCAGCTGACATCTAAATGGTGCAGTCGCCTCAATACGTACGTATTAAGGGCGTAAAGATGGCAACGTTTCTCCCGCCTACCATCAACGACCACAAGACGTACTGCTTCTTTTCTATAGGCAGGCCAAAGCTCACTCAGCTGAACCCCAGGTTTCTTGCGACGCATCAAAGCAGCTCAAAGGGCGCGTTTCCTTCACCTGGATATCGAAGCAGATCCCCCATAGACGAACTGGACATACAAAACAAAATAGTTTGCTGTTATTACAACAGCACATTTGTTGCTTGGGATCTTATGACAGTAATGTCACTCGCACTGAAATTGCAGTCACCACTGCTTGTAAAAAGAAGTCTTTCCTGCTGACTTTTGACAAAAAATTGTAATTTTTTCCATCGCCTTAAACCGCAAATGTTTTCAATAAACGGCTTACAAGTCTTTCCTGCTGACTTTTGACAAAAAAATTGTAATTTTTTCCATCGCCTTTTCAACCGCAAATGTTTTCAATAAACGACTTACAACCTTTTTTTGTAAATATGTCAAGTTTTTTGACACCTCACACTTACGAGCAACGTTTGGAATTCATTAAAAATCACTGCCGAAATTCTAAGTCAGTGGTTGCAACTTTAAGAGCGCTTACTCTAATTTTCATCACCTTCAGCATGAAGCTCATTTCTATTCCTAACCGACCTAAATCCCTAACACTTTCATAAAGAGTACATTCACAGAGAACATACAACCAATCCTCAAGAACCGCACCACAATCACACGACTTCCTATCGCTTAGGGCCCTCTTGTGCAAAAATGCATTGAGGGGGGACCCATGACCAGTCAGCAAAAAGCCGAGAAAAAGGCCAAAGCTAAAATCTGGCTGACCGCTAACAAACCTAACATCCCTGACAAACCTGTAAGTAACACGCCCTTTCACACTACCGTCCCACCTAGACTGCCACCTCTCCATCACACATTCATCCAAGTGAGTCCTAATCTCACCAGCACTCATACGCTCCATGCCGTCCACCACCCAACTATCCCTTGGCAATACAACACCCCTTTTTGCCATAAAGGCAACGGCACGTCGCATTACCTCGAGATCGAGGGCGTCGATGAAAACAGTCGTCATTTTACCGTCAATGGAGAGCGTTATCGTGCAATGTTAGAAAATTATATTTGGCCAAAATTGAAAGAACTTGACATCGCCGATATGTGGTTTCAACAAAACGGTGCAACTAGCCACACAGCATGCGTTGCAACCGATTTACTGAAAGGCAAATTCTGTGAACGTGTTATCTCGAGAAATGGTCTGATAGAAAGGCCACCTCGTTCATGCGATTTAACGCCATTAGGTTTCTTTTTACGGGGCCACATCAAGTCATTGGTCTATGACAACAACTTAAGACGAGCTCAGAGACGACATCCAAGGCAAAATGTATGCAATAGTGGTGGAAAATTGGTTCCGAGGAATAAATCGCTGTACACGGGGTCGTGGTGGTCCACTGAACGAAATCGAGTTGCATTCTTAAAATGTAACATTTGCACTACACCTGGAATAAATTAAATCTTCTGTGTTTTATTAAAATATAAAATTGTTATGTCTTTAATAGAAACCCTGTTGTGTAACTTTGGATGCAACAATTGATTTTCCTTCGTGTAAATAAATAACCTTTCAATTACTTAATTTCGTGTAAGTTTATTCGACTTGTTGTTGGTCCCCACTCACACCAGGTTACTTTACTTGCAGCAACTATTAGTTTGTTGTATCAACTATCCGTTTGTAGGTAAGAGAAAACTAATTCCCCTTACCTCTCTCTCCTACAAACTGAGAGTTGCGGCAAGTCAATATGCCTTGTGTGAATAGGAACTTATAAGCTTAAGCTTGAAAAGTAATAAAATGGAGTTTACATAAAAGCAATTCACTTACGTTGAACAATTATTTAATTAATCAATTAATTAGTTACACAAAGTGTATTTAATTAATCAATTATTCAATGTTTTTTTCTAAACGTGTCGCCCTGAATATGATGCCTTTTGAAATTCAAACCTAGCTCAAAGTATTGGCCAACAAGCAAAATACCCCCTGCTTTTTTGAACTTTTTTTTACAAAAATAATTTACCAATAATTAATTTGAATTCTGTACCCACACATACAAACGGATTGGTGCATCTGCAATAACGTTCAATGACCACGCTAACAAATTCATTCATTGAGAATTCACATGGGCAAAACGACACAAATCCGCGAAGCGTTTTCCAAAAACGCCACAAATTTGGATTCAATACCTTTTTTTCATTTTTCCGGTACTTTTGTTTTACATTTTTGCTTTTTTTGTTTTCTTGCTTATTTGGTTTGATTTTGTATGCAACACGAACTGTGGAAGTAAAAAACCAAAGAGAAAAAGGAACAAAAACCGAATATTCAGCACAAGTTCGAGGTCATTGGATGGATGGATGTATAGATGCAACACTGTGGCTCCATTGCTGCTGCTGTGGCTGATAATGTTGACGTCGCTCGGTTACTACAACAAAAGTTGGACTTTAGCAAAAAGTTGCTAAAACTAAAAACAACAACAGCAAAAAAAAACGGGGGAAAAAAGACAAGAATTCCACACAAAAAAAGAAACTGCTAAAAATAATGAAAATAAAGTGAAAACTGGCAAAAAAAAAAAAACGAAGCGAAGAACAACACACAAAATTAACTTCTCGACAATGCCCGAGAAATAAAAAAGAAAATGAAAATATGCAATGGCTGTGAAAAATGAAAAATGCACTTCGTCCGTCCATCCGCCGTGCAAGTGGCGGCCAGTGGGGCACATGGGCACGACGGACTAGACGAGTTAAAAGGAGAAAAAGTTCGCATTTAAAATACACTTCAGTTGATTTATTTTGTTTTTCGTTTCTTGTAGTCTAGTGTTTGACTTACTGACTGTATTTGCCCGTGCACTCCCCTAACCGCTCCTGCCAAAGACGAAAGGATGCTTAAAGCTGAGTGAGAGTTTAGTACGTTCACCATATGGAACACTAGTCCACGAAGAGTTCGCTCTCGCTCAGCAGCATTCCATGGCAGTGGGAGGGTGTGTCCGTGTGTGTGTAAAGGTTACATCACGTGCAATACTTGCAATCACCACAAAGGCATCGTAAAAACCTAACCCCCCACCAAGGAGAGGCTGTTTTAGGCACCGACGACTAAAGAAAGAATGAAGGAAAAGAAAGACGACAAACAGCAGCAAACAGCAGAAACTATGGGCACTCACAATAAAAGAAGTAAATCTCGATTGCGGCGGCAGCAACATTTTGCAGTGGCACAAAAAAAACACAGCAGCCGCAGCTCAAGATTGATGATCTCGTTCAAGGATGCTTGTTACTGGCAGTAACATTTCAGTTTTACCCAAATGCAACGACGTAATCAAGCGGCGTACGTAGCAAGTGCCAGAAAACGTATGTAAAACTCTTTTTTTTTTTACAAATCAAATGACGAAGATGAAGAACATGTAGGAAATTAAAAAAAAAAACTAGTAATAAAGCTGAAGTCGGACGTGGCCGACTATAGTATACTCTACACTCCTGGATGTTTAGAAAAGCCAACTGAGATTAACTTTTGGACAAAATTTACCCATATTTTAAAACTGATGTCATATTTGGATTCATGACAAAATTTCATGGTTTTTTTGGGTGAAATTGATTGAACATATGTGTGGTAGCGATATCTTCATCTGAACCGATTTTCATAAATTTTAATAACGTACTTTCTTGATCCGAAACACCAGCGTGTGCCAAATTTTAACAAGATTAGCTGTAATATGTGGCTACTACAGCTTAACACATAAAATCGGCTGAAAATGCAAATATGTATAGAAGCTATAGCTAAATCTGAACCGATTCATTTCAATTTCAATAACGTACTTCCTTGGCACATAAAACTTTCTCATGCAAAGTTTCAACAAGATTGGATGTAAAATGTAGCTAAAAACATAAAAATCAGATAAACATATAGGTGGGAGCTATATCTAAATCTGCACCGATTTTCTTCAACTAAAACACATCCTACCTTGGGCCAAGAAACTAAAGTATGCTTCATTTCATCAAGAATGGATGAAGATTAGGCTTCTAGATCTAAAAACATAAAAATCGGATAAACATATAGCTGGGAGCTATATCTAAATTTCAATTTTCTTCAACTAAAACAACATGCGCCCTTGGTCCAAGACACTTAGGTGTACTTAATTTTATCAAGAATGGATGAAGATGTGGCTTCTAGAGATTAAAACATTAAAATCGGCTAAACATATAGGTGGAATCTTTATCAAAATCTGAACTGATTTTCTTAAACTTTAATAACTCCCGCCGTAGGTCCAAAAAACTTACTCGTGGTACCTGGTATATTCACTAGTAGGGACATAAATACTGTTACAACATTGAGCACACCCATTTCAATAGTAGAAATGAACATACCGCGTTAATGTCATATGGGTTTTGAAAGCTAACCTCAATTGCGATACTCCGTGACGGGATTTTAAAATTGTTTCAACTTTCATCATGGAGTGGTCAGATAATGAGAACCGTATCGCTGTAATAGCGCTTTTCAAGTGTAAAATGAAAAAAAAACGATATTTTCAAAACGCTCTGGCCACTAGGGATTAGCAACATGTTCGCCTACCGATGCATAAAACTGTTTAAGGAGACTGGAGATGTAAAAGACCGCCACCGGTCGGGCCACCCACGCTCTGTTCGAACACCGCATGTCATCAAAGCCGTTAAATCAAGAATTCGCAGAAATCCGTTTCGAAAACAGAAAATCATGGCCCGTGAGATGAATATCACGCAAAAGTCCAATAGTCGAATCATTAAAAAAGACTTGGGACTTGGGGCTTTCAAACGACGTACCGGACATTTATTGACTGCAGCTTTAAAAAAAATAGGATTGAAAAATGCAAACGTCTTTTGGTGAAGCACGCTGATAACTTGCACAGAAACATTTTGTTCACCGATAAAAAAATTTTTACCGTTCAGGAAAAATTTAACAAGCAAAATGATAGAGTGTATGCGCGGTCATCTAAGGAAGCATCTGAACTGATCCCAAGAGTAGAAAAGGGTCATCACCCAGCTTCAGTTATGGTTTGGTGGGGTGTCTCTTACGATGGGGTCACTGCCTGCATTTCTGCGAACAAGGAGTGAAAACATCGGCCAAAGTTTACCAAGAAACCGTTTTGGAAGCTGTTGTGAAGCCTCTTAACCATTCCCTGTTCCAAAACCAGCCATGGACTTTCCAGCAGGATTCTGCGCCGGTCCATAAGGCTAAAACGTCTTAGGCTTGGCTTCGCAACATTTTGCCAGCGTTCATTTCCTCTGAAGAATGGCCCTCAGGCAGTCCAGATTTGAACCCATTGGATTACAAATTGTGGACGGTTTTAGAGGACAAGGTTTGTCACAAAAGATACCCCAACATTGGATCTCTTAAGACTGCTTTGGTTCGAGCTGTGGCCATTTTTCCAATAGACGAGGTTCGTGTAGCTATTGACGATTGACCAGTGCGACTTAAGGCGTGGGTAAAGGCAAAAGGTGAACATTTCGAATAAGATTCTTTTTGGATACAATATACATCAATAAATATGTGACAGCGCATAGAGAATGGGACCTAAGGGTAAAAAAAATCAATTTTCACTTTTTTTTTGATGTGTACAACATCTGAGCATCGAATGAGACCGATCCCATGCCCCAAAAGTGTTCCCTCCCAGAGATATGCGCGTTTTATGAAAGTAAAGTCGACGATTCTAAGCGCAAATAGAAAGGGACCTAATCTTTAAAATGGCTCTCCTGAACAAAACTGGTTTTTAACCTTAGGTCCCTTTCTATTTTGCGCGTCACATATAAGAAAAAAATTAATAAAGGAAAATGTTATAAAAGTTTATAACCTCATGGTTATTTTTGACCCACCCTGTATATGAGTATATACTTTATAACATCACCGACCAATATTTCATGGTGTTGCAAACTTAATGACAAAGTTAGTATGTACTGCATTCTAGTGTTAATTTATGCATACAGACAGAAGGACGGACAGACAGATAGATATCGTTATATTGAATCAACTGGTGATTCTGAGACGAACGGTTTACTAAAGGATGGGTCTCGATTTTTTTTGGTAGTTACTTATTCCGTACCTGAAAATTATACTGGAAAATTACGAATTTTATTTGCTTTTACAGACAGCTAACAAACAAAACCCGAAAACCAAAAGCTCCGACAGCAAAAAACAGGTAAACCGACATGTCAGCTAATTTAGAGAAACCGACATGCGGATTTGGACATAAAAACCGGAATGTCGGTTTACGGTTTCGGTTTTGGACACTCTAATTACCACCGACCTTGCTTATAATTCTGACAAAGGTGCAGAATCTTCTGAACGGCAGTTATTGAGTGCTGGAGGGTATCAGAAACGACAGTGGAAAAACTTGAGCAATTGTAATTTTTCCATTAATTTCTATGCCTATCTGCTAACAAAAAATCCCACGTATATTTTTAGTTTTACTCGTTTTATTTTTTTTGTATACGAGTATTCTCCCTTTTCTATACGTCTGCCTGTCTATCTGTTTTGTCTGCCCGTCGTTGCCGCGGTCTGGCTGTCTGCCCTTTTTAACTTTTTCGCCGATTGGCGCGCATTTGACACATTTGTGCCCGAAATAAAACAAGTTTTGTTTGTCGACGTGCCACCAGAGCAACGAATTCCCTCTAAATCTGTTTTCCATCTTTTGCCATTTTTATTGGGTTTTTGTGTGTTTTGTGCCTCGTTCGTTCTTTGTTGTAGTCATAGCATTCATGCCCAGCCGCCATAGAACAGCTCTTCTGTTCAAAAGCCATTAATTTTCCATGGAGTGCGTATTAATTCAGCAATTGATGCAGTGCAACCAACACAATAGACACCACAACTCACATCAGGCCACACGATGAATGGTGAAGTATGCAAACACACATACACCATCGAAGGAATTTTGCCTGCAACCCTGAAATGTATTCGACACAACAGCGGACTGAGGTTGCCTGTGGCACGCGCCTCTTCGCCGTATGCCACCAGTTGTAGTATGTAGCAGTAGCAGCACTACGAGTAGTATCATCGTCATCGATGTACAATGAATGGCCTGGCCTGACTTTGGCTTCGTTGTTTTTTCCGGCGTTTCCATATGGATTTCGTGTGGCCGGCCATCCAACCGAACCTCTCTTTTTTCTTGACACTGTCCCTGGTCTCCAACGGTTCCTGTGTGATGTTTTGGTTACTCCAAAAAAAACATTCTAAATTTTCAAGTTCGCCTGAGCTCGTTTTGTGAACACAATTTCTTTTGCGAATTTGGCTTTTTAGCCTTTTTTTGGATTTCGGTTTTGCATTTAAGGCAAAAATAAAGGAAGGAAGGTGAATGCTGTACAGCATGGTTGGGTTTTGAGCTAAAAGCGAAACTGGATTGTTATGGACGGGTTATTTTAAAGTTGTTTACAGTTTTAAACATTCGATATTTTGGGGCGAGAAGTTCTAAATGTTTTTAGGTAAAAGCCAAATATTAACACCCACTAAGGTGGGCCGATTTGTAAGGACACAAATTTGTCGATATTGTGCCATCGATTTTTCGATAGCTTTTCGCATGAGGAAATAAAGTTCCACTACGACATATCAAAAAAATCATTTTCAAGGCAACCAAATTTAAATTTTTTGACGTTTTCTCAACTTTAATTTTTAAGGCTTTAATAAAAACAATATATTTTTTTTAAATATTACCGTAGTGGAACTTTTTTTTCATCATGCCAAAAGCAAGTGAAAAATCCATGCACTGAGAAGAAAAGTAACTTTAAGTAGGGTGATCCATCTAGAGGTATTTTTTCAGAACAAAAAAAATATAAAAATTCAAATCAAGTGTGGAATTTTTATTGGAAATTTGAAAGGACATTTTATGGCATTTATTTGTTGATTATAATTTTCTTCAAATGTTGGCCGCCACTACGCCTTGGGGTTTCCATTTTGAGGGTCCAATTTTGGTTGACTTTGGTTCGAGCATTTCGACCGGTATGGCTTTAATGACACGCGTAATGTTGGCTTCCAAAACCTGAATTGTAGCTGGTGTGTCAGCATAGACTTTGGACTTTACGTAACCCCAAAGAAAAATGTCTAAAGGTGTGATATCACTCGATCTAGGCGGCCAACTCACCTGTGCAAAACGTGAAATTAGCTGCTTTCGAAATGACCTCTCAATAGATCCATTGTTTGAGCAGCTGTATGGCAAGTGGGACCGTCCTGTTGAAACCAAGTGTCGTCAAGATTACGGGCTTCAATTTCAGGTAGCAAAAAGTCTTATATCATGGCGCTATAGTGAGCACCATTCACGGTTACGTTCCGGCCATCATCATTTTTAAAAAAATATGCAACGACGATTCCATCAGCTTATAAACCGCACCAAACCGTGGTAATTTTTATCTCTGGATATAATGGCATCTCTTGGACCTTTTCTGGTTGCTCTTTAGCCCAAATGCGGCAATTTTGTTTATTGACGAGCCAGAAATAAGCCTCATCACTGAACAACATTTTGGTCGAAAACAGCAGATCTTCCCGTTTCTCGCCGAACGCTTTTATCCGTAATACAGTTGCCAACATTTGAAGGAAATTATTTTGAAAAAATAAATGCCATAAAATGTCCTTTCAAATTACCAATAAAGATTCCACACTTGATTTGAACTTTTACATTTTTTTTGTCTGAAAAAATACCTCTAGATGGATCACCCTTTATAAGGTTAACTTAACCATAAATAAACATGAGTTGGAGTCTGCGTAATATAAGGTTCATTTGAACATTTTGTTAATGACTGGTATTTAACAGTCATCATAGTTAATTTAACTATTTTATGGTTGAATTGTTTAACCATAAAAATTTTTAATTTTAAAATAATTATTGTTGTTTTAACCATGCATTGTTGAGTTTTTTAACCATTAAAATTGTTATTATTAAAATAATTATTGTTGTTTTAACAGTGCCTTGTTTTTAACCATGAAAATTGTTAATATTAAAATTTCATAGTTAATTTATTGAAACAATGCATGTTCAATTTAGCAATGAAATTGTTGATATTAATAACTTTAAAGATTGTTATAGAAGTCATTTTTATTGTTAAGTTAACTAATTATGGGTTACCTCTTTTAACCAGAAATATAGTTGCTGTTACAATTTTTAATATTAAATTAACCTACTGATTGTGTTTTTGCTTCGTTTATATTTATTCGGTCTTTTTTTATTATTAAGACTTAAACCGTTTTTTTCTGGTTTGAGACCTATTGTTGTTTCTTTTTCAGAGCCAACTAAAAAATTTGAGAAATGTATTGGCTACGGTTGCCAGACAGACTTTACAGCTGTTTTAAAACCCGCCAGGGTTTTTATTTAGCAGTCTTTGGCAACAAATGCTTCGGCAACAAATCAAATGACTTATAAGTCCTACTCTTATAAGAGCCCTGAAATTAATGCACAGAGACGACAAATATTTTCTTTGACGTATGAAATATTAGGATTATTTGGATCACGGGTCATATTGACAAAAGAGGCAGCGAAAAGGCGAACGAAATGGCTAGGCTGGTCTCAAAAATGGAGGTCATTGACCTCGATAACGCGTCACCATTTCTGACTATCAGAGTTGAATTGACTAAGATAAGATGCCAGAACATTTAATTATCTACGGTGGGATAAAAAACCAAAACTTTATGGGAAGATCTTGACGTAGGTTAGACTAGGAAGCTTATTGAGCTGAACAAGTGGCACTTGACCATTCTAATGGGTCAACTACTCTTTTAAGGGGCCACATCTTCTGCATCGCCAGGAACCAGTGCAAAGCCTAAAAAAGTAAACCGAGGCCCTATAGCGTTACCAATGATTGTGTCCCATATTTTAAGGAAAAAGAATAACGCAGCTTGGAGACTTTCCAGGACTTTGCGTCAAAATAACACTGTGCAACACTTTTTTGGGAAGTCGATGATTTCTTCGGGGAATGAAAGCATAGGTGAGTATAGTCAATCCCCAAAAGGACGGCGTTCTTTTTGATCTCAGTTATTTTGTTATGGGACGAGGAAGCTTTAATTTTTTTTACAAATATTTTTTTTTAGATTTGCTAAACCTCCTTTGAATTTTTGGCAACACCTTCGTATGTATAAATACTCGTAGATGACATCTTTCAGCCTTTGGCATATAACAACAAATTTAACGACTTTTTATATGGACAAATAAAAAATAAAGTGAAAAAAACGCCACACTTCAAAAAGTGATGTTTGACGTTTTTTGTTTTACTGCTGTGATTGTCTCAATCGTACAGTGGTGTAGAACTGAAAAATCAAATATTATTTCCACTTGCCTTTGAAAAAATATAACAGCAAAGTAAACCAAGGCAGACCTATTACATTGTTCACATTTTTGATAACACCCTGTTCAACGAAAGGGTGACCAATAATGAGCTAAACATGAAAACAAACTAAGAGTAAAACTCAAATCCAGATCTTCTCTTTACAACAGAAGGCTTAAAATATTAAGCATTGAACAATTTAATATTTTGGTATGTGTTAAGATAGTTTTAATCGGCCTTAGGCTGTCAGAATTCGATATCCAATTCGATACCACCCAGTGTTTAAGTAACGTCACCCTGTTATTATTTTTTCAATTTCCCATATCGCCCTGTACAGACAGTCACAGGGTATCAGACGTTGTTAATTTAATGCTTAGCATAGCAATTGGTTTAGGTTTGTTTTTAGCATATTTTTAATTTGCCCTAGTTTTGGCGTTTTGAGACCCTTGGTGAATGAAGACCCGTATCGCACGTTGTAGAGACAAGGTTACTCGATATTTTACTTCAATAAAACCTTTTGTGTTTATCATGCCTTTTAAAACAATTGTTTCAAATTTGTAAATTTATAATTTCGCACACTTTCGTGGTATTCAGACCCACGGTGCACCATTACCAGTCAACAAAGATTCCACCAACACCTGAAGCTCTTTTGTCGTTTCGTTATTTTGGTCTTCGTCGCCACAAAGACATTCTTACGTGGCGACTTTTGCGTTGATTGCAATAACAAAACAAACACCTTCAACATCAGTTGTGACCAGAAGCAGTTTGACAAGAACATTTGAAAGAGCCAGGAATGATTCAAGGAAATGTAATCATCATAATCAAAATTGCAGCCGTAAAATGGTTCGAGGCAAATGTGCAGGCAAATGCGGTTGCCCGACGGGCAATAAAATGCAGTTGCAGTGGCATTATGGAAAATTGCAAAAAACGTAAATTGAACTACCGGAATTTGGAGAGTGAGTAAGACAGCAGTTTCATTCGAAAAGTAATTTAAAGGGGTAACATCAAAGAGAAGAAAAATATACGCTTTTGCGGATGGAAGAGATTGCGGGCGATTTGTGACTTTATTGACGTATAAAAAAACTATGGAAGCGCAAAATTTTTTAGAGAAAAATTTACCAAAAACAGTGAATATTCTACAGATCGTTTGACTTTACAAAGGACAGGTTGATAACTTAATTATAGCCGCCTTTGCATATTCATTGTGATTTAATATTGTTACATAAAAAAACGTTGTTTTAAGTAAATAATTTGATTATAAGACCATTAATCTTTTTTGAGTTTTTCGTTAAGAACTTCATTCAATTGAAATGAAATGTTTAGAGGAGTCAAACATGTTTTTTGTTAGAACAATAGCATAACCTTGAAGCTCATAGTTTTAAATGGAATCACAGGTAACTAATTAAATACCTTATAAAAGAATGAAAATTCCAGGAAAAAACCTATTATCGACGTATATCCTTAGCATCGAATGTGTGTTAATTATATTCAACCACAATATAAATAAATACTGCCACAAAATATATGAAAGCATTATTTTTTAAAATACTTCTACGTTAACATTTTGTCCTTTTTCTTGTCCTTCCTCTCAAAGGAAGGATAAAAACTTAGCTTCTAATATGCATAACCTTGAAGCTCATAGTTTTAAATGGAATCACAGGTAACTAATTAAATACCTTATAAAAGAATGAAAATTCCAGGAAAAAACCCATTATCGACGATATGTCCCTAGCATCGAATGTGTGTTAATTATATTCAACCACAATATAAAGAAATACTGCCACAGAATATATGAAAGCATTATTTTTGAGCTACTTCTACGTTAACATTGTGTCCATTTTCTTGTCCTTCCTCTCAAAGGAAGGATAACAACTTAGCTTCTAATATGTTTTGAAAGCTTATGTTCTAGCCTTTCATTTAATACCAAAATATTACACATGTGTCGAGGGGTTTAAAGATATGCCCTTCTTATCTTTTTGGGCCACTGGTCGTATGATTAATATTAATTACGCAATAGTTGGAATAAATCCTTGATATTTTTGGTAATTTTTATCCGATATAAAAAAACTTCATCTCTAATGCAAGCTAAGAGTTTGGAGAATATAGGTGTAAGACAGAAATGTATAATTGTTCGGCCTATTATAAGAAGAATGGATGATTACAAAAATTTGTTCAACTACAATTTTCTTTTTTGCGAAAAAATTTAAAAAAAAAAACACTATCATACGTATCCTTCTGTGTTTGTAAATGGTTATAGCTTAATGCTATGAATTGACGACATATTCGAAAGACCTTTTCAGTTCACAGCACTTAAATGATGACACTTTTGAAAAAATCTTTCAGTTCACAACACTTAGAAAATTATACAAGTAATCTACTTATAAAATGTTATGAAAGCCAATGTTCTAGCCTTTCATCTGATACCAAAATATAGAACATACGTAAAGGGGGTTGAGAGATATGCCCTTCTTAACTTGCTGGACACCTGGTCGTATGATTAATATTAATTACGCAATAGTTGGAATAAATCCTTGATATTTTTGGTAATTTTTATCCGATTAAAAAAAACTTCATCTCTAATGCATGCAAAGAGTTTGGAAAATGTAGGAGTAAGTAGGAAATGTATAATTGTTTGGCCTATTATAAGAAAATGGATGATTAAAATTTTTTTGAACTACAATTTTCTTTTTTGCGAAAAAAAAATTAAAAAAAAAACACTATCATATGCATCTTTCTGTGTTTGTTAATGGTTATAGCTTAATGCTATGAATTGACGACATATTCGAAAGACTTTTTCAGTTCGCAACACTAAAATGATGACACATGTGAAAAAAATCTTCCAGTTGACAACACTTAGAAAATTATAATCTATATATGGAAATAATACCAGATAATGAACAAATACTTTAAAATAAACTTAATTTGATTTTTTACGATTCATCCCAGGGCTCATGAGCCAGATTTTATTAAACTTCTTTGCAAATACCTTAAGCTTTGGAGTGTTATGGTACTACCTTGACCCTTTCTATTGTAAAATGTTCGTAAAAATTGTCTATAAAACCTGGTGAAATAATGGTAAAACACTTTAATTAAGAGTAACTGTAATTTCTCAAATATGGAAACGCTTTATTTTTTACGAAAGGTATATTAATTTTTGAACAGCCATAGTTTGTTTTAAAAATTAAATTCATTAAGCAAATGTACCTTAACGACTTCCGAGAAGCCCTTTGATGTCATTGGGGCTGGAGGACCTACAATTTAGGCCACCTTGGAGATTTCTGTATAGCTGCTTTCTGGATCTAATATTAAGGCCACATGGAGCGGTCTGTATAGATGATTCGATTACCCCAAACTATATGTTAAACATTAAATTCTAATTTAAAATGATTTTAAGTTGAAAACTATTGGAATTTGAACGGTAATTGACATCTAAATTTCGATGATATTGAAATCCGTTCGTGTATACAAATCTCGTATAAAATGCAGTTAAGTCGGATTATTAAACTCTTTTAAACTATCAGACTCATGCAGTGCAAGCTAGAAGCCAGTACTTTCCTTTTTAGACTTGTGCTATTACTTTTGCTATTACTTTTAGAAGGTAAATCGGACTATGAACGTCTTCTGAGAGTTTTTTTTACTCATTAAGCAGTTCCTTTCATAAAGGAGCATGTAAAATAATCCCAAAGCTGGATGCGTAGACATTTTTGTGAATACTCGTAGCCAGGCAGACCTTTTGTCTTCAATACAACCAATAGTGTCAGCCATAGGCGGCGATCAGTGCAAAGAAAATATGTCGGAACTCAGATGTCTGCTCACATTCAGCCCAATATCTAAAATATGTTCGCAAAGACTCCACATGGCTGAACTCGCAGATAAATTGAAAATGACTGGGTCTGTTTTGACTCTTTGTTCATTGGCATATAAATGGCTTATGGCTTATAAAAAGTCGTTAACGAATATTCAGATTGACTTGGGCACAAAGAAAGGTTCTTCGTAAAGAGTATGAACCACTTCTTTAGAACGTTTAATAACAACGGCTAATGAACGATTGCACCGGTTAGGAATTTTTGTGTAATGAACAAAATGGCTGCGGCACGGAAAATCTTAAACTGAGGTAATGACCTTTCGCAGAAGAAGGCCATCAAGTCCGAGTAGATTCGAGGGATTTGTGTATTCACTCGTACAAGAGCGAAGCTCGAGTGATTGCAGCTTTAGCGTGGCTGCACTGGTTAGAACATTTTGTGTAATGGACAAAATGGCTCCGGCACGGAAAATCTTCAACCAGAGTTAATGGCCTCTCGCAGAAGAAGGCTATTAAGTCCGAGTAGATCCGAGGGATTTTTGGATTCACTCGCACAAAAGCGAAGCTCGAGTAATTCCAGTTTTTGTGTGGCGTAAGACCATCAAAGGGTAGGAACTTCTTTTTAGCACGTTCAAACCCTGCCTTATATGTATAAAATGTCACGGGCCTAAATATATCATTCAACCTTTCAATGATTGTCTTAGTCAAATCGGCTTAGGAAAATTATTTTGTATTCTGGACAAACCTAGAAAAAAGCGTATTACTCTATTAAAGAAGATTTCTTGAAGTTCTAATTGTTACTAAAATTATAAGAATAGACCGAGCAGTTCGTGAAATATGCCTATTATAACATATGGGATGCCTAGGCGTATGATTAATAATAATTGTTCAACATTTGGAAGAAACCCATTATAACTTTGGAAATTTAGGTATTATAGCCATTATTATTAGAGCATATCGTAGCCAAGGTAAGTAGTTTAATTTAGTTTTCATTTTTGGATCATTTCGCCTTTGTAAAAGAAGGAACAACTACACAGAAAAAAACAGCCCGTAAATTTCAATGCGAATTTTTGCCACCACTCAATTAAAAATTTCGTAAATAAGCTAAATTATTTGCCAGATCTTGTAATGAGATTTAATGAATGGAAATAACAATATAATTACAACCAAAAAAACATTTATCAACGGATGACGTTCTTCGACAAACGATTGCAAGTAATTTTGGTCTAGTAAAGTTTAAAAGAAAAATTCCCAAGATCTCTTGACTATATAAAAGAATTGATATTTTAATCGACAGCTTTCAATTTTTGTTAAACATTTTGGAATTTTTCCTATAGGAAAATTATCTCTATGACGTAGCCGGTACATCTGTGTGTATTTCACCACACTTGGGCTATCTATTTATAACCCCTTTGGATTGTACAGTAGGTAGAGATTTTTTTTGTGGGTCAACATAGAATGAAGGAGAGCGATGAAGTGAGTTTATTGCTAAACTGCAATATCCCATATTGTCTAGTGGTTAGGATACCCGGCTCTCACCCGGGAGGCCCGGGTTCGATTCCCGGTATGGGAAAATATTTTTTCTGTTTTAAAAAAACGTTTTTTTTGTTTGTATCTTTTTGGTGTTATACCATTTGCCATGGCATATTTAAGTACATTAAAATTTATCACTTTAATAAAAATTAATTGATATTAAACATGTTCTAGTGCTATGCATCATAAAAACAAGCGCAATTTACCTGCCATACACACTCGTTATCCAGTGTTATTCCCAGACCGTTTTCATTAACAGAATATTCTAATTGTATATACACTCAGTGATGAGCAGACAGACCAACGGACGGACGGACACATGAACAGGCATGGCCGTCGACGCCATTACCATGGCCATCGACAACATACAAACATCCATACGTCCACCTCTTTGAAGTGTTCAAAGTTAAGTTTCAATTACAGGTTGTAACAATTAGCAACATTGTTGCAGCCATAATGTTGCCTCCTTGGAACTGTCTGTCCAGCCATGGTGACTGCCTGCCCAGTCGCTCCGTATGTCTGCAAGTTAGTGTGTTGCTTTGAGATCATCATTGAAATTTATGAAAGGCAATCGTTTGATTCTATGCTTTCAGGGAACTCAGGGTACTCCTTTTTCTTTTTCCCTCTATTTTGTAAGTGGGGACACTTTCGTCCAGAACATTCGAGATGGTGGGGATGGACCGAAAACTGCCATCAGCGAAAAAGGCCTAAAAGCCTCATTTGATTTATTGGTGATTAGCTGACAAGATATTTAAGACATTGTGTCGTTCGACTTGGTGTTGTTGGCTGGCTGGCAGGCCGGCTGGTTGGCTGACTGACTGTATGTACCTACATATGTCCGCTGTCTGTCGGGCTGCTTGTATATTTTCATTAAAACCGGTAATAAAGACAACAAATTTGCTTAAATTGAATAACGTCAGCGATAAATTTTGTCATGACGCTTCTGCTGCTCTGTTATGGTTTTTTGGGCTGGGCAACCAATGTGTGATTAGCACCAACAATGTCTAAGAAAAACAACCAAAAACTCTAGAGATGAAATGCATAGCAAAAAAAATTATGTTTTGCTTTAAAGTGAAAAGTGCAACTTTATAAAAAGAATTTAGTCGGGAGACTTAAATAAACTGACTTAGCTTATAAAACTCTAATGAACCCAATAGCATAAAATTTAAAATATATTACTTACCTTATTGATCAGCTGAACAGGGGTTTAGCAGCGTTTGCAGTAGAATTCCAAAAGCTTTGATCTTGTGATTATGACTTCCAGTTGGTTACACCAAGATTCTTAAGGTCTGTTTGTACTAAGCAATAGAATCAAAGCCTAGGACGTTTATTTTTCATGATTTATTCTGCAGACTAATTGTGACTGAAAATGAGAAAAATTAAGTATTTTTTAAAAGGTTGATATCTTATTTTGATTATGAAGGAATTATGAATTTAATTCTTCAACTTTAAAGTAGAAATTTAAAGGTCTTATTTAAGTCCAAAATAGCCATGATACCTCAAGACACTCAAAAGTTATGATCAACATAAGATATTGCACACCGTAGCGTATGATTGATATAAATTAAGGAGTTTTTATAAAAAATCCTTAACAACTAGAAGAGTTACTATCAGATTTGCATTTTGTATAAACCTTTTTGAAGCCAAGAACTTAAAGAACAACATGGCAGTGTATTGTTTTACTTTTTACTAAAGATTTCTAAAAAAAAACTGAGGGAGCAGCAGACATATATTTTCTGCGTTGGAATAAAGTTGTTCTTTTTTCAAATTTTTATATTAAAGGCTAAGCATATTTTCTACCTCTAATATTTTAAAGAAGAAACTGTAACTTTTTTTTGAGTCTACAATAGCCCTAATACGTTACGGTAGTCAAAAGTTATGACCTACTTAGGATATTGCACACCGTAACGTATGATTGATATTAATTAAGGAGTTTTTATAAAAAAAAATCCTTAATAACTTGAAGAGTTATCATCAGATTTGCGATTTGTATAGCCCTTTTTGAAGCCAAGAACTTAAAGATTAGCATGACAGTTTATTGTTTTACATTATATAAAACATTTTTTTAAAAAACAGAAAGGAGCAGCCGACATATTTTTCTGCGTTAGAATAAACTTGTTCCTTTTTAAACTTTTGTATATTAAAGGCTAAGCATGTTTCCTACCTATAATATCTTAAACTAGAAATTTTAACGATTTTTTAGGTCTACAAAACACTTAATAGGTTAAGGCATTTTAAAGTTATGACCTACTTAAGATATTGCACACCGTAGCGTATGATTGATATTACATAAGGAGTTTTTATAAAAAAATCCTTATTAACTTTAAAAGTTAATAGCAGATTTAAAATTTGTATAGCATCTTTTGAAGCCAAGAATTTAAAGAATAACCTAGCAGTTTATTGCTTTACCTTTTATTAAAGATTTCTAAGGAAACAAGGGAGTATAAGACTTTTTTTCAGCGTCAGAATAAAGTCGTTCTCTTTTTCAATTTTTTAAACTAACGGCTAACCATATTGTCTACCTGTTATATTTTTAAGTATAAATTTTAACGTTTTATTTGAGTCTACAATAGCCCTAATACGTTACGGTATTCAAAAGTTATGACCTACTTAAGATATTGCACACCGTAGCGTATGATTGATATTAATTAGGGAGTTTTTATAAAAAATCCTTAATAACTTGAAGAGTTATTATCAGATTTGCGATTTGTATAGCCCTTTTTGAAGCCAAGAACTATAAGATTAACATGGCAGTGTATTGTATTCACATTATATTAAAGATTTCTTAAGAAACAGAGGGGAGCAGCAGACATATTTTTTCATCTTTAGGATAAAGTCGTTCTTTTTAGAATTTGTTAAACTAGAAGCATGGCGTGCTATCATTTTTAGAGAAGCTCTAAAAACTACCATTGCCATCAAATTACCATTGAATTCCTTAAGGTTTTTTAGGAAATACAACTCGACAACGTGACATTCGTAGAACTGTCGTAATCGTGGCTTTAGAGCACAGACAATTTGACCCTTCCTAGCATAAGTACACTCCTTGGGACTTTAAGCCACAAACCAAACTGAAAGTGGTATACGATGAATTCATTGTGGACGTAGCAAATAGTAACGAAGATGACACAGACATTTCGATATGGCCCCGAACAGCAGAATTGGCCATTACCAGAGAGTAAACCAGAGCTATTTTGTGGTTGAATTAAGCACGACATCCATATACGATTGCACGGGCTCAAGAATTGAAGTCGGACGACCGTAGACTGCGAAGAAACATCGCTAATTAGATACTGGAAATGTTGCCTGGAGTTTCGGATCAAAAACTCATCTTCTCAGACCAATCATTATTTTTGGTTTAGAGGCAATGTCAACAAGCCAAATTGATTTTAACGGAGCAAAGACAATGCCCAAGTATTCCAGCAGCCAAGAATGCTTTCACATAGATTGACTTATTGATGCTGTTTACGGCTTGGCCTCACAATCGTAACTTAGTTATATCAAAATGGCTATAATTACTTTTTTATCTTTAATGTTCCTTCGGTATAGAACAATGTCCAACGACCTTTTGTGTACAGGGCCCTCCATCAGCGATAAATCCGAGCTGTGGTTACGACAGTACAGAGCTACATGCCATACAAGCAATGCTCATAGTTGTAAAATAATCATAAGGTGTCATGATCTTATCACAGCGGGAGTTGTTCTTCTGGGTGCCGCGATCGTGCGACTTGACACCCATCAATCATTTTCTCTAGGACTTCCTCAAGTTCATAGTCAACGCTGACAAGACCAAAAGCCTCCAAAGAATTTTCCCAACGCAACCCTGAACAAATTATGCCCGTGGTCAACCACTAGCACTTTGTCCTTTAAGGGTTTGCGGTCTAAATGGATCATAAGATGAAGGAATGATTTGAATTTTACAAAGAATTACTTAATTTTAGAGCTTCCCTTTCAATACAAAAATATATATGCAGTCGGTAAGATTCGAACCTACGCTACCGTTCGGAGTCGGCTACGCTGACTCTCCAATAAAGTGAAGAATTTGAAATTACATTCTTATCTGAGAATTATTTAAAAAAATATTTCAACGGGTTCTTAAGCTAAATTTCTTAAATAAACTAAAAGCGTTTAGAAAAATAAATGAAAAGAATGAACTACCGCAGTCGGGGTAGGATTCGAACCTACGCTTCCGGAGGGAATCTGATTTCTAGTCAGACGCCTCAAACAATCGGCCGCTTGAAAATTTAAAACCAAAAAAAAAAAAATTGTTTCTGCAAACCTGATTTTGGAAGTAATTGCAAACGTCGATAATCAAGTACATAATTCTCATTGGTTTGGTGAAGAATACTGCTTGCTGGCAATAAAAAATGGCTTACAGCTTTGTTTTCTTCTTTTCGCTCTTTTGATCTGCAGACCAGACTAAAAGAGCGAGACTGCACTGGAACTGTCTAGTTAAACAGACGGCAGAGGTCTTCTAGTTAAACAGGCGGCAGAGCAGAGGTCTAGTTAAACAGACGGCAGTAATTATGTAATTCCGAGTATGGATCTATTGCTTTCAGGAACATTTTGTTTTACAGTCCATCATCTTTAGAAATCCTTGAATGAAATCAAATCTTTTATTTAAAAAAGATAATTGTTTCGCAGTCGGTAGGATTCGAACCTACGCTCCCAGAGGGAATCTGATTTCTAGTCAGACGCCTTAACCGCTCGGCCACGACTGCTACAATCTCATAAGCAATTAAACAAATTGGTAAATATCAAACTTCTCTTTAAAGTTTTATTATTGTTTGGTAAATTCTGTAGATGTAAGTAAAGCAAGTAATTCTCATTCGGTTGGTGAGAACGAGTAGTTTGCCGCTCAGCAATTTTATTAAAAACTTTAAATCTCTAGATGATGTCGACAATTGTCTCAACCGGCATAAAAAAAAACTCTTGACGAGTTTTAAATATCTGTTGGCTAGAGTCTGACTAGACAGGAGTTAAATTTTAGAATCGACGACGAAAACCACTTTAGTTATTTTTTTGGTCTTCTCGAGGCTGAGTATACTTTCGGGAGAAACTAATTTTCCGGCTCGTTTATTTGGAACCCTTGACTAAAACTTTTTTCTTTATGAATAAATTTGTTCGCATTTTTGAAAAACTTGGGTTAAAATATTTTACCTAAAAAAGATAATTGTTCGCAGTCGGTAGGATTCGAACCTACGCTCCCAGAGGGAATCTGATTTCTAGTCAGACGCCTTAACCGCTCGGCCACGACTGCTATAATCTGAAAGGCCATTAAACAAATTTTACAAAACTAAAACTTCTCTTTAAACCTGTAATTTTGTTTGGGCAATTCTGGATATGTTAGTAAAGCAAGTAATTCTCATTCGGTTGGTGAGTTTTATTCTTACACCTATGTCGCTTAGCAATTTTGTTCAAAACTTTAAAACCCTCTAGATACTGTCGACAATTGTCTAATCCGGCATAAAAAACTCTTGACGAGTTTTAAATATTTGTTGGCTGGATTCTTACTAGGCAGGAATTAAATTTTAGAATCGACGACGAAAATCACTATAATTATTTTGTTCTTTTCGAGGCTGAGTCAACTTTCGGGAAAAACTTAATTTCCGGGTGCTTTGTTTTGGTTGGAACCCTTGAGTGAAACTTTTTTCTTTAGGAATAAATTTGTTTGCATTTTTGAAAAACTGGCTATAATCTTTTATTTTTAAAAGATTATTATTCGCAGTCGGTAGGATTCGAACCTACGCTCCCAGAGGGAATCTGATTTCTAGTCAGACGCCTTAACCGCTCGGCCACGACTGCTGTGATAAATACAATCGCGAATGTTAATAGGTTAAAAATTTTAAACCAAAAAAACTTTTTTAAGTTCTTGAAACCTGTACTTTGGATGCTAATCAAAATGTCGATAAACAAGTAAATAATTCTCATTTAATTGGGGAAAAATACTTTCTCTCCAATAGACTTGTCTATACAATTCTGCTAAAACAAGATATTCCCTGTAGATACTCGTAGAGGGCTGGAGCTCGGCAATCAAAAAATTTCTTACAGATTTCTTTTCGTTTATTTGATCGGAAGACCTGAACGAAGACTAACGAGACTCTGCTGCGCTGCAATTGTCTAGTTAAACAGACGGCAGTAATGGTGTTCTCATCCGAGTATGACTCTACTTTGAGGGACATTTTCTTTTACTCTTTACCATCTTTAAACATTTTTGACTATTTTTTTTATTTCATAAAAGAAACTTGTTCGCAGTCGGTAGGATTCGAACCTACGCTCCCAGAGGGAATCTGATTTCTAGTCAGACGCCTTAACCGCTCGGCCACGACTGCTGCGATAAATGCAGTCGCGATTGTTAATAACTTAAAAATTTAAAAACTTAAAATTTGTTTTAAGTTCTTCAAACCTGTATTTTGGATGCTTATAAAAATGTCGATAAACAAGTAAATAATTCTCATTTAATTGGGGAAAAATACTTTCTCTCCAATAGACTTGTCACTGTACAATTTTGCTAAAACCAGATATTCCCTATAGATAAAGTCAAGAGGGCCATAGCTGGGCAATAAAAAATCCTTACAAATTTCTTTTCGTTTATTTGATCTGAAGACCTGAATCTAACGAGACAGCACTGGGATTGTCTAGGTAAACAGACTGCAGTAAAATGGTGTTCTCTTCCGAGTATGACTCTTCTTTGATGAAAATTTTATTATACTGTTTGTTTTTTTAACATCTTTAAACATTTATGACTAAATTTTTTTATATCATAAAAGAAACTTATTCGCAGTCGGTAGGATTCGAACCTACGCTCCCAGAGGGAATCTGATTTCTAGTCAGACGCCTTAACCGCTCGGCCACGACTGCCACTACAACTACCTGTGCCGATAAATGGAATATTACTTACGGAAGCCCATCTTCGAAATTTTTAATTTTTTTTTAGAAACCAAAAATATAATCATGCACACACCAAACGCCTCTTGCAATCTTGCTACGCCTGGTGGCAATGTCGACTTGCAACATAGTATCGATAATTGTTTAATCGATATTTTCTCCATGAAACCCACACATTGAGTCAGAGAAATCAATTGAAATAAATAAAATATTTTGTAGCCATTAATCAACACATTCACAGCAACGTTGCAGCATGGGCCAGCACAGACCCAAGCCTACCTCTTTCCTAGCCATTCGTCGTCTTGCGGCGCGCAAGTCATTCTCGCTGCTGTCACACACAACAAATGGCAAATACTCGTAGTCGGCGAGTCAGTCTCTAGCCACATACCAGTTACGAGCCGGAGTGTCTCCTAAACAATTGCGAACTAATTAGCAACGCACTGCAAATTGACACTTAGAAGAACAAATGGTTGGCATTGTCCATGGCCACAAGACGCATACCCAACCCAACCAACGAAATGCAGTGAGAACGTCGGCTTGCCACGTTAACCGCGTATGAACGACAGAAATCTTGTCCAGTGACTTGAAGGCGATGTGGCCGGTGCTGGCAACACATCATAAATATCTGCGACAATGAATGGCGGCGTGGTGGTGCTTCGCAAAAAAAGCGAATTAAAATCGGTTTTTTCTCTCTCTGCAATTGTTTTGTTGGTATTCGAAGAACACATGGACATGAACAATCATGTTTTTCTTTATTACAATTACCAGCGTTTCATAAATGTCCAACATACCTAAGAAACGCGTGTATGGCATACCAAAAGGTGTGTGCGAGTGTGTGGATAGCAAAGGTAAATAATAATGGCCACTTTTTATATGGTCACCTTAATCGAGCCAATGTAATAAAGAGGGTATTCACTTGATAGTGAAAATGTTACGCTGAGTTGGAGATATACAAAAAATTGATCCGAAAACGACACGTAAAATTTGTTTTCAAAGATTAGTCGAAAGATTTTTAATTACAAGCAGGGGTGTTTGCAGTTTCGGTGACAGCCACTTCACTATTATAAGACCCCAAGCAACAAATGTGCTGTAACTATGTTAAGCGGCTATACACTTAAGGGCAGGCAGTTTTGCACTTAACGAGAACTGCCGGCAGCAAAGTATTCCACCGAACACAATTAAAATCCTGCGCACCTTGTACATACAAAAACACATACACACGATACAGTGCATGACTTTTTTTTGTTTAATCCACTTATTAAATATCATTGCAATATCTGATAAATAGTTTAGCTTATTTACGAAATTTTTAATTGAGTAGTATGTAATTAAATTCACATACGAATTTTTTGTTTGAAATTTAAGAGTTGTCTATTTTTTTCTGTGTAGAATTTACAAATGTGAAGTCTTATCTTAGTATAATGGCTAACGTCTAGTTATATTTTCTTGGGGAAATTGTCTGTAATAAACTCTAAAGAAGTAATTCTCATACGTTTGGTGAGAAATTTTCTCTTAAAGAGAATTGTTACAATTCAATGTTAAAAATTAACTGATACTTTTGAAGGACATCTTTATAACAAATAGGTGGGTATTTGGTTGTTTAACTCACTTAAGATATTATTTAAAAACTCTAGCTATTACCGGCTTGACAAAACCAGCGATTATTTCAATCATAGCAGAATATCCCTATTAATTTTCTTGACAATTACTTTGCCTTTTCTAAAGTTTATGCTTTATTTAATACTGGCGATTATTGGCACAGAGAAACAAGAAATAACGCACGGATGTCCCATGCACGTACAAATGCGCAATTGCCATAGCATGCAACCCTCCTAAGTTGCAACTTGTTGCAACTGCTTTTACTGGAATTTTAGCACTTCATCAAACGGCAGCATGGAAAAAAACAAGTAAGGCCGAAGTAGGCCGAACTTTACATACCCTCCACCGCTGAGCAAATGATGAAAAAATAAATGGCCTGTTCACGGTGGTCGAACGAGCACCTACAAGTAGTCAAACGAAATCCAGTCACTCACTTTCGAGTAGAATTGGGTTTATGTATCTCGGTCGATTCGGTTCGACTGGCATGACGATGTAACGTAAAAATAGACAAACTGCATTGTTTTTGAAATTGCTTTCAAAAACCCTCACATTATTAAGGATATACTATAATAAATACGAGGGCTGCTATATATATTTCTGGCCTTATTATGAAAATGCAAATATTTATCATCAAAAATGGTTTTATTGTTTTTCAAAGTATTCTCCAGCATGATTTATACACTTTTGTATGCGATTGAGACACCTCCAAAACATGGTTTTTGAACGCTTCAACAGCATCTTTTGGCGATGAAAATCGTTGAACACGCATTTTTTTCTTGATGTGCGGAAAAAAAGAAGTCATTGGGTGCCAAGTCAGGGCTGTACGGCGGATGACCCATCAATTCGACGTTTTGGTCGGTCAAAAAGGCGCTGGTTTGAGCCGATGTGTGAGAGCTAGAATTGTCACGATGCACAATGATTCGTCTTCTCTTGTTCGTTTTTCGAATTGCTGCGAACTTCAGGCAAACAAATTGTGGTGTTCCACTCAGAATTGACCGTTCTACGTTGCTCAAGCGGAACAGTCGCCAAATGATTAGTTTTGCCGAAGAAACAGGCGACCATTTGCTTCGAAGTGCTTTTTCACGAACAACTTTCGTTGACTCGTCTTTGAAGACCCACACGGTCTATTGCTGTTTGGTTTCGGGCTCATACGCATAGATCCATGATTCGTCACCTGTGACGATCTTATAAACGTCTTTTGGAGCACCGCGATCATATTTTTTCAAAATTTCTTTGCACCAATCGACAGGAGCCTTTTTTTGAGCGATTGTCAAATTGTGCGGGATCCCACGAGAACCAACCTTTTTTACGGTCAGGTGTTCATGCAATATCGAATGTATGCTGGTGGGAAGAAATTCCCAAGGATGCCTCTATCCCACGGTATGTCACATGCCGATCTTGCATTATCAGTTCAGGCACGGCATCAATGTTCTCTGGCACAACGGCCGT
The DNA here is from genome assembly GCA_963513945.1 of Hydrotaea diabolus. Classification (NCBI taxonomy): domain Eukaryota; kingdom Metazoa; phylum Arthropoda; class Insecta; order Diptera; family Muscidae; genus Hydrotaea; species Hydrotaea diabolus. The sequence continues at coordinate 17,929,795 of OY740719.1, forward strand.
TTTTGGACGACCTTCACGACCTTCGTCTTTGAGCGAGCGTCGGCCACGATTGTATTCATTAAAACAGTTTTTAGTGCTATAGGATGGTGCTTCATCGCCATACAAAGATTTAAGTTTATCGTTGCACTCTTGCCGTGATAATCCACGTGGAAAGTTGTGAAAAATGATCGCACGAAAATGTTCACGAGTTAATTCCACTTTTTCTGCCAAATTGATTTCTTCAAGTCACTGAACACAGAAAAAAAGTATGTTTGGGGTAACAATATTCCAGGTGCATCATACTATTGTTGGTTATGTGGTTGTGGCACAACAATATTATGATCATCACAACAATAGTATGGTTCACACACAACCATACTATGATCCCCATAACAATATTATGGTCCTCACAACAATAGAATTATTCACACAAAACCATACTATGATCCCTACAGCCATATTATTATTCACATTCAACCATACTATGATTCCCACAACCATATAATGGTCCTCATTACCATAGTTTGTTTAACGTTCAACCATAGTATGATCCTCACAACCATAGTATGACTTACACACAATCATACTATGATCCCCAACATTTTTTGTAAAGATTGGGTAAAGTTTTCATTTAACAATAGAGAATTTTATTAAGTAAGTTATGTAGTAATAGGAGTGATTTATTGAACTGTAAAAAAATTATTAATTAAAAATACTTCAGTTATACTAGTTCGTAGTTTGTTTGGAAAAAATTTAATTATTTTTACTATTATTGCGTAAGATTCGTAAAAATAACATTGTCAAACTAAAAAAAAAGTACAATTTTACCGGTATGAATGCAGTAATCATGTTATTGTTAACATAAAAGCTATGAAAACAATACTTTTGTTTCACCAACCATATTTATATTGTTGCTAAAACCGTATTTTCTTTTTTAAATTTGGCAACAATACTATTGTTACGTTTCAACAATATTATTATTTCCGCAATCATACTATTGTCAAATTGAAATTCAAAAAACAATACTATGGTTGCAATTACCATACTTTTATTGCAGAGAACATACTATTGTTGCCGTGACCATATAGGAACCATATCTTTTCTCTGCGTGTGTAAACAACACAAATGATGGTCGTACGTCAAAACGTTCTGAGTACGTTTATGCTTAAAAATGTCAAACTTTCCAATGAAAATGTCAGATGGCGCCAGGCAACACTTAGTATTGCCTAGACCAGAAATATATGTAGCCCTCGTATTAAGCCAAATTTCAGAGCCCCAGCATAATTTTTTGGAACAATTTAGTGCTTTCCACAATACACTTGTGTACGGAGCGATAGATCCTTTTAGAATTTCAGGACGATCAATCGATGAAAACCTCAAGGTGATGCCAACAGATTTTTTTTTTGTTAAGTAATAGGGCCTTCTTTCAAAACTTCAAGGTGTTGCCAACGGAATGACGAATTTAGTATACTCTTCGGTGGAGGGTATACAAAAAGTATCACATACGCTGCCTGCCACACGAGACATTTCCAAGTGTGTAAAGTGAATGTGCGTTCTGCAGGCATGGCATGGAAATGCACCACACAGTCACTCACACGCCCATTCCCGCACTCCCAGTGGTGTGAATGCAGCTACTTCAAAGGCTCGGTTGGCAGTCGGCAAAGATCAGTGAATTTCTTAGGATTGTTTTTTTGTGTTGCTTTCAATCATATTGACAGGAAAACTTAACAATTTTTGTGGTTTATTTAGAGGTTTGGAGTGTATTCTTCCCCCTCTTCATTCTACTCCTTAGTCCCTAGAGTTCACTTGACAACATTATCGACAGCATTCTTTCGAAATGTAAATCTGTGCTGGATTCTAACCATGATTGTGGTTATGCGGCCTGACTTCACATACACTACACCAGGTAAAAAAAGGACTTGCGGGAGGGCATTTAGAAGCATAACAACAACCTGTTGTTGCAATTGCCACAACATCCTATAAAGGTGTTAGCATGGGACTCAGCTGAGTATTCCGAGCTCATTCTTTGCAGCTGCGTCGAATTTTTCGCTTTCTTCGCTCTGTTTTCTTTCCATTTGTTAATGGCCATGGTTTATGATATGTTTGACAATTACCAGATTTTTATTACCACTCCTGAAAAGAAACTTGATTTATATTTCGTTTCATAGAGAACGTATCTTATCTTCTCAGTTTATTTTTCACACTCTTCAATTTATTGATAACTTGTCTAAATGTGTCCTTAATTTTAGAACTGATATAAAGTTTTATGGCCTCAAACAGCAGTCGTGGAATGACTAGAAACCAGATTTAATCTGGGAGCGTAGGTTCGAATCCTACCGACAGAGGTGGGTATATGTAACGCGCAAAATAGAAAGGGACCTAAGGGTAAAAAAATAGTTTTGTTCAGGAGAGCCATTTTGAAGATTTAAATACGTGTATCTTTGGTGTACCATCACTTTCATAAAACGCGCATATCCCTGGGAGGGAACACTTTTGGGTCATGGGATCGGTCTCATTCGATGCTCAGATGTTGTCCACATCAAAAAAAAAGTGAAAATTGATTTGTTTACCCTTAGGTCCCTTTCTCTATGCGCTGTCACATAGGTCCCTTTCTATTTTGCGCGTCACATATGTTTTTTTTTGTAAAAACTAAGTAGGGACATAAATACTGTTGCAACATTGAACACACCTATTTCAATAGTAGAACTGAACATAGCCCGTTAATGTCATATGGATTTTGAAAGCTAACCTCAATAGCGTTAGTCTGTATCGGTATTTTAAAATTGTTTCAACTTTCATCATGGAGTGGACAAATAATGAGAACCGTATCGCTGTAATAGCGCTTTTCAAGTGTGAAATGAAAATAAGCGATATTTTCAAAACGCTCCGGCCACTAGGGATTAGCCGCATGTTCATCTACCGATGCATAAAACTGTTTGAGGAGACTGGAGATGTAAAACACCGCCACCGGTCGGGCCGCCCACGCTCTGTTCGAACACCGCATGTCATCAAAGCCGTTAAATCAAGAATTCACAGAAATCCGCTCCGAAAAAAGAAAATCATGGCCCGTGAGATGAATATCACGCAAAAGTCCATGAGTCGAATCATTAAAAAAGACTTGGGACTTGGAGCTTTCAAACGACGAACCGGACATTTATTGACTGCTGCTTTAAAAAAAATAGGATTGAAAAATGCAAAAGTCTTTTGGTGAAGCACGCTGATAACGCTTGCACAGAAAAATTTTGTTCACCGATGAAAATATTTTTACCGTGGAAAAGGGTCATCACCCAGCTTCAGTCATGGTTTGGTGGAGTGTCTCTTACGATGGGGTCACTGACCTGCATTTCAGCGAACAGGGAGTCAAAACATCGGCCAAAGTTTACCAAGAAACCGTTTTGGAAGCTGTTGTGAATCCTCTTAACAATTCCCTGTTCCAAAACCAGCCATGGACTTTCCAGCAGGATTCTGTGCTGGCCCATAAGGCTAAAACGTCCCAGACCTGGCTTCGAAACAATTTGCCAGCGTTAATTTCCTGTGAAGAATGGCCCTCGGGCAGTCCAGATTTGAACCCATTGGATTACAAATTGTGGACGGTTTTAGAGGACAAGGTTTGTCACAAAAGATACCCCAACATTGGACCTCTTAAGACTGCTTTGGTTCGAGCTGTGGTCAATTTTCCCATGGCCAAGGTTCGTGCAGCTATTGACGATTGGCCAGTGCGACTTAAGGCGTGTGTAAAGGCAAAAAGCGGACATTTCGAATAAGTAAATTCTTTTTGGATTCAATATACATCAATAAATATATTAAAAAATATTTGGTCCAAAAACATTCAGTACTTTTTATTTTGCAGCATAAAACATGTGTAACGGTATTTATGTCCCTACTAAGTAAACGAGTATCAAGATAAATACGAGTATATTATTCTATGGTTTACAATTTTCTTATGTTTCATTTATCTTTAATACAACTGATCCCAACTAAATACCGAGTAGTAGACTATCCCATATAAAGGGTGTTATTTTAAGACGTGTGGTTTTCAATCTGGCCACACTTTTGGTGAACGGGCCCAAAACAAGATAGTCACCAATCCTGATTTTTACCAGAAAGTTGTGTTCACCGATAAGCTCAGTTTTGGTACGTTAAAACCAAAATTGTCTCATTTGGAGTAAAGAAAATACACAAGTCATTGTTGAGACGCCGATCCATCCTCAGAAAGTCACAGTTTGGTGTGCTCTATGGGCAGAGGGAATCATTGGTTCATATTGCTTGAAAAGTGAAGCCGGCCATAATGTTGCAGTCAATGGGGAACGCTATACGAGGGCGGTTCGGAAACTTCTTAGCCTAGCACAAAAAGCGCGGTATAAACAGAACTCCTTCATATAGAAACAGGTGTTCACAAAAGACGCATCCGGGATTTTTTTACATTGGAAAAATTAGAAATGCGTGGTGTCATTAAATATTTACATAAAAAAGGTTTATCGGGACAAGAAATTCATAATGATATGGTGAATGTGTTAGGTGAAAGTGCTCCTTCATATGCAACAGTAAAAAATTGGGTTGCTGAGTTTAAACGTGGTCGTACAAGCATTGAAGATGAACCACGTAGTGGACGTCCAAAAACAGCAAAAACAACAGAAATTGTAGCCAAAGTGCATGATATGGTATTAAATGGTCGACGAATAAAAGTGCGTGAAATAGCTAATATCATGGGCATCTCAAATGATCGAGTCCATTTAATTTTGCATGAAGAACTACTGATGAAAAAGCTTTCCGCAAGATGGGTGCCGCACTTGTTAACAGTCGACCAAAAACGCATAAGAATGAACATTTCTCAAGCTTGTTTGGATCGTTTTCTGCGAAATAAAATGGATTTTAAGCGTCGTTTTATAACTGTTGATGAGACATGGATCCACCACTATACTCCAGAGACAAAATAACAATCCAAACAATGGACTGAAGCTGGAGGAAGTGCCCCAAAGAAGGCAAAAACAATTCAATCGGCTGATAAGGTTATGGCAACGGTTTTTTGGGACTTCAAAGGTATTTTATTGATTGACTATCTGCAAAAGGGTAAAACAATAAATTCAGAGTACTATTGCAACCTTTTAGATCAATTAAATGTACAAATTCGAGAAAAACGTCCTGGCTTACAACACAAACAAATTAACAACGCACCAGCACATAAGAGTAGTTTTAACAATGGCTAAAATCAACGAATTAAAGTACGAGTTGCTTGACCACCCACCTTATTCTCCTGATTTAGCTCCCAGTGACTTTTACCTGTTCCCAAATCTAAAAAAAATCCTTGCTGGCAACAGTTTTACCTAAAATAAAGATGCAATTACAGTTGTAAACCACTATTTTGAAGACTTTGAGGAAAACTATTTTAATCAAGGGATAGAATTGCTAGATGAGCGTTGGACTAAGTGTATTGAAGTTTCAGGAGATTATATTGAAAAATAAAAATATTTTTGAAAAACTAACTATTCTCTCTCATTGATAGGCTAAGAACTTTCCGAACCGCCCTCGTATAGCCATAATTAATGACATTTTCGTGTCTGACTGGGAGGATGTTTGATGTGGACAACCTTGAGTTCCACAACAAGACGGCTCTACATGCCATACAGCCAACGAAATAATTAATTTATTGAAGAAAACCAATCATAGATGATGGTGTTGAATGCCCACCCCCTAATACAGATGAGGTCAAAGCAGCGATAACCCGGCTTAAGAACAACAAAGCCGCAGGTTCCGACGGTATACCGGCAGAGCTGTATAAGACCGGAGGAGACGAACTGATAAGGTGCATGCATCAGCTAGTCTGCACAATCTGGAAGAATGAACGCATGCCTGATGATTGGAACCTCAGTATACTGTGTCCGATTCATAAAAAAGGAGACAAGACCGTTTGCGCCAATTACCGCGGCATAAGTCTCCTATCAATCGCATACAAGATCCTAGCGAGCGTACTTTGTGAACGACTTAAGCCAAAATTAGACAACCTGATTCAAACCTATCAGTGTGGCTTCAGGCCGAATAAATCAACAATCGACCAGATATTCACACTACGCCAAATCCTGGAAAAGACCCACGAAAAGCAAATCGATACATACCATCTTTTCATCGATTATAAAGCCGCCTTCGATACTCCGATAAGAGAAAAACTGTTTGAAACCATGTCTGCGTATGAGATCCCTGCAAAACTTATACGCCTTTGTAGAATAACACTGAGTGACACTAAGTCCTCAGTAAAAATAGGAAGCGACCTCTCCGAGACATTCACCACTACAAGAGGTCTGAGACAAGGTAACAGCTTGTCGTGTAATTTTTTCAACATTCTGTTGGAAAAGGTACTAGAAAATGCAGTGGTTAATAAAACTGGCACTGTTAACACCAAAGGCCACATTCTCCTCGCGTATGCCGACGATATCGACATTGTCGGAAAAATAGAGCGAGAGGTAACTGCTGCATTTTCTAGAGTTGAGAAGGAGTCGGCAAATATGGGTCTAGAAGTGAACGAGGACAAAACTAAGATTATGCTTGCAACTGCAAAAGAAACGTCGCGACGGAAGAAAGGCGACATTGTTGAGGCGGGCAGTTGCAAAGTCGAGGTAGTTGATGAGTTTATATACCTCGGCTCCGCCATTAATACGAAAACTAATGTCAGCACCGAAATTAAAAGAAGGATCGTGCTGGCAAATAGATGCTACTTTGGGCTAAGCAAACAGCTAAAGAACAGAGCCCTCTCTCGACGAACGAAAATAACGCTTTACAACACGCTTATTCTACCTGTGCTTTTATATGGCGCTGAAGCATGGGTACTTGCGAAAGCAGACGAAGCGATGCTGGGTGTGTTCGAGAGAAAGATCCTTCGCAAAATCTATGGGCCCAGCTGTGCTAACGGAGAGTATAGACGTCGAACGAACCGTGAGCTGTATGAGCTGTATCCTGACATGAACGTGGTTAAGCGAATCAAAATACAGCAGAATGCTCCAGCTAGAAAGGCGTTGGACGACAACTACCACGGAATGCGCAGACGGGGTAGACCGAGGCTCCGGTGGAAGGACCAAGTGGATGAAGATATGAAAATCCTTGGTATTACGAACTGGAGACAGCACGCACAAGATCGAAGTGCTTGGAAAACATTTCTGACGCAGGCTAAGACCAACAATAGGTTGTAGCGCCAACTTAAGTAAGTAAGAAGAAAACCTTTTGTGAGCGCATTTTATTGCATCGTAGGTCTGCGGCATGGCCTCCAAGACCTGCGATTTAACACCGCTGGACTATTTTTTGTGGGGTTATGTGAAGTCACTTGCCTAAGCAGATGAGCCCGAAGAGGATATTCGCCGCGTTATTGCTGACATACGACCCCAACTGCTGCAAAAAGTCGAAAATTGGACCTCTAGACTGGAAATTATTCAAGCCAGCCGCGGCGGCCACTTGCCCGAAATCATTTTTAAAACATAAAGGCAAACCAGTATCTTTATAATAAAGCTTAATTCTTGGTCATAACATTAAAATATCCGTTTTATTTCTTTTTGAAAGCCACACGTCTGAAAAAAATACCCTTCACAGTTGCACAATTTGGAGATGTTGTTGCGGTGTAAGTCTTTTCATAATGAAATGGCAAACAATACTAAAAAAACAAGTTTAACACAACTCACAGGTAATCTGTGGAAAAACCCCTATTGGAAAACAATACCTCTAAATTGATCCCCCGTTATCATACTAAAAGATATTAGGATAATTCTCTGAAAACATTGTGTTAAATTTACAATTAATATAGTGCGTTTTAGATGGACCACCCTTCAGCTTGTTTTTTAGTGCATGATTTACTTTTCAAAATTTGATTCCACAGTTTTTAATGGACTGGAAGCTACTCAATTGGAACCAACTAAAATCTAGCCAATATAGCTTCGTCCAGCAAGTTTTTTAAAATTTACCCTTCTATGGAGAAGGGTATATGGAAAAATATCAGGAATATGGAATAATAAAACCGACTGAAACTTGCAAATTAGTTAAATCTTTCTTTGATACAGGAAAAGCGATTTAAAATTTTAAATTTGAATCGACTCTAAGAAAAAGTGCTGATAATATTTTTAAATTTCTGGTTTCAACTTGAACAGTTTATGACTTGAACAGTTTTTATTCTGGTTCGAGACATTTTTTGGAAGGGACGGACTTTGCCATTTGATAATGGAACACAATATCATTCATATGACTACCACAACTGGCTCGGCAGTATCTTATTTGATCTACCTAATTTTTTAGTACATTTTCGAATGTTTAGGATCGAATCTCTACAATGGAAACTTCGATTTTAGGTACCAAAGCTTCAATTGTCTCTGGATGCTTTGCGTAGCCTTTTTCCTTAACGGCAGTCCAAAAGACTCAAATTACAGTTTCGAGGCGGCCAATTGACATCACAATTTCAGCTGATTGTTCGATGTTCAAAAACAGTGAGAAAAATATCGCTGGTTTCGTTGGCTGTTTGACATGTGGAGTCGTCTTGTTGAAACCACATGTCGGTCATGTCATTCTCTTGAACTTTTGGAACAAAAATTCATTGAGCATGGCGCGGTAACGCTCGCCGTTGACGGTTACGGCGGCTCCTTACTCATTTTCAAAGAAAACCGGCCCAATGATGCCGCCTGCCGAAAATCCACACCGAGCAGCGACTCGTTATGGATGCATTGGCTTCTTAATAGTCACGTGAGGGTTGTCTGAACCCCATATGCGGTTCGCCGTTGACGGTTTCGGCGGCTACATACTCATTTTGAAAGAAAACCGGCCCAATGATGCCGCCTGCCGAAAATCCACACCAAGCAGCGACTCTTTGTGGATGCATTGGCTTCTTAATAGTCACGTGAGAGCTGTCTGAACCCAATATGCGGCAATTTTGCTTATTGACATAGCCACCGAGATGAAAATGAGACTCATCTGAAACACGGTTTTTCTGTACAATTTGTCCTTCCCTGCCAAACAGTATGCAGACTATTGGGCGAAGTGAAAACGCATCGGATGTTCATGAGGCTTCAGTTCTTGAACCAATTGAACTTTGTAAGCCTTCATTCTAAGGTCTTTATGCAAAATTCTTCTCAAAGAAAGGCGAGAAATGTTCATTTCCTAAGAACGATGACGAGTTGATGTTGATGGCTGCTCCTGGACATTCTCAGCCACAGCAGCAATATTTTCGATTGAATGCACTGGACGAGGAGAAAGAACACGGGTTGGTTCCATTTTCATGAATTCGCTTTACAAACTGACGCACAAACTGAACAGAAGGATGAACTCTTCTCAAAAATTTTCCACCTAAGTGTCTTACAGTTTGCGTAAAAGACTAACTACGTTGGAAGTAAGTTTTCAATATTTCCTAATTTTTTTCAAGCGTATAGCTTCCCTTTTTGCAAATGTCAAACTAAAACCGGAAAATAGAAATGACTGTTATTCTACCTTTCAAAGCCCTAGTTTGATTTCACTATTAATCTCCTCAGTGTATTTTCAAGAACTCCAATACTAGTAGTCCCTCTACGAGGGCGGTACGGAAAGTTCTTAGCCTATCAATGAAAGAGAATAGTTAGTTTTTCAAAAATATTTTTATTTTTCAATATAATCTCCTGAAACATCAATACACTTAGTCCATCGCTTATCTATCAATTCTATCCCTGGATTAAAATAGTTTTCCTCAAGGTCTTCAAAATAGTGGTTTACAACTGTGATTGCATCTTCATTTGAGGTAAAACGCTTGCCAGCAAGGAATTTTTTTAGATTTGGGAACATGTAAAAGTCATTGGGAGCTAAATCTGGAGAATAAGGTGGGTGGTCAAGCAACTCGTACTTTAATTCGTTGATTTTAGCCATTGTTAAAACACTCTTGTGCGCTGGTGCGTTGTCTTGATGAAAATTATTTTTTTGTGTTGTAAGCCAGGACATTTTTCTCGAATTTGTACATTTAATTGATCTAAAAGGTTGCAATAGTACTCTGAATTTATTGTTTTACCCTTTTGCAGATAGTCAATCAATAAAATACCTTTGAAGTCCCAAAAAACCGTTGCCATAACCTTACCAGCCGATTGAATTGTTTTTGCCTTTTTTGGGGCACTTCCTCCAGCTTCAGTCCATTGTTTGGATTGTTCTTTTGTCTCTGGAGTATAGTGGTGGATCCATGACCATCAACAGTTATGAAACGACGCTTAAAATCCATTTTGTTTCGCTGAAAACGATCCAAAGAAGCTTGAGAAATGTTCATTCTTATGCGTTTTTGGTCGACTGTTAACAAGTGCGGCACCCATCTTGCAGAAAGCTTTTTCATCTGTAGTTCTTCATGCAAAATTAAATGGACTCGATCATTTGAGATGCCCATGATATTAGCTATATCACGCACTTTTATTCGTCGATCATTTAATACCATATCATGCACTTTGGCTACAATTTCTGTTGTTGTTGCTGTTTTTGGACGTCCACTACGTGGTTCATCTTCAATGCTTGTACGACCACGTTTAAATTCAGCAACCCAATTTTTTACTGTTGCATATGAAGGAGCACTTTCACCTAACACATTCACCATATCATTATGAATTTCTTGTCCCGATAAACCTTTTTTATGTAAATATTTAATGACACCACGCATTTCTAATTTTTCCATTGTAAAAAATCGCGGATGCGTCTTTTGTGAACACCTGTTTCTATATGAAGGAGTTGCCAGATCGAAACAAAATTTAACATGTGTTCATAGCAGAGATGGAAACAACACTTAACTTGTTTCTGTTTATACCGCGCTTTTTGTGCTAGGCTTAGAAGTTTCCGAACCGCCCTCGTAATGATTCTCTTATAGCCCCTCATTCTGTATTTTTAAAGACTGCTTCAATTTTGGAGTGATCTTACGAGTCTGTGGAGTCTGTTGTTGGTTGGTGGTAAACTTTATTTCTCCGCCATTATATCATTCATCATTATAATCCATCCATCCAACTCTTAAAACTTTGATTTATACGAAATAAATTCAATTTAAATTAATTTCTTAAACTTCATTCGCAATCCGTTTCGCACAAAATTAAATTTTAAAATCATGCATGCATTAACATAAGTAGAGCATATTAATGATGTTAGTCCAGCGTGGCGTGCATATTGGAACTTTTCAATCGAAGACAGTTTCCAAAAAATTACCAATGCATTTTTGGCCATACGTATTCATGATGATGACGATTTGTTTCAAAACTTGTTTGCAGCATTAATTAAAGTAGCTTAAAGAGTATTCCATAAGAGTCTTTAGCATAGCAGTCGTGGCCGAGCGGTTAAGGCGTCTGACTAGAAATCAGATTCCCTCTGGGAGCGTAGGTTCGAATCCTACCGACTGCGAGTTAAAATACAATTTTTTGAATAAACCATACCTTGAGTTTTAATTATATTAAGGAAACCAAATTTCATCCAGCTTTACTCTTAGGCCAAGTCATATACCATCTTGTAATTACACTCCCCGCTTAATATTATATATTTTTGCCCCCAACTAACTCTTTACTTAAGCAAATCCTCCTCAATTTCTTATTCATACATTTTATAAACCAGAAATTAAATGTTTGCGGAAACATTTCATGTTAAGATCTCATAAAGTTTAGGCATTGCACGCCTTAAAACCCCAAATTATTTGTAGTATTTGATTGAAATATTATTTTTTGATGCTTACAGAGTAACGAGCGGTAGAAACGCGATACAAAAGAACAAATTATGAATCCATATTAAGCGGCCAACGGCAAGAAATGCAACAAATTTCGAACGGTGAGATGACGAACGCGAAGACATGAACTGCAGCAGCATTTGCTGCATCAGGCAGTGGTGGTTGTGGTATTCCATCCATCCAATCAACTAATTACAGCTTTCCGGCTATGAGGAACTCAACCAAGTGTAGAACGTTTCCAAGATTATGATGGCAGCATAAGCAGCGGGAAAAAAGAAACTCCATTGGAATCGTACTGGGGTTTTATCCCATTAAAAAACGGTCCTCAAGGAAAGAATGAACTCTCGTAGCTACTCACTAGGAAATGTTTTATTGATTTCATAAGTGCACATGGTTCTCCTTAGGAATACTTAGGGTTGAGTTTTGAGTTAGCTCAGAGAAAATACTCACTTAGCCTGAAAAAAGCGCATTTTGTCGTGGGAAATGTTCCCAAATGTCGTGGGAAGAAGCAAAGTTCCCTCTTTGCAAAAGCAAAGTTCCCACTTTACAGAAACAAAGTTCCCACCTTGCAGAGGCAAAGTTCCCACTTTGCAGAGGCAAAGTTCCCACTTTGCAGAAGCAAAGTTCCCACTTTGCAGAAGCAAAGTTCCCACTTTGCAGGAGCAAAGTTCCCACTTTGCAGAAGCAAAGTTCCCACTTTGCAGAAGCAAAGTTCCCACTTTGCAGAAGCAAAGTTCCCACTTTGCAGAAGCAAAGTTCCCACTTTGCAGAAGCAAAGTTCCCACTTTGCAGAAGCAAAGTTCCCACTTTGCAGAAGCAAAGTTCCCACTTTGCAGAAGCAAAGTTCCCACTTTGCAGAAGCAAAGTTCCCACTTTGCAGAAGCAAAGTTCCCACTTTGCAGAAGCAAAGTTCCCTTTTGCAGAAGCAAAGTTCCCACTTTGCAGAAGCAAAGTTCTTACTTTGCCTGAGAAAAGTTCCCACTTTGTCTGAGCAAAGTTCCCACTTTACCTAAGCAAAGTTCCCACTTTGCCTAAGCAAAGTTTCCACTTTGCCTAAGCAAAGTTTCCACTTTGACTAAGCAAAGTTTCCACTTTGACTAAGCAAAGTTTCCACTTTGACTAAGCAAAGTTTCCACTTTGACTAAGCAAAGTTCCCACTTTGCAGAAGCAAAGTTCCCACTTTGCAGAAGCAAAGTTCCCTTTTGCAGAAGCAAAGTTCCCACTTTGCAGAAGCAAAGTTCTTACTTTGCCTGAGAAAAGTTCCCACTTTGTCTGAGCAAAGTTCCCACTTTACCTAAGCAAAGTTCCCACTTTGCCTAAGCAAAGTTTCCACTTTGCCTAAGCAAAGTTTCCACTTTGACTAAGCAAAGTTTCCACTTTGACTAAGCAAAGTTTCCACTTTGACTAAGCAATGTTTCCACTTTGACTAAGCAAAGTTCCCACTTTGCCTGAAAAAAGTTCCCACTTAGCCTAAGCAAAGTTCCCACTTTGCAGAAGCAAAGTTCCCACTTTGCAGAAGCAAAGTTCCCACTTTGCAGAAGCAAAGTTCCCACTTTGCCTAAGCAAAGTTCCCACTTTGCCTAAGCAAAGTTCCTATTTAGCCTAAGCAGTGTTCCCACTTTGCCTACGCAAAGTTCCTACTTTGCCTACGCAAAGTTCCTACTTTGCCTACGCAAAGTTCCTACTTTGCCTACGCAAAGTTCCTACTTTGCCTACGCAATGTTCCTACTTTGCCTGCGCAAAGTTCCCACTTTGTCTAAGCAAAGTTACTACTTTATCTAAGCAAAGTTCCCACTAAAACTTAGCAAAGTTCTCACTTTACCTACACAAAGTTCTTACTTCGCCTTAAGAAAGTTAGCACTTAAACTAAGCAATGATCCCATTTTGCCCACAAAAGTTTTCACTTTGCCTATACAAAGTTCTCACTTTACGTACACAAAGTGCTCATTTTGCCTACACAAAGTTCCCACTTTGTCAAGCCAAAGTTCCCACGTTGCCTATCCAAAGTTTTTGGTTTACCCAAGATTTGCGAGAGGAAAATTCACTTTGTTCATACTTTGCCGTAGGAAAGTTAGTTCTTTGCCGAGGCACTTTCACAGATTCAGAAGAACTTAGCCATATTCAGTAGAGCTGAACCATGTTCAGTAGAACTGAACCATGATTAGTAGCACAAAGAGATGTTAATTAGTAAAGATTTTCAGTAGAGTTAGAACTGGGGCAATTTTAGTAGAACTGAGACGTGTTAAGTATACTGAAGACATGCTTATTAGAACTGACACATGTCTAGTAGAACTGAGACAAGTTTAAAGGAGCTGAGACAAGTTAAATGGAACTGAGACATGTTCAGTAGAACTGAGACATGTTCAGTAGAACTGAGACATGTTCAGTAGAATTAAGACATGTTCAGTAGAACTGAGACATGTCCAGTAGAACTGAGACATGTTTAGTAAAACTGAGACATGTTCAGTAGAACTGAGACATGTTTAGTAGAACTAAGACATGTTCAGTAGAACTAAGACATGCTCAGTAGAACTGAGACATGTTCAGTAGGACTAAGACATGTTCAGTAGAACTGAGACATGTTCAGTAGAACTGAGACATGCTCATTAGAACTGACACATGTCTAGTAAAACTGAGACAAGTTTAAAGGAGCTGAGACATGTTTAGAGGAGCTGAGACATGTTAAGTTGAACTGAGACGTGTTCAGTAGAACTGAGACATGTTCAGTAGAACTGAGACATGTTCAGTAGAACTGAGACATGATCAGTAGAACTGAGACATGTCCAGTAGAACTGAGAAATGTTCAGTAGAACTGAGACATCTTCAGTAGAACTAAGACATGTTTAGTAGATCTGAGTTAAGAAGAGCTGCGACATGAACTGACTTAGTACAACTAAGACACGTTCAGTAGAGTTTCGCCTTGTTAAGTAAAACAGAGAAATGTTCAAAAAAAAGAGACGAGTATACTAGTTGTATTTGGAAATGTTCATTGCCAATTGGACTCATTCGGAAAAAGAAGACTTCCTTCTAGCTTTTTTCACTGGCCTGACAGTTTTTCCCAAGGAATTAGTGTCACCAAAGGACAACGTGCATTATTACATTAGCCATGCGCTATATATGCACTTGGAAGTCTACTTAAAGTCTACTTTGTTCCGTGGGAGATTTGCTGACCCAGACTGTGTCGAGAATTTAACGATGCAGTATCACAATACCGAAAGGTTGCATTTTTAGATATTTTAACTTTACCTATAAGAAGCTTGCGTGTTTATTTTTTCTTATGAATCTTTTTTACCACACCTCTACTTTTCAAATGTTAAAACCGTTCGATATTTAAAATTTCCACTAATTTAAGTATCCCTTGATGAAAGATGTCCCCCTTCGCCCCGTATGGGTTATTTTTAGAGGGTGTTCCTAACATTCATGTTCTCTAATGAATAGGCAATTCAACTTACACTTAGTTGTGCTCCAGCATTGAATGACGTGTTGCAGTTCCATCGAGCGATGATGATGGATTGCTGTAACGGTTGCAAGCCACAAGTTGCATTACTGCCATCCATTAGGCGGGGAAACTCATAATTTAAGTCATCGTAAACACGTCGTAAATTTCATTCGAATTTTAGTTAAGAAACCCAAACCAAACAGGCAACATCCATCAGCATGACATTACCTAGGCCAGCACATTGGGCGAACAGATGCGGCTGTGGCCACAGGGAGATGATGTTGTTGTTCCCCTGTTTCTTTGTTAGGTTTCCACAGTGAAATTATAGGTGTCTCCCTAATTTTGGTTTCACACTCGTGTACATCATTGCCAACTTTGTAACTTCATGTAGTTGTACGAGGAGGGTCTGATAAATTTCGTGAAAAAAGTAACACAGGAAGTGGAATAGAGTTACGCAAGTGGTTGAAAGGTAATCGGTCGGAATTGGTAGGTCTAAGCGTTTCAAATTTTTAATTTATATTAGCCAAAAAGACAAGGACAAGAATATTCAAAACCTTAACACCACTTATAAAATTTATAATTGTTAATTCGTTGGCTTTAACCAAACAACCTCTTCGTTAGGACGAGTAGCACTTACCAACGCCACACTCTTTCTTCGGGTTTACATTTCGCCGCCCCTCCCTCTAGGTTTAGTAACCCCAAAAGGACAGGATATCTTTGTGTGATTCCCCTCCACCAGTTTGAATGGTTGGCATTCGCAAACAAAAGAGCATATCTTCAACTTTTCGAAGAATGAATGAAATGTTGTCACGTGTCATAATGCAATTGTCATTATGGTGTGTTAACTCAAGTGTTGTGTACATTTTGCTTCGTTGCACCTCAACGTAATTGGGGTGGGCCGGCGCAGAGTCGCTGTAATTAAAAGTATGCACACGAAAAAAGCCAGGCGTTGCATAGAGAATAATGCAACGAATACTTGGTGGAAGCACTGAAAGGAACAGTGGGCAAAAAAGGTGACGGTTGCTGTTGCACGAATACCATTTCCGGTTTATTATAAATGGAAGGGCACAGTGAAGCTATTTATTTTTAGTTAGATAATTATAAATATGTCTTAGTTCTACTGATTATGTCACAGTTTTACCTAAAATTTCTCAGTTCTACTGATTATGTCACAGTTCTAGTGAACATGTCTCAGTTGTATTGAACATATCTTAGTTGTGCTGAACATGTCTCAGTTGTATTGAACATATCTTAGTTGTACTGAACATGTCTTAGTTGAACTTAACATGTCTCATTTGTACTGAACAAGTTTCAGATCTACTGAACATGTCTCAGTTGAAGTGAACATGCCTAAGTTATGCTAAACATATTTCAGTTCTACTGGACATGTCTCAGATCTACTAATAATGTCTCAGTTCTATCGAAAATACCTCAATTCAATGAACCATGCCTTAGTTTTATGAAACATATTATAAATATCTGATTCAAATCTCATTTCTACTTAAAACAGTCTCAGATATACGAAACATATATTTGTTCTACTAAACACATCTCTGGCCCAATAGATGTATGAGTACTAGCTACAATTAACTTATCTATTGAACACGACTCAGTTCTACTGAACATGTCTCAGTTCTACCGAACATGTCTCAGTTAAACTGAACATGTCACGATTTAACTCAACATGTCTCAGTTCTCTTGAACATGCCTTAGTTCTACTGAACATGTCTCAGTTCTACCGAACATGTCTCAGTAAAACTGAACATGTCACGGTTTAACTGAACATATCTCAGTTCTATTGAACATGCCTTAGTTCTACTGAACAAGTCTCAGTTCAGCTGAACATGTCTCAGTTCTACTAAACATGTCTTAGTTCTACTGAACATGTCTTAGTTCTATCGAAAATGCCACAGTTCAAGGAATCGTGCCCGAGTTTCATAAAAAATATTATTATTATCTGTTTCGACTCTCATTTCTACTGAAAACAATCTTAGATATAAGGAACATATATTCGTTCAACTCAACATTTCTCAGGTCCACTAGATGTACTAGCTATAATGAACATATCTATTGAACACGGCTCAGTTCTACTAAAAATGTTTCAACTACACTGAACATGTTTCAGTTCTACTAAACATGGCTCTGTTCCTCTGAACAAGTTTAACTACAAAAATTTTTCAGTCTTTCTGAACATCCCTCAGTTCTACTTAATAATATTGCAACTTTATTGAACATGTCTCAGGTCTACCAAACAAATCTCAGGTCTACTAAGCATGTCTTAGTTCCATTGAACACGTCCCAGCTTTTTATTTCCAACTTGTTCACAAGAAACTGTAAAGTCGCCTTTGGCGAGTATAAATAGTGGAAGTTTTGTTTCATAGAAAAATATTAAAAACTTTCCCATAGTTTACAATAGGTTACAATAAAGACATTAGGAATATAGGTCTACAGGCTAAGGGAACGCGTGTCTATAGAATTAGTGAGAAATTTTACGATTGGAAAGTAAACGGATTACTTTGCCAATCGCGGTAATTATCGTAACTTGTGGAACCATTCTATGGGCAATCTCGATGGAAGCAATTGGAAGAAAACACATTTTTGCTGAGAACTCAAAGCAATCTTAAATGTTTTCTGCTTATATAATAATCTTAGAACTACTGAGGTTTAGGTCTCCTTAAACAAATTGAGTAGTTAATGATATCCGAAAAGAATGACTTCCTTGGGAAACCAATGCTAGCCAGGAGATTTGTCAGCGGCCGCCCTTGGTAAGATATAGCATTAAAGTTTATCCATCTCTTCTTCGGTAAGCCAACAGCCAAAAGATATATCTTCTTCCCGTTAAAAAAACGAATTTTAGAAAACTGCGTTCGCGTAGTATCTTTTAGAGTCTAAGTGCCCTAGTGCAAACCTCTTTTATATGCTTGCATAATTAGTAGTGGCACATTTAGTTAAGCGCCAATTTCTGAAAGCATCCTCTCGGGATCGGACAGGCTGAAAACCTTTTCGTGTCTTGGCGTAACCGAAATATCCCTCTATAAAATAATGGTCCGACAATAGCAGTATCGATTCTTGTGTTTAAACGCCAGTTTCTTCCTTGCCGATCTATGCAAATGGTGCCGCTATCAAAGCTAAATTACCATCTGGCCTTCGATGGTTGTCTTACGCCTTAGTGCCTGCTTGTTTATGGAGGAGATCAGTAATGAAGTTTGCGTTAATGCAGCAGTTTCTCTTACTTTTCTACTGTCCTAAACTAGACGAGCTACGTCAACTAGATGTCCAGTCTACCAGCAAAACAAGCCATCCACAGAAGTGGGAAAGATACGAAAGTTGTGATCCGGAAGTACTTCCGAATGGATCGGATTCAATGAGATTCACACTTTTTTGGCTTCCGACCTATGTCGGGCTCGAACCCGATACCTTCCGAATTGAAAGCGCAAACGTGTCCATCAAACCTTGGCTAGTCCTTATTAGGAAGTAGCTAAAACGAACTTCCGACTATTTCCATTAAATGTAACTTTTGGGATTCACAAAATCCAATCGTAGCCTTTGAACGTCAATAAACACAATTCCTTGGGAAGTGTTCTCAATTTTTTTCTGGGCTTACATAGGTGAAGATCATAGAGGCATTCCGGGCAACCATTGATGTAGCACTTTTGCAATACACTACCTTGCCGATTCCAGAGGAACTAGGAATATTTCTGTTAGTTTTCGTGGTACGAGTGTCAGTATCACCATGGACTAGACCCATTAAGTGTCTATGTAGATTGATTAAGACTGGTGTAGGCTAGATTAGCCTACACAGAGAGAAAAACTTAGTTGGAAATTGGTCCGAACTACAAAAATTCGGTTGGACTAACATTCTTTCTGTTGCCATTACCAAAATTTCGTTGTATTGATATACTTATTAACGATAAGATAATCAGGTATGTGATGAAAATCGTTTTCGAATGAAAATCGATAAGAAAACGAATATAGGTGTGATGTAAATATCGTTTTCGATTTCTCTTCGTTTTTGAATAAAAACGAAATCGGTTTCATTTTCCATTCCGTTCTATTGAAATCATAACAAAAAAGAATGTGATACAAAACGGAATTTAGAAGAATTTACCGTTTTTAAAACGAGTAGTCTGATGCTCACGGTTTAAAACAAGATTGACGCTGTTTGATTTTTTTTTTTGCATTTCTTTGTAAAATGTAAGTATTTGTTCTAAAAAACAAGAACTACATAATACCTATAACGTTTTTATGCAGGGGGAAGCACATGAATATCCAGCAAGAAGAAGAAATGGTCAATGATACTATAGAAGCCTTTTCTGTTGTAATACAAATGATCTTGAGAACCTGGCTTAACTAACGCAATGTGCGTTCCGTCTATACAACCAACCACACCTGGTATTTTGTATTTTTCATAAAAATGTCTTTTTGATTTTAGCTGTTCTTGTGTGTCTGTTTGGATTCTAATCCATCGTTGGCACAATACCTCTTCTAAAACTGGCAACAAGCTGGTAAAAGACTTTGAAAAGCTAGTTCTATGCATTCCAACACCGGCGTCATTGGCAACTGAACGTTGAAAGCTCCCCTCAGCAAAAAATCTTAGAGCGGCTGCCAATAGTATGGTCACAGGAATTGTTGCGGACTTTAGTTGGGGTCCAATTTCTTCTAATATAGAGCGGAAAATATCCTTATTTACCCTAAAATACTCTTTTAAATTGAAAACAAAATCAGCAATTGACAGAAAACATGACATTTGTATTACCTTTTCTCTGGCAAAGCCAATGGATTTGATGAGTCCCGTACTATTTTTCTTGCTATATTTTCTGTCCTGGCTGTTTCTCCAATTAAATAATAAGAAGCTGCTACGACAAATGCCATTTCCTGGAGGTTTTTAATAAAATAAATTTCTTGGCAACAAATATTTGTTCTCGTAGTTCTTCTTATTTTTTCTTTTTTACAAACCATACGTTGTTGATTCGACAAAAAACAATTGGAATTGAAACACAAAATGAAAAATGAAATCGTTCAGTTTTCATCACAACTAAAAACATTTTTCCCGTTTTCGGTTTTCGATTTCATTCTAAAACGGAACGGTTTTCATCACATACCTGAATCGCTACAGTATTATTACGATTTTTACAGCCAAGTAGTCGGCTATAACAACCGATTTCAATAATACAATTGGTTGCTACAACCGGTGGTTGCTTTTTATTTCGGTCAAATAACTGAATAAATAAAGATTAACCATGAGTAAGCTTAGTTAAGATATGTTCGTGATAATTACAACCAAATTCTCAGAGTACTTATAACCAGCAAACAATTACAACAATCAATTGATGAAAAATTCAGTTCCAATAGTCATCTTAATTAGTTAGGATTACAGATACTTTGTTTCTTCAACCGATAGTATCAGTTTCTTCTACTGAAAATTACCGTGTACCCAGCGATAGAATACATGGTAGTACGAACAACCATTAACATTCGGTTGTGGTAACAAATCTGTTCTCTGTGTGTAAGAACATTCCTTTGGAAATTCGAGATTTATCAATTGTGAAATGTTGAAGAAAAATGTTGTTGTTAAAAACAAATTTCTGGGGATATTAAAAAAAACTATACCTAGTAACTTATCTGGACTGAGAAATTTAGTAAAATGTAATGTCGGTAGGCTAAAAATTCGGTTGTGCTAATAAATCTGTTCTCTCTGTGTAAGAACATTCCTTTGGATGTTCGAGATTTATCAATTGTGATATGTTGAAGAAAAATTTTGTTGTTAAAAACAAATTTCTGGGGATATTAAAAAAAAACTATCTCTAGTAACTTGACTGGACTGAGAAATTTAGAAAAATGTAATGTCGGTAGGCTAAAAATTCGGTTGTGCTAATAAATCTGTTCTCTGTGTGTAAGAACATTCCTTTGGAAATTCGAGATTTATCAATTGTGATATGTTGAAGAAAAATTTTGTTGTTAAAAACAAATTTCTGGGGATATTTAAAAAAAAACTATCCCTAGAAACTTAACTGGACTGAGAAACTGCCCGAGAACGATTTAACCGACCGCAGAATTTTCTTCTCCTCTACTACACTGTGCATTGTCACCATGCATTCGCGGTTCACATTAAGGTTTTACAAGACCACATCCCTATTTTTTAAAGCTTCTCGTTTGAAACGACATTAAAAAAAAGGTATTACAACTTTGTTGGGACATTTCTTTTGTGGTTTCTCCCCAACTCCCAGACTTGAAAATATTTTGAAACCTAGCTAAAGTGTTTAATTTTCAATTCCAAATGAAGTAAATTAAATAATTCCGAATTTCAGTTAGCAATACTCCATGTAATTATAACAGATTGTTGGGAGGAAAAAACGCATTTAATTTTCCACAATGGTTTTAAAGAATTGTTGGCTGGAGCAAAAAAAAAGGAAACGCATATAAAATATATTAATTTTATAATAGGATTCCACAACATAATGTTGGAATGTAAATAATTTAAATTATGCAACAAAGGGTACAGTGGTGGGTAAAAATATAGCAGCGGGTTTGCAAGTTAACCTGGTTAAACCGCTGCCATATCTGGTTAAATTTGGCGGTTTATGTTATAAGGCAAATTTACGAATTGGTTTAAACTGGCGATCCTAGTGCGTTCTTCTTGACTGTTTCTCAAACCATCTCACTGACCTCCGTGTGGTTACTTGTCTATGTCGAACAAAGCAAAGGAAACTGAACTGGCAGTGTATAGAGATTGTGGTGTTAGACAAGAAAAACGTCGGACAAAAGACCTATCCACTGGCATAACTTCGTGCAGAGATGAAAATTGAAATCTGTTAACAGACACAATCCGCATTCTAAGGATCTTGAAAAGCAACATTTTACCAACCAAAGTATTTGCGGGTGGAAATCGAGT
The DNA here is from genome assembly GCA_963513945.1 of Hydrotaea diabolus. Lineage (NCBI taxonomy): Eukaryota > Metazoa > Arthropoda > Insecta > Diptera > Muscidae > Hydrotaea > Hydrotaea diabolus. The sequence goes on from OY740719.1 coordinate 17,951,776, forward strand.
TGAAGCTACCAACCCACAACGATTTAAAAGCGAAGGTGTCGCATATGAGTCGCTAGTTAAAATAATTTCAAACTAGCGATAACCCCTTTTAAGAACAAGAAGGGCCAGAGGCCGGCTGAGTCCGTTTGATCTGCTTAAGACCGTATAGGGGTATAATGAGGCTGGCTTGTACCATCAGGAAGAGTGAAGGCTCGCCTGATAACTAAAGTCTCGATGTACTACAGGGTTGCCCATATTCGACGGACCCATGTTTTTTTTAAAAAAATCAAAGAAAAAAATAAAAATTTGGCGGTTGGCAATCTTAATCATTTAATTTGTTCCAAGTAGATTTGTTTACATCAATTTTTGAATATGATATCTCTCAAATGGCCGCCTCTGGCGTTGATGGCGTATTGTGCCCTTTTTGCAGCATTTTCCATCATTTTCGCCGACATTTCGGCCGGAATAGCGGCTATTTCTTCACGAATGTTGTCCTTGAGCTCTTCTACGGTCCTTGGCTTGTTAACGTAAACCTTTGACTTCAAATATCCCCACAAGAAGAAGTCAGGCGGCGTCAAATCGGGCGAACGCGGTGGCCAGTCCAAATCACCACTTTTCGACATCAAACGGCCCGGAAACAAATTCTTCAGAAAATCGATTGTTATGCGACTTGTGTGCGGTGGAGCGCCGTCTTGTTGAAACCAGAACTGCCTCATACGCTTTCGACGAATAATTGGCATCACAAAATTGGTCATCATGTCGCGATAACGCCCCTGGTTGATGGTAACAGCATGGCCATTTTCATTTTGGAAGAAAAACGGCCCAATGACCGTTTTCGCGCTAACGCCGCACCAAACTGTGACTTTTTCGTCATGAAGAGGCACTTCTTGAATCTCCTGAGGATTTTCAGTGGCGTAAATACGGCAATTTTGCTTATTTACGGTCCCATTCAATGTGAAATGGGCTTCATCGGACATGATAATTTTGTTCCAAAATTGCTCGTCATCTTCGGCCATTTCGATGACTCTTTGGGCCCATTCCAATCGACGAGGCTTGTCCACAGGCAACAATCTTTGCGTCAATTGAATCTTGTACGGGAACAAATGCAAATCAACGCGAATAATCCGTTGTAAAGTGGACCGAGCCATGCCCAACTGCTGAAAACGGCGTTTTTGGGATGTTCTTGGGGACCTCTCAACACTGGCTCGTACGGCAGCGATATTCTCGGCCGATCGCCTTGGTCGACTTTTATTTGGCCTCTTCGGAATAGAAAGAGCCTCACCAGTCGAAAATTTTTCGTATAAACGCTTAATGGTGTTCTTAGAAGGCGCACTTCTCACATTTTTTAATATTTTAAAAGCACGTTGAGTTTTCACAATTGACTTGTTCTGTTGAATGTAAATTTCAACTATTTCAGAGCGCTCGCGTGGCGTGTATTGTTGCATGGTAAAAATCTGCTTGGACTGACGCTTCAAACGCGGTATGTCATCAAGCGATCTGACATCTCTGTCAAAAGTTATGGCGTTGCCAGATGGGTCCGTCGAATATGGGCAATCCGGTACGTCCATTTTAATGAAATAGACTTTTTAGAGTGACACTAGACTCTCAGTAAAAAAATAGAAAGCTACATTTACGAGACAGCCATCTCGACAAGAATTCTTACTCGTAGGCATAGTGACAAGATGGTGTGTTTCATCTAGAAAAATTAATACTTGCCTGATGGCTTCAGCCTGCAGAATCAGTTCGACCAAGCTCAAGCTTATATTCCCTACACCATATATTACTGTTGAATATAACAATGCTGTCTAGTGGGCGTGGCACTAGCCTCTTTTCCTTTAGGATGTGTTTCGATACATGCCATCATCATATGTTCCAAATATATATAACCGTCATATAACTTATAGTTCGAATAGTTCGTTAGATATGGTCCTGCTAATTTCGGGGTTCTGTGGAAAGTACCACGCCCCTAATTCAAGCACACCACAAAATATCACCAGCCATATCCACAAAATATCACCAGGCCAAGCGTAATTTGGTGTGAACATTTTGTTACGATCGGAGTTCATGGTGGTGTACAACAAATACAGAGGTTAATTCAGTCCATGTGTGGGGAAAGTTTTTACCTCTTAACCTATCTGCCCTGTTTTTAATACCAGACGTTGCAGTCCATCAACACATATATAGTTATTCCTTTTAATCCTATAAGGCCACATAGGGCCGTAGCAACTGATTTCCTATTTACTCTATTAAAATCACAGCATTTTATTTCATTTAAACTAAGGTTTAGGGTCGCTGCTTCTAAACTAATTTGCCGCCTATAGGTGTGTGATGGACGTCCCCTGCGTCGGCAGCCCAGCGGTATCCGACATATATTTCTGCAAAATTTTAGCCACCTAGTTTCAGAAGTGGTACCCGTAGAGTGGACACAGTTCGGACATGTCTTATTAAAATCTGGGCAAAAATACAGCTGTTCCAGGGCATTATTTTGAAACTTCTGATACGGAAAATATTTTAAATTCTTAAGCAAAAGGCTAAAACTGGAATGTCGGTTAATGCACGGTTTTTATTTAAAAAAAAACCAATCGTTGGTTTTCTGAAACCCCACATTTTTAGACACTCAAATGTATGAGCCGTTCCGCTCTGTTTGTTATAAGGTCTTTCCACAATAGTTTTCTGAAACCCGTTGGTTTTCTGAAACCCCCATTTTTGGACACTCAAATGTATGAGCCGTTCCGCTCTGTTTGTTATATGGTCTTTCCACAATAGTTCCTGATCAAGAATTACTCCAAGGTGTAACAGTATCAATTGACTTGATGACTTCTTCTTGAAAGCGAGGTTCTTTAAAGGTGGGAATCTTCGTCTTCCTCGTGAAATGGGATATCTCGATTTTTTTCTGGTTAACAGATTAGTTTGGTTTGCCATATAAACATGAATAAGTTAAGGCCGGAATAATGCTTGCAATTTGTACCGCGCGCTACTTCCATTTTACGATGGACCTAATCATCTATCGTACATAAACTTTTTACTAACCATGGTTCATTCTTGTACCACGTACACTCTAAATATAGATGTAGATGTAGTGGGGTTCGCAAAGTAGAAACCACTGCGTAGGATAACCCAAATGATTCAGACCACTATCAATCGCAACAAATGAAACTGTTTGTGATCTACTGGGAAGTAGATTACAGATAACTCCGCCCAGGACCTAATAAGATGATGCTGTTGCAGGAATTAAAGCCGTATAGCCATCATTTGGGTCAATGGCCATAAAATCAACTCAAAGTCAACTCACGGTCTAATCGCAAAACTCTGTATGGTGTAAAACACATTTTTGACTCAATAGGGAATTGATTTTAAAAGTTCCCCGTTCGCTTCAGAATATAATCAAAGGCGAAATGCCTACATATCCTTCCCCGCCTGTGCTACCAAAGCGCCCTTTACTGTGTATCGATAAATTTCCAGTAGCCACACGCATGTATGCTACCGAGAAGCCGCCCCACCCAGTAGTTGCGGTCTGCCACACGAGAGATGACATGATACAGCAGCCTTTGGTTTTTATCACTTTTTTATTGATAATTAAAAATTAAAATTAAAACCAATACATAAAATAATGTATGCTTTTAAAAAAACATTTATTATTTATGTGGTGAAGTTGCAAAAAAAAGAGAACAGAAACAAACGAACCGGATATGGAAACGGAAACCATGGAAATTATAGGGTAGACAAAAGGGACACTGGCAGACAAATGAAAGGACGGACAAAGGGTTGCGAAGCAGAGAACACGGAAAAGGAAAGGGAATTCGTAACTTTGTTCAACTCAATCTCGTGGATAAATTTTTAAAGCCTCTATTGTAAACCTATTCTAGTGATTATTTAGTCTACGTATTTAAATTACCTTAAACCTCAAAATAGACAAAAAAAAACAGCAGTCCCGTTCAAACAAATTTCAATTCATATTTCTTTATATGGTCGCACTTTAAACTTCTTTAGAGAAAATAGAAAAATTTAGATCATTGCCACACTCAGAGGACCTTACTGTTGAAAAATTTGTTTATACACACAGAGAAAAAGTTAGTTGTAGAAAGTAGAAATACTAAGTGTTGCCCGGCGCCATTTGTCATTTACATTGGAAAGTTTGACATTTTTTTAGCATAAACGTACTCAGAACGTTTTGAAGTACGACCATCATTTGTGTTGTTTACAGTGACTTGAAAAAATTAACTCGTGAACATTTTCGTGCGATCATTTTTCACAACGTGCATTATCACAACAAGAGTGCATCAATGAAGTGCATGATGTAGCACCATCCTATAGCACTGTGAAAACTGGTTTAATGAATTCAATCGTGGCCAACGCTCCCTCAAAGACGAAGGTCGTCCATAAACGGTCATTGTGCCAGAGAACATTGATGCCGTGCGTGAACTGATAATGCAAGATCGTCATGTGACATACCGTGAGATAGAAGCATCCTTGGGCATTTCTTCCACCCGCATACATTCGATATTGCATGAACACCTGGCCGTAAAAAAGGTTTGTTTTCGTTGAATCCCGCACAATTTGAAAATCGCTCAAAAATGGCTCGTGTCGAGTGGTACACCACAATTTGTTTGCCTGAAGATTTCGGAGAAATTCGAAAAACGAACAAGAGAAGACGAATCATTGTGCACCATGAAAATGGGAGTTCCCACACATCGGCTCGAACCAGCGCCTTTTTGACCGGCCAAAACGTCGAATTGATGGGTCATCCGCCATACAGCCGTGACTTGGCTCCCAATTACTTCGTTTTTTCCCGCACATCAAGAAAAAAATGTGCGATCAACGTTTTTCATCGCCCGAAGCAGCTGTTGAAGCCTTCAAAAATCGTATTTTGGAGGTGTCTCAATCGAAGTGGTTCGAAAATTGGTTTGAGCGCATGCAAAAGTGTATACTTGAAAGCAATAAAACCATTTTTGATGATAAATATTCGCATTTTCATTATTAGGCCAGAAATATATATAGCAGCCCTCGTATGACCATTGTACTGAACTTACAGCTTATACTTAGGTGGTTGTGGCAACCAAAATTATTGTAAATACTTTGTTGTTGTAACCAATAAGTGGTGATGATAACTAAAATTTAATCATAACAAAAAATGTTTGTTTAATTGAATTTTTTTATGCTGAATACGTGTTATTAAAATAAAATAATTTGATTACTACTGACTAATTGTTTAGTTCAATTTTTTTTAGTAAATATCCTACTCCCTATTTTAAAAGTTTTTCAAGTACGAGTATGTAAGCCTCGACTAAAAATCTTTAATTTTTTTAATATGTGACGAGACGCCGCTTCATTTCGTAATGGGCACGAATTGACGGCAACGTTCCAAACGTTTATCCGGCCTGCAACTAGAGATCTCAAAAATATTATGACGTTTATAGAACACATTTTCGTTATGAGGCGATGAAAAACTTCACATGTTTACAAAAAAAGTTGCAAGCCGTTTATTAAAAAAAAGTTTCGTTATGACGCGATAAAAAAAATCGGATTTTTACAGAAAATACATTCGGTAAAGCTGAGATCACACGATTGGTCAAATGTACAGATTTTTGTCCATTTTTATGTACAGATCGTGTGAATGACAGAAAAAATTTGGCAAAAGGCAGATAGGACAATTTTTTTGGCCGATAGGCAGATAAAAAAAGAACTCTGTTGTACCGATCGTGTGAACGCATCACAGACCAATGAAGACAGAAAAAATTCTTAAACGTACCGATAATTTGTTCTGCCACTTACTGCCCGATCATAGTGCCCAATCAAGACCGATATTTGAATAAATGTTTTTTGTTTTGTATAAAATTGTGATTTTTTAATAATTAGTTAATAATTATTATACACGTTGCTCTATTTCGCAAAGTGTATATTGTTATAATTTTGAGATTTGGCAGCACTGATTTGGTGTAAACAAATGTGCTTAAAATTATTACATTGTTCATAACGGAATTGCATATTTTGGTAAGTAGTTGTATTTATGCTACAGATACTCGATAAATAATGTTTATTAATTTTTTAAGACCATGGACACTGATGACGAAAACATTTTTAACGATTTTTCTGCTGCAGTGTGTGCAAATGTCGGAGGTCTGAATGAAGGAGCAACGTCAACACCAGAAAAAAATAAGAGGAAACGACCTCATGTGACAACGGCATGGTCTACGGAAGATGTTATAAGTTTAATAACAATAATTGAAAGACATTCATGTCTATGGGAGTATTCTTCCGTAGATTACAAAAACCGCCAAAAAAGAGAAAATGCATGGCGAGATGTTGCGACGAAATGTCTTGGGCACGACGTAGACGAATGCAAGGCCAAATGGGCAAATGTCAAAACTGCCTACAACAACACCAAAAAAAAAATGATGACAAAGTCGGGTCAAGGCGCATCGAGCTCGGTACCTCATTGGCCTTTTTGGACTGCCATGCAGTTTTACCACAATCATGCTCGTGAAAAAACAGCATCATCCGTGTCATCTCTTGAGTTTGTCTGTGAGAGCCGAGATACATGTAACAATTCGCCTTTTCAGCAAAGTTTGTCACAATGTTCAACTACAGCTGATTTAGAAAAACCAACTCCAGAAAATACTTTGCAAAAAGCATTAGCGCTATTGGAAACTGAGAAAGAGGACAAGTGGCATAACTTTGGCATGTATTTAGCATCACAGATTCGTGAAATAAAAGGGAAGAATAAAAATGTTGCCAAAAAGTTGCACATTAATATTATGAAAAATACAATGGATGCGCTTTTAGAGTTGGAAGATGATTAATTTGTTTTTACTCATGTAACTTCATTTAACTTTTTATTTAATAAACGTTCATAAATATGTTTACATTTGTTTAATTTAACACAGTGCATTATATTGTAAAGGAATTTCACCAACGGCCGACATAAAGTATTGCTCGAATTCCTGACGAATTTTTTTATTCGCTTCATTGCTTATGTACGTAGTTGGGCATTCTTCTGTTCCTTGTTGGCGTATTTGAAGAAAATCTTGGGTACAATCTCCAGGAACTAGGTTACCTTGCTCATCGTACCTATCCATTGAAAATCCTTCCATATAACTTGCATTTTTATGTATTAAAAAATTGTGCAAGGCACAGCAGGCCAGTGTTACCAGGGTTGTCTTACGCACGTTTAGCTGAATCGGGCGATACAGTATTTGGAATCTCTTTGTTATTATTCCAAATGCATTTTCTACGGCACGTCTAGCCCGTGACAATCGGTAATTGAATATGCGTTGCCCAGCACTCAAATTTCTACCTGGATATGATTTTAAAATATGTTTTTGCATACGGAAAGCATCGTCCGCCACTAAAAGGTATGGAACATCCAGTTCACGGCCTGTCAAAGATTGGGGTGGAGGTAGTCGAAGAGTATTATTGTCTAAAGCATTCTGAAATGTAGACTTTCCAAAAACTCCGCCGTCCGAAACCCTTCCATTACACCCGACATCAATGTAAAGGAATTTGTACTCCGCGTCAGCAATAGCCATGAGTACTATGCTATGAGTACCTTTGTAATTATAATAGGTACATCCAGACCGCGGTGGAGCCTTCATCACAATATGTTTCCCATCAACTGCACCTATACAATTGGGGAAATTCCATCTATCATTGAATTTTTGGGCAATCTCAATCCACAACTGTTCGTTGTTTGGGGCCTAGCAAATGCATAGTGTGATATATGTGATTATTTGATATTTTAAAAGTGATTTTTTAATGCTTTGTAAATTGCATCGCAAACCTCAGGCACAAATATAGATATGGTGTTCGGCGCAATACGGAAAACAACAGACAAACTTTTGAAGCTGTCTCCAGAGGGAAGGAAGCGAAGTGTAACCGCCAAACGTTCATTAGCTGGTATTGCTTTGCGCATGTTGGTGTCACTTTTTCTTATGTTTGGAGAAACTAATTGAAGAAGCTCATTAAAAGTGGCTTCATTCATGCGCAAATAGTTTTAAACAAAAATTTTTGATTGTCCACTTCCCGAAACTCGCACAGAGTTTTTACATACGCGCCGTCCGTAGTTCTCTTCTGAAGCCAATCCCGTACCAAAACACTTCGCTTCCGTAACTTTTTTCTACCTTTTATTTTGTTTTTCTTAATTAAATGTGAACAAATGCATATTATTGCAGCTATTTTCTTTTTTCTTCGTATGGACATCATTTTGTTGCACGAAAATTACAAGATGTTTTTAAAATGTATGCACAACTGATCAGCTGTTTCTTTGTTGTGTGAGATAAAGACCAATCGTATGATAGGGTGGTACCGATATTTGTCACTTGATTGTAGTGGCCATATCAGCGCAGAAAATATTTGGCTAAAATGCTACAATCGTGTGAACACTGAAAAAGTCATCGGTACACTAAGTGTTTTTGCACAAAAGTGTACAGATAAAATTTGGCTGAAATTTGTACATTTGACCAATCGTGTGATCTCAGCTTAAGACTTTTAAGTTGTAAGCAGGAGTGACTGCAGTTTCGGTTATCGCCACTTCGCCATCATATGACCCCAAGCACCGAATGTGCTGTAACGATGTTTGGCGGCTATACACTGAAGGGCACGCAGTTTCATATTTAACGAGAACTACCGCCTGCAGAATTAACCACGGAACACAATAAAAATCCCTCTCGAAACAAATACACCCACACATACTACAATCGATACAACATTTTCGTTATGAGGCGATGAAAAACTTCACATTATAAAACAAAAAAAGTTGTAAGCCGTGTATTAAAAAAAGTTTTGTTATGACGCGATAAAAAATCGGATTTTTACAGAAAAAATTAAAAAAAATTCAAAATACGATCGGAAAGACTTTTAGTTGCAAGCAGGAGTGTCTGCAGTTTCAGTTAGCGCCACTGCGCTATCATAAGACCACAAGCACAGAATGTGCTGTAACGATGTTTGGCGGATACACACTGAAGGGCACGCAGTTTCATATTCAATGAGAACTGCCGCCAGCAGAATTAACCACGGAACACAATAAAAATCCCTCTCGAAACAAAAACACCCACACATACTACGATCGATACACCGCATAGTCGTTGGTAATTAAAAAACTACAACAGCATAAGCCAAGCGTTGTCAGTCTTATTTAATGAATTTTGTCGTTTTTTTCACTCAGTATACAGGGTGATTCATTCAAGACTGGACAAATTTCACCAGCGTACTCCTGGGCTCACTTCATGAAAATATGTCCATCTACGACCATGTCCGAAAATGCAAGTGCTTTGAAATTTTTCTGATTGACGGTCGGAGGGAGGGTAAAGTTGTTCTGAACCAGTGGACAGATTTTTTTTGTTTTTTATTTATAAAAAAAAAACAATCATTGCTTCACCTCCCTCTTTCAAATTACTGAAGATTCTATAACGTCTTATTAAAACTTAGCCATCGAAACTGAACGCCATTTAATATTGAGAATGATCACCTTACGGATGTCTTCGCCCTATCTGTATCCTCAGCCCTGTGGCTATCGCCCTATCTGTGGCTTCAGATATCTACCGAATTACCACTCTAAAATAAGCAATTGACAAATATTTATTTTATTTAAATACAGCCTGCACAGAAGGCTCTGAAAACCTGTTGGCCCTGGTATTGCGAATTTCTAAATGCTCCGCATTTGAAAAATTCCTTTAGTCTGCATTACTATCCTCCAGCATCTTCTACCGCAGCCTAGATTTCTTTTTTTAATATTCACCATTTAAATTATAGATTTAATCATTTGTTTGATATTTTCCTCTGCTCTATAAAATTTAATTTAGCATACAATTACCGCTGATAAATGATGTCATTTATAAACCGATATCGTTTCTTTGAAAAATATATATGCATAATTACAGATATGTTGTATTCCATTACAGTTCGTCCAAAAGGAAAAAACTTGTTCGGAATTCTGCTAAAGAGCAGCACTAAATAAATATGTCATTTGTGGGGAGATACGAGGGTCGATGTGGATCGCTATAAAAAGCAACGAAAAAGAATTGTCATGGAAAAAGATAAAACTTTAGCACATGTTGTAAACGAAATCTATCGATGGATCTCAATGTGGCGTCTCTGTAGAAGTGAATTGTATTTTCGTGTGCAATTGAGTGAAAAAACTTGAAAAGTGAGATTTACAACAGTAATTCTCATTCGTTTGGTGAGAGCCTGATCGTAATGAGTTCGGGTTTTCTGATGACTGTCGTCACGGACCCGAAATCGCGATAAAAGCAGTGTGCAGCCACGAATAGCAATATCACTTTTCCATTTTGTTAAAAACTTGCCGTCTTGAGCCGGTTAATCCCAGTTCAATGTGAAAAAGATAAATGTAATTGAAGAAAAGTGTTTTACAATAGTATTGTCAGTCTCAAAATTATTTTCAAACCATTTTTTTTTAAAATTCCTGGAATTTTTTTGAATTTTATTTTCCATGTCCACAAACTTCGCCTTGGAATATACCCCTAAAAGACCGAATCCAGATCTAAATTTCCTTTATTACTTTATTTTTTATCTAAAGATTGTAATCAAACTAGATCTTCATGAAATGTTGCACAAGTAAGTTTTTTCGACCAAGGACAGACGCTATTGAAAAATCGGCTCAAATTTAGATATAGCTCCTACACATAACTTCATCCGACTTTATGTTTTTTAGCTCTAGCAGCCATGTCTTACATCCAATCTAGATTAAATTTAGCACGAATAAGATTTCGGGCCAAGAAACAACGTTATTGGAATTAAGGAAAATCGATTCCGATTAAGACATACATATGTGACGCGCAAAATAGAAAGGGACCTAAGGTTAAAAACCCGTTTTGTCCAGGAGAGCCATTTTAAAGATTAGGTCCCTTTCTATTCGCGCTTAGAATCGTCGACTTCACTTTCATAAAACGCGCATTTCTCTGGGAGGGAACACTTTTGGGGCATGGGATCGATCTCATTCGATGCTCAGATGTTGTCCACATCAAAAAAAGAAAAAAAAATGAAAATTGACTTTTTTTTACCCTTAGGTCCTTTTCTCTATGCGCTGTCACATATATTCATCCGATTTTATTTTTTTTAGCTTGCTTTCCTTGCCGGAAATCAATCAACCACTCCCCGTGATCGAAAACGTATCTAGTTCCATGCCTCAGATATTTTTTCGAACACGTGGGGTTAAAAGGGTTCTTGCAAAGTTCGACATAAATAAGTCCCCGGGCCCGGATGGTATTTCGACACTTGTCCTATGTATGTGCCCCTCGACGCTAGACCGTCCATTACGCAACCTTTTCAACCTTGCTTATCGTGCGGGAGTCTTCCCAGCGTGTTGAAAGGTTGCGAACGTCCAGCCATTCCCAAAAAACGGTGAAGCCAATAAACCTGCAAATTATCGGCCAATCGCGATTTGCTCTGCGCTCTCTAAAGTAATGGAGAGCATGGTTAACCACCATCTTGTGAGGTATCTATAGTCCAACGACCTGCTTAGTGATCGACAGTATGGCTTCCGTAGAAATCGCTCTACGGGAGACCTGGTGGCTTTCTTGTCGGAGCGCTGGAGTCGGTCTATCTACCAGTTTGGTGAGAATAAGGTTGTGGCTCTGGATATCTCCAAGGCCTTTGATAGAGTCTGGCACGGTGCACTCTTATCAAAGCTGATGGCTTTTGGTGTCGGTGATACTTTCGCTCGTTTTATATCGAGCTTTCTTGAAGATTGCATTATAAGAGTTGATGTAGATGGGTTCTCTGGGTTCTCTTCCAACAAACATAGGCTTACTGCAGGAGTACCACAGGGCTCTGTCCTTTCTTCCTCTTTATTTCTAATTTACATTGATGATCTGTTGGGTCAGACCGTGAATCCAATATACTCCTTTGCGGATGACAGTAACCTCTGTCATTCATATTCATTCGACCGTAGGCCGAGTCTTCAAGATATTGAAGACAAAAGGTGAATTATGGATGAGACACTTGGCCGGGATTTACTGGCCATTTCCGAATGGGGTCGAGTGAATAGAGTAGATTTTAATGCGCGTAAGACACAGTGCTGCTTGTTGTCCCACAAGCGATTCGCTGACCCAACAATATCGTCAATTTCTATCGATGGTACGGATATTGAACAATCAGAAGCTCTTGATGTTTTGGGCACGAAAATACAATGTGACGCTTGTTGGGCGAGACATGTATTCGAAGTGTCGAAAGGAGCACTCAAGTGTATAGGCTTTCTAAAGCAGTGCAAGAAATATTTCACTCCTTCTGATCTCTTCGATATCTATACAACCTACATCCGGCCAAAGATGAAATACAACTCCCATATATGGGCAGGTGCTCCAAAATCATCCTTGGAGCTACTTGACCGTGTTGAAAGAAGGGCGATGGTGCTGATTGGTGACAGTAGGGTATCCAACTCTTTTGTTTCCCTTGAGCATCGTCGGAATGTGGGTTGCGTGACGCTGTTCTATCGCTACTTTCATGGTGTGTGTTCATCAGATATCCGTCGCCTTATTCCTGACGTAAGGATGTTCGGCAGGGATACACGACTTTCTAGGAATTCACACCCGTTTGTTATCGATTGGCCAGTTGACCGCACTATACATTACAGATCAAATTCGTTTTTCGCTCGTACATTCCGTATGTGGAATCGACTTCCGGCGAATGTATTTCCCACTAATTACGACATCCAGAAGTTCAAAGCAAGTGTCAATAAACATTACTCCCTCTTTCCCCCCTCCGATCCTTTACTTTCCACTCGCCAACGCAATGCACCGCATGTATAGGGGGCGTCCCCTGAGTGGTGGTTATTTAAAAAAAAATCGGTTCAGATGTAGATATAGTTCCCATACACATATGTAGGTTCTTCTGTCTTCATGTCTTTATCTGCGAAAACCAACATGTTATATCCAATCTTGATTATTTTGGGCACCAGAAAGTTCGTTGCGCCAAGGACCGACGCTGTTGAAATTGGAGAAAATCGGTTTGGATTAAGATATAGCTCCAACATGAGTGTTCAACCGATTTTACCTTAAACAATGATATTTTCTCACAAATTTAAATACGACAGGGTGGCCCAAAAACCTATTTTCAGTTGGCTTTTTGATACATCCAGAAGTGCGGGGTATAATCGGCCACGCCCAACTCAACTTTTTTTATTAGTTTTAGAATTGAGCCATGTCATACCTGCTCTTTTGTGTCTTTTCTGTTCCTTTTCTCTTTCTTCCTAAGAAATCTCTTACACATGAAGCATCTACCATCTTTTAAAATTTTGTGGTAGCTCATGTCATATGCTTAAAGGCAAGATCCTACCGACGAGCAACAAGGCTCAATTCACCTTGACATGCGAAACATATTTTCAAACACTTTCAAAGCCGCCCTCGTTTACTTTGGTTTTGAGTAAACTCTGAAAGTTTATACAAATAGTGAAGAATAAAACCACACATAGAACCGGGCGCCATTTGTCATTGTAGATGATCATCTTGCAAGTGGCAGACTACAGACAACGTGTTCTGACGTCTACCTCGGGCCACGCAGGCCAAAAGAACTGAACTGAATTGCGCAGGCGCGTTACCAGATAAGCTCAGACAGACACAGGTTTATGGAAAGAAACAAAAAATAGATCAAGTTAAAAGATGGATGTTTGGATATACAAAAACAAGTACTCGTACATATTTTCCATGATCTTACGAGTAATTGTAGATATTAGGGAAATAAATACTCGTGCTTGATGAAGCCTTCGTTGTCTAAATTAGTTACATTCTCTTCCATTTTATTACCCACAATTTGCCTAGCCTATTGAAAGTGAAAATTCTGGTCTTTTCGTGTTAAATTTGAATTGCCGGCTGCGTTCAACTATTTCGCTTTTCGGTTCCAAGTGATTTATTATTTGTTGACAGCAGAGTTTAATAGCCCCTCGCATATACACCGACGCGCATGCAAGTATAAAATAACCTTGAAAAAAGGTTAAAATAAAAGCAAAAATAAAAACGTTCGTTTACATTTGTGTGTTTTCCCGCATAACGAAATGACGGAGTTTACCACAAAGCCACAAACACACACACGGCGTTTAAACATTCCCTCAGTCTGCGCATGCTCAACATTTGCAATTTGCTGTAAAGCGCGCCGCAGCCATCGCTGTCGCCTTCCATAATATATATAAGCTCTACGTGCCTTTTTGCGTTTGCAAACGTACTGACAGCAGAAGAAGCTAAAACAACAAGCGTAATGGATGTTGTCAACCTATCGACCAACTTTACACCATCATCGTCATTCACTTTAATAGACCACAACAAAAGCACCCGTTGAATTTTATTTTTTTTTCTTCTTCCCTTGGTCTTCTTTGACTGCGTCTCAAGCTACTGCTGATTCCACCCCATGTTCCAGCGAGTGTGTACGTTAGGCCAGCCGGGCACAGTGTTGCATGCTAATGAGCCTTAAATTAAGAGGCAAAACGAAAAAAAGAAAAAGGGTTTTTTCGTGTGCAAAAATGGGCACCAGCAGCATTCAAAAAAAAAAAAAATAATCACGTAAAGCAGTTTGTTTGCGTCCGCTGGCGGCGCTGACCAGCGCAAAACAGCGTTTTTCATTGCATTGCGTTGCATGCACTCAAAATTTAAAAATGGAATTGTTCGCTGATATGAAAATTTACATAAATTAAATTAAAATAATATAAAATTTAAACATTAAGTCAATAATTAAAATACTTTAGTTTGAAAATAAAAAATTTTAGCAGCAGAAACTGGCGTAAGCGCATAGCTTAATAGCTGAATAAATTAATAAAAATGAAATTATTTGTAAACATAAAACAAATAGTTTTTAATTTGCATAATTGACTTATTAATGCCCAGTGGTAAATTGTGCAAAGGCCTTTTTATAAAAGTCCTTGGGGACCACCTTTCAAAAAGAAACACCGCTTAAATTTTCTGCAATTTTTATGATAAAGCTGTCTAAAATACAGTATTTTCCGCTTAACTACCTTCTCACTTAATTGCCATTCACGCTAATTTGCTCAATTGCATGAAAATTCTTGGGACTCTTTCGAAAAAGCATTTCTGCATTGATGCTCAACATCTTGGAGAATTCCAAATTCTTTAAATATACATTTTCAGCGAATTCGTATAATAGCAATGTCAGTATATATCACTTAATTACCTCAATGCTTAATTGCCTTTTACGCTAATTTGCCTCAATGTCATCAAAGTGATTGAGACCCTTTAAAAAAAGCATTCCAAATTCATTAAGTTCACATTTTCTAAGAATTCGTTTCATAAAAGTGTCTAACATACAGTACTCCCCGCTTAAACGCACTTGCCTTTTACGCTTTTTTGCCTCTTTTTTATCAAAGACCTGGAAAACTCTCGAAAAAGCAATTCATATTATAATAATGTCTAATATACAGTATTCATCACTTAATGACCTCCTCGCATAATAACCTTTTTACGCTAATTTGTCTCAATTGAATTAAAGTGCTAGGCAGCCTTTGAATAAAGCATTCCAAATTCTTTAATTTTACATTTTCTGCGAATTCGTATCATAAAAGTGTAATATACAGTTTTCTCCGCTTGATTACCTTTACGTTTAATTGCCTTTTACGCTTATTTGCCTCAATTTCAATTTAAACTCCTCGGGACACTTTGAAAAAGCCTAACTTCACCGATGCTCAACATTTTCGAAAGTTTCAAATTCATTAATTTTACAGTTTGTGAAAATTAAATTCGTATCATAAAAGTGACTTAAATACAGTATTTCCCGCTTAATTACCTCCACGCTTAATTGCCATGTACGCTTATTTGACTTAATTTTATTAAAGTCCTTGGGACCCTTTAAAAAAAAGCATCTCTGCACTGATGCTAAACATGTTCGAGAATACCAAATTCGTTAATCTTACATTCTCTGCGAAATCGTATCATAAAAGTGTCTAATATACAGTATTTCCCGCTTAATTACCTCCACGATAAGGTATAAATGTTGTTTATTTCAAAATATTTATCATTTCATATACACCAGAAAAAAAGACAACCTTAAACTTCAAAAATGAAAATTGATATAAGAAAATCTTTAATAAGAAAAAAAAACGCTTAGTAAAACTATTGGTGCCCCAACTAGTGGTTACTTTGATTGGTGGTGACAACATAAAAATTCTTTGTAGTAACCAAACCCCATTTATTTCGCTGTTATACGTAACGTATTATACTGTACAACAAAAGTTCGGACTTTCTCGGGGGATGAATGATTTCTTCTAGAAATGAAAGACTGATTATAATTATATTATTTCATGAAAAAAAATCGTATATAATTTCATGTTTTGGCCAAGAATTTAGCTTTATTATAAAGATAAGCGTTTGCCATTTTGTTTGAAAAATGATTTTGGCAAGTGGCCGCCGCGCCGCGACTGGCTCTAATAAATTCCAGCCGAGAGGACTATTTTTCGACCACTTTCTGCAGCATTTGGACCGTATGTCAGAAATAACGCGCCGAATATTCTTTTCCAAAGCGTCAATTGTGTCGGGCTTATCTGCGTAGACAAGCGAATTCACATAACCCCACAATATAAGTAAATAGTGCAACGGTGTTAAATCGCATGATCTTGGAGGCCCGCCACAGGCCCATGACGCGAGATAATGCGCTCACCAAAAGTTGCCTTCAATAAATTGATTGTTTCGTTGGCTGTATGGCATGTAGCGCCGTCTTATTTGAAGCAAAGGTCGTTCACATCAACATCCTCCCAGTCAGGCACGAAAAAGTCATAATTCATGGCTCTACAGCGTTTCCTATTGAATGTAACATTATGGCTGGATCATTTTTGAAGAAATATGGACCAATGATTCCCTCTGCCCATAGAGCACTCTAAACAGTGACTCAAGAAGTTGGCATTATAACAAAATTACTGTAGGTCTGAGTTATTTTTTATGGAATAAGGATTTTTTACTTTGCAACTGAAATATGTTAAAAAGTTGTAAATATTCCTTCGTTTTACCTAATTTTCGTGATGGGATTCCCTAAGTGAAATCCTTTGGAGTTAACTTATTTAAGTAGAACATTTTAACATTCTATCGCTAAATATGGAGTGTTCCTTTCGTGCTTTTCCGAATAGTGTCCAATTAATTTCAGTTGGGGGTGACCTTTTTTAATGAAATTGTATAATTTTGTGTCTACTAAATTACTACAATTATTACTACTATTATTACTACTATTATTACTACTATTGTTAATACTATTATTACTACTATTATTACTACTGTTACTACTACTATTATTACGAGGGCGGTTCGGAAACTTCTTAGCCTAGCACAAAAAGCGCGGTATAAACTGAAAAAAGTTAAGTGTTTTGAAATTTCCATCTCTGCTATGAACACATGTTAAATTTTGTTTCGACCTGGCAACTCCTTCATATAGAAACAGGTGTTCACAAAAGACGCATCCGCGATTTTTTTACAATGGAAATATTAGAAATGCGTGGTGTCATTAAATATTTACATAAAAAAGGTTTATCGGGACAAGAAATTCATAATGATATGGTGAATGTGTTAGGTGAAAGCGCTCCTTCATATGCAACATAAAAAATTGGGTTGCTGAATTTAAACGTGGTCGTACAAGCATTGAAGATGAACCACGTAGTGGACGTCCAAAAACAGCAACAACAACAGAATTTGTAGCCAAAGTGCATGATATGGTATTAAATGATTGACGAATAAAAGTGCGTGAAATAGCTAATATCATGGGCATCTCAGATGATCGAGTCCATTTAATTTTGCATGAAGAACTACTGATAAAAAAGCTTTCCGCAAGATGGGTGCCGCACTTTTAAACAGTCGACCAAAAACGCATAAGAATGAACATTTCTCAAGCTTGTTTGGATCGTTTTCAGCGAAATAAAATGGATTTTAAGCGTCGTTTCATAACTGTTGATGAGACATGGATCCACCACTATACTCCAGAGACAAAAGAACAATCCAAACAATGGACTGAAGCTGGAGGAAGTGCCCCAAAGAAGGCAAAAACAATTCAATCGGCTGGTAAGGTTATGACAACGGTTTTTTGGGACTTCAAAGGTATTTTATTGATTGACTATCTACAAAAGGGTAAAACAATAAATTCAGAGTACTATTGCAACCTTTTAGATCAATTAAATGTACAAATTCGAGAAAAACGTCCTGGCTTACAACACAAAAAATTAATTTTTCATCAAGACAACGCACCAGCGCACAAGTGTTTTAACAATGGCTAAAATCAACGAATTAAAGTACGAGTTGCTTGACCACCCACCTTTTAGCTCCAGTGACTTTAACTGTTCCCAAATCTAAAAAAATTCCTTGCTGGCAAGCGTTTTACCTCAAATGAAGATGCAATTACAGTTGTAAACCACTATTTTGAAGACCTTGAGGAAAACTTTTTTAATCAAGGGATAGAATTGCTAGATAAGCGTTGGACTAAGTGTATTGAAGTTTCAGGAAATTATATTGAAAAATAAAAATATTTTTGAAAAACTAACTATTCTCTTTCATTGATAGGCTAAGAACTTTCCGAACCGCCCTCGTACTTCTATTATTACTACTTTTGTTAATACTATTATTACTACTATTATTACTACTTTAATTACTACTTTTGTTAATACTATTATTACTACTATTATTACTACTGTTATTACTGCTTTTTTTAATACTATTATTACTACTATTATTACTACTTTTGTTAATACTATTATTGCTGGTATTATTACTACTATTAATACTACTATTATTAATACTATTATCACTAACATTATTGCTGGTATTATTTCTACTATTATTACTACTATTATTAATACTATTATTGCTACTTTTATTACTACTTTTGTTAATACTATTATTACTACTTTTGTTAATACTATTATTACTACTATTATTACAACTATTAATACTACTATTAATACCTTTATTAATACTATTATTACTACTATTATTACTACTATTATTACTACTATTATTACTACTATTATTACTTATATTATTACTACTATTATTAATACTATTATTAATATTATTATTACTACTATTATTACTACTATTATTACAACTATTATTACTACTTTTATTACTACTATTATTATTATTATCATTTAACAGGGTGCGGGGATTGAAGTGTTACCATTTTGGCTTATCTGCCCAGCTAACAGTGCAATCACATTTTTCTGTATGGCAAGACTTTGTTAAATTGTTTAAAATATTACCAAAGCAGACGTGTTTAAGTTTAGCAAAACTAATTTTATATGACATATAATTTAAGCGGATCAGTGTGATATGGCTTTCTTTAGCTGGATAGTCGTGTCCAGCAATAGTCCACGAACAAAAAATTTAAATGTTAATAAAAGGTTCGTGTGTCGGACCATAAATCGAGAAAAGTCTGGTAGTGTTAAATAAGGCATAACGGCAAATTTTCCAACACCTCGGTGACAGTTTTTGGCTTTATCTTATGAATAATGCAACCTGAGAATATCGCACATTTTTCAGTTTAAAGGACACAAACCATAAATATACCCAAAACGTTTTTTGCTGATTTTGAACCTTGGAATTGCTTTTTAGGACTACGATTGCCTTCTTGTTCCATTTCTAAATATTCTACAACACGTAGAGCTTTCTCTTTACAAAATATTGATACAGTTCTTTAGTCGAGATATTCTTCATCCCATGAAAAATCTGTATTTTTTGATTGGTCCTGGGATCCACAACAATCTTTTACCATGAGAGTATGGTCATGTGGTTTGTATAAAATATTGGGATGTTTAACATCATTTAACCCTTTCATCATTAATGCAGCCAAAGTTCACTGCCTTATCTTTGAGAGAGCACAAGAAAAAAATATATGTATGAAAAGAACAAATATGTCCACAACTTTTATGGAGACATTTGCGCCAAACTATAGTTTATTGTCAATATGTCATCCCCAGGGTACGATAACGACGATACGTACAAATGAACATAAAACGCGCTAAATTCTACTCTAAACAGAAAACTGGCAATAAATATTGAAAATGTTGAAAAACAAAAGCAAAAAACAACAAAACCAAACAGAATTGACCATAACAAAAAACTATACAATAAAAACGACAATAACAGCAGTCAAAGTCAATGAACGATCAATGAATTCACAATTAAAATGCAATGTAATGATGATGATGATATTCATCAACATCATTATCATGTTGGTCATAAGTACAATGATCGTCAACCAGTTAGTGAGTAACATCATCACCATTATCATCATCATCATCATCGACATCGATCGTTGACATAAGAAAAAGAAGAAGAAAAAACGCAATAAAACTGCACAATAAAGAGGATGTGCTGGACAAAAAAACCGCACTCAACTGCAATTCCCTTAACAGAGAATGAGAGGTGACAGAAGTGTTAAACATTTGACAAGTCTCTCCCTCCGCCCCACCGTCAGCAACCATAACGTCTGTCATCCATAGGCAATGATTGTCATCATCGTTATCAAGGGAGTCAATAGTTGGAACCTCAATTGTTCCATAAGCTTATGGTAATATGGCAACAAGTGTTTCGGCGAGTTGGAAAGTAATTTCTCATTTAACATTGGCGTAGGTTTGAATGCTGGAGACAAATGATCCTTTAAAAAATTCTAAAACAAGAGTGACTAGCTTGTTTTGAGATTAGTTTTGAGTTAAGTGCATCAAAACACATTTGCAAACTGAATTTTTCAGGTGAGGTCAAACGTTAACGTAGGTGCAGTTTAAAAAGGTTGGAGCGTAAGTGCACACTTTTGGACCTTGAGCCGCCAACCACACAGAGATTGGTGCGAAAAATCATTTTCTCGTGCAAAGCCCATGTTTGGCTCAGTGAAAGTGTCAACAGCCCAAATTTAAATTATTTTAAATATATTAACACCTTCGGACCTTATTTACTTCGAAATGACGACATATATAATGTAGCCGTAAATTGTGGCTCATACGCATAGATCCATGATTCGTCACCTGTGACAATCTTATAAAAGTCTTTTGAAGCACCGCGATCGTATTTTTTCAAAATTTCTTCGCACCAATCGACACGAGCATTTTTTTGAGCGATTGTCAAATTATGCGGCATCCAACGAGAACAAACCTTTTTACGGCCAGGTCTTCATGCAATATCGAATGTATGGCGTTAACAGAAATGCCTAAGGATGCCTCTATCTCAAGGTATGTCACACGACGATCTTGCATTATCAGTTCACGCACGGCATCAATATTCTCTGGCACAACGTCTGTTTTTGGACGACCTTCGCCTTTGAGCGAGCTTCGGCCACGTTTGAATTCATTAAACCAGTTTTTCACAGTGCTATAGGATGGTGCTTCATCGTCATACAAAGATTTAAGTTCAACGATGCACTCTTGTTGTGATAATCCACGTCGAAAGGTGTGAAAAATGATCGCACGAAAATGTTCACGAGTTAATTCCATTTTTTTGCCAAATTGATTTTTTCAAGTCACTGTAAACAACACAAATGATGGTCGTATGTCAAAACGTTCTGAGTACGTTTATGCTAAAAAATTTTAATCTTTCCAATGGAAACGTCAGATGGCGCCCGGCAACACTTAGTGTTGTCTAGGCCAGAAATATATATAGCAGCCCTCGTATATACGTCTGAAGCAGGGTACCTGGTGGAGTAAAACTACATTTACAGTTTCTCATTAAGTCATCAAGTTTCCTTATTAAATTACTTTAAGGATTAAATTTTTGAAAAAATATTTTAAAATGCTTCTGTTTATCCTACGACGTTGAAATAGGTGTCATATTAAAAAGGAGACTCTTTTTTGATATTTTTGTTTTATCACTGCAAAGGGAAAGGATGCAAAGAATGTCCTTTTAAAAATATATCTTTGGAGTTTATATTTATATTTTACACTTCTAAAAATGTGTTTTCATAAGTCAAATAATATAAATTTGAAAATACTTAGTAGAGACATAAATACTGTTACAACATTGAACACACCTATTTCAATAGTAGAACTGAACACACCCCGTTAATGTCATATGAGTTTTGAAAGCTAACCTCAATAGCGTTAGTCTGTAATGGGATTTTAAAGTTGTTTCAACTTTCATCATGGAGTGGTCAGATAATGAGAACCGTATCGCTGTAATAGCGCTTTTCGAGTGTGAAATGAAAAAAAACGATATTTTCAAAACGCTCCGGCCCCTAGGGATTAGCCGCATGTTCATCTACCGATGCATAAAACTGTTTGAGGAGACTGGAGATGTAAAAGACCGCCGCCGGTCTGTTCGAACACCGCATGTCATCAAAGCCGTTAAATCAAGAATTCACAGAAATCCACTCCGAAAACAGAAAATTACGGCCCGTGAGATGAATATCACGCAAAAGTCCATGAGTCGAATCATTAAAAAATACTTGGGACTTGGGGCTTTCAAACGACGTACCGGACATTTATTGACTGCAGCTTTAAAAAAAAAATATGATTGAAAAATGCAAACATTTTTTTGGTGAAGCACGCTGATAACTTGCGCAGAAAAATTGTATTCACCGATGAAAAAATTTTTACCGTTCAGGAAAACTTTAACAAGCTAAATGATATAGTGTATGCGCGGCATCTGAACTGATTCCAAGGGTGGGGATCAGTTCAGTCATGGTTTGGTGGGGTGTCTCTTACGATGGGGTCACTGACCTGCATTTCTGCGAACAAGGAGTCGAAACATCGGCCAAGTTTACCAAGAAACCGTTTTGGAAGCTGTTGTTGAAGCCTTTTAACAATTCCCTGTTCCAAAACCAGCCATGGACTTTCCAGCAGGATTCTGCGCCGGCCCATAAGGCTAAAACGTCCCAGGCCTGGCTTCGAAACA
Organism: Hydrotaea diabolus; assembly: GCA_963513945.1. Lineage (NCBI taxonomy): Eukaryota > Metazoa > Arthropoda > Insecta > Diptera > Muscidae > Hydrotaea > Hydrotaea diabolus. The sequence continues at coordinate 17,974,563 of OY740719.1, forward strand.
ATTTGTCAGTGTTCATTTCCTTTGAAGAATGGCCCTCAGACAAACCAAAAGATACCCCAACATTGGATCTCTTAAGACTGCTTTGGTTCGAGCTGTGGCAAATTTTCCAATGGACGGGGTTCGTGCAGCTATTGACGATTGGCCAGAGCGACTTAAGGCGTGTGTAAAGGCAAAAGGCGTACATTTCGCATAAGTCGATTCTTTTTGGATACAATATACCTCAATAAATATATTAAAAAATATTTGGTCCAAAAACATTCAGTACTTTTTATTTTACAGCATAAAACGTGTGTAACAGTATTTATGTGCCTACTAAGTAGATTACAACTTCCGGTTGGAGCGGCGGTAATACATTGCAAATACATTTATAGAAATCACGTATTTGCCGAAAAGTTGTTAGGTCGTCAAGCGATCCATTTCAGATCTGTCTCTTTCAAAATAATTTATGATTCAAACATACCCTATTAGGTGGCCTGCGAAAGGCACAGTCGCTCGACGCTTTTATTGTATTCTTATCTCAGGCTCCCCCTCAGTTAATGGGGCATACGTAAAACCTAACACAGTCATCCATCGTCTGGGTATGGAAAAACACTTAAACTACTAGGTTTATTTGAAACGTTTCCAATAATAACAACCAAAGAACATTTATATTGACATTAAGTTAGGCTAGGTCGAATCCAATAAACATTACACCAAGGTGTAGGTCACAATTCTGGAGAACTTTTCGTAAAGTAAATATATCGCCCTTCAGTTTTTTTTGTTTTTAGGTATTCGGTCTTTTATCGTTATTATGACTTGAACAGATTTAAATTCTGCTACGAGACCTTTTTGTTGTTTCTTTTTCAGAATCAACGTACGAAATTGGTAACATGTATTGGCCTGGTTGTCTGGTAGACGTCTTGTATGATTTGGGTCTATGACCGGATGTGATTAGGAATAGCTTGTAAACCAAGCTTCATCGAACCTCGAACATCGAACAAAAATATGTACTTTATAAGTTTTGTTCTAAATATTAAAAAGGTGTTACCAATGAATGAACAAATTCAACATGCTCTCCATCTTTTCGGGGAGTGCCCGTAGTTCTGTTCTTTTATTTTTGATTGTGTGTCGTTGTTGGTGGTGGCTGGTGTTGTGTCGTGTTGTTGTTTTCTGTCGTAGTGTTGCTTATCAACACGATTGTGGTGGGTCCGTCGCGCTTGATTGGTTAAGGTCATTGTCTAGAAACGCTTCAATAAATTTAAAACAAATAAATGATTTACGCTTTTTATGTGAAAGTCTTTTATTGTCTTGTTGGCTTTCATGTTGACTATGGTTAGTGACAACCGAATGGCGATTCGGAGTCAATGGACAACAATTGAAATTATGCCGGGTTGCTACGTTTACATAGTAAAAGAAATCTTTAGTTGGGATAGGAAATTTTGTTTAGCCTGTTGCGGAGATTGCAAATTAGAAGCGATTGTGTCGTTGTAATAGCTTCAAACCATGGCGCACCACCGCACTACATTAATCTTAGGGTTACCGTTCGTCTCATAGACGACAGCCTAGGGCCTTTTGTAATGGTGCCATTTTGATATTACTGGACATTACATGAGAAACTAATAAGAAGTGGAAGTACGAGTATTTTCGGAAATTTTTTATTAATTTAATTTTAATTAATAACATTTAATATAGTAAATTTGAATCGGCTGTAAAAAAAAGACCGACAATAACTTTAAATATCTGGTTTTATTGAAAAGGTTGAACTTTGTCATTTAATAATGGAATGCATCAAATGTGTTTTCGCTTGGCCCAATGTACTGAAGATTGTTTGGCAGGAGATGAAAAATTTTATGAAAAATCGTGTTTTCAGATGAAGCTTATCTTTATCTCGGTGGCTATTTTAATAAGCAAAATTGTCGCATAAGGGGTTCAGAGAACCCACACGTGACTATTGAGAAGCTTGAGGCATCATTGGGCTATTCACTGGTTTATAATATTTAAATAGTTAAGGAGTGGTACAAATTTGGTTTTTTTATATTTTTTAATAATCCTTTATATATAAGTTTTCATTATTTTTTTGGATAAATGTGTAAAAAATTGTTGCTAAAATAAAAAAAAGAATCATAAAATTAGGTTAAATTTTTTGGCACAATAAGTTTAGTTAGGACTTTCGTCGACTAGAAAACAAAATCTTCACCGATTTTTTCAGATTCCTTTTGATTTGGCGTTTTTAAAAAGTTTCAATGATTAATTTTTTATTCTAATTCTGTGAAATTTTTTTGCTCAATAAATTATTTTGGACATTCGTCTATTAGAAAAAAACGATTTCATTTTTTAAAAGTGTCTGTTAGAGACTGCAGACCCCCCACTTCCAATAGGAAAAATCTTTGAAAAATCAATCACATCTTTATGTGAAAAAAACAGGCACGCCAAATCAATACTTTCAGCTACAAAATGTTATTATTGAAAATCCCCCCTGCCTCTCTAAATTAGATCAATAAATAACAGCAAGAGCCTCGTTTTTGTTAATTTTCATTGATATTGTCCTTGTGGTCCATTATTGGCAATTTTTCTAAATGTGTCGCCTAAGGCTACAATAGAATGGACGATATGTCATCATGTGAATAAAATTTGCCCATGTCTCTCCTCTAGTGTCCGTCCATTCATTCATTGCAGCCCACGTCTCTACGTTCGGCCAGCCGTCTATCCATTTAATCATCCCGTAGATGCGTCTTACCTTCTCTGCGCGTATTCCACTAGAAAAGCGTTTATTTGTAATGTTAAGTGCGTTACAGAGCAAGCTGCATGTGAGTATGGTCACGAATGCTTATGAAGTAGGAGAAATCATTTTGGGTTTCAATATAAGCAACGACCAGAAAAGTAGCCACCAATCCATAAAGGAATACAGGGTCACATATACGGTAGTATGGAATATTTGTACAGACGCACGCCGAGTGAATTCAATTTTTAATTTAACTTTGCAATGCGTCAGTATGTTTTATATGAAAGATTGAAGAGGATAAATTATATGCAAAGAGACAAAGCAAGTCGGAATTATAGAGAAAGGCCTATGTCCAAACATATACGCAGAAAATAAAAATGGTTGGGGTGACATTAGTCGTAGAGCATCACACTATCGTTCTTATCCGATTCACTTAAAAATGACCAATCTTAATTGGTAGGAAATGCAACATCCACGTAACTTTTATAAAAATCGAATTAAATTTATAAAAGTTACAGAGAAAAAAATCAAAATTTTGTTTTTTTTGTTTTCAACTGCCCTAATTATGTACCCTAATTCTGGAGCTCCTCCACTAGTTCTTGTACAAAACTATAAAGAACGTACTGTAACGATTTCAACGTGATATATTTTTTGATAATCCGACGAAAAATGCCTGAGTTATAGCAGTTTTTGTAAAAAATCATAGAATTGAAAACCGAACAATGCGATTGTCCTTTAAATTCAATAAAAGAGATTGTCCTTTAAATAAAGGGTGTTTTTTATTGAGGTATAGAACTTCGAATTGAAATAAAACACAAGAAAATCGTTTTAATGTCCATCAATTTGGCTTTATTGGAAGGATAATTTTATGCCATTAATGTTTAAATATGATTTCGGGCATGTGGCCGCCGCGGCTGGCTCGTATAAAGCCAATTCTACAGGTCAAATTTTCAACCACTTTTTCGAGCATATGGGGCCGTATGTTGGCAATAACGCCACGAATGTTGGCTTCCAAGTCCCCTAACGTGTTTCTGGTTTGTTGGCGTAGACGAGCGACTTCACATATCCCCAAAGAAAATAATCCAATGGCCCATGTTAACCGATCCATGGTTAACCGAATTAATTGCTCTGATGGACGATTATGTCGACCATAAAATGGACGGAGCTTGCGGTGAACTTCGCGAACTGAACCATTACTTTCGAAATAAATTTGCACGATTTGCAAGCGTTGTTCTTTTGTCAACCTGTTCATGATAAAATGGCAAACCAAACTACCCTCCAAGAAAAATAAACGTAACGCATTTTGCGGAGCGAAAACGAACCGCATACGGACCGCCATATCACTAACACTTGCATAGTTTTTCATATAAAAATACGACGAAATTAATTCTGCGTAAAACTCTTCGTAAACGTGCCGTTTTTTACGGTACGAAATGGAAGTGATTTTGCGTAATGGAAACGAACGTATTTAAACCAAAAAGTACCTAAAACAATCCGTTTACGTGCCGTTTTTGCGATACGAAAACGAACTGTTTTTTCTTAATGGTAACGGCATTAACTGTTTTTTCTTATTCGGGCAGCCATGTTGACAGAACACTTTAATTGTTTTAGGGTGATGGCAGAGTGCGCGCTCAAAGCCGAGCGGAGCCGAGCTGAAAGCTGATTGAAATTCTTAAAACTGTGTACATACAAATTAGTAGAAATAAGCGTCGGGATGGCAGAGTGCGCGCCGAGCCGAGCCGAGCTGATTCAATGGAACAAAACTGTTTTGAAGCGTTTTTCGTGCCGATGCCGATGTTTGAAGTGTGATGATCTGATTGTTGTTAAACAAAATCAGCTTTTGTAAGTGTTAATATAATAGGTATTTATAAAACGTTTGTAGTATATTTATATCTACATATCTATATTTTGTAATAGCCAAAGAATTCATAATCATTCACAATATATGCAACATTAATTCTTCAGTATAAAAAAGCTTATATTATTTCGATAGAGAAATAAATTCAGTACGGAAACAGAACGTTTTGCAGATACAAAAACGTTCCGCTTCAGTGTTACGTAAACGCAACACTCTGGTATTATGAAAACGGACCGCTTTAGTGTTACGTAAAAGTACTACTTTAGCTTAGCCTTGGCGTACTACCAATACATTCAAACTACTACTTTTTTTTTCTAATTCTCTTATTCCGAAATTAACGTTTACGGTCCATTTACGTATCGCAAAATCGGTTCGTTTTCGTAGTCTTGTATGAAAAAATGACTTCGCCAACGTTTCGTTTTCGTGCCGGTTTTCTTAGAGGGTAAATATTAATCACTTGACAGCTGACAAAATGGCCGTCAGTTAAAAAAGTGATGCCAACTTAAAGTTCTATACCCCAATAAAAACACCCTATATTATAAAAACTCCTATTTTGTTAAACGGTAGTATAGAAACGGATCACTTGTATGGCGGGGCCACATGTCACACAGCCAACGCAACCAACGATATTTTACACACTGTTTTTGAAAACCGAATAATCAGCCGAAATTGTGATGTCAATTGGCCGCCGCGGAGGTGTGATTTAGTCCCTTTGGATTATTTTCTGTAGTCAGCCATTAAGGATAAATGTTACGCAAAGCATCCATAGACAATTGAAGCGTTGAAATATGAAATCAAAGTTGCCATTTAAAAGATTCGACATGAAACAATCGAAAATGTACTGAAAAATTGTGTTGATCGGTTGAGGTCCTGCCTCTTCTTGAACTCTACTTCACCATCCTCAGACCAAAACTAACAAATGTGTTTTTACAATAAACAAAAGGCAATACACAGCAGGCAGCTTTAAATTCTAAAAGAAACTGTCGGCGGTAGAGTTTTCCACTGAACAAAGTTAACTACTCGTATTATTACAATATTTTAAATTTAAAAAAAAAATAAAATTTCGTTTTTATATAATTATTTTATGGCTAAACATTTTCTACTAGCTTATTTATGCATACATTTTTTAATTATTGACCAACTATGGCGAAAGATATAGAACTTTTAAAAAAACGTCCCCAAAATTTTTATACGGCCTGGAATTTTCAGCTCATATTATATTTTGCCTCGAATTAAAAATGTTGAAAGTCCAGATATGAATTTTGTTTCAGCGCTCTCAAATGAACATATCTGCGTCGTTAAAGTTTGGCTTGTGTCCAGTCAAAGTACAGTGGTTCGCAAAAGCAGTCTTCTGCTCGATTGGTCTATCAACGGCTTTTAGGTCAGATTTGTGAGAAGAAAGTCTAGTCTTTAGTTTTGTCCCAGTAGTGCCAACATATACCTTTTGGCATACGTTGGATTTGTCACCATCACATTTAATCTTATAAACTTAATTTGACTTTTCTTCACTGTCCACCTTCGATTTTGTCATACTAAATAATTCGTTAGCTGTCCTAAACGTTTGAGGGGCTAATAAAAAATTTTTATTATTATAAACGTCCGATTTGTTGAACCTTTCGGAGAAACCAGGTATGTACGTCATTGTTTTATAAGTTATTAATCTTTTTTCTTTAACTGTTTGGTCATAATTGGTTTTCGTCCGTCTAATTAAGTCCTCTATGGTTTTAATTGGAAAGTCGTTTTTCTTTAATACGTTCTTAATCCGTCTGTCATTGTCACTATGGAAACTTTTGACACTTATATTGTTAATAAAGTTTGTCGCTGTATTAATTATAATTCGTCGGGGATGTTAGGAGTGAAAGTTTATTAATCGTCCGGAAGATGTTGGTTTTTGATACCAATCCAATTTTATCAAATTGCCTTGTCGGTGAATTATAGAGTCAAGATAAGGACGTTTTTGGTCACATTCTTTCTCCATTGTGAATTGTATTTGTCTTTTGAATGAATTAAGTATTTTAAGAGTGTTGTCAATATCACTTTTCTTTAAAATCACAAAAAGGTCGACAACATATTTAGTCATAAGTCTGGGCTTTGTAGTCATTCGTTGTATTGAAACGTTCAGTAACTCTTCCATGATAATGTCGGCTATAACCGGCGATGCCGGTGAACCCATTGGCATCCCTTTCTTCTGTTCGAAAATTCTATCTTCATATTTGAAATATCTAGTGTCCTTTATACAAAAAGTCAGTAATTCAATAAACAAGTCTTTTGGTATTCTGGTGAATTCTTCAATATTAGTCCATTTTTCCTCTATAGTCTTAATAGCTAGATTTACTGGTATGCTGGGAAATAAGGATACCACGTCAAATGAAATTAAAGTTTCGTCGTCGTCAATATGTGTGTTATTAATCCTAGATTTGGGTTAAATTTTAAAAAACCAAGAATTACAATTCCCTTAATCTGTTTATATATTATTTTCCTTTACAAGTAATAGTTTCCAAGTTAAAAATAAGCGCATGAAAAAAAAATTTTAATTTTTAGGCAAAAATAATTTTTTTTTTCATACATTTATTTATAATTGCGAAACTGTTGCTTAAGTAGGAAAACGGTTAATTTTTCTAAATTTGTTTCAGCTAAATCGGACGAGTGGTTCTCGAGTTATGTCAAACAAAAGAGCCTAAAACGTGACAAATTCCCCTATACGATACTTACTAACTTCAAATCGATATATCTCGATTCCTAGATGAGACCCAGCGAAACGCTGGAACACGTATGACTTTTTTTTTACCAATATAACTTTCCCCGGTGGTTTCATTCCAAACCGATCACTGACCCTTACCATTTGTCGCAGAGTGTTATAAAAACACCAACATCTGTTTTTTGCTTATGACCTCAAGCCTAACAATAACGGAAAAATAAACAACAAAAGGTCAACTATACAAATACTAATATATCTGCGAATTTTTCAATTGTACTTAATCGCTTCACATGAAATTATTTAATGCTTCCTCAGAGAGTGACAGTAAGGGGCGGACGCATCATTGCCCATCTTCTCATTGAAAATTCTACTGGAAACGTCATTTCGGTTAGAAGTGAGCTTTACATAGACATGATCAACAATTTTTATAAAGGAGTTTTAAAGGCCCGAATCTTTTGGGCTTAAAGTTCAGCATTCGTGTTATGAACTGTCATGGTGATGTCAATTGGCCTCCTCGGAGTTGCGAGTGAGACCTTTTAGTGGTACTGCGAAGGACCGTTGTTGAATATCAAGCAAAAAATTCGTTAGAGCCAGAAAGCGCCCCAAGGTCAAGAAAGTTTAAGTTCACGGAATGCTATTGAGAAACTTTTCGAGGCAACCACCTGAAAAAGTTATGATTGATGGTTCGAAAAAAGCAATAACATGCCGGAAAAAATAAAAGAAGAGAAAATCCTACTAAAGAGGTTGGCGCTAACAAAATACCAGGTGGTGCAAAAGTAATGTCATAATGAGTATCACACCTTCAAACAAAATTTGCGAAAAACAGAAACTTTTTTTTTAATTTTTAACAAAATGGAAGATAATTCACATTATGTCAATACTTTTGTGCCACCCTGAATAAATATAATGAATGCTAAGCTATTTCTATTTCAGGTGAGGACAATTCATTTTGCAAAAATGTTCTAACAATATTTTTGTCAACATTTAAAGTTTACATTTGAAAGAAAACATATATTTATGAAATCTTACTGCTTATTTTTTGATACAATTTAAGTTAGATATAGGTTATTAACAAACAGGAAATCTCAGCTTGAACCTCCAGACCCCCACTTGACATAGTAAAAATCTTCTGTAAATTAATTATACTTTCAAGTGCATTACAATTTAAGAACCCTTGGGTGTATCCTTCTCCCTACAATTCTGGATTTGTCCATAACTAAAATAATGGAGTGGAAAAAATACATTCACGCAAGATTCCCATAATAGGAGCCAAAATCTCCCTACAATTCTGGATTTGTTCATAACTAAAATGATGGAGTGGAAAAAAAAAACATTCACGCAAGATTCCCATAATAGAAGCCAAAATCAATACTTGAACCTTCAGCTACAGAATGTGGTTAAAATTGAAAATCCCCTGAAGCCAAACAGTCTCTCTAAATTAGATCAATAAATAACAGCAAGAGCCTTGTTTTTGTTAATTTTCAATGATATTGTCCTTGTGGTCCATTATTGGCAAGTTTTCTCAATGTGTCGCCTAAGGCTACAATAGAATGGACGATATGTCATCATGTGAATAAAATTGGCCCATGTCTCTCCTCTAGTGTCCGTCCATTCATTCATTGCAGCCCACGTCTCTTCGTTCGGCCAGCCGTCTATCCATTTAATCATCCCGTAGATGCGTCTCTCCGCGTATTCCACTAGAAAAGCGATTATTTGTTATGTTAAGTGCGTCACAGTGCAAGCTGCATGTGAGTATGGTCACGAATGCTTATGAAGTAGGAGAAATCATTTTGGGTTTCAATATAAGCAACGACCAGAAAAGTAGCCACCAATCCATAAAGCAATACAGGGTCACATATACGGGAGTATGGAATATTTGTACAGACGCACGCCGAGTGAATTCAATTTTTAATTTAACTTTGCAATGCGTCAGTAAGTTTTATATGAAAGATTGAAGAGGATAAATTATATGCAAAGAGACAAAGCAAATTGTCGGAGGACATTTAGTCGGAATTATAGAGAAAGGCCTATGTCCAAACATATACGCAGAAAATAAGAATGGTTGGGGTGACATTAGTCGTAGAGCATCACACTATCGTTCTTATCCGATTCACTTAAAAATGAGCAATATTTTTTGGTAGGAAATGCATCATTCACGTAATTTTTTATAAAAATCGAATTAAATTTTTAAAAACAGAGAAAAGAAATCAATAATTGGTTTTTTGTTTTGTTTTCAACTGCCCTAATTATGTACCCTAATTCTGGAGCTCCTCCACTAGTTCTTGTACAAAACTATAAAGAACGTACTGTAACGATTTCAACGTGATATATTTTTTGATAATCCGACGAAAAATGCCTGAGTTATAGCAGTTTTTGTAAAAAATCATAGAATTGAAAACTGAACAATGCGATTGTCCTTTAAATACAATAAAAGAGATTGTCCTTTAAATACAACAGCAGCCACATGCCAAATTAAGAATTACTTATTTCTTCTTTTATCTGTGGGTACTTACTTAGTTTAGGTTTCAATATACTGTAAATGGTAACTAAAAGTCATTACCAGGTAATGCAAATGGTCATAAGTTGTACTTACCGAGTTTTTGCCGGGCTACTTTTATCACTGAATCCTGTTCTGCTACCAGCTTTTCGCAAGAAAACTATTTCGATTTGAAGCACAAAGATGTTTGTAGTCTACTTTCCCCACCGGATGATATCATTCCAGGACAGCCGGTTCTATGTACCGGATTAAGCCGAATAAGCAAACTTCGGCCAGGCTCTGTCACCCTGTTGTTGTTGTCACAACAATATATTTCATTTTGAAGTCTTTTTCGTCAAATGGGGATCTGCTTCTATATCCAGGTGGAGGAAATGCGTGGACGGATGCGTCCACAGAGACCTGGGGGTCAGCTGAGTGGGCCAGGCCGGACAATTGAAGATGTGCAGCACGCCATGTGGTCCCTGATGGCAGGCGGGACAGATGTCCGGAACGTTAGCATCAATTCGTGCCTAATAAAAATGGAGGTGGCAGCACCATTCAGATCTCAGCTGCGCCAGAACTATACGCGTCTGCCGAGGTAGTACCTTCTCCTCCGGTGAAATCTCCGGGGGATGCTCCCCTAGCACTACATTCACACGGTAGCTGGATACTGCTGCTGCGACTTCATCGGCGTGAATGTTGTTCAGACCTGCCTAAAAGTTTCGATGATCTAAAGGTTCTCTTTTATACCGCAGGACCTATCTCTCTAGATCAGGAAAATCGTACTTGATATGCCTGGGCGGAGGCATCCTGTCCAAGAGATGGTGGTTAGGATGACACCCTAGCAGGTATTGCTTAGACAGCAGGAAATTGTGTCTGCGCACGGTAAAAACCTTCGTCTACTCATGTAGATGGTCCTCAGAAGACATAAAAAGACTCCTTGTTGATGTTCTGAGGGTGGCATTCTGGCAAATCTGAATTTTCTTTCACGGCGTCTTACTCACATTTGCCGACCATACAGGTGCTGCGATGTTCGCCACAGACCGACCTATATCTTTGTAAGAGGTCAACAAGGTTTCTTTGTCGGCTCCCCAAGTACTGCCGGCAAGTGACTTGAGGACCTTGTTCCTACTTTTGAGCTTGTCGCAGATAGCTGTAGTATGTGCAGAGCATCGAAAAAGGCTGTCCAATGTGACCACAAGGATTTTGGGATAGTTGGTGTCACCCTGTTACTACATGTGCCGCTACAACAACAACATTCCAGGACGGTACACAAATTTGTATTCTCTTTGAATAGATCAAGATCTAGTTTCCACCGGGTAATATCATACCAGGACGGTACAAAAACTCGTTGTCTTTATGATCCAGTTTTAAAGAATCGTCCTCTCAGCAAAGCCTCATATTTAAAGGCAAATGTTGTGGAAATGGGTTGATTTCAATAAATGTAAGTTCAACAACTTGATTTCGAGTAGGGCATCAAACACTGCAAAGAATAAAGTCATGATTTAAATTAATGATTTTGTATATAATTGCAATACCTTGAACATTAATTTCTTCCGTTAATGGTTACTCGTGCTGACGATCATACTTATTTAGGCTGGCTTTTTAAACTCTTCGTGCGGGCAAGCTCAATAAATGATTTACTTATATAACTACTTCGGACTTGGGCAAATTTCCTTCAGTTTCCAATAAGTTCTCAGAGTTCTTGCATACTTCTCGACTTGGTCTCTCCACCAGAGTTTTGGTCTCATTGAACCTTAACTTGATTTTCAAGTAGACTGTGTGTAGGATGTGGGTTACGCCAAGATTGGTGGACCGTTTCCAATGAGTTCTCAGAGTTCTTGCATACTTCTCGACCTGGTCTCTCCACCATAGTTTTGGTCTCATTGAACCTTAACTAAATAGGATGTGTAGGATGTGGGTTACGCCAAGGTTAGTGGACCGTTTCCAATAAGCTCACAGAGTTCTTGCATACTTCTCGACCTGGTCTCTCCACCATAGTTTTGGTCTCATTGAACCTTAACTAGATGTTCAAGTAAACTGTGTGTAGGATGTGGGTTACGCCAAGGTTAGTGGGCTGTCGTGATGTGATGGAAGTGTGCACGACCATAATGCCAGTAAAGCCTCGTTCAACCCCAAGTAAGAACATCTATTCAGCAACGGGTTTCCTCTTCGTAAATGCCGGCGACATTACGAGTAAGATTTATATCTTAGCCAAACTTCTATATAAAATGCATTAGCCGTTCGGAACTGGCATTAAGCAATAAGGTCCCGCTTAAAGAGTATAAAAACTGAATCAAGCAGAGCTCGCTGATTAGAGAGAAGTTCCCCCTTGTTCCAAAATAGGATGGTGTAGGACTAGGTAAGTAAGGTTATGATCACTGCTACCCAGCCAAAGTCTCCGTCGTCCTTTTTAACTCGCCCTGGACCATAGGGTTGGGATTCCACTTCAAAACCTGCAAAAAATATACAAATATTATTACAATTGCAATAATATTGAAATGGAGAAAGAGTGTAAAATAAAATTTGTTAAATAAACGAAAAAATTCATTGGAAATTAATGGCCTTTTTTATTTTTATAAAAAAAAAAACACCCACACATATTTATATTCCCAAATGAGTCATGCGTCGAACAGAAACATCATTTCTATTCAACGAATGACTTCCACGGCGAGTTCCTTTATTTGCATTCGCTTATTGTGAGTTGGTGTGTTGCCCCCATATCGTCATCATTGGCAGCTATAAAAACAATTGATTGTACAAACAATGGTTGGACGGACGAATGGATGGATGGTGATCCATCCATACTACCTGAACCCACCTCAACAAAGGAACGTCAATGTTTTGCTGACGTTGCTGTTACTTTCTTGTGTGGCTCTGTTTTTTTTTCTTAAAGCTAAAGGCAAACATTGAACAAACAAAACGCCAAAGATCGTTGAAATGACTGTCGCTAAATGCACTTGGGCAAATAAAGGTGCACGGCATGAAACGTATAGTGGGTGAGATGAGGACATTCAGACCTACAGTTTTCGCCTAAGAGCTAATGCGAAGGGAAATTGGCTTTGTCAGCTGCAATAGAGACCCTTTAATGTCCTTTGACTGAGCTGTTGATCAGAGATATTGAATTTACCGAGAAACCCCACATTTACTACTTAAATATCTTAACATTCCACTTAGACACGAATGGGGAAATACTCTCAACTTAGTAAGCTGTAGACACTACGAGTATTAATCTTACACTCTCTGGGCGATACCTATGGATTAATGTCGCAAAGTAGGATAAGATTAAAAAAAATGGAAATAATTCATTCGTTTCTAAACTAACAGTCGAATTTTGATAAAATTTCATAAACTTATAGAAGGGGTGTTTTCGAGCTTAAGTTTTAAGTTTGGGCCCCTACGAAATGCAGGTGCAGTGCTACAGGGCCCCCAAGTTGGGCACCTCCAGTTAATACAACTTTAAAACGCATGTAGCTTTTTGTATTTGTTCAGTCAGGTTCACAAATACAAAAGGCTACATGCGTTCCCCTCCGGGAAAAAATAGTCTAGCGATATACTCACTTATGATAGGGAATCAGATACAAAGTATAACTCTTGTACTAATGGAGAATATCATCACCTTAATATAAAAGGCCCCAACTAAGTTTTTTTCATGAAATGTCTGTACAGAAAACCTTCATTCATTCAAAATCTATAAAAATTAAATTTATTTAAAAAATATATACGAGTGTTGCTATATATATTTCTGACTACACTTAGTGTTGCCCGGCGCAATCTGACATTTCCATTGGAGAGTTTGACATTTTTCAGCATAAACGTACTCAGAAAGTTTTCACGTACGACCATCATTTGTGTTGTTTACAGTGACTTGAAAAAATCAATTTGGCAAAAAAAAAATGGAATTAACTCGTGAACGTAGATTATCACAACAACAGTGCATCGATGAACTTAAATCTTTGTATGGCGATGAAGCACCATTCTATAGCACTGTGAAAAACTGGTTTAATGAATTCAATCGTGGCCGACGCTCCCTCAAAGACGAAGGTCGTCCAAAAACTGCCGTTGTGCCAGAGAACATTGATGCCGTGCGTAAACTGATACCGCAAGATCGTCATGTTACATACCGTGAGATAAAGGCATCCTTGGGCATTTCTTCCACTAGCATACATTCGATGTTGCATGAAAACCTGGCCGTAAAAAATGGTTGTTCTTGTTGGATCCCGCACAATTTGACAATCGCTCAAAAAAAGTCTCGTGTCGATTGGTGCAAAGAAATTTTGAAAATATGCGATCGCGGTGCTTTAAAAGACTTTTATAAGATCGTCACAGGTGACGAATCATGGATCTATGCGTATGAGCCCGAAACAAAACAGCAATCGACCGTGTGGGCCTTCGAAGACGAGCCAAATCCAACGAAAGTTGTTCGTAAAGGAAGCACTTCGAAGCAAATGGTCGCCCGTTTCTTCGGCTAAACTGGTCATGTGGCGACTGTTCCGCTTGAGCAAAGTAGGACGGTCAATTCTGAGTGGTACACCACAATTCGTTTGCCGGAAATCTTCGAAAAAATCACGAATCATTTTGCACCATGACAATGCGAGGTCTCACACATCGGCTCAAACCAGCGCCTTTTTGACCGACCAAAACGTCGAATTGATGGGTCATCTGCCGTACAGCCCTGGTGAAACGTAAACTACAGTTGTCTGTAATGTTTTTACAGCCAGCCTAGAGCGGTCGAAATAAAATGGCCAAAAGCCAAAATTCGAAAAACGGTCAAAAGAAGAAGAATCATTGTGCCCATGAAAATGTGAGCTCTCACACATCGGCTGAAACCAGCTCCTTTTTGACCGGCCAAAACTTCGAATTGATGGGTCATCCGCCGTACAGCCCTGACTTGGCACCCAAAGACTTCTACTTATTCCAGCACATCGAAAAAAAAAATTCGTGGTCAACGATTTTCGTCGCCAGAAGATGCTGTTGAAGCGTTCAAAAACCAAGTTTTCCAGGAGTCTCAATCGGAGTGGAAAAAGTGGTTCGACAATTGGTTGAGCGCATGCAAAAGTGTATAAATCATGCTGAAGAATACTTTAAAAGCAATAAAACCATTTTTGATGATAAATATTCGCATTTTCATTATTAGGCCAGAAATATATATGAGAGCGAATATAGATGAGACCGATCCCATGCCCCAAAAGTGTTCCCTCCCAGAGATATGCGCGTTTTATGAAGGTAAAGTCAACGATTCTAAGCGCAAATAGAAAGGGAATTTTATTAAATGGCTCTCCTAAACAAAACTTTTCGTCAACTTTTCACTTTATTTTTTTTGATGTGGACAACATCTGAGCATCGAATGAGATCGATCCCATGCCCCAAAAGTGTTCCCTCCCAGAGATATGCGCGTTTTATGAAAGTGAAGTCGACGATTCTAAGCGCAAATAGAAAGGGACCTAATCTTTAAAATGGCTCTCCTGAACAAAACTGGTTTTTAACCTTAGGTCCCTTTCTATTTTGCGCGTCACATATGGCAGCCCTCGTAGAAGATTTTAGTAATCTTCTCTACAAAGATTAACTTAAAGGTTTTCTCCTTTCAGAGGAATAATCCTCTATAAAGAAGATTTTCTTTTATCCTCCATTCCATGTAATTTCTCAGTGCTCTTCACTTCCGTACATATGCCATATGCTACGTACACGCTGAGAAGAGATATAGTTACACTATGTTCACGGCAAGGTTTTATTCTCCTTATAGAACGTCCTGAAGGCCTTCGCCTTTATTAAGCATTCAAAGGTTTTTAACTCCATAATGAAGATAGATCATCTTCTTTATTAAAAATATATAAAAGGTTTTATCCTCCTTATAAAAAATCCTGGAGGCCTTCATCTCCATTAAGCTCTCTAAGTTATTTAACTCCGTAAAGAATATATAAAAGTTATTTGCTTTAATATTAAAGACCTGAGATATATCTAAGAAATCGCCTACTCTAAAAAGAATACCACAGAGGTATTTCTCTTCAAATATCCAAAGGGCCTGTTCTATTAAAAATAGCTGGAATATCGCCATTTCACCAAAGAAGACCTCGGATATCTGCTCCTTAAAAAAATATATTCTTCTTCATACAAAAAGCGGCAGAGATAATAACCTCCTTATAGAATACCTCCTTCAGACAAGACCTAAGAGGTTTTCTCTATACATAAGGTCTTCCGTGAACGACTCTCATATATGACTCGCATGTATGAAAACCCAGGTTCAACTCCGGATTAAAATATCATATATATTTTTTAGCGATGGGTTTCCACTTTGTAAATAATGTCGAAGGCGAGTTGCCACTGCGTAAATATCGTCGACTTCATAAGTAGGAGATGAATATCTAAGCCATGTAAACATTTCTCTATAGAAAGTCCATAAGTCAGCCGTACGGAGTAGGTCCCGGTCAGTGAATATCAGAATTATATCGTTCGCAGGTTACTGCTATAGGAGAAGTTTTCCCTTGACCCTATATTGGATGTTGTGGCTCAAGTAGTAATAGAAGACTTCTCCCTTATTAAAAAGATTTAGTTGGTTTTCTATCCAATATCTTAGAGGTCTTATCCTCCACATACACGCAGAGAATAATATGGCTACTATCTATACTTATAATATAAGCTATATTTTATATGGTTACTCGTACAACAATAGTATATTCTCTGTAATATAAGTATGCTCGTCGCAACCTCGTACTTTTTAAATTTAATTTTGACAATAGTAGGATTGCGGATTGCGAATATTGTGGAAATGTAACAATAGTGTTATTGCCACATTTAAAAATAAAAATATGGTTGTAGCAACAATATAAATATGGTTGGTGCGTATAAAATTTTAACAAATGTTTGCTACTGTTAATAATATTACTCCCATTATTAAGCATTTGATGTATCTTTAAATAATTTACCTAATAATCTACGAGTGTGAGGATACTATGGTTGTATGTGAAACATAATATGGTTGTGAGGATCATAATATGGTTATGGGGATAATGGTCTGGTTGAGTGTGAATCATGGTGTGGTATGGTTGAGTGTGAATCATAATATGGTTGTGGGGCACATCGTACGGTTGGGTGTGAATAGAACTTTTGTTGTAAAGACTATAATATTGTTGTGGGAATCAGAGTACGATTATGAGGGAGTCATACTATTGTTCTGAGGATTATAATATTGTGATGATCATAATATTGGGAAGATCATAATATTGTGTGAATCATCATATCGTGAGGATCCTAATATTGTGAGGATCATAATATTGTTATCATAATATACATACCCAACAAAAGTATAATGGTCTTCGGGCATACTTTTTTTCTTCGTGTGCAAGATCTTATAGGCCTTCTCGTTCATAAAGTTTTCAAAGTAGTTCTCCATCATAAGGAAGATATAACAATTCCTTGCCTTTGTAAAGACAATCTTAAAGCAGGTTTTAAGTTTCGTTTAAAATATGTCTGAATTGAGTTTCATCGTAAAAAGGGCATGGAGGTATTTTCATTCCCATGCAAGACCAGCCACCTCAGAAGACCGCAGAGGTAGTGTCTAGAGTTTTAAATTTAGCGTATTTTCTATTTCCCAAAGTACGTTAAATTTCAGAGGGATCCCGTGGCAAAGTCCCAGGACACGAGAAATAAAATTGGAACAAATTTCCATGTATAAGACTTCCGAATGCATCTGGTCCTCATAGAGGATCCTGCAGCAATACAAAGAATCTAATATAAAATAAATGTGGAAAAATGCTTCTGGACCGTATAGAGCATCTTGCAGCAATACAAAGAAGCTAATATAAAATAAATTTGGAAAAAAAATCCATGTATGAGACTTCAGAATGCTTCTGGTCCTTATAGAGAATCCTGCAGCAATACAAGGAAGCTAATATAAAATAAATTTTGGAAATGTCCATATAAAAGACTTCAGAATGGTCCCTCTGGAGGATCTGGTCCCTCTGGAGGATCCTCCAAAGAAGCTAGTACAAAACAAATTTGGTACAAATTTACATGTATGAGACTTGAAAAATATTCTGGTCCTTATAGAGGATCCTGCAGCAATACAAAGAAGCTAATATAAACTAAATTTGGAAAAAAACATCCAAGTATAAGAGTTCGGAATTCTTCTCGTCCTTATAGAGGATCCTGTAGCAATGCAGATAAACTAATTTCCAAATTAGCCTATCTTTAACAAGAGGACTAAAACATTCGACCCGTGTTATGTGCAAACGCGAGTAGACATGTCTGAGTTTTAAAAATGTATGCCTATCAGCAGATCAATAAATTTCTTTATAGCCTTTAATAAAACATTAACAATAACAACAACAAAAAACAGGTTAATTGAAGCCAGCCAGCCAGCCGGCCAGTCATTGCGATGAGATTGCAATGGAGGAGAATGCAGTGAATCACTCAAATTGACACCAGCGCTGCCAAAAGCGATAAAATTGTGACAAAACAAATGTTGTTTATGAGCAGCATTAGGTGAAACGTGATATAAATTTTATTTAAAATCACAACGCACACACATACACACAGGCTTGAACTACAGTTGTCTGTAATGTTTTTACAGCCAGCCTAGAGCAGTCGAAATAAAATGGCCAAAAGCCAAAATTTTATTATGATAACGAACAAACAGAATTCGAATACCAAATGCGAAACGGTTTTTGAATTTTGATTCTAGGCAATTCAACTGAAATCTTGTATTGAGGATTCCCCTCCGACAAGTTTGAATAACATTTGAATATTTGTTACAATTTTGTTTTTTTTTCGAAAACCTTACTCGTTAATATTGATCGAATAATTTGATTACAGTTTTTATTATTGGCATGCAGCAGCGCCCTCTAACGTTCAACCGCAATAAGGGTCAATGTCAATAATGTAAGCGGAGGTCTGTCTGCCTCTCTCTCGCTTCGGTTGTCGGCAACAGCTTGGTTGGGGAATTGCCAACCAGCCAGCGCGGGACTGGCCAACGCGTTTGCAGACGTAGCCTGAATTCTAAGTAGCGTTAATTTTTTTCGTTTTTTAATAATATTTTTTTTTGTTTGTTTCGAACGAAGCGTATGTCTTCTTGCTTTAGTCAAAAGCTTTGTTTGTACACCTGTAAACAAAGTTTTGTTATAAAATCAAGCCATCGTCTGAATTTGAATATTAGTTTTACATCTCCAACGCGTTGTAGACAATCAAGTCAAACCAGCGGCTAACAATCATGCGGTCTCTCCAATCCACCGTAACAATCCTGGCGGCTTTGGCTCTGTGCTGCGCCTCGCTAGCCCGGGCCGATGTCTCACACTTGGGTTACAATCGTTTCAGTCGCCCTAGCTCGACACGTTTGCAGCGTTTAGAAAGTAATCCTAGTCCTTATCCAGCCGCTGGTTACCGACCGAATCGGGAATTCAATTTGCCACGCGAACAGCCACTTTTCCCTCTGGGCAATCAACAGCCTCAGGAAAGCAGCAAACAAAACAACAATGGTGGCTTTGACGTTTTGTCCGAACCTCAACAACCCGAATTGCTCTATGGTGCTCCGGCCCGCTTAAGACAAACTGCAGCTCCAGCTCGTTTGCAACAACAGCCTCAGCAGTTGTATAGCGCTCCGCAATCGCAGCAGAATCAACAAGCACTGGGTCAGTCGCAAACTCAAAACAACAACATCGGTTTCGACAATCAATCCGAGCCTCAACGTCCTGACTCGCTCTATGGAGCTCCAGCTCGTTTTAGACAAGCACCAGCTCGCTTGCAACAACAGCCTCAGCTTCAGCAGCTGTATGTAGCACCTCAGTCACAACGTTTAACGGCAGCCCAGCCAGCTCGCCTGACCGATAACCGTGAGGACAAAGAAGAGGATGAGGATGATAACAGAGCCAGCACCTCCAATAATGCCGCCGAAGCTTCCGCTGATATTGAAACCATCGGCAAAAAGGAAGAGGGCAAGAAATCTGAGGCCCCTCAAAATGTAGCCACTATTGCCTATTATCCAGCCGGAGCCTTTGGTTTTGTACAGCCCGTAAGTGCTGCCTATGTATCTGCTGCTAACAGTGGTGCCTATGTTGCTGCTGCTAACAGTGCTGCCTATGTTGCTGCTGCTAACAGTGCTGCCTATGCTGCTGGCGCCCCCAGTGCTGCCTATGTCACAGCTTCCAATGTTTACCAGTCGCCATATGTGACCGCTACTTCATTTGTGCAACAACCCTACGGCTTTGCTGCCCCGGCTCCATTGCAAGCCTGGTAAAAGCGAGCTTTATTTATTTGCTTTAATTTAATTTAAAATTTTGTTAAGTTTTGTTATTCATTTAATCGGCATATTTCCTTATTGGCTCATTCATTCATCATCTACACCTTACACGGATTACTTAAATAAAGAGAGATTCTCAAAATTAAAAACAAAATAGTTTTATAAGCAACTTTTCCGAATATTCATCCCTATTCTATATAGAGATGACTGTCGTGGTCTTTTCTATGGAAATGAAAACTTTTAAGATGTTCTCCATGGAACAGGAAACCTATAAGGGTAGTCATGGAAAAATGACCTCAAAGGTCTTTTAGATCTTCTCTTTCGAAAACCTATGAAACCTCTGTGAATGAAGGCCTCTGAGGTCCTTTTCTATGGAAAAGAAGACCCCTGAGGTCTACTCTGTGAAAAAGAAGACCTCTGAGGTCCTTTTCTATGGAAAAGAAGACTTTCCTTTTCTATGGAAAAGAAGACGTCTGAGGTCCTTTTCTATAAAAAAAAGACCTCTGAGGTCCTTTTCTATGGAAAAGAAGACTTTCCTTTTCTATGGAAAAGAATACATCTGAGGTCCTTTTGTATAGATAAGAAGATCTCTGAGGTCCTCTCCCTTGAAAAGACGACCACTGAGATATTCTCTTTTAAAAACATCTGAGGTCTACTTTTTGAAGAAGACCTCTGAAGTCCTTTTCTATGGAAAAGAAAGCCACTGAGGTCTACTATGTGAAAAAGAATACCTCTGAGGTCCTTTTCTATGGAAAAGAAGACCTCTGATCCTTTTCTATAGAAAAGAAGACCTCTGAGGTCCTTTTTTATGGAAAAAAGACTTCTTAGGTCCTTTCTATGGAAAAGAAGACCTCTTAGGTCCTTTTCTATGGAAAAGAAGACCTCTGAGGTCCTTTTCTATGGAAAAGAAGAACTCTGAGGTCCTTTTCTATGGAAAAGAAGACCTCCGAGGTCCTTTTCTATGGAAAAGGAGACCTTTGAGGTCCTTTTCTATGGAAAAGAAGACCTCTGAGGTCATTTTCTATGGAAAAGAAGACCACTGAGGTGCTTTTCTAAGGAAATAATGGGATTTGAGGACGTCTTTATAGATGAGATATTCTCTTTCGAAAATCTCTAAGGTCTTCTATGGAAATAGAGGTATTCTCAGTGAAAAAGAAGACCTCTGAGGTAATTTTCTACGGAAAAGAAGACCTCTTAGGTTTGAATGGAAATGAAGGGATCTGAGGTCTTCTGTATGGATAGATTACCCTCAAAATCATCTGTTTGAAGAAAAATATCGTCTCCTACACACACAAGTCTTTAGAACTCAGAGGTCTGCTTATTAAATATGATATTTTCCTTCATACATAAATCGTTAGAGAAAACGTTATCTTAGAGTTCTACAAAGAATACGGGGGTATTACCCTCATTGTAGAATTCCTAAGAGGTCTGCACCATATAAAATAGCTCAAATATCGTCTTCTTCTAATAGGAGGTCAAGGAGATCTGCTCCTTAAAAAATGTATTCATCTTCATACAGAAACTCGCAGTGGTATTATTACACATTCTTCACATAAAAGTCTTCAGAGCTTCTATCCTTCATATAAAACAGATATTCCCGCCTCCATTAAGCTCTCAAATATCTTCTTTAAAGAAGATATAAAAGTTATTTGTCTTAATACAGAGTGATTCATTCACGACTGGACAAATTTCACAAGCGTATTTCTTGGCTGATTTCATGAAAATATGTCCATACCCAAAAAAAGCAATGGGGTGAAATGGCAGAGGTTTGACAATTTTAGGATTGGTGGTCGGTGGGTACTAGGGTAAAATTGCTAAATTTGAACCAGTGGTCGTGAATGAATCGCCCTGTATAAAAGACCTTAGTTGAACCTAACAAATCGTCTCCTCTATAAAGAATACCACAGAAGTATTTTCCGTCACATAGAATACCTAAAAGACCTGGGCTTTTAAAAATAGCTGAAATAGCTATTAAAAATAGCTAAAGATATCTGCTGCTTAAAAAAAGATATTCTTCTCCATACAGAAAGCTTTAGAGATATTAACCTCCTTATAGGAGACCTCCTTCTCCCACAAGACGGCAGAAGTTTCCGTCTTACAGAAGACTTTACGGTCTTCCGTTGAAGACTATCATACAAGTTAACTCTGGTTCAACTCCGGGTTAAAATATCTTAAGATCATCTGTATGGAGAAAAATGTCGTTGATGTCTTTTCTGTGGCAAATAAAACTTCTAGGGTCGTCTCTATGGAAAAAACATTAATGACTTCAGCAAGGTCTTCTGGAAATAAGACTTAATGCCTAACGTATGAGAAACAGAAACGTTCTGTCATCGGCTCGTACTTCTTCGAAAACGAGGCCGGCCAAGCAGTTACCGTGACTGGTGTTCGCTAACGCGATATGATAACGGACTTCTTGTCTCCAGAAATTGACGATATGGAACTGGACGATATGTGATTCCAACAGGATGGTGCCACTTGTCACACAGCCAACTAAACAATGGTTCGTTAGAGCGAGAAATTCAATGGTAGTGTTATCTCAAGTCGTGGCGATGTTAATTGGCCAAAATTCTATAATTTTTGATCTAGTAAATATTTTTGAGTTCTGTAAAAAGGGCCTGCGAGTTGGCACCGTTAAACTTCTTTATTTGGGGATATTGAAAAGAAAAAGTGTACGTTAATAAGTCAAGGACAGTTCAAAAGCAAAAGGACGAGATAATTGGGCACATTAACGACATTGAACCTCCCTTAAGTCTCAGAGTCATTTAAAGTATAGACCATCGGATTCTACCGTATTTATTTAAAATATTAAGATAATTCTCTAAAAACTCTTTATTTTATTTACACATAACATCGTGTTTCAGTGAGTCGCATGTGTCTCACTCTTCGACAATAATACTTCGCATATGTAAAATCAATGGAATGTTTTGTATAGGGTGATCTATCTAGAGGTATTTTTTCAGAACAAAAAAAATATAAAAATTTAAATCAAGTGTGGAATCTTTTTTGACAATTTGAAGCACATTTTATGGCATTTATTATTTGAATATAATTTCCTTCAAATGTTGGCCGCAACGATCTTTCCGTTTCTCACCGAACGCTCATTCCAATAATACAGTTCCCAACATTTGAAGTTAATTATTTTCAAAAAATACCTCTAGATGGATCACCCTATATATATATATATATATATAGATTGTTAAATTAGTAAAGACATGTCGGCAGCACACACATATGGTACCAACTAGCCGTCCCACACCAACGGCGAAATGTGTGTCTAGCAGACGATGATGTGTTTGCTTTACTTCGCTGACTTACTTTTCCTTCCCTCTATGACAAACAAACCTGATCTTATTAACTAGGATATTTTTGGAGAATTCTTTGAACTCAATGTTGTGAACGTTAAAAATAGTGAGATGCATGGCACTTTGTGAAAACCCTATTGTTTAAAGTTTAATTTAAACATCTTTTTCGCAAAAATTATTGCGTCTGCTTAATGTATAAATTAAAAAAAAAACACTAAAATTAAAATTAGTACTTGTTATTTGAGCTTTGCGTTCCAGTCTTTGTTTTTATTTGCGCTTTACTTGATCTTTTTAATTTACTGTTAAAAAATTAGTTTAAATCCGCTCGCATTAAAAAATTTATCAGGGCTGTCACAGAAACCATGTCAGTTTTGATAATTGTCGTTTTTGCAAACCAATGTTGGTTTCATTTGGTGTCATGAAACCAAGTTGGATTTTTCCAATTCGAATGTAAATAAAACCAATGTTCGAAATCCGATAACATTGGTTTTCATGACACCAAAGCATTTTTTCAACAATGGTTTCTATGACAGCCGTGTGTAGTATCAAAAATAATATTCAATATTGACAGCTGAAACAGAGAATGCCGATTTTACCACAAAAGTGTCTTCTTTCAAACCATATTCGTTTTTTTTTATTTTTTGATTTCGACTAACTTGAAAAATTGGGTTTTGGCCACAAAATTGAAAAACATCCTTAAATGCAATGGAGGGTATATTCGATATAGATTTGACCTGGCCGATTTTTATTACGTTTTTTATTGTTTTCCAATAAGACTATTTGCGGCCCAGGAGCGTGAAACCTAAAACTAAGTTGAAGCCCTGAAACTAAAATTTTGAAACTAAATTTCGAACAAATAATTTAAAACTCCTCAGAGAGACTATTGAGGATTGAAGACTAAGAATTAGAAGATCTAATTTATCACGAGAGGCTTCTTCATTAAAAGGCATTAACTTAATTCTAGATCTCGGCATCAACTTATTCACCCTTATTCTGATTGTCGTCGTCAAGACAAAACAACGACATCTTGCGACGACTGTTGATACTTGGTATTCGCGTAGTCGTTTTTCGATAACTATTGACAACTATTGACACAACTCGGTATTCTCTAAATGATATTGACGTTGTTATTGAATTGATACGACTCTGATTTTGTCGTCGCAGTTTTTGGTAACGACTAAGAAGGTTGCTGTTAAAATAAAAAAAAACCAAAAGCAAAAGTAAATGTGCAAATATGAAAATTGCAAATAATGAACAGTTCCAAAAACTTGTTGAAGAGTTGGAGAAAAATCCATCCTTAGCAAAAGGTTTCAAAAGAGGAACAGTGCCAACAAATTTTAACCAGCAATGGGAGAACATTGCAAGTGTTTTGAATGCTTCCGGACCACGGAGTAGAGATGGTGATGGCTGGCAGAAGGTTACTAACTTATATCCCTGGTTTTTTGTAGATTAATAAAATTAAATATTTTCGTTAAGGTTTGGAGAGACTTAAAGTTCAAAGTCAAAAGGAAAATGGTTGAAAACAAATCGGAGATGAGAGCAACAGGTGGCAGTGTAAATAAATATATTACACTGAGCCCGTTAGAAGAAGCTGTTGCAAACCTGCTGCAGTTTCAAAAACAGATAAATCCTGAAGGATCAGCTCATGGTGTTGCAGCAAGTTATGAGGAACTTGTCACTGAAGTGCTCGGTGTTGACCCAGTTATAGAGATGGAAACTACTGTTCACTCTGAAGAAATTTTACTGGAACAGGAGGAGCCTTCAACATCAAGGAACGGGAGCAGTTCAAGAGCCACTCCATCCGGGTCAAAGTCCACAAATATACTACCCTTAAGAGCTGCAACTCCAGTCAATCGAAAAAAACCAACTGTATCAGAGTTTGAATCAGAAACAAAAAACATTTTTCAACAATTGGATGAATAAATACAAAATCTGATGCAAAAATGTTAGGTATGTGATTTTTTTTATTGAAGTTATCGATAAACAGTCAACGTCAAGACAATAATGATACGGAATACCAAAAATGCGTTGATGTGATATTATATTGAAACGAAGTGATATTGATATTAAATTGACGACGACGTTGACGACGACAATCAGAATAAGGGTGATTGATAATAGTTTCAAGATAACTAAACCATCAGCAAGGCCATTTGTTTCAAGTCTGTAAGTTTATTTACCTTGAAACTATGAAAAACTTGAGGTCATAAACAAGAAATCGTCTTTTGTGATGCACTTTCCTAGTCCCCGCGAATTGTTTAAAAATAAAATCAATGTAGAAATAATAACGAAAACTCCTCCCCCCGACCCTTTGACTTGATCGCCCCCAGAACTTTTATTCATAGAATTTCACAAAACGGAAACCGCACACATCAATTTGTCAAGTGTGATGTATTACCATTATTGTCGACTTTTTTTAATCACTGTCACTCTTTATGAGATTTTCCGAGGAAAATCCCTGAACAAACATGCCAACTGCGAATTGTAATGCCGCTTGTTATCACCGGACTAAACATGAGCACATTTAATCGGAATCCAATTGTGGAAATTCCTATTAATATGCTAATGAGTTCCCGGCCAAACTGATTACAATCATCAAATAGATAAAGAACAGAGACCTGCAGCAACTGCAGGAGCAACCTCATCAACAACAACCTCATGCCTACAACTACCGCATGCAACAACAATAAAGCTATTAACTTAAATGAAACCACTCACAAATGTATGTGGTTAAGACGACAGTGCATTACAAAATGTGGCTTCTACAACAACACCACCTCACTTCTGCTTCGGTATCTACTACCAACGTCTCTGCCACTTCTGCGTCTTTGTGGCAAGCACAATAGAGCCGCTAGCCGCTACTAATCCATGGCCAATCCAACCGAACGGCAACACAAAAGAGTCACGCTTATGCCACACGACATTCTATCACACACCAGCCAGCCAGCGAGCCACCTAGCGAAAGATGAACGCAACGAATGCACTCGCCTGCATGCCGCACTGCAACCTGATAGTGCAGCACACAGACGCACACACCGCCAGCACACGAGGCAACCGCATTTGAAATGGGTCTGGCTGGTGCTGGGGCCTTTGATATAATGAATGCAACAATGGTAACTAACTAACATTAATCGAAAGCATTATGTTCAACGTATATCCTGTTACGCATGTTATGGCCAGATTGTAACCGGCCTATGGCCGACACAAGCGGCGGCTGCCGCCACCACATGCGGCCAACAACAGCACCCAAGAATTGAAATGCACGACTGCAGATTTGTTGGGCAAAGCCTACAAATGTTTGTTTGGTTTTTGCCTTCCTCTACGGATCACACAGATACTCGTACACACAAACACACCCATACATATATATTGGGTTAGAGCTTTGCCACGCCTCAGCCTAAGCTAGCAATCTACTAGCACTTACAATGGCACAGCCTGAAAATCCATTTGCCTTGGAATGTGTTATGTAGTTGGCCAAAGTGGTTACTTGTAATTTGACTCTAGAGTCAATACAAAAGAAATCTACGCATGTGTCGAATGGTCTGCTCGTATCTATGATGATCTCAATGTGCTGCGGTCATATCAACTGCAGAAACAACTAAGCGCGCACAGTGGGTCAAAGAGCGACAAATAGATCTGCCCAATATAGTGAAATTATTTTAATATTTCCTTTGGAAGATTTAAGCCGAGTGCTCTAGGAGCCAAACAGGACAGTTTTTAAGCAAGAACTAACGTCGTTGGAGACATGGGGTTAATATATATTTAAAGAATGTGACGATATATGGGTCTTAATAGCCTAATAGGGTTTTGGATACAGCTAGATTTTGCAAAAACTATACTTGGCATTTTGACAGAAGCCAAAAGAGATCATCGCACAACGGGCAAGATGACTACTAAAAACACAATAGAGGGAAAATCGGACTTGTCAAGCACAGGATAGCACACCTGCATGAGGAGACGCAGATCTTGACCGTGCGCCGACACAACTACATGTATTCAAAGCAGCACCTGCAGCGTTTTTACCAAAGGTTTCATGCGAATCACTTTCTAATGGATAGGCATCACCCTCTTGGGCATGTCATGCAGTATTTTTACAATCTAGACAGAGTTCCAACTGTACAAGGGAGAACCTCTTTATTAAAGGCCGATATTTGTCATGCTTCGTATTGGTACCAGCGGGATCTACATAATAGGGGGGTTGGCAGTCGCATTGTTACGGCCCCAGTGCGATGGCGCACCGTGGTTCAGGCCGGAGTGGCGATAATCACGTTAAGCCCGACAACTCTGTACAAGGGAGAAGCTCATAATCAAAGGGGCTATCAGACAAGCGAGTCTGACCGGCAATCACTCCCACACAACCGCAGAACACGTCAATTGCTTAAGAGTGAATTCCATGCTCAAAGACCATTTCGCAGCGGTAGCCCGGGAGAAATGGATGCTCACTAGATTAGGACCAGATTGATATTAGCTCAGTTGAGATCGCCTCAATTGGCACCTGTCCCGAATTGACAACAGTGAGTCAAACACTTGTCCCGCTGCCTGCAGGGACCACACTATACGTGTTCAGATGCACTGTCAAATCCACTCAGGGCATGTCTGACCGACATTTACTAAAACACATTCACAGAACACGCAAACTATATTAGAGTGAATTCCGTGCTCAAAGACCATTTCCCAGCGGTGGCCCGGGAGGAGTTGAAGCTATCTCACTAGATTAGGACCATAAATGATATTAGCTCAGTTGAGATTTGGCTGCAGTAGTCGCCCCATCTAACACAGGGCCCGAATTGACAACGGTGAGTCAAACACTTGTCCCGCTGCCTGCAGGGACCACACTTGTCGTGTTCAGATGCACTGCCAAATCCACTCAGGGCATGTCTGACCAGCATTCACTCCAATGCAAACGCAGAACACGTCAATAGCTTTAGAGTTAATTCCGTGCATGAAAAAAATTCTCCAGCGGTATCCCGGGTGAAGATGCTCACTAGATTAGGAACAGAGTGATATTAGCTCAGTTGAGATCTGGCTGGTGTAGTCGTCTCAATTGGTACAGGGCCCGAATTGGCAACAGTGAGGCAAACACCTGTCCCTCCTGCCAGCAGGGACCACACTAACCTTGTTCAGATGTCCTGCCAAATTCACTCAGCTTGTCCCCAGGGGCCTACCCGAACATACCCGATGTAAGTAGATTCGAGTCGGATAATGCTTCAAAATTATTAGTTGCCATCCTTAATAGGCCGCTAGGTTACATTCTTTTTCATCGTACTATGGTTCCCTCAATTAAGCGTACCATAAAAATTCTGAGGGATATCCAAGCAATCTTTCAATTTAATTTTCCTATTATAAGGTGCTTGGAGTAGTCGCGAAGGGACACTGTCTAGCCATATCCAAAACTAAAAGGAAACTTTGAAACTTTAACTTGTTATATATCGAAATACTTTAACAATCTTTAAAAAAAAGAATACAGAAAATGTTCTTTACCTGACCACTGTACGCTTTCCGTCTTAGTTGCATATAATCTGATTTCAAAAGAAGATCATCTTGCGTTTAGTTTTTTTGCCTATTTGATTAAGTAACCAAACCGGCCCAATGGTGAACCCGTTTCTCTTTAAGTGATTTTTTTGTTTGGTTCTTTTCATAGCTTTATTCGGCTAACAAATTCCCCCAAACTGTCCATTGCCAATATAAGTGTTCCTGTTGAGAAAAGAACTTGTTTTACTTACCTGCACGAATAATTCTTAAAGTTTTCAATTAGTTGTCGCTCCTTCAAATCGTAATCCCACTTTAAGACATTGGCTTGTAAAAAAAACTACAGCAACAACAAATGATGGCCAATTGATTGGAAATGTTGGCATTGTGGTAAATGGTGTAATGCTGCTGCCGGTTTATACGTGGACGTGGTCGTTGTTGCGAATGTGTTGTGGGACCATAACTATCACTCTGACAAAGTGTAATTATTGCTAAGCGACACCCATTGTATGGCTTGTTCAACGGTCGGCCTGGCCTAGCCACTAATTAATTCGATTTTCTATGTTTCCATATAAGCGCCTCATCACCAGTTTGGGCAAGTGGTCATCTTGGAAGCTACCGCCAGCCAGCTACCGCAGTGAGTTCAAATATGGCATAAACATGGATTCGTGGACTTAATTGGATAGGCTGATAACTTGGGCAATGTTGATTTCAAAGATATGCAACAATTTATAATTGTTTCCATCTGGATCAAAAAGCAATTCGCGTAAACTCGAGTCACATAAAATAGAGAGAATTACGAGCAAGTTTGATGGAAAATGTGGAATAGTTGAATTCGGGATTTCAATTTCTTGCTTTAAACTGCGTTGATTTGGTTGGGTTATATTACGCGGAGACATGTAGATTTTCTGAAGACATAAATTGAAAGAGAGAGAGAGAGAGAGCAGTAAGATACTGAAGGAATTGAAAAAAACTATGCAAACTTACCCTTAAAGATAAACGGAGTCTCAGATTTTGTAACAGCTTTTAATTACTGATATTACTTTCAGTATTCTTCGAGGTACATCTAGAATATTGTTTCAACATACGTTGGACGACATTTAGTTCCAGTTATTATACCGAAATCTTGCCGTTATAGCTCCTTCTATTGTAAGCCATAGTGTAAATTTGGATGCTAGGGTTGAAAATGGAAAAAGAATATAAGAAATACCTTCTTAGAAAATGAAACACCAAAAACTCACGCTTAGAGACTGATCGGTCTCTCTTCCTGATCGGGTCGCTCTTCCTGATCGGGTCTCTCTTCCTGATCGGGTCTCTCCTTCTGATCGGGTCTTTCTTCCTGATCGGGGCTCTCCTCAAAATAAATTTTCATACGACAGTCTATATCCGTTAAAAGTCCATAAAATAAATTGTTTCCAAGATATCTTAAACAAATCTTAATCGAGATTTATATTAGATTCGAGTCGGACAGTTTTTCAGCGGCGGGTTTTCCACCTCGTAAATGTCGGCGACTTTACAAGAAAGAGAATTATCTCTAAGCCATGTAAAAATTTCTCTTTAAAATGCATTATCAGTTCGGAGCCAGCGTTAAACAGTAGGTGCCGGGCACTTACGTAAGAAGTAAGAAAGTAAGTCAGCCAATGTACCATTGTAGTTATAAAATTATCAGTTGTCATCCTTAGAAGGCTGCTAGGTTACGTCCTTTTTCACAGTATTAAACTGTTTCCTTGAGGATGAGGTGTCCTATAAGGATTTTGAGGAATACCCAAGCGATCTTCCAATTTTATTTCTCTATTATAAGGCGCCAGCCAGGAGGAGTCGTGGCGGCCACCGTCTTGCCATACTCTGGATTAAGAGGATCATTTGAAACTTTTGCTTGAAATCCTTCAATAATTTAAAAAATCGACGGTTGTGTTTTCAAAAACTGCTGCTTTTGTGTTGTTGACGGTTAGAGCGAGACAGTGGAGCACCTGGTGTGCAGGTGTCCGACCATCCAGAAAACACGTTTTTGTTATCTTCTGCAGTAATTTCTTTAAGATCTGCAATAGTTGCCCTCTTGCAAGATCCGCTATTGGTTGATCTGCTAAGCTTTGTTAACAGCTTAGCGGCGACATTATGCAGAACTTGTGGTGAAATTTATCATTGACAAAATACAACCTCATTGCACGTTGTATGGGTAGCGCAGGTCAAATTTCAAGATTGACACGGGTACAAGTCCTTCTAGTCTATCCTTTTCCTATTATACAGACCCCTGAAAAGAAAGGTCGCTGGTCTCCCGTTAACAAACCCCGTGTCAGCGCTTAAATATTCAGGGGAGAATAAATTGGACCAAGATCACTCACACACCCTTTAAAAGACAAATAGAACAATTAATTTAAAATGCAGAAATGTAACCAAGAAAATAACATTACCTTAGAAAGTTATCTTATTTCATTTAGAATAAAATAATGCTGCCAGTAATTGATCATAAGACGGGTGCATCTGTTTGAAATCGGAATTCTTTAAAATTCCAGCATCCATGATATGTTCCAGGAAATTCTTTAAGAACCGAGCAATTTCACAGCTTCTTTGTAGTACGGAAATCCATAGTAGTCGTCCAGAGGAATACCATAGTGTTCTTTTATTTTTAAAGTTTTTACAGAAATCCTATCGGAATGGTAAAGGATACAAGCGAGATCTTCAATTTCCTTTTACAAAAAAGAAACTTAACTCAGTATTTGAAATTGGAAGTTTTCAGAGTACCAGCTTCAGGATTTGTTATAGAAAATTGAAGAACCGAACAATTCCACAGCTACCTTCTAGTACCGAAGTCCGTACAGCGTCCGAGTGTTTTACATGATTCTCGCTGTGATAGCTTCAACCATGGTGCGCCAACGCACTGGAGCCATTACCATGCGACGGCCAGCGCCCCTTAAGGCCAATCCCGCCGGTCGAAGTCCGTACAGTAGTCGTCGAAAGGAATACTGTAGTGATCTTCTGTTTTTATATTCTAGACAGAAATCATATCGGAATGGTGGAGGATACTAGCGCGATCTTCAATTTCCTTTTACAAAAAAGAAACTTAACTCAGAAAGTACCCGTATTTCTTTTCTAATGCCAATAATTGTTGATAAGACGGTTGCATCGAAAGTGTCTTAACTACCCAGCTTCCAAGTTGGAGGAAATTCATGTAGGACATAACAATTTCACAGCTTCCTTGTAGTAACGAAATCTACAGTTGTCAGGGGATACTATTGTGATCTTCCGTTTTTAATTATTTTAAAGGACTTGTTTCGAGATCTCATGAAGATCGTTGAGGATACAAGCGCCATGTTCTATTTTCTTTTGTAGAAGATACAGGCCACCTTAGGGACTCCCATAAAGTAATTTTGTTTTTTAAACAAAACCCACTACTACGTTAGTCTGGTAGCTACATTTGTCCGCAGATGGCGCCAGCCGTGTTACCTTTTAAATATGTATAGAGAAAGAAATAGGGATGAGATAGAGGATTTATGCAACAACAAGAACTCACCTTAGGAATTAATAGAAATTTGATTGTGGTGAGGCCCATAACTGAAGTCTGAAAATAAATGCTTTCATGTTATGTGAATCGATTTTTGCTAGATCCAAACAATATCTCAGCTTCCCAGTCGCTACCACTTCTTTATCAGTCTTTTAAAGGGTTGTCATTGGGATCGTCGATAGAAACCATCTCTCCGAATCGTATGAAGATCTTTAGCATCCTGTAAGCACAACCTAGTTCTTCAATAGATCGTTTGTGTAAACCTATTGAAAAGATGATAGAAAAGATAATAAAGATTAGATGAGTGTTAAAACTTTAAATTAGATAGGAAGAAGGACTTGTACCAATTTCTAAACTCAAAAAGTTGACACGTGGTACATCTACTCGGTGACGCACAAATGACCCATTATAATTGTCGACGATCCGTTTATAAAACTCAGCAGATCTACCATCTTGCAGGAGGATAAGTCTTCCAGATCTTAAAGAAAGTATGTACTTTCTTAGGAAACTACGCCGTCTTTTCTGGAGCGATGGACATCTGCACAAAAGGTACTTTACCGTTTCAATCTCTTCCTCGTCGTCACACTAGTGGCTGTATCGGACCACTCCCACCTCTAACATCAAAATGTCCCATCTGGGCCATTACGAGTCCTCTGACATTACATTCGTTATATTACAGCAGGCTTTTGGTTCTGTTCTTATCTAGTTTAGGCCACAGAGCTCTAACAACCTTACATTTGTTGGTCATAGTTCATGCTAGTTTAACCTTGGTATAAATCCATGTTTATAAGATCACGATAAGGGCACAAATAAGGGTTTTTGTCGAGTCGTCATCATTTACAGCATCCTTAGGAAAACCAAGAAATGTCAGTGTATATGTCAGCACGTT
Source organism: Hydrotaea diabolus (assembly GCA_963513945.1). Lineage (NCBI taxonomy): Eukaryota > Metazoa > Arthropoda > Insecta > Diptera > Muscidae > Hydrotaea > Hydrotaea diabolus. Next base: position 18,007,689 of record OY740719.1, read on the forward strand.
TCCTTTAACACTACAGTGTCCGAAAACCCAACTGATTCAAACAGTGCGACAGGTTTATGAAAGCGCTTAGTGACTTTTAGCAACTAGAAACCTGTTTGGATCATGCCAGGGGTGACTGTACAACCTTCAATGCTACCTGACTATTCCCAGAGAATACCTTTGTTATTCTCAGTCATCCTATTCGTTTTTCTATGAAGCAATCATTAAGTGCAGCTTCGGCATTTACAGAAGTCCTCCTGAGATGTGTCCGTACCCTGGACTAACCTTTATACATGGTTGCCGTTCACCGTCGTCGAACGGAAGAGGTAGAGATAGACCGCGTTGTATGGATCACTGTGTAGTCTTTGGCTACGAGGTCTGACCGGCGACTTATGTCTAGTACCACGGGTATATCTGGTACCCTTGGAAATGTTTTTCTGGCCTGGCTAGTAGTTGTGGGGAGTATTATGGTGGTTGTGGCTTCAACCCAAAATCGCGGGAAGAGTTTCTGTACAGTGCGGAGTTGCATTGTGACTGGGTGTTGTGACCAATAGATCAGCAGAGGTTTACGACAGCCGGTTATATGCACCGAATCGACTCAAAGAAGCGAATCTTTGGTCAAGGTATGTCACGCCACTATGTGCCTCGGCCTCTGACCCAGGGGGAAGTTGTGTCCATATAACAAGCTTCAAATTAAAACCAGTGGTTTTGGCCTAATGGGTGCTGGCCGTTGCGTGGTATTGACTTCTGTGTAATGGCGCACCATGGAGCTATCATAGCGAGAATCTAGGAAAAGGATTGGACGCTGTTGGTCCAGGCGATTGGTATATGAAACAAAAAATGGCTTTGGTCACGGAGTCTGACAGTGGACTGTAATCAGGTGCAACGGTTAATCAGGAGCCACCGAATTTGTTGTTCTGGCCGGTCTAGTAGGTCCTTCTTCTAGGTATCGTGGCGGCTGGGGGTTGAAAACAAATCGCTGAAAGAGATACGTCTCAGTTGGAGTTACTGTGCAACCGGGTGTGGCGACTCATTGTTCAGCAGTGGTGTATGATAGGCTTAAAAACCTTACAAGGGGAATGCTAAGTCACATATATCCCACACTTTGAAGTGGTGCTTCTGATTGTTTCTTCTGATGGCCAGTGGGACGTTGTCGTTCAGCTACGAGTATCACCGGAGGAAAACTTTCACCATCTGCCAAATTGCCCTGTTCTGTCCTTGTGAGGACTTCTTTTAAAATACTCGGGCTTCCTCATAACAAACCCTCCGAAAACCTTTTGCAATGACCATAAGCCTGGTTTGAGCAATGTTAACAATCTAATGGTGATTATTAGTACATCATGTGCAAGGCCATCATATGGATTATCGACTAGACATACATGGATGAACATTCCCATACAACGGATGACTGATCGTTTATAGTTACTCCTCCTCTATGGATGAGTGCATCTTTCAAACACAATTTCCTCCCGAACAATTTCAACGATTTACAGCTCAGCCCAGGTGAGTTGCTGTTGATCATTGCCTGAAATGATGGATAACATTGTGGGGAATTTATTATGTTGTAGCTTGTTTTGACCACGGTGATAAATGGCCATAGCCAAACATATAGACATACATATGTCTGTACATGCATCTGTTTGCCAATGTGAACATCATTTTAGTTAATCGCCTTAATATTTAACGATTCACTGAGTAATCGGGTTGATTTACAATTAACAAAATGAAAAATCCGTAATTCTGGTTTGGGCGAAAAAATCTCTCCACAAACCACAACATATGACGAATGTCGTCTTTTGGCTTGAGACTAGCCAGCACACTAGTCATATGTATGTAAGTCTATAGCGACATGACGATACGTTCATGCCTGAGCATAGCTGCTGATAAGTTAACAAACTTTTCCTGAAACCTCACAGACAGCGAGACAGCCGGCTGGACGGACCACAGCGACGTGGCTGCACATACAACGTCGTCTTCTAAGCCTTCTCAGTCATGTTTTTGCCTTAATAAGTTCATCCAAAGGTTAGGAGAAAATGTCGAGACTTTGGGTAAATGTGCCAATGGGTATACATAAGTTTTGGTCTGTTTTGATTTTGTTTTTTTTTGTATTATTTTTTCTTCTTGAGTTTTTGTTTACACTTTTAATGCTATTTACAGCAGATATTGTTTTAAGCGGGCGACAGGGGGACAAAATAGAAAATCAACAGATAATATTTGCTGGCGGACGATAAGTAAGAGTATGACACTACTAACAAATGTTGAAAGCAGGGTAGAAACATTTGACCTTTTACAGTGACGGTTGTTCATTTCATTTCATTTTTTTATTGACAAGTATTCGAAGCCCATTGGGGCCTATCAAAGCTAAATTACAATATGCATCAAATTGTTAAATATAACATCATAAACTACTAGAAATTCAGTATAAAATTGAAAAAAAAATAATATAAATTAAAATAATCCTAATTTTTCCTAATAAAAGAGAATAAAAAACCAAAGAAAAAACATATTTATTAAAACATTACTCTGCACTTGAACGAAAATGTTCCTTTAAATGTTTGCGAAATGTCATGGAAGACAAATTAAACGTTTTTAAACTGCTTGGCAAAATGCCACCATCTTGTGAGGTATCTAGAGTCCAACTGCTTGCTTAGTGATCGACAGTATGGCTTCCGTAGAAATCGCTATACGGGAGACATGATGGCTTTCTTGACGGATCGCTGGAGTCGGTCTATCCACCAGTTTGGTGAGCGTAAGGTTGTGGCTCTGGATATCTCCAAGGCCTTTGATAGAGTCTGGCACGGTGCACTCTTGTCAAAGCTGATGGCTTTTGGCGTCGGTGATACTTTCGCTCGTTTTATATCGAGCTTTCTTAGAGATCGCACTATAAGAGTTGTTGTAGATGGGTTCTCATCCAACAAACATAGGCTTACTGCAGGAGTACCACAGGGCTCTGTCCTTTCTCCCTCTTTATTTTTATTTTTAATTTTCTTTGATGATCTGTTGGGTCAGACCGTGAATCCAATCTACTCCTTTGCGGATGACAGTAACCTCTGTCATTCATATTCATTCGACCGTAGGCCGAGTCTTCAAGATATTGAAGACAAAAGGCGAATTATGGATGAGACACTTGGCCGGGATTTACTGGCCATTTCCGAATGGGGTCGAGTGAATAGAGTAGATTTTAATGCGCGTAAGACACAGTGCTGCTTGTTGTCTCACAAGCGATTCGCTGACCCAACAATATCGTCAATTTCTATCGATGGTACGGATATTGAACAATCAGAAGCTCTTGATGTTCTGGGCACGAAAATACAATGTGACGCTACTTGGGCGAGACATGTATTCGAAGGGTCGAAAGAAGCACTCAAGTGCATAGGCTTCTTAAAGCGGTGCAAGAAATATTTCACTCCTTCTGATCTTTTCAATATCCATACAACCTACATCCGGCCAAAGATGGAATACAACTATTTGTGCTTAGAATCGTCGACCTCACTTTCATAAAACGCGCATATCTCTGGGAGGGAACACTTTTGGGGCATGGGATCGGTCTCATTTGATGCTCAGATGTTGTCCACATCAAAAAAAAGTGAAAAGTTGATGAAAAGTTTTGTTCAGGAGAGCCATTTTAAAGATTAGGTCCCTTTCTATTTAAAACGCACATATCTCTGGGAGGAAACACTTTTGGGGCATGGGATCGGTCTCATTCGATGCTCAGATGTTCTCCACATCTATGCGCTGTCACATATATGGGCAGGTGCTCCAAAATCATCCTTGGAGCTACTTGACCGTGTTCAAAGGAGAGCGATGGTGCTGATAGGTGACAGTAGGGTATCCAACTCTATTGTTTCCCTTGATCATCGTCGGAATGTGGGTTGCGTGACGCTGTTCTATCGTTACTTTCATGGTGTGTGTTCATCAGACATCCGTCGCCTTATTCCTGACGTGAGGATGTTCGGCAGGGATACGCGACTTTCTAGGAACTCACACCCGTTTGTTATCGATTGGCCAGTTGACCGCACTATACACTACAGATCAAATTCGTTTTTCGCTCGTACAGTCCGTAAGTGGAATCGACTTCCGGCAAATGTGTTTCCCACTAATTGCGACATCCAGAAGTTCAAGACAAGTGTCAATAAACATTATTCCCTCTTTCCCCCCTCCGATCCTTTACTTTCCACTCGCCAACGCCATGCACCGCATGTATAGGGGGTATCCCCTGAGTGTTGGTTATTTAAAAAAAACACAAAAAAAACGGTTTAACAGAATATACATAGCGCATCACCCTATGAATTACTGACTTTATTATATTCACATTACTCTGAGTAGTCACTGTATATAACTCTAGGCAGTGCAAAATATTTGGCATAATTAAGCCATGGTTAAACAAAAACGTGAAGCAATACTGCGAATATGCTGCTCAAAGCAACATTTGTTAGCCAGTACTATTCCCAAACACTTAATACTCTGAACGAATTCTATAGTCGCACCATTGTATTGCAAAGCTAGGTTGATAGAAGATGATGATGAAAATACTAATACTAAGCTTGTTAGAGGACATCCATACGCTCAATAAATTTAAAACATAATTAGTTTTGGCTTGTAAAACATCCAAATACTGGATTTCGCCGCAAAATAAAAGCTGAACATCATCAGCAAAAGAGTATGGTGTACACCAATCGCCTAGACTTTTGAAAAGGTCATTAATAAACAGCACAAACAAAATTGGACCAAGAACTGAGCCCTGAGGGACCCCACTCCTAACAGACAAAACAGACGATGCGACTCCATTGACACGAACAAACTGTTTTCTACCACATAAATAAGAAAGCATTAAACTACAGGCACTTTTCCCAAGTCCATAAACTTTATGCAATTTATTAATCAAAATTCCATAATCTAACCTATCGAAGGCTTTTTCTAAATCCAAAGACAAAACCATACACATTTTTTGATCATGAGTACTCTTCCTTATTGAGTCTGTAAGGTCAATTAAAAGAGCAGAGGTACTCCTGTCGTTCCGGAAACCACATTGACAATCATCAAGCAGCGATTTACTCTCAATATGGTCTAACAACTGCCGCTTAAGAATATTTTCCACAACTTTTGACAGGATGGGAAGCAAAGAAACGGGTCTTAAGTTATCAGGAGAATTCGAGCTTGAGTTCCTTTGAATGGGTGTCACTATGGCTACTTGCCAATCATTAGGAAAGCAGGAAGTCATTATTTTAGTGTCCACTATATGAATAAGGTGATTTGATATAAACGGAAATACTACTTTAAGAAATTTAAGGGATATCTCATCACAACCAGAGGCGTTAGACTTAATTGACATAAAAGCTTGCATGAAGTCTTTAGAGGAGACGTTATTAAAAGAAAACCCATCTTCCTTAATAATTTGGTTAAAAAAACTACTCCTCATAACAAAAACTCAAGGACCTACACCTGAATGGTGTGGCAGACCACAAGTTGATTTGAAAGAGAAACACCGAGGAAAAATTTAGGAGGAGTTAAAATGCGCTGTAGGAGTTCAGAAGGTAAGAGTTAAGGTCTCAAACAAAAACTAGTTAACTGGATTTAAAGAGCTGTAGTAAAGTTATAGCACACCTATGAGCCTAAATTGATTTCTTTTAAAAACCATAGAACGAACTGTAGTGTATAAGTATAACATGGCAAACCCCAAAATACCAGACGACTTTAAAATTTAAACAACATGCCAAAAGCAGCCCGGTTGAGAACTCACGGCATGAGGTAGTAAACCTAATAGAGATTTTTTTTGAGGTTAACATGTACGCCCTGCCTTCTTTTAAAGATATAGAGGGTGCTTTTAATAATGTACATACCGACGTCCTTATCCAATCCTTAGACCCGTTTGGCAGAGACCGGGTGCTTAAAGACTGGAACAGTTATATGCTTGGGAACAGAAGAATTTCATGCGGTATAAATATTACAGACAAAGTTTCTGGGGGAACTCCATAGGGAGGAACGGTATAAATATTATAGACAAAGTATCTCGGGGAACACCACAGGCAGGCATTCTCTCACCACTTCAATGGGCACCACTTTAAACACTTAGTAGACTGTTGTATTTACCGTAGAAGGATTCAAACCCTTGTGCTATGCAGATGACGTAGCAATACTTCTGAGGGGCAGATACCCAAACACAATTTACAGAATGGCGCCTAATGCATTAAAACCAGTTTTATGTGAATTTTTCATATGGTATAATTGACCTTGAAGGCTTTTGTATATTACAATGAAGACAATAAATAAAATAAAACTGTAGTTCAACCAAGGGACTTTAACGTCAACCCAGAGTTAACTGAGATAGTCCTCTTCAAGAGGAAGACCTCGCTTCCAATGAAGAGTCCTCAAGCTGACTGCTAAAGTTAAATGCCTTGGGGTAATTCTTGATCTGAAACTATTATGAAAGACCACATGGATAACAGAGCACAAAAGCTCATAGATGCTGGTCAATGAGCGGGAGATCAATCGGACCTTAATAGGGACCTTAGGTCTAAAATAACTCACTGACTTCATGCTAGCGTATTAAAGCCAATTATTACATACGTGGCAATAGTTTGGTAGACTTTTAGGACTAAGAAAAGCCACATAAATAAACTAAATAAGGTGGGAATTTTTGTTCAAAGGAAACCTGGATTCTTTAACAGGAGTCCTCACGGGGGCAGATGAGGCCAATTTGGCAGACCGTAAAGGTTTCCCTCCGTTATTGACAAGCTAGCTCTGTAATTGCTCGGTATTACCGGAATGTCACAAGTCCCGCTTTCAAAATCATTCATTTAAAGGCTGCAGAATTCAAACAGAAGTAGCCTTGTCTAATCGTCCGTTATTGCCAGCCCTATATTATGTAGTCTAAGACAGATGTGTAGTCTCTAAGGTGGTTGTTGTAGCGGCACACAGTACCGGGGTGAGAGCCCTTGGCCGGAGATTTGCTGCTTTGCGTCTATCCAGTGCATACAACCGGTTGTCGTGGGCGAACTAGGGTGAGTTTGTTTGGTAGCATTCCTTTATCTAACTATTTTACTATCTCCAATGGATAGGCTAACACTTTCTTCCCTCAACGTCGCTTTAAGGAACAAAGCGGGTAACTTTTCTGAAATCCAATAGCTGAGCACGTTATAGTTTTTTTCTCATTGATCGGAACCAACAGAGTCCATGTGTTTCTTGCGGTTATAGCTTCCACCATATTGTACTATCGCACTTGGTCACGCTGCCTAGTGATGGCCAACGCCTCATCTGGGCAAAACCTGCAGGTACCATTTTGAAGGATAGCATAATGAGACTTAGCTTTCCTTTTGATGAGGTGCCGAGGCCTATCATACAACACTACTGATCTATGGGTCGGCACACCCGGTTGCATTGTAACTGCATTTATTATGGAAGGCCACACAAATAACAGAGCGGTAAAGCTCATAGATACTAGTCAATTTGCAGAAGATCAAACGGATCTAAATGTGGCTTAGGCGTTAGAGGACCTATTGGCTCCTTGCAACCCCTATTAAGGCCAGCTATGACATACGTAGCAAAGTTTGGTAGACTTTAATGGCTAAGAAGAGCAACAACAATATAATTAGATAAGGTGCAGCGAACCCGCTTCCTGGGTATTACGGGAGCAATCTACACAACTTCTACTAGAGGTTTGGTAGTAAATGTAAACCCATTGTTATTTATATTACATGGCGGACAAAACAGTGGCGGCGATGACTGCAAAAAAATTTGATGGTGAATATATTCACCATCAAATAACAAGGGAGACCGAGTCGGACCGTCGTGACTCAGGGGCAGCTTTTTATAGAGCTTATAGCGTAATATGACATCAAAGACAAATGACAATCACAATAGACCTTCAATGGGCCAACGTGTAGATAAACCACGTCCCATCGTTTCAACGTTAGAGACCGGCGCAAGTCCATCTAACCTAATCTATATTAGCCGTTGCGAATTGGTCTCAAGCAGCAGGGCCCGTTCGGTGAGTATAGGAATAATTTTATTTATTAATATTCAAAAAGTAACCGAGCCGTTGTCTTTGTCCACAGCTCATAGATTTGAGAGAAGCTCCCCCCCCCCCTTTAGTTCGTTAACAGAATGTGGAGAAAAGTACGAGTATTCAACCGCCATTTCAGACGGACAGAACTACAAGTTTTCGAGCTCTGTTTCTTTTAAATTAAATAAATCAAAGATATTTGCTAACTATTTTTCGGTTCTTATGGGAAAACTACAAGAGCCTGAAGAGACCCTAAACTTTTTTTTTTATATGTGACGGCCAAAATAGAAAGGGGCCTAAGGTAAAAAACCAGTTTTGTTCATGAGAGCCATTTTAAAGATTAGGTCCCTTTCTATTTGCGCTTAGAATCGTCCACTTCACTTTCATAAAACGCGCATATCTCTGGGAGGGAACACTTTTGGGGCATGGGATCGGTCTCATTCGATGCTCAGATGTTGTCCACATCAAAAAAAGAAAAAAAATGAAAATTGATTTTTTTTTACCCTTAGGTCCCTTTCTCTATGCGCTGTCACATATGTAGAATACAAGCACAAAAATTAATAATTTGTCATTTTGAAAAGGCTTCCTTAAACTTAAAATTTTCCTTCTCGTTTATCCATATAAATGAGACAAATGGTTGGCTTTTCAATTTTTTGTATACAGGGAAAACGAGCCGAAAACCCACTAGTTTTGTAAGTCAAAAGGATATTCCTCTTACTTTTAAGTTCGGTCTTATCCAACACCGGAGCTTAAAACTGTTATTTTAAAGTTCATGGACGTCACACTACTTACTTAGATTGCCACAACAACCTGCTGGCCGGCGTAAGAAATGATTTCTTTTGCAAGCTTTATCCTTCGGCGGAGACTCGATCTTCCCTGGCTGCGTATACCGAGGTGCCGTTATCCATGAAGCTTTCTAGCCAATTCTACCAACATGACTTAGTCATAGCTGCACATTGAAGAGCTTAACTGCATTTTTGTCAGGATAGGGAGGAGAGAAATCGGTCCACGATTAAACTGCCAAGCATTTATCAAAGAAATCTCATTGCAGTCATCACAGGCCCCTGGTCTTTGGGCTTACACGCTAGAAGGCTTTAACTGGTATAGAACGACTTTTGGTGCTGGTGATTTGCACAAATAAAGAGAAGGAGACAACTGAACATCTTTTCAGCAAAGGAACAGATTTTGTAGACTTCAAACGACACACACCTTTATTATGATTACAGGCTGGTTGAAGTATGAAAGAGGCTGTTAGGTCTGATTGAACAGAAACCACACCTTCATTTGTATAACAGGCTTGGTGAAGTCTCAAAGAGGCCGTGACCAGGCGGCATAGGACGAATTATTCTCGATGAGCAAACGGTTTAACGATGGCACCTACTTAGAGGCCAAAGTGAGTTACGGTTCGGGCGGCTGCTAATGAAACGAAACCGATGAATCCGGAGACAAGCCAGCTGGCAGAAATATATGTTGAAACCTGCAAATAAAAAGGTATGGTTAGAGATTTTTTAAATGGGTAAACACTTAATACTTACATTGGACCAAATAAGCACGAATAATATTCTTTTTCGGGTATGTATTCATGATGCCATGTTGCCCAGGTTTCAAGGAGAGCGAAGGTAATCATAGATTGTAGTAGATTGTCTACAATAAGATAGCAGAATTTCAATATATTATTGATACTATTATGACTTGAACAGTTTTTATTCTGGTTCGAGACTTTTTTGTTGTTTCGTTTTCAGAATCAATGTAAAAAATTGGTGAAAGGTCTCGAAACAGAATAAAAACTGTTCAACCGAATAAATATAAACAAAAAGAAAAAATATTATTGATACATTTAGAGTAAATTGCATCTTTTACAATTCTGACATCTGTTAGTTTATACACGTTGAAGAAATCCATCCAAACATAACACTGCCCTTATTTCCTTTCTATTCTTAGTTGCCTTGAAAATTAAACGTGTAAAAGAATCAGCTCGTTTGTTATATCAAGAGCGTATTCTTAAGTATGTTAGCCAAAATTACACCTCAACAGCCTTTCTTCACTTTTGTCCATAACGCTACGTGGAAAAACAAGTGTAAATCACGGCAGACTCATTAAATTACAACACTGGCAATTTACTAAGTAACAACGATTGACACTTTTATGTATGAATTGGACGAACGTACCTCAAGCCATAGCAGCATTTACCAAATACCGTCACGCAAGCGCAATAATTTGTCATACATACAACGCACTGCATATCTGGAATGGCTGGAATGGATATCATGCAATTATGACATGTTTAAACACGAAGACAGATACGGGCGTGAACAACTAGTAAAAAGACAAATTGGACTAGAAAAAGTTAACAAAAACTAAAATAGTGGAACATAGCAAAAACTGGAAAAATTTCGAAAGATCTTTCGCGAAGGGTTTTGCAGCTAAACAATTAAAAGATGGATCTGGTGTTATTTAGGAAAACAACTTTATCCAAAAGAAAGCCAAAATGAAACGATACGAGCGTGAACAACTAGTAAATAGAAAAATTGGACTAGAAAAAGTTAAAATAATTTAACAAAACGTAAAATAGTGGAACATACCAAAAACTGGAAGAATCCCTAGTTTGTACTTAATTTTAAAAGATCTTTCGCGAAGGGTTTTGCAGCTTTATTTTTATAAAATGGATCTGGTTTTGTTTAGAAAAACAAAATTTTCTTTTTTATTTACAAAATGTGTGAGACAAGTTTTTCATAGCAAGCTAAAAGGGGCGTCAAACTTTCATCGTTTCTTCTCTTCGCCAGACTCTTCTAAAAGCAAGTCAAAATCAAACGAAAGGGTTGTTCTTCCACAACAAAATTTGAAAAAACAGATTCTTTAAACTTCTTAGATACAGCCCTAGTTCGACTTGTTGTTGTATTTTGTTTTATAACAACAGAAACAGGCCAAGGAAGCAACGCTTGTATTGCTGCAGGAGGACTACAAACATGAATAAAGGAATATTCGAGTACCGAAATATCGGAGTACCTTATAACTCTCATCTATACCGTGTGAACATTGAAGACCATACTCGCCAACATGATGCAAGGTATGAGTGTGGATTTAAATCCAAATCTTTACACTGCACTTAATCGTGGAAAAGACCTACTAAGAGCAAATTGATACATACTACCTCCCAGCGATTGTAAGGCTGTACTTAGTGATCCATACAAGACGTCTCTTTAAGGAACAGACGAGGAAATTTTTTTGGACTAGTGTGCTAAACAATGTTTGTAATAAACATTGTAAAGAAAAGTTTTTACATGGCTTAGATATTAATCGCTTAATCATAAAGTCGCCGGCATTTACAAGACGGAAAAAAATGTTATACGAGTATGTTCTAACCCGGATGTTAACCTGGGTTTACTAATCACTGCACTACGATAGCCGACACTCTGGTATGAGGTAAACACCAGCGCTTCTTAAATGTCTTTGTAGAATGTCACTGAGTGACACCAAATCTACAGCTTAGCCGACACTCTGGTATGAGGCCGACACTCTGGTATGATATAAACACCAGCGCTTCTTAAATGTCTTTGTAGAATGTCACTGAGTGACACCAAATCTACAGCTTAGATTGACAGTAACCCAACCATTCACTACTAAAAGAGCTCACCGTCAGGGTACCAGCATATCGTGTTATTTCTTTAACATCAAAGATTAGGTAGAAGTGATTTCCAACTATGTGATATACTTAGTCTATTGAGGACCAACGTGATACCACACGTTGATGTGTTGCAACCCCACTGTATATCCCATGTAGACCTTAGACTTCAGGTTATATGGCGATGTGCACAGGGGTCTCGAAATGTAGTTTGGAACTTTTGCACTCTCTCTGGTCAGTCCCTATCAAAGCGAATATTAGAGAGATCCGAGAAAGACTAAGAGCCTTAAAACTTAAACCTTGAGACACAAAGCCGGACATGTGCATAGGAGATATACGACGTTGTTATCTTCTTACAAGTTCCGACAGCTTCTACAGCATATACTCTTAGTTTGGAAGCTTAATAAAAGCTACTTACAGAAATAAGTATATCTACCCTAGAGCTGAATGTTATAGATTTGGAGCAATTTAGATTATACCTATGTCGGATTTGGCCGTTAAATCATTCGGCATGTTCTGGCCCTAGCCCAACTGTTTTTATTTTTGGTTTGCCTGAGAGCTCCATATCTGAGATTTAGCTTGAATGCGGAGAGGGTAGAGCCATATGTACCCATAGAGAAGGCAATACCCATACGTTCCAGATCGAGTTAAATGTTTACGTTTTCTCATATCTATCTGTGTTCCCAGTGCCCCGGCTGCCAAATTAGGTAAATATTGAACTGCTTTGCTATCTTGTTAAGAGATGCGCATTAGTTGAGAGCGCTTCCGAAATTCAGGAGTACAGATTGCAAAGATTAGATCGTTAACTGGCTCTCACTGTACGTATTGGCCTGCCGGGGTCAAAAAAAACCGATGATTTTTCGTTCTAGTCACGCTAAAAATCTACAATGATCCGGTAGATTGGGGATAGATATAATCCTAGTTCACTTGAGTGGATTCCAAGACTACCACCTTTGTTTAGTTTCTACTATTTTGTGTAGAACACATACTTCAAAGTCATAATAGAGACAATTTTGGATAATATGAAGTCAAGTAAGGTGGACACACCTTGGGGTAAGGGCAACCTACCCCTCGCGTCTGCAAACGACTTTGCTGTTATCGAGAGAAAAGAAGAGATGTAGTCTTTTCAAAAAAAAAATTGAGACGGAGTAACCATAAATGGGCCTGGTGGTTGCGGAAAAAACAAAGTTTGGGCATCGCACAGTTGTACAAAATCAATTTTCCTCGACACAGTGTAAAAGAATATCTTTATATGGAGTCTCTGTTGTGGTGGTAAAGGTGAATTGTATTTTTGTGGCCAATTGTCTGAAGAAAACGTGAAAGATTTGCAACAGTAGTTCTCCTACGTTTGGTGAAATACTGGATCGCGAAAAAAGAAGTGCGCAGCCAAGAAAATTAATGTCATATTGTCTCTTCTTTAAAATCGTAAAATAAGAAAGTATAGACAATTACCCGAATTTAAACGTCCATATCTAAAAATATTCCTTGCGTCCTTTTCCACAATCGTCCTTTTGACAGAACTCAATAATGTTAATACCAACAGTTATGGACTTTTGGCCAATTGAAATTGATTATGGGCCACTGTGCAGCGGTAGATCTTGAAAGGCAGTAGAGTAGATGTATAGGCATACCTCGAATCCGCCACAAACCAAAGTAATTATCGTTCTGGCAAATAAATGCCATTTTGGGCACAGTTAATAGCATAGGAACATAAATTATTAAATTTATTTTACCCGTGCTTCTAAATGACGCAGAAATACATTTGCGAAAGCTGATAAAGCAGTATTGGGTATACTCGAGTGGAAGATCCAAGGGAAAATTTACGGATCTTTCTGCATGAATAAGAGTACATACGTCGAACAACTCGTTAGCTGAGGGGTTCATTAATATAAAGGGTGTCCCAAGAAGAACGCAATTTTTAAATCTGGCAACATTCGAAGTGTCATTGTTTGACATTTGAACAATTGTTATTGTTTGTTAGTAGAAGGTACGAGGTTAGTAAAAATGGAGCGCTACACGAATGAACAACGCATTCTCATTGTGAAATTGTTTTACCAAAATGGTGAAAGTTTTGCGGCTACAGTTCGCAAATTGACGAGGCCCATTTTCGTCAATAGGCAGAATTGTCGCATTTGGGGTGCGGAAAATCCTCGAGTGATTCACGAGAAGCAAATGCATCCTCAACGTGTCACTGTGTGGTGTGGTATTTGGGCTGGAGGAATCATTGGACCTTTTTTTATGAAAATGAGGCAGGTCAAGCGCAAACAGTCAATGGTGTTTGGTATCGTGAAATGATAACCAGTTTTTTCTTGCCTAGAATTGAAGAAATGAATGTGGAGGGCATGTGGTTCCAACAAGACGGCGCCACATGTCATACAGCCAGAGAAACAATTCAATTGCTGCATCAGTCATTTCCCGGTCGTGTTATTTCGCGTTTTGGAGATCAGAATTGGCCGTCTAGATCGTGCGATTTAACACCATTAGATTTTTTTCTTTGGGGTTTTTTGAAGTCGATGGTTTACGCGAATAAGCCGACGACGACTCAAGCCTTAAAAGACGAAATTGGACGCTGCATTAATGAAATACCGCAGCATTCATGCAAAACGGTCATTGAAAATTTCATTAAAAGATCGCGTGCATGCCAGCAAAGCCGCGGCGGCCATCTGCACGATATATTGTTCCATACATAACCTCATTCTGTCTACTTTACGATATAATAAAGTTTCACGATTTTTTCTTTAATATCTGTGTTTTATTTAAAATTTAAAAATTGCGCTCTTCTTAGGACACCCTTTAGTTAAGCCTATCTAAATGCACCGAAAGAGGACAAATTGGTCGATTAAAAATGAACGCTCCAGCAAGTTAAGCGTTAGACAATATCTACTAAAGACTGATAAGATTGAGACACCAAATGGAGAAAGATTCAAGAATCATTAGTACTAGGCTGGAGAAAGCAAAGCCGAAGTGCTTAAGAGTTATTTATTCAGCCGGTCAAGAAAAACTATGTAAACAGCTTAAGTTAGTAATAATCAACAAACACAACAAACTTGATAAAGCCCCAGTAATTAACTGCTGCGATATTTACAGAAGCTATCCAGCATTAAGACTGGAAAGACTGAAGTAGTTATCTTTACGAGAAAGAATTATATTTACTCAAAATATTGGACAAGGACTTCTTAGGAAGATGACCATCAAGGTTTAGTTTTTCTGTAGGAAAGCTATACGAAGGAATTTTAGAAGCATGGGTAAAATAGGATTACCTTAAACTTGTTTGTGCAATCATTTCTATGGTATCGGTATTAGTACCCGGTTCAGGAAGTATTGGTATTAAATAGATTGCAAGAAAGAAAAAAACTAAAACCCATTCTAAAACCCTATTCATATAACAAGTTTTCTCGACATGTTTAAAATCTTAAAAAAGCGCAAGTTAAATTATTTAAAGAGTTTAGATAGTATCAGATGAAAAGTATCGGCACAGGCATTAAATCCATTAAAACACTTGAACGAAAAGTATCGTCACCTTACTTGTATCAGTATCAGAACTAAAGTAACTGGTTTAGGAAGTATCGGTATTAAATAGATTGCAAGGGAAAGAATAAGGAATAGTTCTAAGACCCATTTTATATGAGAAAATGTTTCGACATTTTAAATATACACAAAATCAATATTTCAAAGAGTTTTAAAGATAATGACTAAAAGATGTTAAAGACAATAAGATTTCCTTTTGAATTCATGGGGAATTAATACTGATAACGTGGCGCTCGGTATTGAAAAGTAACCTATATAAAATTATCGCGTGGAATATCAGTATTAAACGAAAAGTATCGATACTATTTTTCGAGCCTGCAAGGCTAATCTACATGTCTGTTAAATCTATACATCCCCTGTGTCGAGTGATGAATGGCATTTAGAATCTTGGTGGTAGTGTTACAACTAGTCATAACTCAACCCAAAATACTAGTGGAGACCTTTGACCGCCTTCTCATGTCGGCGGTGCATAAGAAGGCATCCACAATCTGCAATAAGATACGTAGTAGGTAAAAAGGCCCTCAAGTCGCCTAATTTCTACTGCCATTCCGGCAGCACTTGGGGCATGCAAATGAAGACCTTAATATTTACACATGAAACAATTGACCTGTCTGTGGTAGACTCCAGGACGCATGTGTGGTCTGCTTTCTTAATTCCCTCAATATTCTTTTAAGAAAGAAACAGGAAGCTTTTCTGAAATCACTGAGCTGTGCACGATATGTGATCACTGCTACCGGGAGCTACTTTTTAATGCCGGATCCGAACTGGTTAAGCATTTTATAATGAAAAGTTTGCATGGCTTGGAGGTAAATAAATACGATTTAGATCGCGAACTGCTGGCTGATGCAAGAGCAATCAGGTGTTGTTCTTCAATTGAATGTTAAGGGAATAAAGTTAGTTACCTTAACTACAAGCCCACGACAGTCGGTTCTAAGTACCGGATTGTCCAGAAGCAGCAATCTTCGGCCAAGAGCTGTCACCCCAGCACTACGTGTGCCGCTACAACAACAAAGCATGATCGGTGTTTTAAATCTGCTGCCATAGGTAGCCTCTGGAAGTGTTGCTTTATCCTATTCATTTGGGAACAGCTTGTCTATAGTCCATACTTAAAAGTGGCAGGCAAAGTTTGGCATCAAGTTGCTTACCTTCCGAGTTTGGCATGTTTTATTATTCTCCTCTGACAAGATCAAGTCAAGGTTGTATAGCTTTCCTCTTTTTGAAGGGTTGTAATGTAGCAAGGATTTAAAAGGACGCTGATTATCACGTAGAAACTTTTGTCAGTGCCATGGCGCCACATTATTGAAGGTATCTCAGCAACAATCTTGAAAAACACATGGACGCTGTAGAGGCAGCGACATTATAAAGACATGCTCGTACTACTCTGCTGTTGCTCTGGATAAAAGGCCCTCGGACAGCAAGTATTATAAAACGAAATTGCGATATCGCTCTTGCAAACATTAGGTAGAAGGCCTTTTGATAGCAACTTATTAACAACCAAATTGCTATATCTGACCTTCATCTTCACAAGATAAAAGGCCTTCAGACAGCAGCTATTAAAGAGCCACACTCCTATATCTGAACTTCATCTAGGTGAGCGTATCATATTATATAGTATCAAGTAGTAAGCCACTGTAGTTCTCAAGAGTGAACATTTCCAAATCCACAAAAGAGATAGTGGGCATTCCCGGAATCCATAACAATTTTCGAGTAACATTGTCAGACCATTTGTTTTACAACTGTTGCTCTGTTTCCAAGTGATTCGACATAATGTCCACTTCTGCTTTCTTTGCCCGCCCATGGGCAACTCTTTAATATTGTGCCATAAATAAACAGCGATTATTGTTATTCCTTAAATTTGTTGCCGTTGCTGGGTTGTATTTTCTTTTAATTTCCCCGTTTTGCTTATCTTTCATTACTTGACTGTTTATGGATGCTTAAAAGAATCATCATCGTCATCATCAACGACTTCATTATCAACATTCCGCCCGCCAATATTATCCTTTCATTTTCTTTTTAAAGCAGCAAACAATTTCACACACCAACACCATCCGGCCACAAGTATCCATGAAGCAGCAGCAGTGGGTCTGAAAGCAAAAGGAACCTTTAAACATTTTTTTCTTCTTTTAAATAACGTTTAAAACGTCTGTTTTGAGTTGTTTTCTTTATTTGCCTTTCGCTCAGACTCTTACATGAATATCAGCTTTAAGCCTCTTTTGTGATTGTTGATGTTAATCATTCATTCATTGTCTGGTCTGGTCTGGCCTGGCCTGCCATGGCCTAACTGGGAGTTGCGGAAACAAAACGAAATGAAACATACCACATGCTGGTGAACTTTTACCTTTAAATGCGGATTTTTCCACTGAACATTCTTGTTATGGATTCCCAAGCTGCTCTGAAAAAAAAGAAACAAAAGACCAGGAATGTCGTTGTAGTTTGCTGGGCAATAATGCTTAAGAAAAGAATTGTTTTCTATTCGATTGTTTGTTTGTTTCTTTTTTTTGGTAAAAAAAAACAAAGGGAAGGTTTGTCCACAGGGTGGGGGCAAAGAAAATATACGATATTTGAATGTATGGGGCAGATAGAGATTTTTTAGCGACACATTTCTGAGAAGGTCGTACTAAATATTTTACATTGATAACATACACCACTCTGTGGAAGAGGGTAGGTACAGGCTGCTATATATATTTCTGGCCTAATAATGAAAATGCGAATATTTATCATCAAATATGGTTTTATTGATTTTCAAACTATTCTCCAACATGATTTATACACATTTACATGCGCTCAAACCAATTGTCGAAGCACTTTTTCCACTCCGATTGAGACACCTCCAAAGTATGGTTTTTGAACGCTTCAACAGCATCTTCTGGCGACGAAAATCGTTGACCACGCGTTTTTTTTTCTTGATGTGCGGGAATAAAAATAAGTCATTGGGTGCCAAGTCAGGGCTGTACGGCGGATGACCCATCAATTCGACGTTTTGGTCGGTCAAAAAGGCGCTGGTTTGAGCCGATGTGCGCGAGCTCACATTGTCCTGGTGCACAATAATTCGTCTGCTCTTGTTCGTTTTTCGAATTTCTCCGAAGACTTCAGGCAAACAAATTGTGGTGTACCACTCAGAATTGACCGTCCTGCGTTGCATAAGCGGAACAGTCGCCACATGACTAGTTTTGCCAAAGAAACAGGCGACCATTTGCTTCGAAGTGTTTCTTCCACGAACAACTTTCGTGGGATTTGGCTTGTCTTCGAAGACCCACGCGGTCGATTGCTGTTTTGTTTCAGGCTTATACGCCTAGATCCATGATTCGCCACCTGTAACGATCTTATAAACGTCTTTTGAAGCACCGCGAACGTATTTTTTCTAAATTTCTATGCACCAATCGACACGAGCTTTTTTTGAGCAACTGTCAAATTGTGCGGACAGCAGATGAAGAATTTATGAGGAGCCAATGCACCCACTATGATTCACTGTAGATTTTGGCTGGGGTCATTTTTCTTTGACCTAGAAGCCGCCGTTACCGTCAACGGTGAGAGTTACCGCGCCATGCTAAACTAATTTTTATTTTTAAAAATTTCAGAGAATGATACTCGTATGGACGACATTCGGTCTCAACCAGACGGGGCCACATGTCACACATCTAACATCGATATTGTTACGCACTGTTTTTAAAACAGAATAATCTGCCGAAATTGCGATGTCACCGATGAGACCTTTGGATTATTTTCTGTGGGGAGCAATTAAGGATAAATGTTACGCAAAGCATCCAGAGACAATTGAAGCGTTGAAACATGAAATCGAAGTTGCCATTGAAGAGATTCGAACCGAAACAATCGAAAATGTAGTGAAAATTAGGTTGATCGGAGTGGTTACTGGATAACCAATCATCCATATTCCCTACTTTTTCATCGACTTGTTCAGCTTATTTTTGATGGAGAAAAAACTCACGCAATGAATAAATTCCAAGGCTCTATCGTTCTTAGGGAACAGAAAATTCCGTGTAAAATAAATTTCCCTTTTTAATAGGCGAAATGAAGTGCGATCTGTTTTAAATTTGACAAGGTCTTATAACCCATTACCGTATTAGGTGACCTACAATTCCAATGTTGTTGTTGTAACAACAATATATTTTGTTTTGAAGTCCTGTTGGTCTACAGGGGATCTGACTCGATATTCAGGTGAAGGAAAGGCGCCATTTGAACTCGATGCGTCCACAGAGACCTAGGGGTCTGCTCATTGGGCTTGGCAGGACAATTAAAGAGGTGCAGCACGGCATGTGGTGCTTGGTGGCAGGCGGGACAAACATCCGGAACGTTATCATCAATTCGCGCCCGAAACGAATTAAGTCGTCTGTACCATCCAGACCTCAGCCAAGTCAGAACCACGCGCGTGGTAGCGTCTTGTCCTCTGGTGAAATCTCCAGAGGATGAAACACTAGCACTACATTGACGCTCTAGCTGGATACTGCTGTTGAGACTTCATCAGCGCGAATGTTGTTCAGACCTGCCTGATAGTTTTGATGATCTAAAGGCTCTATTTTGTACTGCTGGACCTCTCTCTATCTCTCTAGATCATGAAGATCGTAACTGATCAGCCTGGGCGGAGTCATCCTGATCAGCCTGGGCGGAGTCATCCTGATCAGCCTGGGCGGAGTCATCCTGTGAAGACACCCAAGCAGATACTTCTTATACAGCAGAAAATTGTGTCTGCGCGCGGTAAGGATCCTTCGTCTCCTCATGTAGATAGTCCTCAGAAGACATAAGGAGGCACCCTGTTGATATTCTTAGGGGGGCTTTCAGGCAAGTCTGAATGTTTTTCAATGTCTCGTACTAATGTTCGCCGACCAAACCGGCGCTGCGTAGTTCGTATGGGGGGCAAGTCTGAATTTTGTATTTTTTTCAATGCGTCGTACTAATGTTCGCCGCCCAAACCGGCGCTGCGTACTTCGACCTATCGCTTTGTAAGAGGTCAACAAGATTTCTTTGTCGGCTCCCCAAGTACTGCCGGCATGTGACTTAAGGACCTTGTTTCTACTTCCTAAGCTTATCGCAGATAGCTGTAGCATGTGCAGAGGATCTAAAAAGACTTCCCATGGGACCCCAAGGATTTTGGGGTAGTTGGTAGTCGGGATGTTGACGTCATCGTCTTTCATATCGAGTGACAACCGCACTTCTGCACATCTCCATGCAGAAAATAGTGTGATTGATTATTTGGAGGCAGATATTTTCATATTCCTCGCAGTGAAGAAGGGTGCTAAGTCAGTGAGGTAACAGCTGATTTTCTCGTATATGTCATCCACTTAAGGTCCTGACGCCAGAATTGTGCAATCATCAGCGTACGACACAATTCCAACGCCTTCTGTTGGTGCAGGAATTTTAGAGAGGTAGAGGTTAAACAGAGCCGTGGATATCACTTCACCCTGGGGAACTCCTTGTTTAACTCTACGGGGCTTTGACATCCTGTCTCTTAATTCTACGTTGACTGACGCCCACACATATAGTTTACAACCCAACGTTTCGAACTGGGAGGAAGGGAGGTTTCTGCAATGTCCTCGAACAGAGTGACATGATTGACCGTTTCGAAGCCTTTTGTTAGGTCAAGAGCCATGAGGACCGTCCTGTCGTTGGGCTTGTTTTGGTTAAGGCCGCGACATATACGTGTGGAGATGGCGGGTAAAGCAGTTGTTGTGCTGTGCTGCTTGCGGAACCCATGCTGATGATCAGCACAAGGAAGGTGTTCGAATAGGCATGGGATGAGCAGTGCCTCAAGCGACTTTCCAATGTTAATTATAATTAGTAGGTGGTGGCTGTATTTTTTTTTTTTATCACATTTTATTTATTTATTTATTATTGAATCTTTCAGAAAATGAAAAAAAAACAATAAGTATTTAAATCGTACACCTGGTTGATTCTAAAGGGTCTTACCAGTGTAAACAACCCTGCTAGATTTGCACATGTGATTTTAAGAAAAAAACAGTATTCAAATTGTTGTCATAATGAAATTTACATTTAAAGGATAATAAGCAATATATTGTATTTAAAATATTATAGTTGGCAGTAATTGTCCTCTAGTTTCTATATCAGGTCCAAGGTGTTTCTTCTTCAGAGGCGTGCATGTCCATCAAAATAATGTAGACCTCTGGCGAGTGCGTTGTGATGGGAAATTAAGTTGTTTACGTAACTTCGGGAATAATCTCAGATTTCTTCAGTGACGTTTTAAATATTCGCATTCTTATGTACCATGAAGCTCCGACGATCATTCGCAGGACACTGGATTGTCTTCTTTGTAGCTTATTGATATTGGTCACGCATGATGTCCCCCAGAGTTGGATTTCGTATGTCCAAATTGGTTTAATAATTGCTTTTTTATAATAGAACTTTATATTCTAGTTTTAGAGTTGACCTAGAACCCATTAGCCATTGTAGCTGGTTGGATTTCGGCTTTATTTGAGATACCTTCACATTTATATGTTTTGACCAGGTTAGACGACGATCTAAGTGTATTTCTAAATACCTTACGTTATCTTATGGGGCACCATAGAATTGAATATTTTTATAGGAGGACACGACTCCTTTCTGAGTGTGGACGTGAGGAGCGTGCACTTACTAGCGTTTACTACTATTCTCCATTTTTGCAGCCATTTCTGAAGTTCTCGGATGTGCATTTGTATGTGGTTGGTTGCAGCTGTAGGGTACTGGTGGATACTGACAAAAGCTGTATCATCGGCAAAAGTGGACGTATGTGTTGAAGGGGAAGTGGGCGCATCAGCCGTAAATATAATGTTTAGAATATGCCCCAATATACTTCCTGGGGGGACACAGGCAGTATTTTTTTTTTGGAATTAGAAAATACACCTTTTGATTTTTCTTGGAACGATCGATTTGATATATAGCTCGCGAACAGTTTATGAGTATTCATTAGTAACAATCTACATATTTTGAACATTTTTTTATGAAAGATATAGAAGCTTATTCTCTAAGGAGATTGAAAATATCAAAAATACAACAAACATGAAGATAGCACAACCAACCATTGTTACAAACATTTGCAATGAAACTAACATATACTCGTAATGCTCTGTAACAGAGACAAGTGCAAGGTATGTTAAGCTGACAGCAAAAAGGTAAAGGTATAGTCGACTTTTCGATTAAAAGCAGGTACAAAAGACGATTACAACTTTTTTAACTTTTGCAACAAACAGTTCATTAGTCGACTAATCGATAATTGGCTCTTAGAACCCTACAGTAATGTGAAATTTTAAATAGCATCCATAAAACTCTGGCATGTTAAAAAAATGCCCCTGCTTAAGGTAATTCCTTAGTTGTGCTCCCAAGGAAATGTTCTAAAGAAACTTCCCTCGTATCCATAGATATTCCTTTTAATTTGGTTACCATCATTATAAAAAAAACCCCCACTCTCTTAGATTAATACACCGTCGATAACAAAATATACAAAATTCGATAAAAACCATATTTAGTTATAAAGATAACGATGATAATGTTTTGGGACATTGATAATGATGATGCGGTGATTGAATGAACATCCAACCAATTCAACGGCACTGACTACGGCATGTTCGTCTGCCACCACAGCACAGCACACCACACCAGACCAATGACACTGAGAGTTGGTTCGTTTCGGCCACTTTTCATACTCGTATGGTGTGCAGTTGATGGTTGCGGGCTAAAAGATCTGCCTAAATAAGCCATGACGACCCAAAATGGCAAACAGACCGCCGCCGTTTATGGTAATAAATGAAATTAGACCCCAAAGGCGTATGAACCGAACTGCCATCGCGAGTATCAATTGCAATAACTAACCAGCCGACGAGCGACCGACCGACCGAACAACTGCCACAAGCAACAAGTAGTGGACCCAACAACAACCAACAATGTACCTCCTCAGTAAGGTGCATTGGTTATGGTTGTTGTGGCAAGCAACATGTTGCCATAGTTTGTGGCATGAACATGGAACATGACGTGAGGTAAAGTGGTGCGGTGTATAGAATCGGTGGCGTATAGCGTATGGCACCATACGAGGTGGTTTGGGTGATGCTTGACTTCGTACCCATCTGCCGGTCCCGTCAATCGTTTGCACTGGTAGAAACCGAAACAAGTCATTTTTGATTTGGAGGATGTTAGCTACGCATAGCATTTATTTGGAAGTCAAATTGCAAACAGTGGCCATTAGTGGAAGATTGTTGGAAGAAATTTTGCAGAAAATCAAGTAAAGAAACTGAAAACTACTGCCAAAACTCGGAGGAGCGCTCGTTAAATCTACATAATGATGATGCTGATCATTTAAAGCAGTTGTAAGTTGGACTTGCATCCAAAAGGTATGAACGAAAATTTGATTGGATGACATTGCAAACATGGTCAGATTGGTTTTGATGATACCCAATGCAGCGTTAGCTTTTAAAGGTCGGCTGTGCAATTCCATAAAAAAAAACAAAGTGGTTCACATTTCATTAAACTAATTTAAGATCTGAATAGCTGTTATAGTTTCCTTTATTTAACGAAAAGTGTTAATATAGTTTGATTAGCAGCATAATTATTATGAGAATATCTTAAAAATCTGGTTATCTTCAAAAGTTATACCCGCACAGTGGTGCAGGATCATGTAACTGATGTCTGTAACTTAATCCCAATGGTGTCACTCTTTAGGAGATGGACCACAAGTTTTTAATACTGTTCGACTCATAATATCTATCTAATTCTATTAAGTGATTTCCGTCTGTCCATCAGTCCGCCTATCTATCGTTTTAATCCGAATGCAGATCCAATAACGTACCCTGTTGAAAAAGGTCTATACGGGGCTATGCCTACAGCTACCTGCAGCTTTGAATACACATGTTACATACGATTTTGACCAAATATCGCAGAAGGCGCTAAGAGCGGCCAATATCAAACTATGGTGATATAGTACCTTATCTCTAAAAAAACGGTGCCTCCTAATGTCAGCGGTGTACCATTTACATTAGGAGTCGATTATCATACCCATGCGTCAATACAACAAAATGTTGTCGTGATACTGCCGAAGCCATTCCAACCACTCGCAAGTAAAATGGCATCCCGCACCTAGGCGCGTCAGGAAACATTTTTATAATCTAGAGAAAGAGATCCCAAGATAAGAGAAGAGAAAGAATCTAGAACGACAAGCCAACAGTTTTACATGATTCTCGGTGAAATAGCTAAAGCAACGGTGCGCCATCGCACAGGAGCCAATACAAAGCGACGGCCTATCCCGTCGGTATCAATTCGAAACGTGCTATATGGACACAACTTTGCTCTTGGTCAGGGGGCGAGACTTACTTTAGAGCTCTGCCAATCTATTCGACACAGCACCCACACTGAGTCGAAACTCTCCCCGCGATTTGTGTTTTATCCGCAGTCACCATGGGCTGTACCTACTAGTCAGGCCAGAACAACAGTTCTGGGAGCCTTCTGACTACCCGTGATACCAGATTGTAGTCTCCGGCCAGACCTCGTAACCAGTTTGCAATCCATACATCATCCATCCAAAATTAAAGACATCGGTCGTGAGATAGTATATATGCAGACGCAAATGCCTTTCTATACATAGATGTTACGGTCTGAAACCATGCTGTACATGGACATGGCTTTCTCATCGCTCAGAGCGAAGTCTATCCTACCTCTTCCATTCGATGATGGTGAACGGCAACCATGTTTTAAGGCTGGGCCTGAACGACCCCCCCCCCCCCCCCCCCCCCCAACAGGACCCGAGGCTCTTTAATGACTGGGTAAAGTCCTGAGAAGGCCACATTATTCCCAGTCAACCGTAGTACCAGATTACCTCCGGTCAGGTCTTATAACCAAAGTTACTCCCAGTTTCAGTCCCAAGTAACCAGGGGACTGGTAACCCCCCGTAGCAACAGATGTCGATGGTCAAAAGGAAACTCACCGCCAGTTACAGCAAAAACGCAATCAGTCAACGAAACAATGACGCCTAGAGAAGGCGAACTGACATCACCGACGCCCCACTGACAATCAGAAGAAATAACAGCCATGGCATCCAGGTCCTGTATATCCTCATAGAGAGCATAATCCCACATGACATGCAGCCAGTCCTCGCAAGCTAACAGGCGGAATTAAGTAGCTTTCAAACTGAAGCAGTTGCTAAAGCTTTTTACCACCACAGAGTGAATACCATTCGCGAAGTCCAACCGCCATCCATAGCAGCATACGAATGTCAGCAGCCCAGATAAATAATAGCTAAATTGGCACAACATAAATCAGAATGGTGGTGAAGCCGCTTCAATTCATATAAGAGTCAAATTGTCGGCACAACGCAGAACACTAGCCCGGCGTGACGAACGGGTTCTCATGATACCCTGCACTTCTTCAGCTGCCCAACCAAGCATATGCAACGCACTCCCGAAGCACTTTGATCACACTCTCCTAGGTTGCGTTCCTTTTTAAATATGTATGTGGAGGGTATACAAATCAGAAGTTTCAATATTTCGAACAGAATAACAATGTTTTAATACGCTTTCTAAAGGTAAATGGTGTTATTTAGACGTGTGGTTTTCAAGAAGAAATAAAACGCATACAATTTAATGCTGTGGCCAAAAGTTTAGCTTTGTTATGTAGATAAGGGTTTGCCATTATGTTTTAAAAAAGATTTCGGGCAAGTGGCTGCCGCGACTGGCTCAAATAAATTCCAGGCGAGAGCCCCAATTTTCGACCACTTTTTGCAGCGTTTGGGGACGTATGTCAGAAATGACGCGCCGAATATTCTCTTCCAAGGCGCCAATCGTGGCGTAGACAAGCGACTTCACAAAACCCCACAAAAAAGAGTCCAGAGGTGTTAAATCGACTGATCTTGGAGGCCACGCCACAGGGTCACGAGACGCGAGATAATGCGCACACCAAAAGTTTCCTTCGATAAATTGATTTATTTCGTTGACTGTATGGCATGTAGCGCCGTCTTGTTGGAACCAAAGGTCGTCCACATCAACATCCTCGAATTCAGGCAGAAAAAAATCATTAAACATGACTATAGCTTTTCCCATTTACTATAAACATTATGGCCGGCTTCATTTTTGAAAAAATATGGACCAATGATTCCCTCTGCCCATAAAGCACACCAAACAGTGAGTTTTTGAGAATATTACGGCTTCTCAACAATGGCTTATGGATTTTCGTTACACCAAATGCGACAATTTTGGCTATAAACGTACCTATTCAACCAAAAGTGAGCTTCATCGCTGAACAAAAGTTTCTTGTAAAAATCAGGATCGGCGGCCATCTCGTTTTGGGCCCATTCACCACGATTTGCAAACGTTGTTCCGGAGTGAGTCTATTCATTATAAAATGACAAACCAAACTGAGCATAAATTAAGTGACAGCTGTCAAAGAAAAAACATATGTTTTCCGCAATAAAAGTATGTTCGTCGCAACCATAGCATTGTTAACTGAATTTATTTTTGACAGTAAAATAATTGCTGCAATATTAATATTGTTGAAATGTAACAATAGTATTATTGCCAAATTTAAAAATGAAAATATGGTTATAGCAACAATATTAATATGGTTGGTGCGACAAAAGTATTGTGTTTGGCGTTTTATGTTAACAATAATATGATTACGGCAATCATACTGTATGATTGTAATTTTTCTTCATTTAAATATGCTTTAAATATACAAGCTGCTTTGGCTTTGTTTAATTGAATTTTTTTTAATAAAAACGCTTACGTTTATTTAAACTTATTTTTTCTACTGTGAAATAAATCAATCCTATTGTTTTGAATTTAATGTATTTTTGAATAATTTTCATAATTCAAATCTATTTGTGACAACTTGAACCAATTCTAATAAATAATATTGTCGACAACTTAAACAAATTCTAATAAATCATATTAGGGATCATAGTATAATTGTGCGTGATAGTAATATGGTTGTAGGGATCATAACATGGTTGCGTGTGAATCATACTATGGTTGAGAGGATCATACTATGGTTGTATATGAAACATACTATGGTTGTGAGGATCATACTATGGTTGTGGAGATCATAGTATAGTTGAGTGTGAATAACACTATGGTTGTGGGGATCATAGTATGGTTATGTGTGAATCATACTATTGTTGTGAGGATCATAGTATGGTTGTATTTGAACTATACTATTGTTTTGAGGATCATAATATTGTTGTACCACAACCATATACCCAACAATAGTATTATCCTCTTCGAATATTGTCGCCACAACCATACTTTTTTTCTGCGTGTACCAACTCCGAAATTAGTGTGGCCAAATTGAAAACCACACGTCTAAAAAATATCCTTTACCAAAAGTGATGTACAAATTTTTCAACAAATTCAAAAAGAACAATTTTTTTAGAATGTTTTTTTCAATCTTTTAATTTAAGCAAATTTCCTCCAATTCCAGGGGCAATCTATTTCACCTTAACTTCTTTTAATTGAATTTATCAACTAATTTATCTATGGAATAAATCCTCCTTAACAAAAATACTCAATATACCAGTAGTAAAGAAACCAACCCACATTCTTTAACAAACAAAACGATTAGTTTACGTTAAGGCGTTTTACTCCGCTAAGTGCTGGATAGAGAATCAATAGCAGATCCTACTACTATGAAATTCATGTAATTGAAACGATCGTTTCTATGCAGTTAAGAAATGTCGGTTTAAACCACTCGGTCGGTCAACAGAATCATAAATAACACAACAGACACACACAACTTAGTGCAACACGAAAATGATGTTGGGAATTAAATGCTACATGGGCAATAACAAATATTCCTTAATTAAAAACGAACACCCGACTGATTTGTCCAAAGGGTGAGCACATTTCGAGAGAGAGGATAAACAAAACCGACCTTAGAAAATCCTTCAGTATAGTTGAAAGACTTCGCAAAAGCTATTCTACGAAAGAAAACATTGTCCCTAAAGAACAGTTGGACAACTTTTAATAATACGCCAACAATTCACTTATTTTCTAAAGTTTTAAACCTTCTATCATGCCTTTAAGAAATACCCTTTCAAAAACTCCAAAGTTGCCAGTGATGGCATAACAAACGAACACACTACGAGCACTCCTAAATGCCGCTTAACAAAAACAAAAAGTATAGAATCTAATCATTTAATGATCAGGTTGTAAGCAACTCCTATGAATCTCACTCTAAAGCCTTGGAGGCATTCTTCTGCTGAAGTGCCCATTAAAGAAAAGAAAGGAGCCGGGTCCAATTGGCAGAAGACAAACTTCTTTAACACACACACACATGCGCACATACAGGGGGCACACACAACTAATTGTGGTGATTAATAAAATATTTGCGCCAAGTGCTGACAACTATGTCCGACAACGTCGGCGTAGAGAGTCAAAGCAAAATATGAAGTTTTAAGTGAATTGTTGGCTACTGTTTTTGAAGCAACGTGGTAAAATTTATGTTACGACCATTTTCGTATTGGTGTCAACTAAAAATGTGGGCAGATGTTGGACAGGAAGATGCAACTCTTGGAGATACTCTGTATCCCGAAAGATTGAAACTTATCTTTTTGCAGATTTGTAAAGGTATTTTTTTTTGATAGGAAAGGTGTGCCATTCTATGACAATTACTCTTGAAAAATGTTTCATGGACATTTATAAGTTAAAAACACTATAGTTGGACAGGATCGACTTATTACACACTACACTACTCAGGGAATTTAACAAAGATCCGATTTCTTCTGTATTCTATACGAGGGTTGCTATTTATATTTCAGGTCCGGCAATAAAAACACAATAATTTAATATTGGAATGGGTTTTCTTGTTTTTCAAAATATTCTCCTTTAAGGTCCATTTAGTCTTGACGGTTGACGGTGGACGGTTGACGGTAGGCAATCAGCTATTTCAGTTGAGGGTTGCATTTTGCTTGTGTTAGAGGGAGATAACTACAGTTTGACGGTTGACGACGGTAGACTTCTGCAGGTTGCAGAATCTACCGTCAACCGTCAACCGTCGAGACTAAATGGGCCTTTAAGATCATTACACTTTTGCATGTGCACAAACCAATTTTCGAAGCACTTTTTCCACTCCGACTGAGACACCTCAAAAACATGATTTTTGAACGCTTCAGCTGCTTCGGGCGATGAACGCATTTTTTTCTTGATGCTGGGAATAAGAAGAAGTCATTGGGGGCCAAATCCGGGCTGTACGGTGGATGGCCCATCAATTCGACATGTTGAGTGGTCAAATTGCTCATCGTTTCAGCTGATAAGTAAGAGCTCGCATTATCGTGATGCAAAAGATCCGTCTTCTCTTATTTTCTTTCCCCATTTCTTCGTTGGCAAACAGAAGGTTGTATACCACTCAGGATTGACCGTCCTACGTTCCACAAAAGGCACTGTGGCAACATGGCCGGTTATACCGAAAAACAAAACGCAATCATTTGCTGCGAAGTACTTCTTCCACGAACAACTTTGTTGGATTTGGCTCGCTTTGAAAGACCCATACGGTCGATTGCGGTTTTGTTTCGGGTTTATATACATAGATCCATGATTCGTCACCTGTGACAATGCTATACACTGCCTTTGAGCAGTGTATTTTTCAACATCTCTTTGCACCAATCCATACGAGCCTTTTTTGAGCATTCGTCAAATTATGTGGGATCCCAGGAGAACAAATTTTTTGGCCAAATGAACATGCTATATCTTATTGATGCTTGTCATACTAATGCCCAAGGATGTCTCAATCTCACATGTCGGTCTTGCTTAATCAGTTCACGCACAGCATCGATGGTTTCTGGCCAAGTGATCGAAGTTGGACGTCCTTCACGAAATTCATCCTGGAGCGAACGGCGTCCGAGACTGAACTCTTGGTGCCAGCGATTAATAGTAATTTTTGATGGTGCTTCATCGCCAAAAGTCGAACCAAAAGTCGACTCTTGTCTCGATAACCCACGCCGAAAATCGTAAAAAAATCATCGCACGAAAATGTCCACGGGATAATTCCATTTTTTGACTGAGAAGAATTTTTCAACACACAGTAAACAAAACAATTCGCCCTCAAATGACAAAACGTTCTGAGTGAAGCTATGCTAAAAAATGTCAAAGTTTCCAATGGATGTTCCTGTTTGCATCTGGGAACACTAGTATTGTCAGGACCCGAAATATAAATAGCAACACTCGTAGAAATAAACCCATATGGTCGCATTACAAAGATTTGTTACAACGGGTGAGTCATTTAAAATTTTAAATTTGAACTACTAGCGATTACTTTGACTTTGAAAGGTAGAATAACATTCAGATTTATGCTTGACATTTTCAAAATAGAACCCTATACGCTCAAACAAAATTGGGAAATATAAAAAACTTACTTCAAAAGTAGTGAGTCTTTTACACGAACTGTAAGAAGCTTACGTGGAAAATTTTCAAGAGGAGATCGGACTTTTGTTCAGTTTGTGCATCAATTTCTAAAGCGAGTTTAGAAAGATGGATCGTTATTGGGCAATCAAAAACAATTCTCGCACTTCTTCGAGAAAAATTTTGCATAAAGACCTCGGTATAAAGGCTTACAAAGTTCAATTGGTTCAAAAACTAAAGTCGTATGCGTCATACGCCAATGCGTTATTGCTTCGCCTAATGAGCTGAAGATTGTTTGGCAGGAAATAAAGAATTTTTTTCAGGTGAAGATCATTTTCATCTCTGTGGCTATGTCAGTAAGCAAAATTGCCGCATATGGGGTTCAGAGAATCCACACGTCACTATTGAGAATTCAAGGCATCCACAACGAGTCACTGTGTGGTGTGGATTTTGGGCTCGCGGCTTAATTGCGCCATTTTATATCGATAATGAGGAAGGAACCGCCGTTACCGTCAACGGCGTTACCCACGGGCTTCTAAACGAAAATATGAACCCACATTGCCGATTTTCACCAAAGTTTATTGTTGATTGCTCATACCGTACCATGCAAAGTTTCAGTGTTATCCGAGTTTAGATGTGTCTTTAAGATCTGCAGGGCTCCAAATCGGAAGGGACGTTTATTCAGCGCACATTCGAAATAATGTACCAATATAGTCTAGTTTAAATAGATGTAAAAAAATGTCCATCATTAGTTTGTTTGGAAAAATTGAGCGGGTTTAAGTTGTGGCTTTTTGAGCTTCTGGACCTCAAATCGAACGGGATTGGGGTTGGGGTTAATCGAAAAAATGGTCAGAAATGATCCAACACCAGGATTTTGGTCGCTTGTAATGCTTCATTGAATCGGAAGTGGATGTAATATATGGGTTTTAGAGCTGCAGGTTCTGAAATCGGATTTCAATAGTGTTCGTGCCCGACCCAAACTTAAACAATGAACAAATCCGCTATAATAGCGACCTCTAAAATCGGCCTGTCGTTAAGTTCGGCCAGACCGAACCGTGTCTGCATTCCACCGTTCCTTACAAAAACCCTAGTCTTAGCTTAAACTACAAAACTTCTCTATATTTGGATTTTTGGCAAAATTTGCTTAACTTTAGTACCCATATTGACTATTATTTCCCTCTAGGGTCTCCGATCAATATTTCGTGGAGTTGGAAACGGAATTACAAATTTAAAATACCATCCACCCTTAAGAGACTAAATGTACCTCAGAACTGTAAAGTAAGGGCGCACTTGTTCCCTAAAAAAAAGGAATATTTGCTGGACGTATCAGCTCGTGTGGCATAAAAAAAGGAGCGTATCAAAACCAGCGATCAATAGTCCATATGGACATACTCAAATTAAAGCAAGCTTGTCAGAGTTTATAGTCTGACTAAGTGACTTCAAGATCGAACACCGGTATGTTTCAAAATATAAGTACTCAAAATAATGCGGTTTTTAGTAGGAATCCAAATGTGGATCTATATGTGACAGCGCATAGAGAAAGGGACCTAAGTGTAAAAAAAATCATTTTTCATTTTTTTTTATGTAGACAACTTCTGAGCATCGAATGAGACCGACCCCATGCCCCAAAAGTGTTCCCTCCCAGAGAAATGCGCGTTTTATGAAAGTGATGGTACACCAATGATACACGTATTTAAATCTTTAAAATGGCTCTCCTGAACAACACTGGTTTTTACCCTTAGGTTCCTTTCTATTTTGCGCGTCACATATTGAAAATTTGGCTGAGGTTGCGTTCGGACTCAGAAAACGTACCGCTAGAATTCTGGGTGGAGGGTAAATAAAGTTGGAACTGGGAGAACTTAACTACGTTTTTACTTGTTTGCTTCTACAATCATTTGAGGGTTTTTAATCAAAAGAACAAATTTAGTATACACTCCTTCCTGCGGTGAAGGTTTTAAAAGTTACAAAGAAGATAAGACAAATTGACAGTGTACACAGCTATTCCTTCATAAAAATTGTAGTCATCGCATGGGATGATTGTCATACTAATGTCAAACATGTCATTTTTAAGTTTGTCAAACATGACAAACTTAAAAATACACGTATTTAATCTTCCAACACATTACGGGTACCGAAAGCTTTCACACTCTATCGAACTCTTTAATGTTTTAGGTGGAAACGCGGTCATTCTCTAAAGTTTGAGATCCTACATATGCATGCAGAGGCTAAACACTAAGTCAGTACAATCGACTAAGACTTTGCTGGTGTCTAGACAACGATCAGATAGAATAAAAAGTATATATGTAATAGTTTTCGATAAACTTAAAAAAGTTTAACATAAACCCTGTAAATTATGTTTAATCAAAATGTAAAACTAGCATTGCAGATATATAAAATATTCACATTTGAATTAAATCAAATCCAATAGCAAACTTGCAACAGTAAAATAAACCTACTTAGGTATACTCATAGTTTGTAGATATGTGGATTTTTTCTTTTTATTTCATTTTGTCCTTTGTCTCATATGGTGTGAGAAGTAAAGCTGTATCAGACTAACCAAGGCTTGTTGGCGTCTATTCAGAGATTGTGTCTCTTATATAAATTAATATTATTAAATCAATATTTTTTACATACCACAGAATTTGCTTTAGCTTGTCTTAACTTGAGATGATGCAATTTGCCTTCGTTCCTTATCCTTATCACCCTCCCATGTCACAGTGTAATAGTCAATCTTACGATTGGCAGGATCATGACCTTCCTCATCATCATCATCATCGAAATAGGCCAATACACACAGTTTATTAACCATTACCGACAAACGTACTTTGGCCACTAAATCTAAGGCCTTAATAGTGGCATTTTCCAAGAGGATAACGACATGGGAGGCATGATACTGTAGAGGATCACCAGGATATACGAGAAAATCGGCACCGAAAGCATCGCCACATGTTACGTACTTCCCCCGAGACCAAAAGTCACGGAAAACCAAATACTTGAGAGTGTTGTCCGCTTGTTCAATGTCTACTCTGAAGGAATCTAAAGTAAAGAGAGAATTATTTGAAGTTGATAAGATGAGATATAAGTAAATACTTTACCATGAGGTTCCGGGTGGGCACACGATATATCCAGCAAGGCATTTTTCTGCTCAAATTTAATTCCTTGCCTTATTTCTTGTAAAACCTCCTGAGGATCTAGCTGGATTTCTGTGGGATTTAAATTTTTCAAATGAATACTAAATACAAAATATAATATGCAAGATAAGTTATACTATTAGGTGACCAGATATGATTTTTTTTTAACTTTCAGAAGCAGAGAACAATTACCAATGTCATTTAACTTTCTAAAGGATTGTCATTTTATTATGCGGGACTAACAAAGCCGTGGAAAAGGATTCATGAGTTTATGTGCCGAATTGAAGACAGTTCAAGAAAACGCCGTTAGTCACTTAAATATTGACCGAAAACACGGACTTTGTCCAAAAAGAAATCATCTTCTAAGATTAGGTTATATTTTACTCAACCTGTACGACAAAAATTACAATTGCCATTTTTAAAGCGAACACAGTGCACAAATTTTCGACCAAGCATCCCAAACTTTACAAAGATTACATTTTCCTGGTACGGTTTACGGCCTGGCAACATCATCATTGCCGTCAATGGTCCACAGTATACAGCGAGGACCATCTTTCTGTGATGTTAGTTCGATTTGAGCTGTAATTCTATCAAACGACGATACACTCAATCATGAATGATCATAGAATTGGCCTCTATCGATTGGCCTTGCTGATGCTATGTTAAAACCTTAAACTATTTTAATAGGCTTACCAATGGGGACGAGAATGAGGCTAAAATTTGAGGTGTTATTGAAGTTAAAATTTTGACGACTTGAAGAGCTGCCGTCGCCGCGTCCATTAGAACGATGTTATACTCCTTCATCATAAATCCAGAATCATTCTGAGGTGTCATACAGTTGCTCTTTAATTTACATTTGTTTTCCTATCGTTCTTACGGTTGACTAAAGGGGTTCACCAAATGGTTTCGTAGAAGTTCCATTGTGGCTCTTGCGGTATGCGCAGTGGTTCTATCATGCTGGAATCATATGTTTTTCTTAACTTGCGGATGGAAAACAAATTTTTATCACATCAACAGAGCCCCGTTAATGGTTTCTGGTTGACCCTCATTTAAAAAAAAAAGATATGGACCGATAACTTTATCAACCATAACACCGCTCCAAACAGTAAATCTGGACGGGTGTAAGTGATGCTGATGTAATACCCGAGGGTTCTGACCGGTTCCCCTAAACGATAGACTAAGTTTCAAATTATGTTGTTGTTATTGTTATAACAACAATACTTTTTCTTTGAAGTAATGTTCGTCTAAACGGGATCTGTATCGATATCCAGGTGGAGGAAACGCACCATTTAAACTGGATGATTCCTCAGAGGGGGTCAGCTGAGTGGGCTTGGTCGGACAATTGAAGAGGTGCAGCACGTCATATGGTCCCTGATGGCAGGCGGGACAAAGGTCCGGAATGTTAGCATCAATTCGTGCCCAATACCAGTTAGGGCAGCTGCACCTTTCATATCTCAGCAGAGCCAGAAAGACACGCGTCTGCCGAGGTAGCATCTTCTCCTTAGTTAAAATATCTGGGGGAACACTATATCTACTATATCCGGATACTGCTGCTGCGACTTCATCAGCATGAATGTCATTCAGAACTGTCTGATGTCTGCTTTCGATGATCTAAAGACTATCGCCTGTCTCGTTGGACCTCTCTCTCCAGATCATAAAGATCGTACCTGATCTGCCTGGGATGACTACTGCAAAGAACCCAAGCAGGTATTGCTTAGACAAAAAGAAACTGTGTCTGCGCGCGGAAAGGAATTTCGTTTCTTCATGTAGATGCTCCTCAGAAGACATAATGAGACACCATGTTGATGTTCTGAGGGCGACTTTCTGACAAGTCTGTATTTTTTCCACTGCGTCGTACTAATGTTCGCCGACGAAACCCACGACAGCCGGTTCTTAGCACCGGATCGACCCGAAGGTGCAATTCTTCGGCCAAGGGCTGTCACCCCGGTACTATGTGCCGCTACAGCAACAGCCTGTTCCATGGACCGGATTGATCTGAAGAGCAGTTATTCGGCCAAGGGCTGTCACCCTGGCACACAGTTGCCGCTACTACAACAACAACGCTGCGTAGTTCAAGCTGTCGCTTTGTAAAAGGTTAACTAGGTTTCTATGTCGACTCCCCAAGTACTGCCGGCTAGTAACTTTTAAGCTTATCACAGATAGCCGTAGCATGCGCAATCCCCGGAGAGGCTGTACAATGAAAAAAAAAGAGAAAGCAAATTATAAACAAAATAGTTATGAATATTTGTAAACCTTCAGTCTTATTTTGGCGTTTTCTTATATTGCTATATCAAGTCCATGGTCAATGCTAGCAAGCCAGCTAATTTGTCCAAGCTCAAAGCCAAAATTGGAGATGCTATTACGGAACAATGCCGCACATATGTATTGGACCAAGTCATTCAGTTTTTGCCGAAGACTTGAAGCACTGCTAACGAAGTGAAACGGTCATAGGAGGGATGTGTTATTAAGTACACAGGGGCATAAAAGTAGCATAAATATAAAGCCAGAATAATTTTGTGATCCCATGCCGCTGTTGTTAAATTTACATTTGCTTTTCTACCGTTCTTATCCGGTCACCTAGTGCTTTTGTACATTTTTCCTTTCGTCTCTTACCACTTTCGGGTATTCCTTGTTTCCGTAACTTTTTTCTTTTTCCCGCCACGATTTTATCCAAATTTCGTTCAGATTCTTTGAGCTTTTCATCTTTTAAGGCTTCCTCTTGCCCATTTAGACGCTGCTCAAAGCGGCCTTTATATTGTTTTATTTCTTCTTCATTTTTATCCTGCAATAGGTGAGATTTCTTGGAAACCAATATCGCCAAATCTTTTTCGATTAGCAAACGTGTCTCCCATGGAGTCAACTCCACTGGCATGGCTGAAATAGGGAAAATTTGGAATTATTTTCTTTATGAGAGTTACGTGTTTTTTTGTTTCTACATACTTACAACAATCATTAGCCGACCAACCGCGGGTGGAGCATGTCCCCACTAACGACCCGACCATGTGGTGGTCTCTTCTCAACTTCATGTAATCTGGAAGAAGCTTAGGATTTTATTCAAGAGCACTGTAGGAAGACGAACTGAACTCAATAGTAGCAAATATAAAATGAAATGAAAATGAAGTCAATGGGAGGGAGCCACAAACTCAATTTTAAGAAGCCATCATATGTGGTTGTTTTAAGGCATTCCAACAACAAAATAGCGACATAACAAAAAGAAACTCCATTGGAATATTGTGAAAAGTTTCTTTCGCGTGAGGTTTCTGATTGGATCTCTTGCTACAATTTGGATTTTTGGCAATTCGAATAAGGAACATAAGGCACATTTTATTACTAAATGTCACATTTTATTACTGAATGTCACCGGCAAATTTGTTCGAGGTAGAACAAAAGTATGCGAAGATGACATGAATGAACGTGCAGTGCACTTTGCGGAGCAAACCAAAATTATAAAAATAAAATTGGCGTTCTGGAGACCAGAAAAGAAATTAAATTTTAAGCTAAAAAATGCCTCGCTGGATACCGTGTGTCTATCCGGAATCTCATGGTAAAGTATTTTTCTCATCTCTACTTCCTACTACGCCTATGATTTTCCCTTTTCTTTCAGTTTTAAGAAGCCATCATATGTGGTTGTTTTAAGACATTCCAACAACAAAATACCGACATTACAAAAAGAAACTCCATTGGAATACTGTGAAAAGTTCCTTTCCCGTGATGTTTCTCATTGGATCTCTTGCTACAATTTGGATTTTGGCAATTCTAATAAGGAACAGAATGCACATTTATGCATGCCTTGTTAACATATGTACATACATACACACTTACCCTCTACCTCGAACAAATAGCCGGTGCCATTTAGAAGTGTTAAAATAATTTTATCCTGATCACTGCCGGCAACTTTTTCTGCTTTGCTGTCCATGTCCACGGTCACTTGCGTCCACAGCAACAATTTTGAGTTCTCTCTCGTAGATTACTAAGCTTTTTTGGTGAAAATAAATAGTTTTGTCACACAACTGCCGGCATTTTTATTTGTTGCGCTGCACTAGAGGTGGTAAACTGAAAATGGTACTATCGATAGTATAATATTTCAAAAACGATAAATAATAGAAGACGGGCAAATGAGCATAAGGGAAATCGAAAAACACACTGTGAGTAACAGACATGGGAAAGAAACTCTGGAATATATCGTAAAAATAGCAACCAAATAAATTAAAACGAATGAGAAAAAGAAAATTTGTATTATTGAAAAATATTTGAAATAAATTATGATGAAATTATAAAATGTTTGTTTGCATGTGTATTTACCTGTCATCTTGTGGGCCGCCGTGTGTGATGGAAGTGTGTACCAAAGGCGATTTCAATCAAATCGATCTAGAGGTTATTTTTTTAAATGTTTTTTCACGAATTACTCCTGACCTTTATTTCTTTTCAGTTTTGTTTGCCATTTCGTCATGGAAA
Organism: Hydrotaea diabolus; assembly: GCA_963513945.1. Classification (NCBI taxonomy): domain Eukaryota; kingdom Metazoa; phylum Arthropoda; class Insecta; order Diptera; family Muscidae; genus Hydrotaea; species Hydrotaea diabolus. Next base: position 18,045,726 of record OY740719.1, read on the forward strand.
GACATACAACGCGAAAACCACGGTTTGGTGCCGTTTATTGGCTGGTGGAATCATCAGTCCATATTCCCTAAGCAACGAATGTGTTTTAACAACGATCAAAAACTATACACTAAAGTGCAGTCAGATTTTTCAATGAGAAGCTGTCAGTAGTAAAGTATACCACCAAACAAAGTAAAAACAATAAATATCACTCGTACTACCCTCTGAAAAAAACCAGCTAGCATATTATTTTGCTAACCATGTATATAAAAGTGGGAAATGAACGGATTCTGTCTTCAAAAAAATCTTTTAAAAAGTTCGTTGATTCGAGAAAACTTTTTTATTGTTTTTTTAATTTTCTTTGGAACTTACGGGCCTCGCAATTTATTATTTTGGGTCTTGAGGGCGGGCTGTGGCCACGCACATTTATTTTTTTGATTTTTCGGCATCCTTGAGCTTTGTGCCCTTGAGTGCCCTTATATATTCCAAAATACTTGAGACTTTCTGAAGACAATGGCATAATTGATTTTTTAATTTTTCGCTAGGTCCCATAAACTGTACTTCAACCCAGTGCTGCCAAATTTGACGATTTTTAAACTAAAATTTGACCAAATGATTATTGACGACAATTCTTTGAAAAACGCAGAAAATACGATTTTTTAAAACTCATAAATTAAGCGAGTGTCTTATTTATTCCAAAATACTAGGGCCTTTTTGAAAACAATGGCATAATTGTTTTTTAAATTTCTGCTAGGCCCCATAAACTGCACTTCAATCCAGTGCTGCCAAATTTAACGATTTATTTTGAGGATTTTTAAACTAAGTTTTGACCAAATGGGTATTGACGACGATTCTGGGTTAAAACGCAGAAAATATCGAAAAAAAATATTGACATTTTAAAACTTATAAATTAACTGAAATAAATAGGAGGTAAAAAATGCTTTAAAATGCCCTAGTCTTAAGACAGGAATATTAAGGCAAAGAGTGGCATTCCAGACAGATCTAGGAGAGAAAATATAGAAAACTTATTCTTCTTGATTTCTTTAAAAATACGTAATTTTTTTTAATAAACATTACACAGCTGGGAGAACAAAGCAATAGACGTGTTCTATTGGTACTCCCTTACAACGTGGTCGATAAGGCGATAACAAGAAAAATGTACAAGAATTTTTTTAAATTTCTTTATATACAAGAACTGATTGGCTTTATGCATTATAAGCTGTTTGATTTAAAAGTTTGTAATTTGTTAAAAAAAAACAGTTATTCAATAAATACTATACTCGAGTAATATTACTTTATTTAATATTAGTTATATTAGTTCTTGAAAAACTTTCTTCCCAACAATTTTAACAGTTTAAAACATTCGGGATTTAAAGTAAGTTGTCCTTAGTTTTCTGTAAAAAATTCTTGTTAAAGCCTAGTATAGAAAACACATAAAGCAAAGCAAACGAAATTTACCATTGGTTTATTCCGGTTAGTTATTTTCGTTTGGTGGTACTCAGCTAAAACGAAAAGGTGGCGGAATTCGCAACTGTTACAGGGATGGTAGTAAAAGCAGTGTAGACTTTTTTCACCATCTGCAAACGAAAATGAATGTTCCAAACAATTGGTCAAGGAATTTTTGAAATTTACAAAAAAAATAAATTAACAAATGTTGCGAAGTCGTTTTTGAGGCTATTTAAATGAATATGATTGAAATCGTTTTTTTTGAAAATGAATAGGGGCTGCTTTCTCTACACTACAATTCGTGTAGAGATAAATGCAAAATTCCTAAGCGAAAATTTCGTTTTAGGTGAGTACTATTCTTAAAACGAAAATGTGGCCGAATTTGCCACTGTTACAGAGATGATAGTAAGAGTAGTGTAGACTTTTTTCACCACCTGCAAACAAAAATTAATGTTCCAAACAGTTGGTCAAGGAATTTTTTGAAATTTACAAAAAAAAAATAACATCGAATGTTGTAAAGTGGTTTTTGAGGGTATTTAAATGAATTTGAATAAAATCGTTTTTTTGAAAAAAAATAATGGCTGCATCCTCTTCACTACTCTACACAACAGTTCTTTCGTGTAGTGATAAATGCAAAACTTCTAAGTGAAAAATTCGTTTTAGGCGAATACTAGGCTTAAATGGTGTGAATGGAGTAGTGTATATAAAATCTACGCTAACTGAATTTCCCGTTTTAAAAACATGAACCATGATAGTATTAACTCGTAAAAAAGTTATCTTTTAATGTGAAAATAGCCTAACTTGTGTGTGATGATTTTACCGCTATATGTATATTCAAAAATGACGATTTTTTTCTTCAAAAAAAAAACAACGATTGTTTAAAGATTGATGTTGGTAGCCCTGCTTCAGTCCCTTATGACTATAATTATCATCTCTGAAAATATAAAGCAATCGATTGTTTCACACCTCTAGTGCAGCGCAACAATTAAAAATGCCGGCAATTGTACGTTTTAGTTTATTTCCACACAAAAAGTTTAATTGTCTACAATGGAGAATACAAAATTGTTACTGTGGATGCAAGTGACCGTGAATAATGACAGCAAAGCAAAAAAAAGTTGCCAGCAGTTATCAAGATAAAATCATTTTAATACTTCTGAATGCTACCGGCAAATTCGTTCGAGGTAGAACAAAAGTATGCGAAGATGACATGCATGAACGTGCACTTTGCAGAGCAAACCAAAATTATAAAAAAAAATTGGCATGCTGGTGACCAGAAAGGAAAAGTAATAGAAATTAAATTTTGAGCTAAAAATGCCTTGCATACCGTGTGCTTATTCGGAACCACAGGGTAAAGTATTGTTTAAAATGTCATCTATACTTTATACTTTGCCAATGATTTTCCCTTTTCTTTAGATTCCTTCCGAGTAGACTTTGAACAAGGATAACACTCTCAAGTACATATTTGGCTTCAGGAGAAGTACATACATATGTAAGGTGTGGCGATTATTTGGGTAGTAACCCACCACTAAAGCTTGAAATTGCGTCGCCAAAGTACGTCAAGCGGTAACGGTTAAAAAAAAACTAGGCGAGTTTAACTATTTTGATGATGAAAACCATAATGATCCAACAAATCGTAAGACTTTCCATTACGCTGTGCGATGGGAACTCGACAAGGATAAGGAATGAACACAAATTGCATCATTTCAAGGTAAGTCTAACTTAAGAACATTCTGTATGTAAGAAATATTCATTTAAATGCATTAATTTTAAAATGTATAACGTCTTTGAATAGACTCCAACTAGCCTTGGGCAGTTTCATATAATTTCACTTTTCACATGCATCTGGCTCAAGTCAAAATGAAATAAAAAGAAAAAAAATCCGTTCCCTACAAACTCTACGCAAAAATCAACAGTTGAAATGGATCCAACTAGAATTAATTAGGATTCACTTACTAATACCCTGTTGCTACTGGCTTTGCTATACTTCAAGGGGCAAATATGTCTCAGCAATGCTAGGTCTTCTTTGACAGAATTTTTACGGTATTTATTTTACTGTTCTTAGATAAATGGTAGAGAGGGGCACACATCGCGCGATCAGCGTGAACATGACCAAAAAAAATCTTTTTGCGTGAGTGGAAAAATTTCGTGATTCACGAACTTTAGCAATACAAAATTCGTCTTTACAAAAGACACTAAATTACATTAAACTTTTAACCCCAATGAAAAAGAGACTGAATTAAATTTTCGTTTTATAATAATTAACTTTCATTAAAACTTTAAGTGTATAATTTAAAAAATATAAACTTTGCCTTATATTTCTTGTTTTTAATTTAAAAATGTGAGTTTTTTGAAAGCGTAAACGTGAGTAAAATTAAATTTTACTCACGTGAGCGTGAGCCAAAATTACTCACGTGCCCATCTGTAATAAGTAGAATGCCATTAATGACCTTTAAATCTGAACGTTAGGTAATTTAGACATATCAAAAAATTTTAGCCGTTTAGACTGACATATCCACACAGTAAAAGACCTGTTGAAGTTACTAAAGGGTGTTCCAACTCAAACGCACGATGTTAGTTGTAAATAAAACAAAATTGTCTTAATATTTTTTTTTATGATAGCAGCTTCTAAGACAATTATGTGTTCAACAAAATATCGGCCAAATGCTCGCCTCGGCTTTGGTGGCATACCTCCGATGGCCCATATTTTTTAATGACTCCAAGACATAATGGAGGTTCAATGTCCCCAATGTGCCGAAATCTCTCATCCTTTAGCTCTTGAATTGTTCTTGGCCTATTGACGCATACTTTTTCTTTTAAATATCCCCAAAGAAAGAAGTCCAACGTGTGTCAAATCACATGATCGTATCCACACAGTAGAAGACCTGTAGAAGTTACTAAAGGGTGGTCCAACTTAAACGCACGATGTTAGTTGTAAATAAAACAAAATTGTCTTAATATTTTTTATTATGATAGCAGTTTCTAAGACAATTATGTGTTCAACAAAATATCGGCCAAATGCTCGCCACGGCTTTGGTGGCATACCTCCGATGGCCCATATTTTTTAATGACTCCAAGACATATTGGAGGGTTCAATGTCCCCAATGTTTCGAAATCTCTCATCCTTTAGCTCTTGAATTGTTCTTGGCCTATTGACGAATACTTTTTCTTTTAAATATCCCCAAAGAAAGAAGTCCAACATGTGTCAAATCACATGATCGTGGCGGCCAATTAACATCGCTGCGACGTAAGAAACACGACCATTTAATTTCTCGCTAAAAAGAGCCAATGTTTCGTTGGCTGTGTGACAAGTGGCACCATCCTGTTGGAACCACATATCGTCTCGGTCCATATCCTCACTTTCTGGACACAGGAAGTCCGTTATCATCCTCTTGAAAGCGAACATCATTCACGGTAATTACTTGGCCGGCCTTATTTTTTAATATGTACGACCCGATGAAGCCGCCAGCCAATAAATCGCAGCAAAAAGTCACTGTGGATGCATTGGCTTTTCAACAATCACTCGATAATTCTCATTTGCCAAAATGCAGTAATTCTGCTAGTTAACGAATCCACTGTAGACAAATTTGGTCGATTTGGCTGACCAAAAAAATCTCAAAGTTGATTTTAAAGCCCATTTTCGTAAAGGCTTCAATAATCTCTACGCAATAATACTCCATTGTGTAAGGCTGACTTCCTAAGCGTCCATTACAATATTAAAAAATTAATACAATATTAAAAAAGAGTGGATACATTGTGTAGTTACTTTTTAATAAGTTACTTTCCAACACTGAAATCGTTTAGGAACATTGTATATGCATTGTATCATTAATATCAATAAACAAAAAAATGCTTACTTAGCTTTCTGCGCCGCCATTGTGTTATGTGTTACCTTTGCTTTGCATCTAGTTATACTTTTATTTGGATGCCTTTGTTGCTCTTCCTTGCGTATTAAATACATTAGTGTTGCAAAAGGGAGCATAATACATTGTCAACATTTTCAGTGTTGCTTTTACGAACACCCTGCAATGTATAACTGCAAAGCAACATGCTGTTAGGGAGTCAGCCTAACTCTCCAAAGTGGCAAAGTCTAGTGAGTGTGCCGGCCAGTTTACGTCACCCCTCAAAGAGATAAGCCGTCCAGGAAACATTTGCCTCGAGTAATTCATGGTAACCCTCGCTGTCTGCGCAGTGACACTATTCTGTGGGAACCATGTACCCTCTAATTGCATTTCCTCAAGAGCCGTCTAAAAAAAATCCTGTATCACAGTGAAGTACCGTTCGGAGTTTTCAGTTACGGCAAGACGGTTCTCCTGTAAAAAGTAAGGGCCAATGATGCCTACTCGTGAAAAGGCGCACCACACAGTAACGCGGTCCGAATGTAAAGATCTCTGGTGAAGTTCCCTGGGGTTTGTTTTACTCCAGTACCGCAGTTTACAATTGATTACCGTCCAGGAACACGTCCGCGTGGGGGAACAGCTTCGACACAAAATCTTTGTATATGACAATGAAATAAATAAATAAAAAAACAAGTAAAAAATATTAAGTTTGGCTGTGCCGAACTATGGATACCCTCCACCAGATTCCCAAATAAAACCAAATTTGGTGCGGAAGTGTGTTCTATATAGAAATATTTGTGTGCAAAATTTCATTTCGATAGGTCAAGCTTGTGGTGAGTTATCGTCATATTATTTCTCAAAGCCCATGAGACCGTTTGTGTGGGAGGTACCGGTAGGACTTTTCCGATCTCAACAGAATTTGGCGCAGAGGTGTGTTCTATATAAAAAGATTTATAAGAACTTTCCGAACCGCCTTCGTACATCCGTCGCCAGCGATCAAAAAGAACGGCGCCGCCGATAATTTAGTATCGGCTTCAAACGTTATAGCCGATCATTGCTACAAGTCATCGATATGGCAACATATGGCCATAAAAGCTTTATATCCCCAATCTTCCGCATCCATATTCCATTTACTCTTTTGTAATCATCTATTTGTCCCTTTCACACTCATTCAGTTGTGGATTTAATGAAAGTAGAACGGAAAATAATGCAACTTTCAGTTCTTTCGCGCCTTTAATCGCGTCAACATGCAAATTTAAGCTGAATAGTGAGAAATTAAAGAAAATCATTGAAAAGTTATTGAAAGTGAATAAAAAATTAATAAAACACCTTATGAGTTTTATTAATTTTTTATTCACTTTGGTGTTTTCGAATTTGTCAGCGGAGTTTTCAAATTTGTCTAAGAAGTCTTCGAAATGTATTTTTTAAATTGTGTTTTTTTCGACGTTTGTTCATTTATGTTTTTGCCGTTTTCGCACACAAGCTAATGACTTTGGAGAGACTGAGTGTTGGTTGTTACAACAAAAACATGGACATGATGAAGCACAACAACAACAAAACAAGGAAATTGAATCTTTTGTTGGGGGGCCATTTTAACAGCCGGCGGATGTTGCGATTTGTTTTAAGAAAAATAAATCTGTAAAGGTAAGGGCATTTTTAAAGTTTTCAATTGAGCTTATGTAAATGCAATTTTTAGTGTGATGTACATATGTATGTATGTATTAATTCATAGTGGCAGCTTTAACGCTTTGGGCTTTTCCGACTAGATTTGGTCAAATGAATTCCTAGTTTTAAGATTTGGTCGGTCCAGTTTGATTTTGTTAGGTTTTGGACGTAATCATAAATTTAATATTTTTATTACTTTTCTGAATTCTTATTGTATAAAACTATACGCTGACGGTAACCGCATATGTTCCAACGCTCTTCATTATGTTAAGGCATAATTAGACAAATGTCGTTTCAACAACTGCCACCAATTAAAACGGCAAAATCCCCATTTACTAGAGTTTTTCTAGCGGGTATTCTTGCCCGGGATTTATTCGTTTCTCTAACCACAGTCACGATACTACGAGGGCGACCGCAAAAGTAACTGGCCTATCATAAAAAGAACCGTTTTTTTTTGGAATTATTATTATTTATTTTTCAACATAATCTCCTTCCAACTCAATACAGTTCATCAAACGTTTTTCAAGTTTTTTAATTCCATCCGAAAAATAAGATTTTTCAAGACCTTCAAAATATGCCTCAGTTTCAGCATTTGGACGAAAATTTTTTGCCACCGAGAAATTTTTTTAAATTTGGAAACAAGAAATAATCAGAAGGAGCTAAGTCTGGACTATATGGTGGATGCGGAGCAATTTCAAATCGCAATTCGGCCAGTTTTTGTTGAGTAAATAATGCAGTGTGTAAAGGAGCATTATCTTGATGAAAAATAACTTTTTTTTTCTAAATGGGTTATTTTTATCTTGATTTCTTCACTCAACCGATCCAATAATGCACAATAATATTCACTATTTATAGTTTTTCCTTTCTCAAGATAATCAATAAATATTATACCTCTCAAAATACTGTAGCCATTACTTTTCCTGCTGACTTAACAGTTTTCGCCTTCTTGGGACCACTTTTACCAGCTTCTATCCATTGGTTTGACTGTTCTTTGCATTCTGGGCTGTAGTGATGGATCCATGTTTCATCAACAGTTATGAATCGGCGCAAGAACTCTATTGGATTACGCTGATAAATCGCTAAAAGCTCCTCGGAATTGGTCCAACGGACGATTTTTTGGGGACAAAGTCAACAAACGCGGCACCCATCTTGCGGCTAGCTTTTTCATGTGGAGTTCATCATGTAAAATACTCCAAACTTGTTTTTCGTGTATTTTAACAATATCAGCAAGTTCTCTGAGCTTTATTCGTCTATCTTTAGTCACTTCATTAAATATTTTTCTAATGTTTTCAATAGTAGTAGCAGTTTTCGGACTTCCAGAGCGTTGTTCATCTTCCGTACTTGAACGACCCATTTTAAATTGTTGAACCCAGGATTTCACGGTGGAGTATGATGGTGCATTATCACCATGAAGAGAATCCAATTAATAGTGGCGTATAACGTTTCATATAAAAGTGTTTAATTACCGCACTAAACTCTTTATTTTCCATTTTTCAAAAATTATAAAACTTGTTTACTTCAATCACCTGTAACAAAGAAAATAATCATTAAATATTTCGGAAATTTTGACAGATGGCTTATAAAGGATTGCTTTTAAAAAACAAAAAAAAAACGCTAGTAAAACAGAAAATGTGCCAGGCCAGTTAGTTTTGCGGTCGCCCTCGTACAAAGTGGAATCTCAATGATTTAGAACTAATTGAGCTTTGGATTGAAGATAATTCAAACATACTAGCAAATCTACTAAATATTTTAAAACCGACTATTTTAGCTATGGAAGGCGCTTTACCGACAAAATATGAATTTATTTTACACTTCATGCACCTTCGGGTGAAAATACTTAGTAGGGACATAAATACTGTTACACACGTTTTATGCTGTAAAATAAAAAGTACTGAATGTTTTTGGACCAAATATTTTTTAATATATTTATTGATGTATTTTGTATCCAAAAAGGATCTACTTATGCGAAATGTACGTCTTTTGCCTTTACACACGCCTTAAGTCGCACTGGCCAATCGTCAAATGCTGCACGAACCTCGTCTATTGTAAAATAGGCCACAGCTCGAACCAAAGCAGTCTTAAGATATCCAATGTTGAGGTATCTTTTGTGACAAACCTTGTCCTCTAAAACCGTCCACAATTTGTTATCCAATGGGTTCAAATCTGGACTGTCTGAGGGCCATTCTTCAGAGGAAATGAACGCTGGCAAATTGTTTCGAAGCCAGGCCTGGGACGTTTTAGCCTTAATGGCCGGCGCAGAATCCTGCTGGAAAGTGGCTGGTTTTGGAACAGGGAATTGTTAAGAGGCTTCACAACAGCTTCCAAAACGGTTTCTTGTTAAACTTTGGCCGATGTTTTAATTCCTTGTTCGCAGAAATGCAGGTCAGTGACCCCATCGTAAGAGTCACCCCACCAAACCACGACTGAAGCTGGGTGATGACCCTTTTTCACCCTTGGGATCAGTTCAGATGCTTCCTTAGATGACCGCGCATACGCTATCATTTTGCTTGTTAAATTTTTCCTGAACGGTAAAATTTTTTTCATCGGTGAACAAAATTTTTCTGTGCAAGTTGTCAGCGTGATTCACCAAAAGACGGTTATTAAGGTTAGCTTTCAAAACCCATATGACATTAACGGGGTATGTTCAGTTCTACTACTGAAATAGGTGAGTTCAATGTTTTAACAGTATTTATGTCCCTACTAAGTAGACTTGGCCACACTTTTTTTCGAAGTTGGTCATTTTGACAGCTGTCACTTGATTTAGGCTCATTTGGTTTGCCATTTCATAGACTAAAAGAGAATGGAACCAAAACAAGATGGCCACCGATCCTGAATTTTACGTGAAAATTTTGTTCAGCGATGAAGCTCAGTTTTGGTTAAATGAATGAACGTAAATAACCAAAACTGTCGCATTTGGAGTAATACAAATCCACAAGTCATTGTTGAGACACCGTTACATGCTCAAAAAGTCACTGTTTGGTAAGCTCTAAGGGCAGAGTCAAAGTGGCAAAGTTGAATTTGTCAAACACCAACAAAATGCCAAATTAAGTTGGGCAATAAACGTAACGTTCAGGTGTGACTTACAATTAACTTCGTGCATTATGGTTCGACCACCCTCTCTATAAAGACATTTAAAAAATTTCTCGTAAAGTTTTGAAGTTATCGCCTTAGCGACCATTTGCTCGTTAAATAAGCTAGTACCAACAGAACACGGCTATGGATACTTTTTAATAATTAAATGAGGCCATGAAAGACTCAAAAACGCAAGAACCAAAAAAATTGACGTAATTTTAACCCATTGATAGCGAATCCATTTAGAAGGTAATATAGAGTGATCCATCTATATTAGAGGTATTTTTTCAGAACAAAAAAAAATATAAAAATTCAAATCAAGCGTGGAATATTTATTGGTAATTTGAGAGGACATTTTATGGCATTTTTTTTGAATATAATTTCCTTCGAATGTTGACCGCAACTACGCCTCAGGGTTTCCATTCTGAGGGTCCAATTTTGGATGACTCGTTCGAGCATTTCTACTGGCACCGCTTTAATGACACGCGTAATGTTGGCTTCTAAAACCTGAATCGTAGCTGGTTTGTCAGCATAAACTATGGACTTTACGTAACCCTCATAGAAAAATGACTAAAGGTGTGATATCACTCGATCTAAGCGGCTAACTCACCTGTCCAAAACGTGAAATTAGCTACTTTTCGAAATGACCGCTCAATAGATACATTGTTTGAGCAGCTGTATGGCAAGTGGCACCGTCCTGTTGACACCAAGTGTCGTCAAGATTACGGGCTTCAATTTTAGGTAGCATAAAGATCTATATCATGGCGCCATAGCGAGCACTATTCACGGTTACGTTCCGGCTATCATAATTTTGAAAAAATATGCACCGATGATTCCACCAGCTTATAAACCGCACCAAATCGTGGTTTCCTCTGGGTATAATGGCACCTCTTGAAACTCTTCTTGTTGCTCTTCAGCCCAAATACGGCAATTTTGTTTATTGACTTTGCCGTTGAGCCAGAAATGGGCTCAACGGCAAATCTTCCCGTTCTCACCAAACACTCATTTCCATAATACAGTTGTCCACATTTTAAGGTAATTATTTTCAAAAAATAAATGCCATCAAATGTCCTTTTAAATTACCAATAAAGATTCCTCACCTGATTTGAATTTTTATATTTTTTGTTTGTTCTAAAAAAATACCTCTAGATGGATCACCCAATATAAGATTCGGTCTGAACAAAGTTAATGTTGTTTTTTCTTATTTAATAGTTGTTTCCTTTTACAAAAAAATGTTTCATTTTTAAAAATGGACTTTAATTCTATCAAGAAAACAATGTATAGATAGATTTACTATTGGACAAAAAGTCCTGCATTTTATGAAAATTGCTTCTTAACGAAAACTTTTTTTGTAGTGCAAAGTTACTTATTTTTTTATTTTTAAAATTTTTTAGACTTCTTGGTGGCAATCTTTCATTTATTATACGATAAAACTAAGTCAAAGACTTAGGGCCATCCATATTGATAAAATCTAACGGATGATTTTAAAATTAAAGATTCTTTATTAAAATTTTATTTAAACCTACTGCAAGTTTTTATAATAATGGCCTACAGTTTGCAGTTTTACCTCTAAAGTGTTCTCTTTAATCCCCTATTTATTCGTTTGGATTTCGACTAAATTTAAAAAATAATTAGATTTTAGTTAAAACATTGAAAATATTTTTGGGATTCATTGGATTTTTGAAATAGTTTGTCATTAAATGTAGTGTTGCCAACACTAGAAAAAGATTTATTTGCCAACCTAAAAACTCACCAATACGGTTTCGGGCTGCGCTAAAATGTTCAAAAGTTACATCTATGACATGCAGGTGGCGCTGGTATCGCTTTAACTTACCACGTTTATACGTTACACATGCATTGATTTGACGAATTCCTAAAAGTGTAGACAGGCGACAGGGTTATTTTGCATTAAAACTACTAAAGAAAATTAAAATTTTACAGTGACAGACGACTGGATCTGAATTTAGTAAACAGCTGTTTGATTGTAAACAACAGTTTGTCAACTACGTTTTTTGCCATTTACTTCGATAAAAGAAAGAAAATACGATAAGCTTCTGCTGTAAACAGCTGTTTAATTGTAAACAACTGTTTGTCAACTATTTCTTTTCCATTTACTTCGATAAAAGAAAGAAATTACGATAAGCTTCTATGCTGTTGGCGAAAAATCACAACTTATTTGAAAGAAGCCTGAAATTACATTTGCTGAAATTGATCCACAATGCAAAAATTGTACATGCACTTCCAACCATAGACAATTTGAGAACAGCTGATTTGATAACAGCCGCTGATTGTGAGTACCGCGCTTGTTTGTGATAAATTGCGACAGTGTTGCCAGATTGTAATACCTAAATGCGGAATAAATTTAGTTAGATTTTGTGGATTTGCGTCAGAGTTCATGCAGCTTGGGAGGACATTGTGCACGAGATAATTTGCAGTAAGTCTGCTAGTGCATGTCGTCTGTCTAGGCTATAATGTTTATAGCCACCTTGCTTTTGGTAGACGTCATAGCGAAAAAGTTACCCGTTTATAATTGTATCTGATTTTCCAGCATTGGGAGTTGGTTTTCGCATGCATACCTGAAATTGTTCTTTCTCTAATTTGTTACGAAAAAATTAAATTACTTAAAGTTTAATATTTTTCAAAACAAAGCTAATTTAAAATAATAAAAAGGTTGGTAAAATTTTAATGACCGATTTTGAATAAAACACAAATTATTTGGAAATTATTGTCAATTCTTTTTATTATGATAATATTGGTATGGTTCAATTATGTTTGGAGCAAAATATCGGCCAAATGACCGGCGCGACCTCGGCGACACACCTTCATGCCGGTAAAGTGCCGAATTATCTCATCCTTTAGCTCTTGAATTGTTGCTGGCTTATCGACGTAAACCTCTTTTTTCAAAGAACCCCAAAGATAGAAGTCCAACGGTGTCAAATCACATGATCATGGGCCAATTAACATTGCCAAGACGTGAGATAACACGGCCATTGAATTTATCGCGCAAAAGAGCCATTGTTTCGTTAGCTGTGTGGCAAGTGGAACCGTTCTGTTGAAACCACATATCGTCCACATCCATATCTTCCATTTCGGGCCATAAAAAGTTCGTTTTCATCTCACGATAGCGAACATCATTCACAGTAACTGCCTGACTGGCCTCATTTTGGAAAAACACGGCCCGTTGATGCCCCTAGCCCATAAACCGCACTAAACAGTCACTCTTTGTGGGTGCATTGTTTCTTCGACAATCACTCTTGGATTATCATTCGCCCAAATGCGGCAATTCTGCTAATTGACGAATCCACGGAGGTCAAAATGTGGCTCATCACTGAGATGATTTTCTTCGAAAATTGATCACAATAAGCCTGAATAACTTTAACGCGTTGCTCGCCTGTGTATCTTTACATGGTCCAAATTGAGTTAGTCTGAATTTGAGAAATATCGAATGAAATGCACAAAAAAACTTGACGTTTAGGTGTGGTTCACCTTCAACATCGGCCCTTAAAATTTAACCACCCTTTACTAGCTGTGTTCGTTTGAGGTTGCTTAACTGGCATTTGTCTGGCTGTTACTCGGTCGACAAGCAGGATGGCTTATAGCCTTTTCAAACTACTGGGTGGCGCAAAACTACCCTTGTGTTTTGAATTTTTAAGGCCAATGTGTCCCTCGCAGCGTGAACTGCGGCTCCATCTTGTTGGAACCACAACTGTGGATGGTTTTCTACAGCTGACCTTAAAAAATTGTTCAGCATCTTTCGATATTCAGCACCATTAACCGTAACTGGACGCCATGTGCATTTTCAAAGGAATATCGACCAATGATTCTTTCAGACGATACACCGCACCAAACAGTACTCTTAAGTGGGCGTAATTGTTGCTGATGAACTGTTCTTGAATTCTCCGTAGCCCATATCCTGCAATTTTGTTTGTTTACCAAACCATTCAATTGGAAATGGGCTTCATCGCTCATTATAAAATTGTTAATGAAATCAGGATTTTCTTTTGCTTTTTGGTCGGAATGAAATGGCATAATCAAGCCGTTGAATTGTGTTCCATTTCAAATTCTCCAAGTTTGCTTCACCAAATTCTGAAACAAAAATTAAAAAATATAAATAAATTTAAAAATTTAAAACTACACCAACGGTAGTTTTGCACCACCCTGTACATTACATCGTACAACTTCCATCAATTTGTCAAGAATGTGCAGAGTGTGGAGCCGAATAGACAAGAGGCGGAAGCTGATCAATTTGTCAATCGGCGGCGACTGCGCGCCAGCTGAAATCGTCGAAAAGTTTGTGTATTTTTTTAAATTCATACAGCGTCTGCGAATTAAAACTAGGATTTTTCTCTAATTGTTTTTTAGGCCCCTTAAGTTTAATTTTATTGTTTAAAGGTCCGATCACCCTGGTACTTTCTTATACTCTCCAACATAGGAGGGGAGTGTATATAAGTTTGCCATTTCGCTTGTAACATCTCGAAACATCTTTCTGCGACCCTTTTAAGTAATTATATGCATATATACTGTTGAAATCGCCATCTCAATCGTGCAAACGAAAGGCGCTAGAGGCTTATAAATTACTTATGGTTGCAAATCGATTGGCATTGAAAATGGACCAAATCGGAAAAAGGGGATAATTTTTTTTTTTTTTTAAATTATAATTTGCGTTACCTGATTTTCAAGTTTAGTTTATTTTATTGAGACTTTTTTCAAAAACAATGACAGACTTATGACTATAATGACTACAAAACGGCACCAAGCCAGTATAAAAACGGCACCAAGCCTTTTTTGTGTATAGAAATATTTTTAATTTCTATGTAGATCTGATGAGTGTGTGTACGCCCTTGCTCCTGAGGCTAAAGTGGTCTTAGGAGTGAAATATCCTAGTAATTAGCTTAAAAGTAGGAGGGGTTGATTACAAAAAAGAAGGGGATAGGCAAAACAAAAAAAAATAGAAAAATAAGAGATTTTAACAAATGCTATTCAAGAGCCCTAACAATAGTCCAATCATAAAGATGCTATCCTCTATGTGCACCCGGAACCATTTTTTTGTAGAACTCGGGACGAAAGGAAACTGAATTATCAAAATCTGCCCGACTTTTATTAAAAAATCCAAAAGGAGATAAAAAGCAAACATCTGACCAGCGAATGTCCTTCTGGGCATTGTAAATATCGGTTATAATGGAATTCTCGTGAAGGGAAATCCTTGTAATAAATTTATTAATTACGTCACAAATATACAGACACATAGCAGTAACATCTGACTCCTTATACCTGATTTTCAAATAAAATACTTTCTGAAATCTATAGGGTATTTTCTGACTTTTTATAGATTAAACAGAAAAATTAATGTTTTCTGAATATAAAATTGAATATTATGTGAAAGAAATCCTCTGGATTTAATTTTAATCTGATTTTCGCTTTTAGTTTCCATACAATTTAAAATGGATTTTAAGACCAAATCCAATGAATTTAAAATTCAACTGTACAGGGTGGAGCGCGGTAATTTGCTGTGGCGGCACTGTTGGTCGAAGAGAGTGTGTGTGCGTGGCTTATATTGGCTGACGGGAAAATTGTATTCGTCTGCTGGACACGTGAGGAGAGGTCATTTTGTGTTGAAGCATACTTTTCAAATGCGCACTCGATCATTGCAGGGCAGCGTGCTTTTCGTTTACGATTCGCTGTTTCCCTACGTGGGTGTGTAAAACAACAAAATATGCGGTACTGGAGTGAAACAAACCCCCCAGAGAACTAAACCAGAGACCTCTGCATTCGGACTGCGACACTGTGTGGTGCGCCATATGACGAGTAGGCATCATTGGCCCTTACTTTTTCCAGGATAACCAGTCGACATGCTTGTCGACATCATGAAAACTTCAGAAAACGTTATATTCTAAAAATCCATTTGTATTTCACAAATTCCATTTAAAATTTTGAATTTTTATTTTTTTTATTTTTTTTTTATTTTATTTTTTAAAAAACTTTAGTTCAAAGATTTTTAAGTTTAAAAGATATCAATTGAAATTCAGAAAATGTAAAAGACATAAGTCGAACTTAAAAATATTTGACCAGAAGTTCAATAGATTGTTTTCAGATACTGTCTTATTCGCATATACAGGGAGGAGCGCGGTAATTTGCTTATTTCGGAATGAAATAAAAAAATCATGTCCAAAAATTTCTTTTATATTTTAATTATATTGAACAGTAAAAATCTTTTTAAATTACATGATTTTAAATAGAGTATCTGGCAAATGTCGACCTTTCCAGTAGTTTGTGGGATAGCGAAGGAAAGGTCGACTTTTGCCAGGTACCATGTAATTTAAAAATTTCCTTACTGTTCAATATAATTAAAATATGAAATAAATTTTTCTAAGTTGCATAATTTTTTTATTTCATTCCCAAATAAGGAAATTACCGCGCTCCTCCCTGTATATGCGAATGATTCATTATCTGAAAACAATCTATTGAACTTCTAGTGAAATATTTTTAAGTTCGACTTATGTCTTTTACATTTTCTGAATTTCAATTGATATCTTTAAAACTAAAATATCTTTAAACTAAAGTTTTAAAAAAAAAAAATAAAAAAATTCAAAATTTTAAATGGAATTTTTGAAATACAAATGGATTTTTAGAATAGTACTAGGGCGGTTCGGAAACTTCTTAGCCTAGCATAAAAAGCGCGGTATAAACAGAAAAAAGTTAAGTGTTTGGAAACTTACATCTCTGCTATGAACACATGTTAAATTTTGTTTCGATCTGGCAACTCCTTCATATAGAAACAAATGTTCACAAAAGCGCGATTTTTTTACAATGGAAAAATTAGAAATGCGTGCTGTCATTAAATATTTACATAAAAAAGGTTTATCGGGACAAGAAATTCATAATGATATGGTGAATGTGTTAGGTGAAAGTGCTCCTTCATATGCAACAGTAAAAAATTGGGTTGCTGAATTTAAACGTGGTCGTACAAGCATTGAAGATGAACCACGTAGTGGACGTCCAAAAACAGCAACAACAACAGAAATTGTAGCCAAAGTGCATGATATGGTATTAAATGATCGACGAATAAAAGTGCGTGAAATAGCTAATGTCATGGGCATCTCAGATGGTCGAGTCCATTTAATTTTGCATGAAGAACTACAGATGAAAAAGCTTTCTGCAATATGGGTGCCGGACTTGTTAACAGTCGACCAAAAACGCATAAGAATGAACATTTCTCAAGCTTGTTTGGATCGTTTTCAGCGAAATAAAATGGATTTTAAGCGTCGTTTCATAACTGTTGATGAGACATGGATCCACCACTATACTCCAGAGACAAAAGAACAATCCAAACAATGGACTGAAGCTGGAGGAAGTGCCCCAAAGAAGGCAAAAACAATTCAATCGGCTGGTAAGGTTATGGCAACGGTTTTTTGGAACTTCAAAGGTATTTTATTGATTGACTATCTGCAAAAAGGGTAAAATAATAAATTCAGAGTACTACTGCAACCTTTTAGATCAATTAAATGTACAAATTCGAGAAAAACGTCCTGGCTAAAAACACAAAAAAATAATTTTTCATCAAGACAACGCACCAGCGCACAAGAGTGTTTTAAACAATGGCTAAAATCAACGAATTAAAGTATGAGTTGCTTGACCACTCACCTTATTCTCCTGATTTAGCTCCCAGTGACTTCTACCTGTTTCCAAATCTAAAAAAAATCCTTGCTGGCAAGCGTTCTACCTCAAATGAAGATGCAATTACAGTTGTAAACCACTATTTTGAAGACCTTGAGGACAACTATTTTAATCGAGGGATAGAATTGCTAGATAAGCGTTGGACTAAGTGTTTTCAAGTTTCAGGAGATTATATTGAAAAATAAAAATATTTTTGAAAAACTTACTATTCTCTTTCATTGATAGGCTAAGAACTTTCCGAACCGCCCTCGTATAAGTATTTCCGTAATGACAATTGGAAATGATAAAGAACAAGCGGAAACTTTTTTTAGTCAAATTATCTTAGCCAGGTTTGACTGTAATAGTATGTGGCACAAACAAACAAAGCTCATTTGAACGCTGTCATTAAAATCTAAGCTTTTTCGTGTCATTATTTGAAAGTTTACCAATTTTTGGTTTTATGATCTCAAAGTTAGTTGCCCAAAATGAGCGCAGTTCTTCGTCAATTGAAACAAAAAACTTGTTTACGGGTGCATTTTTTTCTTTGGCTAAAACTGCCATTAGGAAATGCATGCATCATGCATTCGTACAACAGCAACAACATGCGAGTTGTATGATGTTACTGCTTCTTCTTTTTTTGGTTTTTGGTGAGATAAAAGTGAACATGTTTTGAAAATAATAAAATCAGGCAGTAAGCGAGACAAAACCGACTTTAAATTGAGCTTCAATCAATCAATGAAAGTGTTTCTTTATGATTATTATATGTTGGGTCCGTCCAAAAAGAATAAACAGGGTGTCCGTCGAGAAGGTATACTTCTTTGTTTGTTTACTATTATTGATTTAATGAAAGTGAATGGAGCTTATATTGATAAATGTTTTATTTAATGTTGGCAATTATGTATGGAATACGAGGGCGGTTCGGAAAGTTCTTAGCCTATCAATGAAAGAGAATAGATAGTTTTTCAAAAATATTTTTATTTTTCAATATAATCTCCTGAAACTTCAATACACTTAGTCCAACGCTTATCTAGCAATTCTATCCCTTAATTAAAATAGTTTTCCTCAAGGTCTTCAAAATAGTGGTTTACAACTGTAATTGCATCTTCATTTGAGGTAAAACGCTTGCCAACAAGGAATTTTTTTAGATTTGGGAACAGGTAAAGGTCACTGGGAGCTAAATCCGGAGAATAAGGTGGGTGGTCAAGCAACTCGTACTTTATTTCTTTGATTTTAGTAGCCATTGTTAAAACACTCTTGTGCGCTGGTGAGTTGTCTTGATGAAAAATTATTTTTTTGTGTTGTAAGGACGTTTTTCTCGAATTTGTACATTTAATTGATCTAAAAGGTTGCAATAGTACTCTGAATTTATTGTTTTACCCTTTTGCAGATAGTTAATCAATAAAATACCTTTGAAGTCCCAAACGTTGTCATAACCTTACCAGCCGATTGAATTGTTTTTGCCTTCTTTGGGGCACTTCCTACAGCTTCAGTCCATTGTTTGGATTGTTCTTTTGTCTCTGGAGTATAGTGGTGGATCCATGTCTCATCAACAGTTATGAAACGACGCTTAAAATCCATTTTATTTCGCTGAAAACGATCCAAACAAGCTTGAGAAATGTTCATTCTTATGCGTTTTTGGTCGACTGTTAACAAGTCCGGAACCCCTCTTTGCAGAAAGCTTTTTCATCTGTAGTTCTTCATGCAAAATTAAATGGACTCGATCATTTGAGATGCCCATGATATTAGCTATTTTTCGCACTTTTATTCGTCGATCATTTAATACCATATCATGCACTTTGGCTGCAATTTCTGTTGTTGTTGCTGTTTTTGGACGTCCACTACGTGGTTCATCTTCAATGCTTGTACGACCACGTTTAAATTCAGCAACCCAATTTTTTACTGTTGCATATGAAGGAGCACTTTCACCTAACACATTCACCATATCATTATGAATTTCTTGTCCCGATAAACCTTTTTTATTTAAATATTTAATGACACCACGCATTTCTAATTTTTCCATTGTAAAAAAATCGCGGATGCGTCTTTTGTGAACACCTGTTTCTATATAAAGGAGTTGCCAGATCGAAACAAAATTTAACATGTGTTCATAGCAGAGATGGAAGTTTCCAAAACACTTAACTTTTTTCTGTTTATACCGCGCTTTTTGTGCTAGGCTAAGAAGTTTCCGAAACGCCCTCGTACAATATCAAATAAATGTCCTGCTCTGTTAAGCTTCGTTTTCATTATGTCAAATTCAATGGCAAACAGAAATGGCACATTCGTCGACATTTGCATTTGGTGTCAAACGCGTTTTCACTACAACGTCATAACTGACACAAAACCCAAATGGCAACATTTGACATCCACATTTGTTGTCAGTCATTTGCCACACCGTTTTCATTATGCTAGCTAAATACATCTGTCGTCATATGATTTTTGCGAGAAGAAGAAGAAATTAATTGAAATTTTTGTATCAAAAGCGACGTGGTAGCAAAATTTTCAATTTTTTTAAACAACAAAATGTCCATGAATAAGCAAATTGCCGTCGCAGCGGCATTGGTACTAGTGACTACTTTAAAGGAATGGAAAGAAAAGGTCCACTTCGTTGTGACCTCCGATCGCGTTAGCTCCAGTTTGGAAGCCACTTCCTGCCAAAGCGCCTCACGTAAATTGCGGTCCCTGTATTCTTTGGTGAGGTAGTCCCAGGTTCCAGGGCGCACATCGTCCATGTCTATTCTATTTTAATTCCAGAAGTCCGTTCTTGGCGCGATTTCCTCCTTTGCTCGTTTTCTTCCTTCGCTTGTTGAAAATGCCAGCAAAATCAGCTGTTTGCATGCCAAATGTGTTTGCATTTGCCAACATGTTGGCAAATGGATTCTCCTTGTCAAATGATGCCATATCGGTCAATTGTCATAAATTTACCCGTTTTCACTTGACTGCCATTTCGTTTGACAAAGCATAGTCATATATGACGTCAAACGTAAATGTCACCATATGACTACCCGTTTTCACCTAACTGACTACATTTGCCATTGAATTTGACATAATGAAAACGAAGCTTTAGCCTCGCAAATGCGAGCCCTTTCGAGCACATTTTTCATTACATTTAGCACGACGTCGAATTGAGGTTGATGGATTATTTGAACACTTTCTTCAGCAATGTTTTCAGCCGATCTTGCAGTACGTTGTAGTCCATGCTTGGTCCTATCAGCTACATACTCTCTTTCTTTCGAAATCATTCACTACACGATAAATAGTGCGTTTTGTTGGCACATTGTTTGATAAAATGTTTAACGATTTTTCGAATAGTTTTCCATTATAAATTTGCCACGTCTCTACTTCACGACTGCCAAATATGAACTGTCAAGACTAATGTTTACCAAAATGGCGGCAAAACAAAGTAGAATACCTTCCCGGCGGACACCCTGTACCCAAGACTAATGTTTACCAAAATAGGGGCAAAACAAAGTAGAATACCTTCCCGGCGTACACCCTGTACTTATAGCCTTTTACGACTGACAAAAAAGTTCTCGTGATCTTTTTCTCTAAATAAAAAAAATAGAGCTGCCAACCTTTTGTCAAATTTGTAGGGAAAAATAACCGAAAACACCCGTAAAGGGTGGTCCAACTTAAACGCACGATGTTAATTGTAAATACAAAAAGTTAGCAGAGAATGATTCTAATATTTTTTATTATGAAACAAAATATTGGCCAAATGCTCGCCACGGCTTCGTTTGCGATTGTCCATATTTTCAATGACTCTGAGACATAATGGAGGTTCAATGTTGTCAATTATAAGTTGGGCAAATAATTTGACATTAAAGTGTGACTCACAAATAATATCGTGCCTTAGGGTTGGACCACTTTACTTATAGCCTTTTCAGACTGACAAAAAATTTCTCGTGGTCGTTTTCTTCATATTTAAAAAAAAAATAAAGTTGCCAACCTTTTGTCGGATTTGAAAGGGAAACTGACCAAGAAAAATTTTAGTGTTCATAAGTCTGAATAAGCCCTAATCGCCTTACCCATCACTTAGCGAGTTGCTTTCCGAACATCATCAGTTTTTCTTGAAGACACCAAGCCAGCAACTACTTATATGAAATGGGAATCCCCCCCCAAACCCGTATCTGCCTTATCTCTTTCTAATCGTGAATGAATCTTCTGAAACATTCTTCCACACCGAGCACCCTACGGACTGTGTAGTGTACCCTACAAAGACACGGAAAACGAACGTGACAATTCACCAAGAGACTGTGTGATGTTGTAGTCTTTTGCATCCAAAAGATCGCTGCGTGGTTAAAACCAACAACAACGACAACACCATGAAGCACATTGTGAAACATGTGCAATGGGAAAACAGCCATAAAACAAACGCTGAGATTCAAGACTTTTTTTACGTTTATGTGAGCGCGTTCGCTTTGTCTTTTTAGCCGCATCAAGCCGCTCCAACCAGATTGTGAGGTTTCACGTACAACATAGCGTGATAGGCAGGCACATAGCGTTTGTCAGCGACAGCGGAAACAACAACACACAACATTTCGGAAAAAATCATTCACCCAACTGTTGTTGTTGTTTTTGTTGCCGCTTGGTTTTGTAGCCCCCCCAAAAAAAAAACACAAAGTTTTGTGATGTGAGAGCGTTGAGAGCTCCAATACAGAGCAGCAGCCGCCAACGTCATCGCATCGTAGTCAAACAAAATCTTCTCAAAACACCAGCAACTGAGATTAATTGTGGAGAATCGGTATGCGACTTGTTGGGGGCACTCTACTTTATAGATTCTCTATTAAGAGGTTTTTACAGCCTGCCAAAACTAAAAGTTTTGCGCTCGTTTTCTCCATATAATAAATTTGAAGTTGCCAACCATTTGTCGGATAGCTATGAAAAACAGACCTTAAAAACTTCAAGTTTTCAGCGATCTAAATAAGCTTTTTGACTTGAAATCGGCAAAATTAATTCTCATATATTATTTTGTATAAAAAATTGAGTTGCCAACTATTTGTAGAAGAAAAAGAATTGGCAAAACTACTGCGTAGAATATGAGAGAATTTTTAGAATACTGAAATTACTAATTTTCGGACCCGTCTTCCCCACTTATAAATTTAAGTTGCTAAACATTTGACAGATTTGTATGGGAAAACGAGCAACTCGTTTTAGTCAGTCTGAAAAGGCTACAACGGTCTACAAAAACTAAGAGGACTACTTTAGACCAGAAAAAGACTAGTAGTTTTACAGCTCGTTTTGCCATACAAATCCATGGAATCTTAAGCAACTGTTATTTAAAGATAGCTCAAAGACTACTAGTTTCGTCACTCTGAAAACCAACAAGTTTTGTATATATAAAAAGATTGTAATAAATAGATGGCGTGCTCTACACGAAACCGAAAATACAAAGATTTTTTAAACCATGTGTCTGGTTAAATTTTTCATGGTAAAAGTTTGACAATGAAGGAAAAATAACGTTATATAAGGTCAAATAAACATACAAATTGTTGACTTAACATTGTATAAGGTTGGTTTTTTCAAGAGAGCGAAAGAAATATGTGCGACATAAACAAAAAGTTAAAGATCATTCGGCTCTGTTGTATCGAAGTTTTTGATCTGCGTTGTGCTATACGAAGTTTAGAATTAATTTACACGAAGTTGCAACTATTGCGAATGTCTTATCCCCCCACTCTGTTTCTTTTCTTCCTCTGCTCTGAACGTTTGCAATTGTGAGAATGATCATAAAACAATTTATCTCGCTATTTTAAAAAACCACCACCAAATGCAAATGCTAGCTGTACAATCCTAATGATATTGCGCTTTAAAGATTGCTTTTCGCACAGTTCGAAGACTATACGCAAAGGTTAATTCTCATTAATCATAATGGGACTCCCGTATAAGTCATGTGATTTGTAGCCGAAGTAATCGTTGCCAAAGACTGCTAAAGAATAACCTTGGCGGTTTTAGAAACAGCTGTAGTCTGCCTGCCAATCGTAGCCAACAATTTCATTGTTAAATTGAACATGTATTGTTTCAGTAAATTAACTATGAAATTTTAAGATTAACAATTTTCATGGTTAAAAACAATGCATTGTTAAAACAACAATAATTATTTTAATTATAACAATTTAAATGGTTAAAAAACTCAACAATGCATTGTTAAAACAACAACAATATTTTTTTTAAAATTAACAACTTTCAAGGTTAAAATTATTCAACCAGAGAATAGTTAAATTAACTATTATTATTGTTAAATACCAGTCAAAAACAAAATGTTCAAATTAACCTTATATAACTTAGACTCCAAATCATGTTTATTTATGGTTAATTTAAACTTATATGAGGTTATTTTTTTTTTCTAAGTGTATTTGTAATCGCTTTTGAACTAGTACGTGGTCGCTAAGACGATGATCTTAACGTACATAAAAAATGTAAGCTCCCAACCGTTGGCCTAATTTTTATGTGAAAACTATCTGGAAAACTACTAGCTCATTCGGGCATATTTAGCCTGACAACATTTTTTCCCAGGTTTATTTTCATTTAAAATCGCAAAAATGTTTGGCAACTCTATTTTTTTTATGGAAAAAACAGGTTTCATGCCGTTGAGTTTGGTAATGGCAAAACTAATAAAGGGATTGTCAGCCATTAACTTGATTGCGTTTCCCACCAAATGAGCTGGCTACTAGTTGATTAGGATCTATTCAAACTAACGAAAATTAGTAGTTTTCCAGCTGGTTATTTTAAACAAATTCTTTAAATGGTTGGCAGGTCTAATTGTTTAATATGGAAAACTAATGGTTTTGTCATTCCCTAATTTAACCAAACTAGTTGTTGTAGCGGCAACTGTGTGCCGGGGTGACAGCCGAAAAACTGCTCTTCGGGTCAATCCGATCCATTGAACAAAACTAGTATCTTTCTTGCTCGTGTCTGCATACTAAACAATTAGATCTGCCAACCATTTGACGAATTTATTTAGAATAACCAGCTGCAACACTACTAGATTTTGTAAGTTTAAATAGATCCTGATCAACCAGTAGTTTTGCATTTGCATCGTTTTCACATTTAAATCTGACTAATTGTTGGCAACTCCATTTTTTAAGTAGGTTAAACGGGCTGGAATAGATCGTTTTAAATAGGTCTTAATCAGCCCGTAGTTTTGCAAATTGTTTACACATTAAAATCAATCTAATGGTTGGCAACTTAATTTTTTTTATCTCGGACAAACAAGCTGGAATAGATCATTTTAAATAGACCCTAATCAACCAGTAGTTTTGTTAATCGTTTTCACATTTAATTCTGGATAATGGTTGGCAACTCATTTTTTTTTTATCTAGGACAACAAGCTGGATTTCTTTTATACATCGAGCCCTAACCGCGAAAAAGACATATGCGCCAAAAAGCAAATTTTACAGGGAAGGGGGTTTTTCATTTTTTTTGGCTATTCATCCGAGGATTCCGATACACTTAAATTTGCTACTCGTATATCTTTGTAAATTTAAATAATTTATTTTATATTTAAATTAAGGAATTAAGAGCGTTGTACAATTTTATAATTCAATCGAATGTAATTAAAAGTCGAGTTTCGAAATAGAGACGTATTCTCTCTTTCGCAGTAAGGGCTCAATATGACAGTCTGAAATGGAAATAATACCCCATTTGCATATACCGAGCAGATTCAAACCTATCGGATTTCGAAATTTATTACAATTTATATGGAAACAGAAGCCACGAAACGCGATAAAATGGAAACCCTTTGGATAACTGAAGTAAATGCAAACACGGCACTGCCAACTTAATTTCTATATAAGGACACTACTCGTACCACTGGTTTTATTAGTTTGAACGATTTCAATTTCTTCAATTTCAAATTGTAATAGATTTTTAAACAAAATCGACGAATTTGAATTTTAATTGCAATTGCTAATGAGGCATTTTTACCTTTGCTTTAGGCCCGGACACACTGAAAAAAAAGTTAATGATATTGCAGTGTAGGTTTAGAAAAGCCCTGACATACATTTTTTAATGGATTTTAAACGTTTATTTCAATAGTTTTTAGACTAAGAAAAAAGATTCAGTGTGCACGAACCTTTACAAGAAAAGTATTCCATTTTTTTTGCTTCAATCGCCCAACCCTTTCTCAAAACAATACTGCCAAACAGCAGCTGTAGCGCCCCGAACACTTCCATGCCACTGCTCAAAGATCCACAGCAGCAACCAATACTCGTACGATCGGCAGCAAGTATTGGCCACAATGCGTTTCAGTGAGAATAGCGCCGAGGTCCATGCGAGACGTTTAGAAAAAAAATTATCGAAAAAAAAAACAAATAATTTCGTATTTTTGTTGTGGTTGTAATTCCGTTTAAACAGTAAAAAAAACAAATCAACCAATAATAATTCACATGAAACGTTCGAAAAATAGAAAGAAAAACAAAAACCGGGGGAAAAAAGATAATTTCACTTTCAGGTGAGCAAGTGAAGATGGTCTAGAAACAAAAACTAACAAAAACATGTTTAAAATAAATTAATTAAGATTTTTTAAAAAGAATTATAAATATTGAGGAGTAATCGTATCAAGTGTTTTTTAGGAGAAGAAATAAAAAAAACACAAACCTTTAATAAGAAATTGAGTTGGTTAAGTGTAAACCGGTATCCAAAAGTCTAAAGTTTATGGCATAAAAAATGTCTTGAAAGTGGCAAGTGTTAACAAATACTTTGTGAGTGGTTTAACTGATCTTATGATATCTATAATGTACAATTCAAACTCAAGACTACTAGTAGTTCTTCAACTCCATATAGGGAAAACGAGCACAAAAACGACTTGTTTTTGTTAATCTGAAAAGGCTATAAGTGTCATTTAGACAATCTCCAGATTATCCAAGCTAAAAGTAAATAGCCATTTGTAAATTTTCAATCGGTATAAAATGAAGCTTGACAGAAGTTTATGGAAATGCATGTAAATTGTTTATAAGTAAATCATTATTAAGTCTTAAGTGCTAAATCTAAATTAATATTTTTTAAAAGAAAAAAATACTTATGAAAAATTTCTAGTTTAAAACCAAATTTATTTAAACTTTCAAAACAAAACTCAACAAATTGTCTTCGAATCCAAAAAAAAAAAAAACAATGTCAGCCTTTGTATTTTCCCATCAAACCTATCTTTAATTTTCCACAATTGTTTCGACAATGTATCCATGAGCCATAAGTTTTTTGCCTTGGCTGTCTATCGTGTGTGTTACCCTCAGATAGTATCCATGAGTAACTCTCGGTGTGGAAAATCATTGTGAAAAAAAGTGATTCGAACAATCTTTGAGGCTCACAATAAAAAAACCAAAACAATAAAACTGAAAGCTGAAATAAACAAAATCCAGCCGATACGAGCATTAGAAAAACAAACATCAGCGTCACTGACCTCCGTTAAAGAAATTATTTGGCGGCTTTAAAACGAACGGGAATGGTAATAATGAGTGTGAGCCATTAACGCAGATAAATGAATAATCAAAAGCAAAAAATAAAACGCAAATAAATCAAAAACAATTTGTTTTTTATATATAACAAAAAATCCCTATCAAGCAGAAACAAATATAAAATCAGTGAATGAAGTGTAAACAATCACAAACGAATCCGAAATCATCAACGAAAATTCAAAACCGAGAGCGGCCAGTGCCGAAATTTCATTTTTAAGCAAAAAATACAAATGTGTTTTTGTTTCAAATGTTACGATTAGAGTGTCCAAAACTCAAACCGAAAACCGACATTCCGATTTTTTGTCCAAACCCGAGACTGTCGGTTTTTCAAAAATAACTAAACCACGACATATCGGTTTACCCGTTTTTGCTGTCCGGTTTTTTCATATAATTTTCGAATACGCTACATCACAAGTATTTAACCTAGACCTACCTTTATGTTTACCGCTTGACTCAGTCAGACTCACCAGTGTATTCGATTGATTCTGTTGTTTCTGTCCGTGCCTTTGTCCGTCCGCTGTCTATCTAAAGCATGTTTTCAAACTACAGGTCGCAATTGTTGTCGAAATTGTTTTCATGAAATTTTTTGAAAATCGGTTAAAATTTTGATTAACCCCCGGCTTATATGTTCAAACGAATTCTGTGCACTTCCTGATATTTTAATCAGCATAATCGACCAAATGTGTCTGCAATCGGGAGAATTATGAGTAAATTTCAGCAAACCAGTTTTGCAGGAAATTTGATAACACCTGCACACAGAGCAAACATTAGTTGGATATCGGTTTAAAGGACTAAAACTCTGTTGCCAAGAAAGAATTTCGGTTGCAATCGCCAACTGTTTATGATCGTAATGGGTATTCGGTTCGACTTGCCACAAGATAATAAATATAATCATCGTACTGTAGACTTATTGGTATGACCGATCAATTAGGTCATACCATTGAAACGCTTAAAATGTATTTAGCTGCCATACCTGGTGGTTGTGGCAACCAATAAACATTTTGTTGTTGTAACCGAATATAAGTGATGAAATCTAAACATTCATCATAACCAAAAGCGAAAAAACCTTATACGAGGGTTGCTATTTAAATTTCGGGTCCGACAATAAAAACCCAATAGTTTTTCATTGGAAATGGTTTTATAGTTTTAAAAATATTCTCCTTTAAGCATGCGCACGAACCAATTTTCGAAGCACTTTTTCCACTCCGATTGAGACACCTTCAAAACATGATTTTTGAACGCTTCAACAGCTGCTTCGGACGATAAAAAACGTTGACCACGCATTTTTTGCTCGATGCTAGGTAATAAGACGACGCCATTGGGTGCCAAATCAGGGCTGTACGGTGGATGGCCCATCAATTCGACACCTTGAGTGGTCAAATAGTTCAAGGTTTCAGCTAATGTGTGAGAGGAGCTCGCATTGTCGTGATGCAAAATGATCAGTCTTCTGTTATTATCTTACCTCATTTTTTACCACTCAGAATTGACCGTCCTATGTTCCACTAAGGGCACTGGGGCAACATGGCCGGTTATACCGAAAAAAACGCAATCATTTGCTTCGATGTACTTCTTCCACAAACAACTTTTGTTGGATTTGACTCGATTTTGAAAGACCCATACGATCGATTGCTGTTTTGTTTCGGGTTCATATGCATAGATACATGATTCGCCCCTGTGACAATGTTATACACTGCCTTTGAGCCACCGCAGTTATACTTTTTCAACATCTCTTTGCACCGATACATACGAGCCTTTTTTGAGCATTCGCCAACTTATGTGGGACGAGAACAATTTTTTTTACGGCCAAATGAACATCCAATCAGGGCTGTCATAGAAACCAATGTTGTCACTATTGGTTTTGAAAACGATGAGAAAAATGCTTTGGTGTCATGAAAAACAATGTTACCAACGTTATACCAAGCGACAGCTGATTCGAACATTGGTTTTATTTACATTCGAAATTTACATTCAAAACCAACTTGGTTTCATGACACTAAATGAAACCAACAGTGGTTTTGCAAAAACGACAATTAGCAAAATCGACATGGTTTCTATGACAGCCCTGAAAATCTTATTGATGCTTGTCATACAAATGCCCAAGGATGCCTCAATCTCACGGTATGTCACATGTCGATCTTGCTTAATCAGTTCTCGTACAGCATCGATAGTTTCTGGCAATGCGACCGAAGTTCGACGTCCTTCCGGGAGCGAACGGCGTCCGAGACTGAACTCTTGGTACCAGCGATTAACAGTGGTTTTTGATGGTGCTTCATCGCCAAAAGTCGAAACAAGTTGATTTAAACACTCTTGTCTCGAGCCTAAATCGTAAAAAATCATCGCACGAAAATGTTCACGCACGCAGAGATATGATATGGTTACTATACTCGTATGGTCACGGCAACAATAGTATGTTCTCTGCAGTAAAAGTATGGTCGTCGCAACCATAGTATTGCTTTTTGAATTTCATTTTGACAATAGTATATTTGCGGCAATATTAATATTGTTAAAA
Organism: Hydrotaea diabolus; assembly: GCA_963513945.1. Lineage (NCBI taxonomy): Eukaryota > Metazoa > Arthropoda > Insecta > Diptera > Muscidae > Hydrotaea > Hydrotaea diabolus. Next base: position 18,075,332 of record OY740719.1, read on the forward strand.
TGTAACAAAAGTATTGTTGCCAAATTTAAAAATGAAAATATGGTTGTAGCAACAATATAAATATGGTTGGTGGGACAAAAGCATTGTTTTCATGGGTTTCATGTTAACAATTACATAATTACGGCAATCATATCGACAAAACCTTAATTTTTTTTAATTTGACAATTTTATTTTTACGATTCTTACGCAATAATAGTAATAAAAATTATATTGTTTAAAAAAACTACAGATTAGTATCACTAAAATATTTTTAATAAATGATTTTTTTACTGTTAAATAAATCACACCAATTATTACATAACTTACTTAATAAAATTCTTTATTGTTAAATAACAACGTATTCCAGTCTTTACAAACAATTTTGGGGATCATAGTATGGTTGTGCGTAAGTCATACTATGGTTGTGGAGATCATTGTATGGTTGAATGTGAATTATAATATGGTTGTGTTGTGAGGACCATAATATTGTTATGGGGATCATAGTATGGTTGTGTGTGAACCATACTATTGTTGTGATGATCATAATATTGTTGTGCCACAACCATATAACCAACAATAGTATGGTGCTCTTCGAATATTGTTACCCCAACCATACTTTTTTTCTGCGTGCGGGATAGTTCCATTTTTTGACTGAGATGAATTTTTCAACACACTGTAAACAAAACAATTCGCCCTCAAATGACAAAACGTTGTAAGTGAAGTTATGCATGAAAAAATGTCAAAGTTACCAATAGAAGTTCCAGTTTGCATCTGGGAACACTAGTATTGTCAGGACCCGAAATAGAAATAACAACCCTCGTATGACTGAGCTACATTATGGACAAAACTGGCAAGTTGACTATGACAATTAACACCTGTTTAGTTATACGTAGCTTAAACAATTTGATAGCCATTTTAGACTAATAAAACTACAAAGTTTGATGATCATTTTATTTGTAGAAAAATAAATGTAAGCAAGTCACTATGAAGAATACGACAAGTTTTTCATCTCGTTTTTCTGACAAATTGTTGGCAACTCAAAATATTTCTTTTTTTAATTTTGACCTTTTAAAACCGAAAAAATTAGAGTTTTCGTGCTCTTTCTCTCGATAAAAACGAAGCATTTGTCGACCTGGAAAACTACTCATTTTTGTCAGCCTGAATAGGCCCTAAGCCAATTTTTGAATTTTTTAAATAGTGGAGGAAATTGTGAAGCCTTAATTGCATCCTTACAATATAATTTCAATCTTTTTTATTTATGCACATCAAAATCGAATGTTTTCAATTGTGCAAATGAGTCATTATTTATTATTTGGGAGTGTGTAATTTTGTAAATATTTCTTAAAATTTTAACACATGTAAGTGTTAGTCGTATCACTAAAAATCTCTATACAAACATTTTTGAGAATTTTAAACACACCTTACGGAAGAACCAAGTCATGGCGAACGACTACAATCAAAACCGCAAAAACCCCCCCAAGTTTGAAGTTAAACTCACGTTCAGACGCAAATAATTACATTATTTTTCTTATCAGTTTCTAGCAAAAAAAAAAACACAAACACTCACAAAACGTTTAAAAATAAATTAAAAATTATTTACTCAAAAAAAAACAAAACTGCAATAATAGCAATAAAAGTAAACAAAAAAAGTTAAATAAACAACACAACAAATGCACAGCCAACTTCTTCGTACGTCATCATCACCAAAAGAATTGTTGAAACACTATATTTTATCTACGCCCCCCAGACTTACATGTAGAATCTAATCGGAGTTACGTTATTTCTGCGTTTGCTTTAGTAAACTTTGCTGCATTTATTTTCTTCGCAAAAGGTTAAACAACACAATATAAATATAAAAAACAATAATCACAAAAACACCAAAAGAGACAACAATAAAAACGATTACATTTAATTGCCGCTACTGCTGGATGTTATTTGAGATTTAACCCATTGGTGACCGCTTTGATAAAATTAATAAACTATAAATGTATGTTTAAATAATACAAAAATGAAATTAACCTACCTTTTCAGTTTGACAAAACTCATAGTTAACACTAGTGCTGGATTTTAAGCTTAACCTATTGGGAACCGCGGTGATAAAATTAATAAACTATTAATGTATTTTTAATAATGCAAAAATGACATTTACCTACCTTTTTTGTCTAACAAAACTTGCAGTTTTTGTACTCCATTCCCTTTTTATGAAATAATTAGTGCTGCCAAAAATTTAAAGGATTTAAATGGGAAAATAAGTAGAAAAACTGCTAAACAATGTTCGTCTAAATGAGACATAGTAATTTTCGTGTTCGTTTTGCCCATACAAAACTATTAAAGTTGCCAACCATTTGTCGGATTTGTGTGAGAAAACCACCAAGAAAAAAAATCTTCTGCCAACCTTTACAGCTCGTTTTCCCAATATAAAAATATTTAAATTGCCAACCACTTGTCGGAAATACATGAAAAAAAGACTTGCTCTCATTATTCTATAAAAGATCTTGTCAGGCTAACAAAGTCATAAGTTTTCGTGCTCATTTTCTCAATATAAAAAAAAAGTTGCCAACCATTTGTCGGATTTGTGTGAAACAACCACTAAGAAAAAAAATCTTCTGCCAATCTTTACTGCTTGTTTTCCCAATATAAAAATATTTAAATTATTAACCACTTGTCGGAAATACATTAAAAAATACTTGTTATCATTATTCTATAAAAGATCTTCTCAGGCTAACAAAGTGATAAGTTTTCGTGCTCGTTTTCTCAATATAAAAAAGAGTTGCCAACCATTTGACGGATTTGTATGGGAATACCTACATGAAAACTATTATTTTTTTAGTCTGAACATGCCTTGTTTAGCCTTTTCAGAACTGACAAATACTACTAGTGAAAATTCACAAAATCGTTGGCAACTCCAATTTTATTATGTAGCAATAACGAGCTCGTAAATTACTACTTTTGTCAGCCCAAAATACATATATTATTTTCAGCCTAAAAATATAGTAGTGCTCGTTTCTCATATAACGCGTGATCCATTTCGAGGTTCCCTGCTTTTGTAAAGAAAAAACACAGAAAATCCAAATTGAATGGGGAATGTTTATTATCATTTGAAAGAACATTCTTTGGCATTTATTTTTTGCAGATTTATTCTATCAAATGTTGGCCGCGGCTACGTCTCAGAAGGTCCATCCGTTAAGTCCAATTTTCGATGACTCGCTCGAGCATTTCGACTGGTAACTGGCGAACGACACGCGTGATGTTTTGCTGCAAGGTCTGAATCGATGGGGCTTTGTCCGCATAAACTTTAGACTTTACATATCAACACAGAAAAAAGTCTAAAGGTGTGATATCACACGATCTTGGTGGCCAATCGACCGGCCCAAAACGTGAAATTATCTACTCACCGAAGTGTGCTCTCAATAAATCCATTGATTGATGCGATGTGTGGGAAGTGGCGCCGTCTTGTTGAAACTAAATGTCGCCGAGATCACGATCTTCAATTTCAGGCATCAAATAGTCGCTTATCATGGCACGATAACGGTCGCCATTGACAGTTACGTTCTCACCGGCATCATTTTTAAAGAAATATGGACCGATGATTCCACCGGCCCACACCAAACCGTTGTTTTTCTGGTTGAAGTGGCAGCTCTTAAACCTCTTCTGGTTGCTCTTCGTCCCAAATGCGGCAATTTTGCTTGTTTACATAACCATTGAGCCAGAAATGGGCCTCATCGCTGAACAAAATTTGGCTCGAAAACGTCGGATCTTTTTGGAACTTTTCAAGAGCCCATAGAGCAAAGCGGTGTTGCTTGGAAACGTCGGGCGGCTTCAGTTCTTGCACAAGCTGTATTTTGTACGCTTTCAATTTAAGATCTCGACGTAAAATGCGCCAAGTTGTTCCATACGTCAGTCCGAGTCCTGCGAACGTCGTCGAATCGACTCTCCACGGTCTTGGTGTACACTCAGCTACGGCCGTTACATTTTCTTCACTGCGTGCTGGACGTGGTCTATTCGGTCGAATATTATCCAATAATAAATGCTGGGTCTCAAGATGGGCGATGGTGTTGCGAATAGCACGCTTCAATAGGCCGATTATGTTGACCATAAGTTGAATGAAGTGCACGAAACACATTCCTCACAGAAAGTGAATTTTCGTAATAAAGTAGAACGATTTGTAAACGTTGTTTAGGAGTATCTTGCCAAATAATACTAAACAAAAATAACATGACAGCATGACACGACTCACACGTGATCTGCTAAAAAAGGCTATTAAAAAAGTATCTCTACTTGGATCACCCATTACTTACATTTTAGTTGCCAACCATATGTCTGATTAACCAGAAATAACGTGCTGAAATTAGCTATTTACCGTCCGTCTATGAAGGGTCTATATTAGCATTTTGAGACTTATTATCTGAATACTTCCCCAAAAAACTAGAGTAGTCAATTATTCATTTTGTTTATTGGAAAACGAGATGGAAATCTTTTTGGTATGGCTTATTTAAAAGGACAAAACTTTTTTCCCACACAAATTCGAGAAACGATTGGTAACTCTTTTTTTGAACTGGAGAAATAAGCAAGAAAGCTACTAAATTTTTGAGTCTAAAATGCCCTTACCTTTAGTCTATGTAGGTTCCGTAAAAGAGTTTACAGACGACAAAAACTGGAAGCTTTGGTTCTCGTTTTTCATATGTTAAAAAATTGAGTTACCAACCCTTCGTTTGATTTAATTGGGCAAACCAGTTAAAGAATTTCTATTTTTTGTCAGTGTTAATAGGCTCACTAAAAGAATTTACAAAAACTGTGGCTTCAAAGCTCGTTTTTCATATATAAAATTAGAATCGCCAACCATTTGCCTGATTTATTTTGGAAAACGAGATGATAAACTTCTAACTTTCGTCTGTGTTAAAAGACACCAAAATCGAACCTACAGACAGAAGAAACTAGGGGCTTTGATGCGCTTTTTCGCATGTAATAATTGAGTTGCCAACCATTAGGCTGATTTATCTGGGGAAACGAACTGTAAAACTATTATTTTTTATCAGCATTAAGTCCGCATGATAGCATTTGCAGTCGGTTGTCGTGCACATCTTCCCATTATTAATATTAGAGCTGCCAACTATTTGTCTACTGGTTTTTCATCTTGTTAGAAAACAGGTCGACAAACCTATATCCCTATATTCATAAAATCTTACAATAGGTTAAAAGAAAAATTTTGTAAAGTAAATATGAGTTTAAATCTTTTGAAAATGTTTATAAAAATTGGTTTTAGTTTTTAGGACGATGTCATATACCAAAATTAAACGCCAGACAACTCCTAATTTTTATTTGGGGGAAAACGAATAGTTTTCTTTGCTTACAACTTTCTTTGCTTCTATTCAAACTGACGATAAGTAGAAATATTTGAGGCCGTTTCCCCACAATTTCGACCATGTTTGGCAACTCTAATTTTTTATTTGGAGAAAACGGTGCGAAAACTATTGTTTGTCACTCTAAAAAGACTGGCTAATGAAAAGCAGTAGTAGTCATTAGAATTTGACATATGGTTGGCAACTCTATTTTTTTATATGGAGAAACCGAACGCGAAAAGTAATATTTTTGTCACTCTAAAAAAGGCTGGCTAGTGATAAGTAGTACTTTTCCAGGTCGTGTTCTTAATTAAATTTGACATATGGTTGGCAACTCTATTTTTTTTATATGGAGAAAACCGGACTTTGAAAAATCTGTTAGAGCCTATTCTGACTAGTAGTTTTCCAGGTCGTGTTCCCGTTTAAATGTGACGAATGGTTGGCAACTCTCAGTTTTAATATGGGGGAAACGAAGCACGATAACAACTAGTGACCAATTGTTAATCCAAAAGGCGGTAATATTTTCGAGCTCATTTTCGCCATATCTAAAAAAATTAGGGTCGCCAACCATTTGTCAAAATGGTACTAGCAATGATTGGCAACTCTAAATTCGTTTATGTAGCAAAAACGATTACAAAAACTACTACTTTTATTAGTACGAAAGGGCTCTTACAGTATTTCAGATAGTTTTTTCGTATGAACTAATCAACAGGTTGGCAACTAACACTTTTATAATGGTACATACGTATAAATATATAAATAATTAGTTTGGCATGTCTGATAATACTAAAAATAAAATAATTTTTTAAATTTCCGTTGGAACACTAACCATTAAAACCCGTTTAATGGACCGTATTAACCCGAAGAGCCCTTCTTAGGCCAAGCGCACACTGTTGCCGCTACAAGAACAACTAGCCGCAATGGGTTAGTCTAGCATGTGTTTAAAAGGTCTGCACATAAGCATGTGATTGACTTCGTTATAATTGAATAAATAAACAGTGTAATCTTTCTTATTCTCACTCAAGTCTCCAGACACAATTAAATTTAGTATCTGTCTCTTGCACTCTCTCTCTCTCTCTCTCTCTCTCTCTTCTTGTCACTCTTGTTGTGGTTGGGCTCTCCCAAAATCCAATATTTGTATAGATCGCATCATGAGATCTCATCATTAATTATTGTTTATTTCTGTTTTATATACCCTACGTTACCTTGTGAAATAATTTAGTTTCAAGTGAGATGTGTGAAATAGTTAGCAAATAACTTGATTTTTATAATCCAAGTTACATTAGTGAGTGACTTATTAATGGCGTTACATAAAGTTTTTTTTTTAGCTTTTCTTTCGTCTTCGAGTCGAAATATACAGCATGTTGCTGAACTTAAAATTGTAATTGCGCTAATGAAACACAAAGTTCCGTCTGTCCACCAGTCTATCGATCTGTCCCAGTCTATTTATTGGGATACCTTTTCTTCCCTTCTCCTACTTTTACCCATTTTTCAGATAGATTCTAGCGCTATTTTCTGCTTAATTATAATTTAGGGTATCAGTTGATCGGTCATGGGCTAACTTTTCCTTCTGTTGCCTGCATTTATTTTTATTTTTAAAAGTTGCCTTTTAATTTAAATCTCTTGTTTTTTTTTTGTTCTAATGTCATAAAATAAATCATCGACATGAGGCACCCATAGAAGATGGTTTGTTTTTGATAATGATTCTAGGCTCTTTTTCTATTTCAAAGCGAACCGGTTCAAAGGGGATAGAAAAGTCTATCTTTATTTATTTCACTTTGTATTTCGAAGATGTTGAGCGTAATTAAAAGTTTGATCTCGCAGAGATTTCATAACTGGCAAGTGCATGGAATCAAGTTTGCTTTAAAACCAAAACGAAGCCGTAAATAAAAAAAAAACAAAAACAAGACACTGGTAATTATAAATCTTTAACGTTTAACTGAAAACGAAAGTTGAAATTAGTTTCAATTAATATTTGTTTTAATGTATTAAGAGCGTGAGCGAGATTCGCACCAGATTAGAATTTGCTGTTATAAGTTCAGTAAAGTGTTGCCAACCAAAATATATATAAATGGAAATTGGGAGCTAGCAACTTCGACATTACCACCGTCAATGATCCTCGGTATAAAGCAATTTTACTGTGGTTCCAACGAGACAGTTTTATACAGCAAAGAAATAATTTCGCGACTTGGTCTGCTTACAGCGAGCGTGACACTGCTCAATTTTTTTCTCTAGGGCTTCGTCAAGTCCTTAGTCTAAACTAAATAAGCCAAACTCTTTAGACAAGCTTGAGCTTCAATATTCTTATACCAGAAAAAGGTCATCCACTGGCAAAATTAAACTTTAAAAACTGAACTGATCGGTTAAAGCTTCTGAATCATGTGATAAACATGTCAAGAATTTATATTTCATATTTTTCAACCGATGTTGCTGATTTTAAATTTTAATTTCTATCGTTCTTATCTGGTCACCCTGTAAACACTGCCATTCTCGGCCAATGACCCTAGATGGGGCCACACGTTCTTGTGCATCGATTAAGGATTATATTCTTTTCAGACTGACAGAACTAGTAGTTTTCGTGCTCGTTTTCCCAAAAAATATAATTTAAAAGCTTAGAACTTGAATGACTAAAACTACTATCCAATTATAAAATACGAACCCTTTAAAGGGTTGGCAACTCTATTTATTGATATATATATATAGACAACTAGTAGAAACACTATAAGACTTCTTACGATCCTACGACTCCGGTTCCATGCACCGGATCGACCCGAAGGAGATATTCTTTAGCCAAGGACAAATAGTCCAAGGGTGACAGCCCTTCTGGTTATTTAGGGCCTATATCGACCCTATATAGACTAATGAAACCTAGTTATATTCCAGCACTTTACAAAGTGTACAAGTATTTGGCAACCTTCATGAAAAAAATCGAACAGTTGTCAGTCCAAAAGGCTGTAATTCAGACTGAAAGAATCTAGCATTTTCGAGCTCGTTTTTCAGAATAACAAAGGGTTGGCAACTTTTTTCCCGCAACTTTTTATATAAAGAAAACGTGCACCAACAAATATTTTTTCTGTCGGTCTTAAAAAGGCTGTTAGTGTGAAAAGCCAATAAAATTGTATTTAGAATGACGAGAACTGCTACTCTTCCCAACTCCGTTCTCTATACTTCGCAAATGGTTGGCAACTTCATCCTGCCTAATTGTACAGCTCTTTTCTCCATACTAGTTCACAAATTGTTGGCAACTTCATCCTCCCCATGTAAATTATACACTTGGTCTGTAATTTTTCTTGTTTCTATTCAGACTTACGTAATCCAGTATCTATTTTGATAGGTTTTCTATACATGCCCGATTAATGGTTGGCAAATCTTATTTAAATCCTAAAAATATTTGCCAACAACTTTTTATATAAAAAAACCACCAGTTGTCAGCCTCAAAAGGCTGAAAAGCCTATAAGGGAAGTTTTCCTATAAAAATCCTACAAGTTGGCAACTCTAATTTTTTATTTTAAAACCAGCAGTTAACAGTCTAAAAAGGCTGAAAAGCCTATTCGAAAACTATACATGTGGTTGGCTACTCTTTTTTATTTCTATAAATGTTTTGTTAGCAACTCCTTTTGTTTGTTTTGATAAATGCCTAATACGGCTGAGTAGAACTACTGGTTGGCAATTCTAATTTTAAAAAAGACGAACACGAGAACTGCTATTTGTTAGCCCAAAAAGGCTGTTCGTTTGAATCGGCCAAGGGGGGCTATACAGACAGAACAAATCTAGCAATTTTCCTAAATTAAACATATGGTTGGCAGCTCCATTCCCTATTTAATATAATGAAATTGTTGGCAACTATATTTTTGTGGTTAATTGCCTATTTAGGCTGACGAAGACTAGTACTTTTCCTCGCTTATAGAAATCCGAAAAATAGTTGGCAACTCTAACTTTTTGTATAAAGGAAATATCACTACTATTTTTGTCAGTCTAAACATTATGTTAGTCGCAAAGCCTACAAGGTCCTATTTAGACTAAAGAAATCCACTACTTTTCAGATTGAAGAAGACTAGAAGTTTTCTTCGTTGCTTTCTAATGGAAATTCAACAAATAGTTGGCAACTATAATTTTTTGTATAAAGCAAATAAGCTCTACTGTTTTTGCCAATCTAAACAGTCTATATATAAGTCGAAAAGCCTACAAGGTCCTATTCAGACTAAAAAACTGTAGTACTTTTCCAGCTCGGAAAACTAATAGATTTTCCCATATCTTCCCATAAAATTTGATCTCTATTTCTTCTTCTGTTTGTTTTATGGGTAAGGCCTTATTCAGACAGACGTGATTTAGAAGTTTTCCTAAACGTTTGCCTATACAATTCTGACAAATTGTTGGTAACTCTCATTTCTCTTAATGAAGAAAATAATCATAACATTTTTGTTAGTCTAATAAGGCTGTAAGTCTGAAAAGCCTATAGGGTCCTCTTCATACTGACAAAATCTAGTACTTTTCCAGCTCGTTTACCTAAATTAGGCATGTAAATGTAGGCAACTTCTTTTCCCCATAAATAATAGACACTTGGTTGGCAACTCAATCTATTTTTTAAGTAAGGACCAATTTCGACTAGCGAAAACTATTAGTTTACTATGTTGTTTAGTCTTATCAGTTACTCATAGCTGGCAACTCAAATTTTATAATGTGGAAAATATTATCACAAGAACTTCTGCTACCCTACTCGTACTTAATCTGAAAAGCCTGGCTAAAAAATGCCAAACTAAAAAGTAGACGAGCGATTGGCTTCTTTAATTATTCTCGAGGGTTAAGGTCTTTTCAGACGGACGAAAAAATCACCATTAAAAAATAGACGCGCTATTGACATTTATTTTTATTCTTGTGGGTGAATGCCTATTCAGCCTAACGAGAAAAAGTAGTGTCCAATTCGACAAATGGTTGGCAACTCAAATTTTATTATATG